>OX422208.1:472573445-473786913 GCA_949130495.1 Sambucus nigra | reverse complement strand
TCCTGGACCCAACCCCTTCGCAGAGGAAGAGTAAAATTTTGGTCAGCATGCTAACCACGTTGAGATCTTATCTTCTAGGATCAGAGCGGTTGTTAACCAAGATAAGAGGGATGCCAAGAAGGGGAAATCAGTGGTTGAGTCCGAATAGGTGAAATAGTAGGCCTTTTAGATTAGGATTTTTTTCCTTATTTTATACAACGTTTTGATGCCTTGTAATCTTATTTTTTGCTCTGACTGTACTGGCCTATGACCTCCCTTTTTCCATTAAATGAAGGAGAATCCTTTCGCTCACATTGGTTCATTATTTCCATGCATACTGATATTTGTTTGTAACTTTATTGGTTGTGTTACTGAATGATCCTGGAACATAACATTAGTCATCAAGCTCGCAATGCATTTGTTAAAATTTGCAAGTCTCTAATGGCGAGGAATGAAAAGTACAAAAATCAGTCTAAATTGGTCGCTAAGTTAAATGATGATCTTCAAGACATGGAAGAGATCTTTCTTCAGATCAAGATGAGGTGAATGGTCTGAGATCTAAACTCATCGACACCAACAAAGTGGGCCAAGTGGGTGAATTTCTCCAAACCGAGAATGACGCCTTGAGGAAGAAGGATGCTGAAATAAAAGGAGATGTTCAAAGTGCATATGTGATTGCAGTTGGACTCCACAAAGACATCACAAGGCTGAGACACTTATTCATGATGGGAGCTCCCGAAGCCTGGGAAAATGGTTACAATGCAATTTGGGCTGATGCCCTAATAAGGTTGAAGGAAACAGAGGACCCTGCATTCGCTCGTGGTGATTGAGTGACCTTAGGTAGGTCAAGACACCTAAGTAATTTGGCCTTTGGTACAAATACTAGGTGAGTGTGCAGCCTACTATCATATCCATTTCTCAAAGGATGACATGTGGATCCCAATTGATGCTATCCCTACCCAACTCTTGGACAACTACCCCCGAGACGACGTGGAGGAGTTTGCTCTTAACCCAAATAATGGCTGAAGAGTGCCATCCTATCATCCTTTGCTTTGAAATCCCCACTTACTTACTTAGAGACCAGTTTGGAATCATCGAATATGTTGAGGCGCCTTGCCCTCAATATTTGGTCCTTGCGTAAGTTAGTGATCAGTGCTTTGTATTCGGCTTCGTTGTTAGAGACTTTGAATCCTATCCTGATTCCTTATTTGATGACAGCGTCTTATAATGTGATGAGGATAATTCCTACTCCCACCCTTGGAATTGGAGGCTTCATCAATGTACATGGTCTAGTCCTCAAACAATGATTCCTCATATATCGACTGCTTCGTTTCTTCTTGGTCGATAGGATGGTCACTCGTGAATTCGAAGATAAAGTCATCTAGGAATTGCCATTTAATTGATGTTCTTGGTTAAGAGTGGATATCGAATATGTCGAGTTCCACCGACCACTTTGAGAGTTATCCAGAGAGATCAGTTTTCCAAAGAAAAACTTTGAAGGGGTCGAAAGTGATCACCGTTATTGAGCGAGATTTAAAGTAGCATTTCAGCATCCTTGAGGCGACCACCAGTGCATAGGCAAGCTTTTCTAGGGGTAAGTAGCATTGTTCAGCATCCAGAAGTGTCATGCTAGCATAGTAGACGGGGTACTTCCCATTTTTTTTCTCACATACTAGGGCAGAGTTCACAACGTGGTTAGATATTTAGATATAGAGGTATATTGAGTCTCCATTATTAGGAATTACCAATAGAGGTGGTTTATTAAGGTATGATTTGATCTCCTCCAAAGTTTTTGAACAATCATCATTCCAAGTGAGGCCTTTGTCCTTTTTCAAAAGATGAAAGAATAGCCGGAAGCACTCCGAAGACTTGGAGATTAAGTGGTTGAGTGCTGCGAGCATACAAGTGAGATTTTGGACATCTCGCAATGTTTGTGGATGTTGGATTTTAGTGATTGCATTAATCTAGTCTGGACTGACCTCAATTCCTCTTTTGCTGACCAAATAGCCCATAAACGTTTCTAACTGGACATCGAACTAACACTTGTGTTAAGAATTATTCAGCATTTTATGAGGATTTGGAAGGTCCTGGCTATGTCCGTGAGGTGGTCGTCTCTATTCTTTCTCTTGACTAACATGTGGCCATTGTTGACCTTCATCGTGTCTCCCATCTATCACTTGAACATCTTAGTGACTAACCTATGATATGTTTCCCCTATATTCTTCAAGCCAAACGGCATGATTATGTAGCAGTATAAACCAATAGGGGTTATGAAGGATGTTTTATCTTGGTCAGGGCCGAATAATGGAGTTTGATGGTACCCTGAGTAGGCATCCAGTAAATTCATTCTTTTGTGTGCTGCCGTATCATGAACGAGCTGATCAATCTTAAGAAGTGGGAAGCTGTCTTTGAGAAAATCCCTATTGAGATATGTGAATTCTATGCAAGCCCTCAAATTTTTGTTGCTTTTTTGAACCACCACTGGGTTGGATAACCATTTGGGGAACTGAACTTCCCTAATGGATCCTGCATCCAGAAGCTTACCTACCTTATTCTCAACCTCTTTAGACTTTTTACGAGCTATTCGGTGAGACTTCTCAGTGATCTGTTTGAAGGCCGAGTCAATGTGCAGGCGATGGCAGGCTATACTGGGGATCAATCCCAGTCAAATCATATGGTTCCTAAGTAAAAGCATCCAGATTGCTTCTCAAGAAGGAAATCAATTTTTTCTTTTTGTGATCGATAAGAAAGATTAAGATTGGAAATTTTCTCTTTGGAAAGTTGTCATAAATTTCAACTTCCTCCAGGCTTTCAATAACCCTATCAGTGGGTGGATCCTAGTCTCCTTCACCCCGTGTCGTCCATGCCGTAATTTTTATGTAGAGGGTGAAACCCCCTCCTAGGTTTCCTCTGGAGAATTTTTTAGTTCCTTTTTCTTTACCTTTCTAGGATGGATGGCCACGATGAAGCACTTCCTTGCTATGGCCTGGTCACTGCGAATCTTTCCTGTATCCCGATCGGTGATACACTTCAGTTTCTGATGTTAGGTAGATGGTACTACCCTTATGATGTGCAACTAGATTCTTCCCAGAATGGTGTGATACAGTGACTCTATGTCTACCACCAAGAATTCGATTAGCTTTGAGATGTTGCACGCTATAACTGGAAGGACTATCTTTCCCAGTGGCATTATCATCTTCCATGTAAAGCCTACCAATGGTACTGTGTCCTCGTTGAGGTCCACAAGATTGAGCTTTATCTTGTGGAATAATTCTAGGTATATTACCTCTGACGAGCTTCCCTGATTCACTCACAGCCCATCGATATCCCAATTTGTAATTTAGAGAGTTATGATAAGTGAATCATGGAGTGGAGTCCTCACTTCAACCAGGTCTTCCTCAGTAAAGACGATGTGCTAGGTATATTTTACACCCTCTGGTCACTGGAGCTTGCTCGCTTGGCTTTTTGCAGGGCCAATATGGAATGCCTCCATGATAGTAGTGACTTTCTTCATCTCTATCTAAGCATCATTTCCTTATATTTATTTTAGGTAGGATGCACCATGTATCACCACAAACTCTTCTCCCATATCATTATCAAGGACATTATCTAGTTTTTGGTTGCCACTGGCTGCGACCTTATCGGATTTCTTTACAAAGTACTCATTTAGATGCCCATCTTGGGCCAATTCTTCCAAGTGTGACTTCAGAACCTTATAATTCTCGGTTATGTGATCACCCTCCTTGTGGAATGCATATCTTAGCACGTTATTAATTTTTTTGGGTCACCACCCAGCTTCTTGGGCCACTTAATGAGTGATTAATCTTTGATCTTACTCAAGATCTTTTATATAGTTTCCTTGAAGACTTTGTTAATAGACTGGAATGAATTTAAAGGATTATCTTTGTTCCCATTCTTAGAGACCTTCTTGTTCCTTTTCTTTGGAGTGTCACTCTTATCTCCTCCTTTGGTTATTTTTTTTCGACTTTTTTCCCTTGTATTTCAGTGAACTAAGTCTCCAACTTTGGCGTATGTCTTAATACGAGGCATGAGATCGTCAATGGTGCTGTATTTTTTCTTTGTCAGGGACTGGTGTATCATAGATGTGGTCGACATACCAATATTGAATAATGAGACAACAACTTGCTCGGAGCAATCCTCCACGTCCTCCCAATACCTCTTGGAATAGTCACGAAGGCTCTCTTATGGGATTTTCTTCATCGTGTGTAGTGCATCCATCCTCTTAGGGTGGGAACTGTTGGTTATGAAACGAGAAGTAAAATCCTCGGCTAGGGATTTGAAGATCTTAACTGACCTGTGAGGAAGATTATCGAACCAATTCTATGCTACATCATGTACGCTTGAAGGGAAAATTCAACACATCAAGGCATCATTGTGGCTTCATAGAGTCATTGCCTGCCTGTATTGCTGAACGTGGTCTACAAGATCTAACTTTTCGTTATAAATCTTGAACTTGGGTACGAAAAACTTCTTTGGTGGTTCTTCTTCCTCTATCACCCTTAAAAATAGGGATTTCATCTGGGTGTTGAGAGCTCTTCTAACTATCTCCCTGGTAGACCTGGCTCCTCGATGGGCTAGATGCTGGTCCATCTTTCTACGAATGTTCTCATCCTAATAATTATTACTCTTGTGGAACCTCTTTCAGCGGTCACGTTCTGATCGATCATGCTCTAACCGGCCATATTGAGATCTATCCTAGTCACGCCTAGAGCTCTTTCCTTAACTGTGAGTATTACTTGCCTGAGGACTAGGATCCCTGTCACGATGCTTCATCATATTTCTATGGAGATCGCTTTCCATCATTTTATGTCTCATTTGTAGGCGAGAATTTTCCTCCACCTGGAGGCGTGTAGCCTCCTCTTATTCTCGAAGCCTGGCTTCGTAAGAGTCGACCAACCTGGAGATCTGGGTAAACCTAGGTGGCCGTTGGATTTCTTAAGAAGGTTGTTTTTTTTCCAAAACCTGGGATTTTTTTCTTACAAATTTCTAACCTGACCGTAGGTGGGACTGGGTCATCTTGTACATCACAAACCTGAGGAATTTTTGTGTTGTGTGAGACATTACGAGCTTTCTGTTGATGAATGTTTTCGCAGGAATGGTAAATGATTCTCATGGACGACGCCAATTGTGACTACAAGAAATATCACAATAGTAACATCCACGAAAAGAATAACTAAGTGAAATAAGTAAAGATCACACACACAACAATGAATATACGTGGTTCGTCAACTTACTTACGTCCACGAAGAGGTTATTGTTTTATTATAGTGTCTCTCAAATCTTCAGATTACATCCCCTTTACCCTGGAGTTTAGTATCACATTTATAGATGTCTTTAATTAGAGTACGAGTTGTTTAAGTAACTCAATACTCACATGGATTACCCGTGGTATGTCTGAATATCTCATTCGAGATTGTTAGTAACCAATTTAAGTATATCCATGAGTGTTTGAGTGTATGTGAAATACACGAGCCTTGAGTGGATTTGGAATTTGGGCCAAGAAGTTCCTCTTCGTAGACTGGACTGGTCGGCTACTCTCCTGGACCATGATAATTGGGTCCCCACAATATTCATCCTGATTCGGGTGTGGTGGACTTTCGTACAAGTTACATTTGGAGATGGTACTTGGCTTTTGCTGGATACCTAGACACAGGAGTGTTGTGCACTGTGTTAGATCTACTTGGCTACGAACGAAGGTATTGAAGACGGCATCATCGGGTCTTATGGAGTCAAGTCTAAGAGTCTTGTTTGTCTTCTTGTAAAAATCGTATTCGTAGTGGATTTTGTCTAGGACTGGCCGTCTGAGGTTTTTCCCATTTGGATTTTCCTGATACATCGGTGCATGGTGTGATTGTTCTTTCCTTATACATGACACTTGATATCTCGCATGTTCACGTAGGATTTCTAGTAATCAAGATTAAAATTTGGAAATTATAATCCTGCTAGCCTAATTGCTATTTGCATGATGTGTTGTTAATTAATTTGTTTAAAAAGGAGTGTATGAATTTGTTTAAAAAGGAGTGTATGTAACGAATTGAACCGAATCCATATAACCTTACAACTTCAAAAACATATACTGATGGATACACACTACTAGTGAAGTATCATTTGTCAAATCTCAATAATTGATAGGGATTATGCAATAAATAGAATGTTCAGAGAGATTAAGCGTGTTTATTATTATTTCTCGGGTTAGTTTTAAGTATTAGTAAATTTCTAATCTCTAATCCAAGTCATGTATTAATCATGTTAAATATTTTTAC
Organism: Sambucus nigra; assembly: GCA_949130495.1. Classification (NCBI taxonomy): domain Eukaryota; kingdom Viridiplantae; phylum Streptophyta; class Magnoliopsida; order Dipsacales; family Adoxaceae; genus Sambucus; species Sambucus nigra. Next base: position 473,780,650 of record OX422208.1, on the reverse strand, counting down.
ATTATAAATTATATGGTGTTTGAGTTAACACATATAACCCCTTGATTAAAACATTATATCAACTTATCTATTCATAAATTAAAGCTTAATTAATTTGAAACTCCATCACTATATAAACTATCAATTCTCTAATACTTTTATAGAATATTATATTAAGATATATAAACATTATTTTATTATTCGTGTTGTTGGGTCATATTATTTTCAAGTTTTTATTAGAAAATAATAAATTTAACCCGCTAACTTTTTATTGGGTTTCTATGGTATCAAAATTTGTCACCCCTAAAAAATAATGATTACTTGTAATTCGGGTGCCATTAATTCTTGTTTATTATTAATTGGGTGCCTAACTTTTTTCTATTAATGGTTGGGTCTCATTTTTAATGGATCCGCTAGAAATTCCGATTAGTCTCTCTCTCTCTCTCTCTCTCTCTCTCTCTCTCTCTCTCTCTCTCTCTCTCTCTCTCTCTCTTTGTATATATATTTATTTATTGTTAGGTCAAGAGTTTCACCAGCACATGCTCGGCTACATGCACCTACAATCAATGAAAACTCCAAGTGAGAGAAGAATCCTTCAACTCAATTACTTGTAACGCCTGATCACAATCAACGATAAATACAAACTCTTAGGGATAGTTATTAGTGGGCTTAAGGTTGTCTAAAGCTTACCTATAAATGTAAATGCACCCCATATAAACTAGGCATGCATGATTGTAATGTCAAGAAGTACTACAACTCTGTTGACCTGATTTTTTGAGTAATAGAGAACAAACCCTACACCCTATGGACGTAGGTACGTTGTGGAACCATGTACATCTTGTGTTGTGTGTGTGATTTTATTCTCTTTTGCTATTCATATTGTTGTTTTTCTTGTGTACATTGAATATCATTACCTGTAGGAAGTTACCACCTATAATTGGCGCCGTCTGTGGGAACGATCTTACTTTTTTGTCACTAGCTAATTTTCTGTTATGTCTCACTTACACAACCAAGATAACCAGAATCTCGATGACTAGGAGGGTCATCACCATCATAGTCATGGAGACTAGGAGGGTCACCATTTGAACTGTGATAGTCATAACTACCAGGAGGGCCATCAACCATCTCGTCCATCCTAGAGGGTTAGGTAGGAGATTATAGACTCTTATCAATCTCTTGATGCAATTTATCTTCCTTAGGAGGATAAGACAAGCGAGAGTGATGAGCCCCACGACCTAACCATATCTCAAGGCTCATTGATAATTCTAAGAAGCACCTTTGAGATGAGAAGGTCACCACTAGATATCAACAAGAGAAGAATGGTACACTCCAATAATGTATAGATATGCTTGAGAGATAGGCTCATAAAGAAAAGCATAAGTGTGAACATATATCGCGTACTTCTGGTCCTCAGGCGAGTAGAGCTCGTAGTTGAGGGAGGAGTGCCCGATAATGGATGGAAGATTTTACTCGCAGGAGGTCACCAGCATGAAGATCCCGCTCTAATGAGAGATGGGTAGAAAATAATCTCTATGATATGATCATAAGAGAAGTGACTAAGCATCTTTCCCATCAAGGATCATGTATAACTAAAGATCTCTCTAGATGAGACCTTGTTAGCCAGATGAAATCACTGTTCAGCCTGGTTATTGAGGAATTTTAACCTCCTAAGAAATTATTTGCTTTATGGTTTAAGACTTATGATGGGAAGACAAATTAGACCGACTATATCAGGAAGTGTCGCTAGGATATGACATTATTGAATAACAACAAAAGTCTAATGCGTCATATTTTCCCTCCAGTCTTAGGTACATTTCTTAAAGATGGTTCGAGAAATTACCATACTGATCGATCACGTGCTTCAATCAACTCAGGCCTTTACGACTAGGTTCAACATGAGTAGTACTCATCCTAAACAGATGGAATCGCATCTTATGATGAAAAATAAGTCTCAGGAAACACTCCGAGAGTATGACATAAGGTACTATTAGGTGTACAATGAAGTGGAAGAATGCACCAATTAGGTCATGGTGGCTTCTTTCAAGATGGGACTACCGAGAAGCTCCACGCTTCATCAGTCACTCAGCAAGGGGAGGATATTATAATTGATGACCATATAGATAGGATTGAAAATTAAGAAAAGGTTGAAGATGCAATGGATGGAGTCGGCCAAGAAGGTGATCAATTAAAGTAGGCTAAAAATGGAGACAAAGAAGGAACGAGAAAGAAAGGAGGGAAAAAACAGAATAGGGAGAAAAAATAGATCGAGAAGAAGGATCCTAAGAAGGCGTTGAAGGCCATTAACACGGTCTTAACTGAGTTGATTTAATAAGATTAGAGGTCAACAGTACTTTAAGTGTCCCAAAAGTATAATAAACAATCCTAAGAAGAGGAATATGACACTGAAGTGTTTGTACTATAAGGATCATGATGACTAGATAGAGAATTGCAAGGACATGGAATCCCATATTGAAAATAGGCCCAAGCCATCCACCTTAATGAGTTTATGGAGAAGAAATAAGGTCAGGCACAACCTATGCACTACTAGAGGCTAGACAATGTATTGGAGGAGGATTTCGTCCATAAGTTAACAGTAATTCATGGGGCCTCTAACCCAAGTCAAATAAAAAGGAATATCCTCAGAATGGAGATGAAGAAGCATACAACAATAATTGAGGCATTTAGGATCGAATTGGAAAAGAGACGAGGAGATTGATTACTCTAAGCACATATTATTCATCAATGACGATCTGGTCGGAGTGAGGACTCCTCATCACGATGCCATGATAATAACTCTCGGAGCTTCTAACTAGGACGTGGATAAGTTACTGGTGGATTAAAGGAGTTTCTTAGAGATGATGTACCTCAAGATGTTTAACAAACTAAATATGAAAGAAAAAGACCTGTAAGAAGCTATTGCGCCTTTGGGCGGCTTTTTAGGAAGGATAACCTTGCCCTTTGAAAGACACTACACTAAAAGACAAAAAATGTTACCAAAATTCGGGCAGCTATTGTCACGGTCCCTAACCGTGAAAAAAAACACGCGTGTGTTGTCACGGTCATTGACCATGAAAACACACATGAAATTTTTTTATCACGTTAAAGCATAGGATGGTAAGTAAATTGATTTAAATTACATTTTTTAGTGGTAAGTAAATTACTTTAATTTGGTCATACTTTGCTTTAATTTGGTCGCATTTTGCAGGAGTCTGGGAGTGACTCTAGGGTAAAGCCACATAGGATCAACTCCTATATCCAGATTCAGATGAAGAAGGGCGAGCAAGCTAATCCGCAGGTTGTCGAGACCAACATAAGTTATAATCAAAATTATATTGTCAATTTTAGACTATTTATTAATATTCTTTTTAAAGTTAATAACGTTCTTTTTATATTGTTTTAGGAGAGGCTAAAAGCGGTGCACAACACCTAGAGTGATTCCAACAAGGCATGTCTGAGTATCAATGCATCGATCCAAGTGTTTGGACAAGATAGAAAAGGACATACTCAAGCTGTTAGTTCCTAGATAGGAAAGTCGAAGTAGATGGGTGTGGCTTGCAGTAATAGTGGATTATCCTCCAAATTCGACATGTACAAATTAGACGTAGACTCGAAATTGGAAAGTCTCTAACAAACGATTAACCACATGTTCGAATGGGTCAAACATGCCGCCATGGATAAAGGAAAGAGGGAAGCCGACGGTGACAGATAAAGGAAAGGGAAAGGAGAAAGTGGGTGAGGGGATCACTACTCCACCTTCCTCATCGACTCCGATCGACGCATCATCCCCGTACATGTACTCCATCACCAACCAAACTATCTCATCTTTATTTGAGTTAGATGGGGTCACGATATATATCTTTGACACGCGTGGAGGTACCCCAATTTCTAAGTGTGTGAAGGATATAAGCATCACTCCTAATACCATGGTGCACAACTATCCACTCTAAGATTTTGAGTCCCGAGTCTGGGTCACTGAGATTATGGTGGGGAAAGAGGACGAGGTATTATGGTTAGACAAACAAGCCTATGTTTGACATATTAACATCACATTACATTTGGAAATCCTTTGACCGACTATTCTCCTCAGGCGTTATTAACTTTTTGTAGGAATTGGTATATTTGAAATTAATGTATAATGAATTAACTTGAAACATTAATTTTATTTAATAAATAGAATTTGTGTATTTTAGTTTTGATATGTATTGTATTATCGTATTATATTGTTGATTGTGTTGATGTCAGTTTGAATGAAAATATGACATATTTGAAAGAGGTTTACTGTTGGGTAGTAGTTATTGCCCAATAATTTTTTTCATGCTCTACACTATTGTCACATTCCTTGATCGTGACAAAAAGGTCTTGTCATGGTTAATGATCGTGACAGTACTATAGAAAAAACCTTATCCATTTGCACGACTTTAGTTTTTATCTGTACAGACGGTCGTCAAACATTTCACCACTGCCTCTCGTTATGCGCATGGGAAAAAGTTCGTCCTGCGCACGAATGAGTTTGTCCTTATTACAGTCAAAGATCGTGACAAGGCCGTGAAAACAACAATCAATGTCAGGGTCAAGGATCCTGATATGACCATTATAATAAGATTATGCTATTAGGGTCCTTGATCGTGATAAGTCTCGATCACCCCTATTTTTAATGATTTTATCAGTGTAAAAAGGACCGTGACAAAGGGTTTTTGTCAAGGTCTTTGATCGTGAAAAAAGACTCAAATAACATAGTGAGAGAAAGGGGGATATCTAAAATCATTGAGTTCCTCGTGTCTAACATAGAATCCTCATATAAGAAAATACGTAGTCGGGGTGGTTGCATACCATGAGGGCAATGCCATCAACTAACCACTAGAAATTAAATTTCATCAATGAGAAGGGGATCATGGAGATCGAGGAAACCAAGAATTAGCTCGACAGTGCTTCAAAGCTGCCATTTGACTTAAGCAGGACAAAAAGAAGGAGAAAGTTATGGAACCTTCAGAGGGATTTGTGCCCTCTAAGTAGAGACTAAATTATGGGCAACCTGGTGTCGAGGAAACTAGGGTTTCCCCGGATGATCAGGTCATGGAGATTCTCCAAGAGGTGATCTTGGACAATAATCAACCTGAGAAGAAATTCTTAATCGGCATCACCATTGTTGAAGAGGAAAAGAAAGAATTGGTTACTTTCCTAAAACACACTCAAGATTTTTTTGGCTTGGCTACAATAAGACATGCTAAGAATTAACCCGAAGTTTACGTGTCATAAGCTCTACGTAGATGCCTCAACCACCAGTGACCAAAAATGTGTGAAGAACTGCCCCCGAGAAAGTAAGGGAAGTAGAGGATTAAGTGGGGAAACTTATAGAGGCATAGTACATGATGGAAGTTTAATTACCAAAATGGATATCAAATCTCGTAGTCGTTAAGAAGAGAAATGGAAAGTACAGAGTCTGTATATACTTCACCAACCTTAATAAGTTGTGTCCTAAGGATAACTTTCATTTTACCAAGATAGATTAATCGGTTGACGCGACCACCAACCATGAGTGGATGATTTTCCTCGATGCTTACTCTAGGTACCATTAAGTCCCACTATTTAGACTAAGAGAAGACCTATTTTATCACCACACTAAGATTGTATTGATATAGGGCGATGCCGTTCGAATTAAAGAACGTTAGGGAAAATTATGAGAGACTTGTGATAAAAAAAATTCAAGAAAATATTGTAAGAAATGATGGAGGTGTATATAAACAATATGATTATGAAAATCATAAATATGGAGGACCACCTACTAGACCTAGCGAGAACTTTTTAAAGTCCCTTGTTACTATAATGAGGATGAATGCAGTCAAGTGCTCTTTTTGGATACAATCGGGATAGTTCCTTGGGTATCTAGTTAGTCATAATGGGATTAAGACAAACCTAGACCAGATCGAAAAAATAATAAAGGTGCAACCTCCAAGAACAGTGCACGTGGTGCAAAATCTGACGGTGTGCTCGTCGCACTCAACAGGTTCATATCAATATCTTTCGAGAGTTGTCGACCTTTATTTCAAATATTATGGAAAGAAAGGAAGGATATATGGAACAATGAATGTACTAAGGTACTCGAAGAAGTTAAAAAGTATTTGAGACAACCACCGCTATTAACAATCCTTGATGAAGAGGGACCCTTATACTTGTACCTTATGGTGTCTAGTCATGCAGTTGGCTCGACTCTGGTGTGCAAGAAGAATAAGATTCAATCTCCCATCTATTACCCAAGAAAAACCTTGCTCGATGCTAAGAAAATATACCTCTCATTGGAAAATATTGCTTTCGCATTAATAATAACCTCACACAAGTTAAAACCTTACTTCAAAGCACACACAATCATAGTCCTGAACTCCTTCCCTATGAAAGCACTGGTTTAGAATGCTGACTTGTATGGACAGATGTCAAAGTGGTCGGTTGAATTTGAGAGGTTTGATATCTAGTTTCATTTGAGGTTGTCAATCAAGGGGAATGTTATGGTTGATTTTATAACGGAATTCTCCACTAACCAGACACCAATGAAGGTTAGTACCAAAAATAAAGATAATGTCCAATAACCAATTGAAGAAGGGGAAACATAAAACCTTTATGTTAATGGATCCTCCAATTCCAAGGGGAAGGCATGGGTATAGTACTAGTATCCCCGGAGAAAACTATTCTAGAGCAGGTAATACACTTGGGATTTGAAGCCTCCAACAACGAGGTGGGATATGAAGCATTGATCGACGTCTTGAAAAAATCACTCTCCTCGGGAGCTCATCATCTTGACTTCTTCTATAACTTAAGGTCTGTATCAAATAGGATATTAGGAGACTACAATTCTAGGGATGAGCGCATGGATGCGTACCTTGAAGAGGCCTAGTAAATGGATGCTTAGTTCAAACATGTACAAGTGTCAAATGTGGGTTCTTGAAATATAATTAATATCAACTGAGGTGTAACCCCCTGTCAAGATGATGATTAATGTCAAAGAACAATAACAAGTGACAATAAATACGGGTCAAAGAAAAACCATCTTTGATAACAAAAACCCTATATTAAATGAGGTCATTATGACAAAAATTTTCCAATTATAAAATATATATATAAGGGACCCCACATGTAACTTGATTGGAGGGAGAAGGAACAAGAACCCATCGGGGAAAGCAGTAACCTTAAGGTAGAATAAATTGTCAGAGATGGTATTAATGGAGATAAGAGGATAATTACACAATAAATTAGTCTCACAGTAAATACTCTTGTCTAGATAAACATTAATGGAAATTCTAGGTTCAAATTTTCGTCCTTGTATACTATGTTGTTAGGGTATTTATACAGGGGCAAGGTCGCTCGAGTGACCTTGATATCATTAAATGGACTGACCATAATTAATGAAAAAGTACAACATTATTAATGCCAAAGATAGTGCATTAAATGCGTGAGATAGGGTAGTTTTGATAGGAAAACTGTTTAGACTATCAAAATTATAGTGGCATTAATTAAGATGGGATGTGGCAGCCCAAAGGTCCCTCTAAAGACGCTAGGAGGTACAAGATCAGATATAAAATTACCATCCTAAGAATAAAATCATTTGAGTTCTATGTCTTAGAGCTCTTAAATGTCAGTTTCCATGACGTCATGGGGTTGGAAAACAGTAATCTGTAAAGGATGTGCTGCCACATTAATCACAAAGGTGATTCAACAATAGGACGTGGCTCAGTTGATTGTTACTCGAGAAACCTATAAATTATATGTGGGGAATAAAAAATATCTTTAGATGACCATTTGGTCTAGGGTCCTTTGAGGAGGTTCCCCTATGATATGGTAACTCGAGAATCTATTCAATTGTCCTTTATACCAACCAAGGTTTTGCCTAAGTGCTCTAAGGGGTTGGTATTTACTTTTCCAATGTTGCCTTACTCCCAATCCTCCAAACCAAATCCCTGTGAGGTGCCCATGATGAGATTTCTTGATAGATCATGTATGATCTCCTATGCCTTGACAAAGATGGTCCTTCAAGGGCACCGATCAATCTCATAAACATTACAAAGTAAATTTAATGATTACATGGAAAGAACCATACAAGTACACCATAATCCCTATTACAATATGTGTTTTTCGTATCTCTCAATTGAGATTAGTCTTTGTGAGAGATCCTTAGAGAGACCTCAGTCTTATGCGAATGACCATCTTTGATCTTCCATTTGTGTAGTGTTAGTTTTATAATCAACTTTGAGCTTGGACCTCCCTCTACATTTGCCCATTCGTAGAATTATTTGTTTACATGTGAAGAAATATCTGTATGAAATATGATCATTAATTTTTGAGCAACCTATATGCAGGGTTTATTGTGAATAGTTAGGAAAATATAATGATTTAAATTTTCCACTCGAATAATCTTGTGTTCGAATGAGCTTTTAAATTTACCCATGAAGTTTACACAGAGTTTTGATACATTCCACTTGTATGTTTGAACGATTATTTTACTTGGGAAAATATATTGGTTTTTGAATGTTCCCCCCAAAACCATTTACTTGCTCAAGTAGATAAGAAATACCCAAAACATCTTTTGAATTTCCCCAGTCATTACCATCATTGCTGCATCGCTTTGTATTAATTGCTACTAATAAAAATACCCATCCTTACATGTGGAGAGCTAGTGGTCTGTACGTGCATTCCATGTGAGGAACCCCATGCTTTTCCACTACCATCATAATCATTAGACTTTCCACACACGCACGTGTATACTCTGGGATCTCATTTTATACTTTAAGATCTTCCCCTTATAAAAGGGTTTCCTCCAACTCTAAAACATTTTTTATCTTTATGGTTTAGGCGAATTAATTTCCCGTTAAGCAGAGAGAAAGAGAGAGAGTGGTATTTCTTTCAAATATTCACCATAATTTCCCCTTATTTTCCTTGTATATCTTCCTCCGCTTACTCTTAGAACCAGTTGTTAAGAAAACTACTTTTATGCGGTGGGTTTCTCACCGTACTACTGCTCGTCAATAATAATGGGCTAAGTATCATCGTGATGCCTATTTTAGTGATGTTGATCAATTCTGGGTGGTGGCTAACCAATTCCAAGGTTCCTTCACTGCTAAGGATGAACCCAATCTTCTTGTGGGAGAAGATAATATATTAGAAATTGGGCCTACACCCCCGGTTATAGTATTACCAGGTTTAAGGTTGAAAGGGGGGATTTTCCTTACTCTAACGTGGAGTTTGAGTGAGCTAATGTCTCTTATGAAGGGTTGGGGGCGGGGGTGGACTCATTATATCCATCATAAATACGCAATAAGATTTTCATTGGTGGGTCTATCTTTTACTTCATGGTTTGGTAATTTTACATTGGCAAAAAATAACAGTACCATGATGAAGTTAGTCTCCCGTCGAAGCTATCAGACTCACACATTTACAGTAGGATGGGTGGAAGTTATTATTACGTTAAAGGATGTATATGAACTATTGGGTATTGAGGAAGCTGGTACATATCCCTTCTTTGAGGAAGCTCCTTTTGGGGATGAAACAACTTCTCGCAAGGATCTAAGGGGTGTGATTAAGAAATGTATGGAGACCTACAACAAATGTACCTTCTTGGAGATTATTAGGTATTTCTATCATATGGAGGACAAAGCAAGTGCACAAGCCAGAGAGGTAATAAAATATGATCCCAAAGGCAAGCAAGTGCTTGAAATGCCTCCTCTTGAGGAAGGTTATGAGAGCAGTATGGAAGTTGTTGGCTATGTATGGGTTATTCTGTCGAGGATCTTCCTTCTTAGAAAGACTCATGGTTACCCAATAAGGGACGTCATTAACCTTGTTGTTCGCATGTCCTTTGGGTTAAGGTCCATCTAGATTCCATTAAACTTGAATCCACGTATACTTGGCTCAATCGAGTACAAACTCTATCTTCCAGATCAATTAGTAGGTTTGACGTGTCAAATTACGCAAACCATGATCTTCTCACATCATTCACATATGCCAGGCTCCCCGACTATGCCCCTGGTTCTTTTCTTCCCAAATCCCATGATATAAAGATTCCTCGCATCCTTTCTTAGAACCGCAAGCAATAAAGGAATACTTTTAATTCTTTTATAGATGATGTCAAGTGTTTTAAATTTTGCCCTTACTCTGTTATTGATCACTTTTTTTAAAATAACTTCTTTAAGGACACCTCTCGACCAATTACAGCGGTCAAGGAGTCTTATGCTCTCAACCTCCCCTCTTCTAACATCCTCTTAGTTCCAAATCCTTCCTACCTTCCCTCATACACTAAGTGGTCTATCTACTACTCAGCTTATTCACCTCATCGATTGGCCATGCAATTTGACTATGAGTAAGGATTACCCCTTATGAACAATAATACTACATAAAAGCCTACTAACTTTTCTTTGGCTTGAGGAAATTTTCTCACTAAAACTGTATCAACCTTGTCCAACCAACTCCAAGGTCAATTGGCGATTCCTCCCAAACATGTTTGAGGTGGTAGGTATCCCACCTACCTCAATGTTTTTGGCCTTACTAGTTGGCTAGGTTCTAGAGGGTTATTTAGCGCGAGACAATCTATCCTCATGTTGAACGTTTTCCACCAATGGAGTTAGGATTGAAAACCTAGTTAATTAATTAGTCCCAATTTCCTTTAAGCTAGGTGAATAATGCCATGCTTACTGAGCTTCCACCCTTGGCTCCCATGGGGGAAGGGAGCTTCCACCTCTCAGCCTGTTGAGGAGACTGAGGATGTACCTACCCCTACTTAGTCTATTATTAGGGAGATAAACCCTTTGGTTGCCTCAAGTGAGGTAGTTGAAAAGGCCAGTATGAAACACCCAATGAAGAAGAAGAAAACTGATCACCCAAGTCCTCCCTAGGCATCTCCTTTTAAGGTAGTGATTGATACCTAATTAGCTAGCCTATGCTCCAACTAAATTGAACGTTGGTAAGATAATGCGATCAAGGTACTTTAGTTGTTAAAGAAACTATTGAACAACATATGGTGGCGATGGGGTTTTTCTTTTACTCCTCTTACAAATATTAGTGGCCGAAAGAGGCCCAAGTTAAGCTCAAGGGTCCTTCGTGTTACTGAGGATGTTCGAGAAGGTGCTGAACCCACTGAGGAGGATGAAGACGGTGTTGAACGAGTTGACGAGGTTAAAGTAGGTGTTGAACGGATTGATGAATCACAATATGTATATGACTCACTTGAGTATAAAATATTAGAGCTATTATAGTTTAGAAATAGGGACAAAATTGTGTCATCCTTTGTTTATCCCTAAGCCTCATGCCTCTTCATGATTTGCATCAAAGAATATTCAAGGATGGAAAAAGGTAGTAACCAACACAACTCACAACACCTAGGATTGAATTTATTTGGCATATTGTGTGTATGAGGTGTGTGTGTGTGTGTGTGTGTTCCTATTGTCTTAAAAATAGTTTTTAATATTTTTAAAGAATTTTTAGAATTCTTAAACTATTAAAATCTGTAAGAGGGTATTTAGATAAGATAGATGGAGGCGTAACCCCTATTTGAGTATGGTAATGATATGCTAATTTGGCCACAACTCCGAATTAATGATAGGACATACAAACACAGACCCTAATGAAGAGAAGCTCAGTTTGATCTCACAAATCTCTCGTGTATAACTAAGAAATTAGTGATGAACTTAGAAGTAACTTAGATAGAGGGAGAGAGAAGTAAGCACCCTAGATACACCTTAGCAGGCAGCCAAACACACCAACCAGCCTCAAGAATCTCTATCAAATATTAAAAACTTCGTAATAAATGTCAATGGTGGATCAGTAAGAAAACTCTCTCTCTGAATATATATATTCTCTCTAGTAATAACTTCTAAACTCTCAAAGGATCATCCTCTCCTCAGAGGTGGTTGGGGTCCTTAAATAGCCCCCCACACCACCCCCGAGGCAACTCAGTCATTAAAGACTATGAAATACATCCCTCATACTTTATGTTAGAACATTAAATGCCTGATGCACTAGTTGTCTCCACATCATAAACATTAAATGCAAAGACATGCCTTTTGCCTAACCACTGTGTGTCAGGGGGATGTTGCAGCCCCAAATACCACGGTGGTTTACTCAAGTGCAGGTTTGACATTGTTTAGCTGGCTAGTGACATCACCTACAGTAGTTGTGACATTAAGTAGAGGGCTGTTTGGTTCTTAACTCAACGCCCGATGGAACTGTAAGCTACTCCGCCCGAGGTTCCACGGTCAGGGTCCCTCGGTGTTTTACCAGGTGTATCTAAGATGGTCAGGAAAAGACCCAATGGTGCCTCACTTCCCAATCCTCCAAACCAAGTACTTCTAAAGTTCCCACGGCGAGGTCATTCGATAGAGCATGGAATCTCTCCCAGGCCCTGCCAAGCCTGGTCTCTTGCGAGTATCGTTTAACCTCACACAAACTCATTATTAATCTCGTTACAACATTCCAACCATTATAGCTTACAATCAACATAAACAGAAATACAATATGACTAATACAACAAGATAAATTATGACTTTCCATGCCAAGCTGCCTCGCTGAGTTGCCACGCTTGAGCTACTTCGGTTGCTTAATCTCAAACACGTTTGCCAATTAAGAAATTATCCCTAATCTCAGGATTACCTTCAAGCCCCCTACAAAATCTTTTTTTAAAACATTTAAAATTAGGTTTAAAATTGTTTGGGGCTAATTCATAATATCTTAAACTGCCTAAAACTTACCTTGGGTAGAATTCAAAAGCGCTAGAGACTTTTGGGGTAGCAAATAAGAATTTTAAAAGATAAAAAACATGAGTTTTTAAAGTAAACTGGAGCATACACGTGTTGGCTTATCAACGACACGATTTGTGTTTCTTTATACTCACATAATTAAGACTCAATTGGAACGTTCATCTCTTTTAACGAATGGTCTGCATGTATTTTTACTCAATTCATGTGATACCCGTTTTAGCCAATCACTTCTTGTTTAGAACCGGTGCATTGTGAGCCCTTGGATTGATCACCTAATAGTCGAATTAATCATGATCGTTAACCTTCCAGATCCTTCCATCGTCCTGTATAAATCGAGACTGAGGGTTAATCGTTTCCAACTTTTATCTAGTCTGAGAGAGAGGAGAAAATAAGAGAGAGAGAAAAAAGAGAGGAAAATAAGAGAACAAAAATAAAATATCAGCCAAACTCTGGCCACATTTTTCCAGAAAAATTGGAGAGTTGAGAGTGTTTTCGTGTTACCAGTTCCTCTCTAGTTCAAATCTCTTGTCCAAACACTATCACCAAGTCACATATTTGTGATTTGAGATCTGGCCTAGTGATACAATCACGATATTTTAGGACTGATTTTATTTTAGAAATCATCTCTTTGTGTTGGGTTTTTAGTTTAAAACATGTTTATCAAATCTTTCTCAACATATCCCTCGTTTTGTTTTCAAGTGTTCGTGAAAAATAAGACTTCAAAATCTTAGATCTAAAGACGTTTATGTCTTCAAGTTCATATTTCACATTTTGTGAAATAAGTTTGTAAATAAATAAGAGAGACATATAGGATCTTGGCTCTTTTATCATAGCAAGATTGTCTTCTATTCTACCTTCAAAAAAGGAAGTCTAATTTCTAGAAAATTTAATTCAGACTCTTGCATGTCCTTTTAGAATTAATTTGTTATTCATCAGAAACTATGTGTATAAGTGTGAGTGAGTTGCATGCATGTGTTAGGCACATCACATCACTACACTATCACACAAAAATACTAAAGTTGTGTTGGTAAATATATTTTTACCATGTCAGTCGACGTAAAGAAGGAGATAAGGAGTAAAGATCGGAGGACGTTAAAGACAACAGTCAGGAGCCAGAAAAGTCGAAGAAAAACCTAGGATTGCTGGTATAATTTCTTGACTAACGTTTAGGTCTGATTTGTTTGGATAACAAGTTTCTTTCTTGTACTCTATAACTCATTCTAGTGGATTTTCTCTTTTACTCCATAGAACGATTCGTAAATATTTCCCCTGTTTGATAGGGGTTTTACCACGTTAAAATCTTTGTCTTGTGTGAATGCTTTTTTATGCTTGTTTTAATTTTTCCATCACTGCTATAAGTGTTTAAAATTCTTTTGAACCTTAAGTTTCTAAGTAACTAAAATTTCTTGTTCAAAAACATTTTCTAACATCTCTTGGGTTTTTATTGGTGTTAATAAAAGAGTTTCCCCAAGAAAACATTTTGGACCCTTCTTAACTGTTTTAACTTTTGATTAAACGACTTAGTAAAGGATTTTCAATTGAGGAGGTTGAAAAATAAGAAAAATAATAACCAGAGGATGTTCCTTTGGTTCGCCTAAAATGCAGGCTAGATCGAATGTATTCGACTGAGAAACCAGCCTCCCTCCTTTGGACTATACCATTTTGGAGGATATTGTTGTTGATGAGGAATAAAATGAGGAACAAGAGGAACTGAGTGCCCAACACCACTCCCCTCAACAGACTCATCCTGATTTCCATAAATCACCACCACCTCTAGAGGAGCACACTGCCTTCATCTTCATTCCAACTTGTTCTTTGACCATTATCCCTGAAGAAAAAGTAGTAGTTGAAATGAGGCAACCCACAATTGTTGAGCCATTTTTTGTGGTAAGTATTTATTGTTTACCACTATATCATTTTTGAATCTTTGCCCTATTGTATTGCATGACTATGACAACCCGCCATCTAAAATAGGGGGTGGCCAACCCGATACTCCAAAATAACGAAATCATGGATGGAATCATTCTCAGCATCACAAGAATATAAGAAGTATACGGGATAACCACTCCTTATTTCAGAAAAACGGGTTGCCAATTTTTTTTTGTTTTATTGTTAAAGAAAAGAATTTAAGTAACTCAACTTAAAAAGAAAGCGAAAACCCAAGAATATATAATATTACATACACCTCGAATAAACAGTAAGAGACCGAATATGCTATCGGTCACAGACTCATACAATAAAATTAAACAAGTTCATTAAATTACATAATACATTACATTAATCAATTACAAAAGCTTGGGCCTCTCGCCCGAGTAAAAAGACCCGATCTTAACTAGAGTGAAAAAATGACGGCGTCTATTTCAAAATGTCCCGCAATACACCAAAGACACCGGGATAGGAAGTCAGATCAGGCATCCTTGCGACGGAGTACCTGAGCGGATACAAGATGCATGTACAATAAGAAATATAAACGGGTCAGGGCCCGGTTCTATATGATTACCAGATGAATAAAAAGTATGATAGTTATGAATGGTAATCATGACTAAATAATGAGAATCTAACTGCACAATGTTATGCATAAGCTAAGACAATTTAATAAAACATGAATCTAATTTAATTATGCAAGAGAATAAGAATAATTAACATTAAATTAAAATCTTCCCTCTTACATACTGTTTAATTTCATATTTCTATGCCTTATTAGGAGACATAAAGATAATTATAAGCTTTTTGTGGCTTTTGTTTCAATTACATGCCCTTCCTGGTATTCCATTCCTTATCAGGAATATAATCATCAACAAATGCTCTTTGTGGCATTTCATTGTGCTCTTTGTGGCACTTAATTATTCTCTTTATGGCATATATAATCCATGAAGTCCCACTTGATTAAGAATTGTTATAATTATATTTATATAACGATTCTAAGACTACCCGTCCGGGTTTCCCCACTGTGTGCGCCCCTAAAATGACCATCATCTTCCAGGGCCTATCATCACGACAACCTGGGCACCTATAACGCAAGACGTCGGGAAGTGGCCATGTGCCTGCGGGGTAGTCATAACCACACCCAAAATTACCTATCCATCGCAGAAAAATATACAATAACAAACGCTCACATGGCCTAGGACTATATCCACCCTGCATTCATTAGCCAGGGGGCTTCAACTCATGCGCGAACTTCCCTTATGATGTCATTTAGAGAGGGTGTGTTTAAACCTTTTTTTTATTTACCATATTCATGATTAAGTAAATTATCATTTACCATCATCATTACCATTTCCATTTCATTTCCATATACCATATTCATAAGTATGTTTCATTTTATCTGAAACCAATATCATTTACATATTTGTAAATAATTTAACTCATTTAATCCGGAGCCATACGATAAATTATATCTCTAATACCACCTCAAAGGAGTAAATAAACTCTCAATTATCTCCAAACATTATAGGGTGTTATTTTAAAACCCCAAGACTATCATCCTTCAATAAATGAATAAACTTCCAATTTATTCTCCCAACACCTTTTTATGGTGTTATTATAAACCATCAAGATTAACATAGCTCAATTGAGCTTCTAAAGTCTCCCAAACACAATACTATAACTCTTAGTTTTATAGTAATTTATTAGAAGAAAAGAACGCCCTATCATCAATAGGCATAACCCCGAAAAATCCCATATAAATCATTACTAATCTAGGGTAGTTCCCAAACTCATATAGAACTCTAGGACTCTAAGTCTACTTCATTCAAGAAGGTTCCTAGGTCCTAAGCCTAAAGAAAAAGGAGAAAAATTGAGTTAAAAAAAATAACTTAAAAACAACATGATTTCATATCGATTCGCCCAAATAGCGAATCGGTTCAGACATAAGACTTGGTATTTTGCAACTGCCGAATCGATTCGGCTTGGACCCGAATTGATTCAGTCCAAGCAGACCTGGGAACTGTCCCTTAGCGAATCGATTCGCTCAGGGGGCCGAATCGATTCGCCCCTGCGATTTTGCCAAGAATGGCTTGGAGGGTTATAAACCCTAAATTTTCCCAAACTCAAATCTCTTCATTTTTATACACATCCAACAACATTAATCTACCCCAAAATACCCCACATGATTAATAACCATTATAATCCCCCATTTTCTCCTCAAAACTAAGATTAGGGCTTAAATCTCATAAATTTCACATTTAAACCATAAATGTTAAATACATAACTATCACACAAATTATTTAATCTTAAATCATATATTAGCAAGTAGAAAACTTACCTTAGGGTTGTAATCTCAGATTTCTTTGAGGTAGGAGCAATCCTCATTCTTCAATCTCCAATCTCTCTCTTAATCTCTTCTTTTCTATTCCTCTCTCTCTCTCTCTCTCTCTCTCTCTAAGTTTAAGACATAAAATGAGGAAATGAAATAAGGGGCAAGACTTAAAAATTGTGGCTTAAGTCTAAAGTCTCCAACTTAAGTGGTTAATAACACATTACTATGAATCCCAAATACGCGTTTAAGTTAAAACCAAGTAAAAGTTCCCTAAGCCCAAAAATACAATATGGCACTTATTTTGACAGTCTCGGATATTCTGGGACTAACTACACCCCCTAAACTGGCATCTGGTAATTTTATAAATTATTTCCAGTTCCGGTTTCACTTAAACCGTAATGTCATTTAAAATACATGACACTATAAAACATATAACAATTGGATATTTACCTACACATATGGTAAATATGCAACATTCCAGTAAATATTAACTTCTAACTCATTAAATTAATATTTACTCTAGTTCCAACATTTTTATATAATTACCTTATGTGGTAAAAATTAATATGAAATTAGCCCCCTAAAAGAGAGGGTTGTTACAATGACCTGACTCTTTCTTTCACTTTTTTTTGTTTACAGACTGTTCCCCTTGATAAGGCTCTCGTCAATACTTATAGGGCCCTAATGCTTATTCCACTCAAGGCTATAATATACGAACAAGTATTGGTGAGGCTATTTAGGACTTATATTTTATAATGTATAGTAGTTTCCCTGGAGAAGGGAGGTGCTAATGTAGCTGAGATTACTATGGTAGTCGAAGCAACCGAGCAGGCAACTCACTGGGAAGCCTTTCAAGAAGAGGTGTGTTTTTCGTCCACATTTGCCTCGATTTTTCTTTCTTCCTTTTAGCTAAGTGTGAATAACAGTGCCCAACTTACATAGTCGAGAAAACATAAAGATTCTTTAAGTAAACTAGGGCTTTGAGCATGCCCAATTAACTTAGTTGAGGAACTGAAAAGGTTCTTTAAGTAAACAGGGACTTAAATCCTGCCAAACTTTCTTAGTAGAGGTACCATAAAGGTTCTTTAGAAACCTGGGACTTTAAGCGTGCCCAAATTAACTTAGTCGAGATTCGATAGAGGTCATTTAAGTAAACTGGTACTATAAATCTACCCAACTTGCTTAGTCGAGGTACCATAAAGGTCTTTCAAGCAATCGGGGACTTTAAGCATGCCTAGTTTACTTAGTCGAGCTTCCATAAAGGTCCTTTAAGTAAAATGGGACTTTAAACCTACCCAACTTGCTTAGTCGAGGTACAATAAATATCCTTTAAGAAAGATAGAACTTTAAGCATGCCTAATTTACTTAGTCAAGGATCCATAAAGTTCCTTTAACTAATCTAGGACTTTAAACCTGCCAAACTTGCTTTCTCAAGGTAGCATAAAGGTCCTTTAAGAAAGCTGGTACTTTTGATCATCCATAATGACAATGTTTTTCCTTTCTCTAACTTTGATTCTTTATTTACGTCTTTCAGGTTGAGGTTAATTGGCCAAACATTGTGTAGGAGCATGATATGATCATTGAACAAGTGCATTAGGAGGGTGCCCGCGAGGAGGTTGTTGTATAGGATATAGCAGTTAGGGAATCAAACTATTGTACCCCTTGCTGGCCACGCTTCTAAGAAGACTAGTCAGGTTCCCACCCCGATATTGAAAGAAGATGACATGGCTTCCAACACTGTTTTCCATCTATGAGTGATAGTGCTTTTAGCATGCATCCTTCTGAGGTTACCCCACTGAAGTTGTGAGGAAAAATTTACAAGATTTTCCTCATATTTTGATAATGCCACACAGAGAAATCTCGAATTACTATTAGATCACCATCCCTTAACATTCACTCCCCGCTATATTTGACCTTTGTCTCTAATGATGTCCTGAAGGTTACTAGGATTTTCCACCATTTTGAGCGAGGTTCTCTACACCCCCTGATGATACCTAAGTCCCCTCAAAATCAAAGAATGGGTGGGAAAAAAAAGTGTTCTCGTTAATGATGGGTTTTCCATGAAGTGGTTAACAGACCTACTCAAGGCATTCAAAAAGGCTGATCTTTCGGCTTTCTACGTGAAGCTTCAATTTTCTGATCATCCCCAAGCTGCTATTCCTGAAGAGATGGAAAATTTGAGCCGATAGATTACCAAGGCTGAAGAGGAAGTGATTGCTTCACGAGTGGACTTGGATAATGCTAAGGAAATGTTGGACCAACTACAATAAGTGAGGTAAGTCTTCTCTAGCATCTATCCCGCCTCATCATCACCATGGATTTCTAGATTCTTCCAACTTGTGGTTTGTCATTACTATGTTTTGTTTACTGCCCCCTCCTTTTGATGTGTAACATGAGGCAATAGATTCTCTTTTATCAATGTTGTTTATATTTACCTTGCAATGAATTTAATGGAAGCATTTCTTGTTCTCTGCTTTTACTTCACTAAAAAAGGAAATTTGTAACTACTATTAGCAATTAAAAATGACCTTTGTGACGGCTCTTTGCCCTCACGATTTAGGGGGTCACAAATTAATAATTGTCACTCCTAACAGCAGTCATAATTTTTATAACCCCTATGGGGGTTATGACTGATGACACCAATTTTTAACTGATGTTTTTAACTGCTGTCAGCAGTTATAAATATAATATTTGTAACTTTTATTAGCAGTTACGAATCTAATATTTATAATTCCTTTATGAATCTTATATTTGTAAATGCTATTAGCGTTTATAAAATTGACAGTAGTGAAAAATTTATGACTCCTATTAGCAGTTACAAAAGTAGAATTTGTTAAATGTGGTAAGAGTTGTTACACATATCTTTATATTTTCACAAAATGATGAAATGATTGGAGTATAATAATTATAATAAATATGTAAAAATTCTACAAAATATGTCAAAATTTCATTTATATTTTTGATATTGCAAATATTCGGTACACATAAAACTTTTTTAAACCTAATTTAACAGAAAACAACCCCTTCTTGGGTGCCAAGTACAAAACAAACATAGAATAAAAATAAAATAAAAAAATAACGACACAACACTTTGATGACATAAAATGTCATGAACATGTAACAAATCATTCTAAACCTAGACCAGGGGTCACCACGCGGTGGATATGCTTCATGAAATATAGGTATCTGAATCGTGGGGGGCATTTGTATTACCCCGACCCAAATTTAAGGGTTAATAAAGGATCAAATCGGTCCGGTTCGTACATTAATGGTGAAGTGGAATGGAACAACCTAAAACTATTTCTAATCCAATTTTATTATTATTTAAGGTTACTCTTGTTAGGATACAATCCCAATTATTATCAACTACGTGATAAGACCCAAAGGAAGTGCCCCCAAGGCTAAGTAAACAGAGCTATTAATCATAAAGGCAAGTAACTACTTACCTGTATAACGCTCTCAAAGTACGAAACATCATGCAACCTGCCGTAACAAAAGAGGGATGTGAGTCGAATGCTCAGGGGGATTATATACAAATGAAGTATAGAAACGAATGACAGAAAAGAATACTCAAACGCTACACTACATGCATGTGAAAATGTTTATATATCTACATATATACTATTAGAAAATACATGTCCCAATGTATTAAACATTTTTATTTCGAAAACATTATTTGAAACAATTTATCCTCTTCATCTTTACAAAATAATCATTTTGTATTTTAAGCTTAGACCTAGTATATTCTTTTCGTTAACTCACCCAATTAAACAATTTACAATTGTTGGAAAAAAACTTTCATCCCCTTTAAAACGTTTATTACTCAACGTTATTAACTCACGCCGAATTATTAATCACTACTTCAGACTTTATTTCAAAGTAAGCAAACATAATGTTTAGAAAAATATTCATCTTGCTTTGAAAGCTTTATATAACACATGTTTGTGTTCATTATATTTCAAACCTCATTAGGTAGCCCAACATCATTAAGTCACCTTATTTAACCATCCCATATTACCACATGAACATTAAATATTTATTGCATTATTCGTGCATTAATAAATCAATGAATTAATACCATTAATTTATGCCTCTTTGATGAATATTCAATTCATTACTTAGCATTATCTTTAGAGATTTCTCCAACACACACACTCATCACAACACACGCACACCCACAATTTTCCCAAAATTTCACCGTCCGGCACCGAGCACCAAGTAATTCGCAATTTGTTTGGAGTCTTTTACCACTAGGGACATCATAACCCTACTTAATTATTTAACCCGACATCATCCAATATCATTATCTTGTCAATGTGTTTGACATATTCATATTGCCCACGTTAATTTGCCTTTTTCGGGCCAAAGCTAAAGTCTTGGACTTAACCATCCATTTTTCCATTATTAAATGAGGAAAAATCATTATATTCCATTGAAGTCCCTTTTTTCAGACATGTTTATTTTACACTGAAAATCATTTTCGTTTAAGGACTCATTTCATTCTTTCTACATACGTGTCAAAACACTCTTTAAATTGCCAATTTACATCAAAATACGTAACTTCACTCCTTATTCAAGTGTTATTTACAAAAACACCATTTTAAGCTTTAAACTTAGCACGCGGGTATTTTTGTCACTATGACACGTTTTCAACTTCTAACTTTTTCGAAAGTCACATTTTGCCACATAACTCCCTTTAGTATATAAAATCATACTTTTCACATATTAAAGGCTACACACTTTATTTATGAGTTTTAACACTAAAAATCCATTTTAGTCAACATTTACACATTTGATACTTTGCATTTCAAGCTTAGTGTTACACACTTTTATTAAGACTTTTTTATACCTTGTCATTTTATTCACACTTAGTATTCTACATGTTCATTATTTATATTTTTTCCCCAAAATTTCGTTTAACAAACTAAATTGTACACTTTGTAAATGAAAATCCATTTTCTCATTTCATAATGATTCATCAACATTAAAATCACTATAGCAATCTCATAAAAAGGGCACATACATACCAAATATTCTTTACATCAATGAAATCATTTATTCACCTTAAAACATGAGTTTAAAATATTTTATTTCATAAAATGTCTGTAAATAGTGGGCTGAAAATTATCTAATTTTAATACCCATTCAATCCTTCATTTTAAGTGCCCCTTTTTCACTCAAAATCTTAAGAGTGTCACTATTAACCCATTAGTGAACCATAATCATTTTCTACATCTTCTACACCCAATATTTTTGAAATAATATTTTTAAAATTTATCATAAAAACCCAACTCTAATCTTGATTTTTATATTAAAACATGGAGTAATCATGAACAAAGCATGAATGAACACTTCTACACATTTAAGAACTTAAATATGTAATAAATCATGTTAAAAATATTGTCAACTTTAAAATACTTTAAAGTTATGGGTTCCCCCCCTCAAGGTCTTCAATGGAAGAAAGTGGGTTTTGCAGAAGATGGGTAACTCCCCCACCTTCAAATGTGGTCTCAAGGGGAGTCACTTTAGCTTCTCTTACATGCTCCAAACTTGACTCTATGAATGGGCCAAGCAGGACCCTTTCCAAGCTCACAAAATTCCTTTTCTAGCTCCCAAAACTCACTTCAAGAACACCCACAAACTTTCCAGACCTTGAATGGGACTTTAATGGAGTTTTTAGGTCTTTGTCATGGTGTTTAGGTGGTGGAAAAAATTAAGGGAAGGAGGTACGAATTTTTGTGATGAAAATGGCTTGGTAGAATACAAGGGTGAGAGGAGAATATTCTGCAGGTGCTCCAATGTTTTGAACAACAATGGCATCCACTCTCCCTCTCTCTTATAAGATATATGAAGAAGGTGGAAGATAAGACCCCCAAATTAAAAAAAATAGAGTATCTAAAAATATGTATAACCCTTCCCAAGTCTGAAAATCTGAATTGGACTAAGACTACACCTAACCACCCATTTAATACGCCACAAAATGCTGTCATTTTCGTCACTTTCTCTCCCTAAAAATATTTTTTTGCTATTTTTGACCATTGGACCTTCTTCCTTGCATTTTTGAGTCAAAAAATATATTCACAATATTTGTTTAACCTCCCAAAATGTCATACATGGACTGTATATGAATCAGGACCTCTGTACAAATTTTTTTTTCCGATTTTTTTTCATATGGAAATATTCCTTATATTTTTATGAGTCTAAATATATGGTCGGAATATTTTTTTGACTTACCAATTGTCCTAAACAATTCGCGCAAGGTCGCGTCCTGTGTGACATGCGCTGACGAAAATCTACCTAAAATGGGTTGAAATGATTTTTCTCGAAGACGTCGAAGATGAGAAATGTTCTGAACATTAAATTTTAAGTCGATCTGGAGATTTTCATAATTTTCGGAGCACTTTTTTTGACAAAAAATAATTTATATATATATTTTGACTTTTGACCCATGGTATT
Organism: Sambucus nigra; assembly: GCA_949130495.1. Lineage (NCBI taxonomy): Eukaryota > Viridiplantae > Streptophyta > Magnoliopsida > Dipsacales > Adoxaceae > Sambucus > Sambucus nigra. The sequence goes on along the minus strand of OX422208.1, from coordinate 473,757,223 downwards.
TTAATATTCAGTTTTTGGACCCTATAAAAGTGGTCATTTCTATATTTGGGACCGCGATGCATGCTACAAAAGTCGCGCAAAGTTTCATATCATGTGCGTCGCGTACCGTCCAGATTACTACATTATTAATCATGAACGTGTCACAATCATTCCTTGATATTTTTTCATCAAACTTAATCAACATACTTACTAGGATTATTAGAACTTAAATACGCACCCAAGTGAACCATGAGACGTGATAATTTTTTCTCCTTAATTACTTTTCGTAATGCACCACTTTTGATGCCATTTAGCATAATCCCCTTATATATTTATTCCTCAAATTTTTCTTAGAACATAGTATTTTGATTATCATTAACTACTTATTTTCTCGGACGGGTTATTACATTCATCCCTCCTTTGGAAATTTCATCCTCAAAAATTATGGTCATCAACCTTAGAATTTAGTTACCTACAACCAATTTCCAATCCTAGGGCATCCTGAACACTATGGTCTAAAATCGAAAGATTTTATTTTCATCAATTACATTGCTAACACAATCATGGCGGATAATAAGGTCTTACTACTAATCCCAAGCATGCCTAACTTGTCCGTCAAATCAATCCCTCGAAATAACCGATATTTCGAAAATATCACGCTACCACTAATGAACTCGTCATCATGAATCCTTCCTACGCTAGGATTTACAAGCCTACGTTTCCTCAACAATTTTGGATCATGCCTATCCTAGGCAGATATAACCTCAATCTCACTAGCCATCACATCATTAATCATGAGACAGTCATCTAATCCCATTGGTCTAACCGATCGATACCTCTTACGAGACTACACATTAAGCAAGAGTCATCCTAGGTACGACATCCCAAATACACATGATAGACTACATTCTCAATCCATAAATTCCATATGGAGTGAAACACTAGCATTTAATATTCCATCAAGTTCTAATATTCATATCTTAGAGTCATGACCTTAAATCCATGATATACATCGTAACCGGCTATACCAATTAACTAGCGAGTGTGGTAACCTAAAGCTATCAAGTATACATGAAAACTACATGTAACAAATCGTGAGACCATGCGTAAACACTAACCGATGTAAAACAAAGGTGGTTCTGAAGAAGAGAATACTCATGTGCCACGATGCATCAGCCTCAACCCGACCTATCCCGCATCACTACTGAGCTTATGCGACGCTACATCTGAATGCATACCCATAACTAGAATAACAACGATCCTCTACCGGGATCAAAGAAGACACAAGAAGATGAGAATGTTGGAACCCCCAATTTTTAAAATCACTTTTCATTTAAATATTAATTTCCTTTAAGTGCGGAATAGGATGGTTCAACACAACACACACAAACTTCAAATTTAATTTCTTACAAATTAAAATTAAACTAAACTAAAATGACACACGATTAATCAACAAATTAATTTTCACTTAAACAACTTAATTCAACCCAAGTCCTAAAAATTTTCCTAAGATAATTAATTCATTTTAATATATAGGCCAAACTAAAATTTATCAAATTAAAATATCTAGAGTTGAATTAAATTAACTTAAACTTCACCCAAATAATTTTAAACACAAAATTATATTAGTGTGATAATTAAACCAATTTTATCTTGAATTATCCTAAGAAAGCATTCTAAGTGATTTGTGACAGATAAAGATAAATCAATCACACTACATGCCGATGTACGAGGAAAATCCAAATAAAAAAAACCTTGAACGGCCCTAGCTTTAAGTCCACTAAGTATGGTTTTATGATTACTAGACAAATAACTTATTACACATGACTTGACTCCATCCAATCCTTGATTATTCTTCTTATAACTACCTCCACCTAGTCGATAATCCAAGACTCCACCGGAATCTTAGAATCTACCAATGAGGCTTTTGGTCTCCGTCAACCTATACCCGAAGCCTTTCTTCAAGTGAAAACACCGCAGCAACAAATCTTCTTCTTTATGGGAAATAGAAGCAAACCCAAACAAACTCTTCAAATGGTAGAGTAGAACCCAGTGCCAAAAAACTCTCCAAGCACAATGTATATATATATGAAATCTTGGAATTAAACTAAGATATGGGTGTATGCGTTTTCAAGAATTAATCATTTTTGAGGTAAACACAAAAACGAACCTTTTCTCTCAACTATGTTTCTCTCTTTTACTCTTGGAGGGAATGAAAGGTTATGTACAAAAATGTGTTTCCCGCACCTAGTTATGCAGAAAAAATTAGTGGAAAAACAAGTGGGCAAGTGGAAAGTTTTTTAAAAAAATTGTCAGAAAACTGCCCATGTCATTCAAACAAGGTCGTTCGAACGAGAATATCTAATGAGAAAACATAAGCAAAATGCCAAAAGTTGTCAGAATCTCGTTCTAATGACATCCAATCTCGTTCGAATGAGATTTCAGAAATCCCCAAAAAAATTCTTTTTAAGCCCAAAACTTTAATAAAAAGTTCTAAAATAATTTCTGAAAAGTAACAACCATTTTAAATTAAAATTTCACCCATAAAATATTCCAAGTCTCCTACATATAAAAAAATTGCATTAATTCCTTTGGAGACTATGGAATCCAATTATTGTTGATGTAGAAATGAGGCACTAAACTCGGCAATGATGAAGCTTTAATTTCTGGGCCGCTATGTCTTCAACACAAACTCATCATAGGCTTGGATGGATACACATTACATTCTATCCTATGATTCAAATTGTTTTGTTTGGAATTGAGCCAACACTACATAAGACTCAATTGGAAATTTGTATCCTTTCAAATCTCCCCCTTTGGCTATTCCGAGACAAAACCAAACAAAAAAATCCTAAAGGGCCATCAAGCTCATCTAGACACACATCACACCCAAATAAAATAAAAAATACAGACGCTGACTCCACCCAAGGATGAATAGCTTTCCCGAAATAAAGACGCCACTAGAATAAATTCCTGCACACTTAAGTAAACCATTAAATGCATAGGGAATATCAAAATATTAAATGAAATTAAACTAAATACTCCCCCTAAAATAATTCTCCCCTTTATCAAATATGATCTACCTAAGAAGGTCGTGACTGCCCCTAAGTTGAATCTCCTAAACTAAAGGTTTAAATACCATCTCTCCCCCTTTTTGTTCACGAATAGACAAAGGATAAAGAATTAAAACATTACTTATATCTCCCAATAAAAGCATATACTATCCCCCCCTCCCCCTAAAAAACTACACAAGGGATATAAAATAGGGAAAACAAGTAAAACATGATGGTGTATAAAGTGATAGGAACATTAAAGCATATGGGTAACAATAAAAAGTAACTAATCCACAACAAGAGTAAATATATACCAACTTATAATGCCGAAAAAATGATACCAACTAAAATGTATTTATCATAAGCATGGGATATCAAACAAAATTTGCAACAAGATAGATATAAATTTTGAATTAAAAGCACGAATGGACAACCAAAGTCTCAAAACAAACAAGATATCATATATACGAATACACAATAGATACAAAATAAACATAAGCACATATATATAGATATAAACACACAAATGACACAAAATAAAATAACTAAAATGAGTTTTCCACACTCTTATAGTATAAATGTGTCATAGAGAAATGGAAGTGAAGGGGTGTGAACAAGATACCAATGAATAAAAACCCAATCACTTAAACATGTTCAATGAGTTCTTATTTGATTGCAAAACTTTATCAACTAGGATATAGCCTTATGTGACAAGATAAAGTGAACTCTATAAACAAACAAGCACAATGCATACAAGCTTAGCATATTGATGATTCTACAAACCAATAGAGTCATGACAATGATAGCATAATTAGGAAACAAGTACATTGTGCAAAACCATTGATATACCATCCAAACTCCCTCAAAATATGCATATAATACTTTTGAATTAATATATAAAACTAAACAAAATAGGCCTTGACAAATATTTTTCTTTTAGGCCTTTGGACCACATATTTCTTTTAGGCCCATTATAAACGATAACTTACTCGCAACGGATAATATTTTCTTTCGAAGCCCTTCCCCGTGCTCATTCATATATTAATTTTTATCGCACAAATCTCATGTGCAATGGAATTAACATGCACAAATCCTCCTAGGTCAGAAGATATGTAGATGACTAGATTGGAAGGGGAACACCTCACAAAGCTCAAATATACATGTGAAGTTAAAAGAGCTCGTGCATGTGTGTGAAAAGGCATATAAAAATGAATCCATTAAGCAAGTTAAACTTAAACTACTCCATGTAACCATGACAAAGAACATTTTAAGGATTAAAAATTTTAGCCAAAAGTTCTAGCCACATGGAAGCGAAAAGAAGGATTCGACACAAAAATATGCCATAAAAGGTGTGTCAAACTAAAATACACACACACAAAAAAATCTTTTTTAGTTTTTGAATTTTTTTAACGAAACAACATAAATATTTACTCAAAAGACAAACAAAAAATTATTTTGTATTTTTCATTAAGCCTAAAGTACTCATAAGGTAAAACACAAATGATAAACTATTTTTTTTTTATTTTTCATTTAATGCAAACTAAAACGAAAATAATATAAGACAAAAGACATACACAAATCATAATTATAGCATGTTATTAATTATGGAGCATAGACTAGAAAATGACAAACAAGCATATAACTGGCATGAACTTATAGGATGAAAAACAAAACTAGAGTATACAAAACAAAGCTAACACATTCAACCTTTAGATTTTGCAATGGAGGAAGTATGTGAAAGTAAATGAGAATAAAAAATCCTATTTTGTAAAGTTACCAAGTCGGATCGCCTAACCCAAACTAGTGAAGAGTGATGATCTCGGGATTTTGGGATCTTATCTCCCTTGATTACCTTACCTTTGGATTTCCTAGAAATTCTTTTAAGATCAAAATAAAATTTCCTAAGATGACCCTTTCGACCACAATGTGAGCAAGAAAAGATATGTCGAAAAGCAATACCTAAGGATTGACCTCTAGAAGTGTTCCTAGGTGATTCTCTCAAAAAATTATTTTTGGCTTTATTAGTGGAATCATTTCAAGAATCGAAGCCTAAACCACAAGTGTCATTTTTGACTTGGAAAATTCCTAATATTTTACCTAATTTAGTGGACCTACATTACAAATCAAATTTGACATCACTAGGGTCTCTCAATTTTTCTTCCAACTCTAAAATTCTAGACTCTAGCAAAACATTCCTCTATTCAAACATAAGAAGATCCTTTTTCATTGATTCCATCAACACTCTAAGGCTATCTCTATCGCCTTATACATATTCAAGCTTCTCTCGAAGAGCTCTCTCACGTTTCCTAAGGTCATCCACTAATGCACTCTTATCAATGACATTGGCACGCTCTCTTATACTAGCTTCTAACTTCAAATTAACCCTTTTAATTTAATAGATTCTTCATATAATTCTCTAAATGTAATTTGAAGTTCAGTCTTATCAATCTCTTCATCACTTTCACTTTCTTTCTCTTCTCCACTCTCACTACCATTATCTTTTTGGGATTCACAAAGAAAGGTGTCAGAAGAGGCATGTAAATGTATATCTTCATGGGAAGATTCATTATCGGTGCTCACATGACTTTTCCATGAACGCGATAAAGTTGTGCTCAATGGGGGAATCGGGTCCCTCTTCGTTTTCATTTTTATCACTAAGGGTGTCGTTATAAGAAATTGGTTGTTTGACTTCTCTCCTTAGTTTAGTGGGGCACTCTCTCACCCTATGGCCATAACCCTCACAACCATAGAACCTATTTAACTCGTCCCTATTAAGATTTTCATTATATGATTTAGGGATCTTTTTGGATTTTTCATGCTTCGATTTTTCAAATTTCTTATAATCATTTTTAAATATATCTTTATTAAATTTTCAAAATTTTCTCACAAACATAGCCATGTCCTCCGAGTCACTATCACTCTCATCAACCACAACTTGTTTCTCTTCCTTTCGGGTTTTCAAAGAAATGCCCTTATCTATTTTCTTTTCATTTCTGGAGGGAAACATATCTAGTTCATAGGTTTGTATATCACCTACTAACTCCTCAAGTTTGGTAGAGTGCAAAGTGGGTAAAGAATTTAAAACGGTCACTTTAAGGATAAATCTATCAGGTAGGGACCTTAAAAGTTTCTTCACTACTTGGTTGTCGGGTATTTTCTCTCCCAAATTAAATGATGAAATAACTATATTGAAAAATCTAGCATAAAATTCATCAAAGGTCTTTCAAGCATTTCAATGGTTTCAAATTGAGTGGTGAGGTTTTGGAGTTTTAAAGCCTTAACGAAACTAGTTCCCTAGTGAGTGAGTTGTAATATAACCCAAGCTTCCTTAGCGGTTTCACAAGTCATGATACGCCAGAATTCATCCCGTGTAGTCGCACTAAACAAGGCATTTAGTCCTCGAGATTTAAAATTGGCTTGTTTAAATTCATTCTCACTCCATCTATCTACGAGTTTGGGAACATGCTCATTTTCTACCAAACATGTGAGTGGGTATCAACCACTAATAACTAACAACCAAACCCTCTCGTCTATGGACTTTAATGCCGATTTCATACGCGCTTTTCAATACGCATAATTGTAACCATCGAAAACAAGAAATTTTAAAAATGGGGAAAATTCCATTTTAACAAAAAAAATTCTAAAGAGGACCTTAACGCAATAAATTAGCGCTCCTACTCTGATACCAATTTGAGAATGTTGGAACCCCCAATTTAAAAAAAAATCTTTTAAAAATGAATATGAATTTCCTAAAAGTGTGGAATAGGATGGTTCAACACAACACACACAAACTTCAAATTTTAATTTCTTTCAAATTAAAATTAAACTAAACTAAAATGACACACAATTAATCAAAAAATTAATTTTCACTAAAAGAACTTAATTCAACCCAAGTTCTAAAAAATTTCCTAACATGATTAATTCATTTTAATATATAGGCCAAACCAAAATTTTATTAAATTAAATTATCTAGACTTGAATTAAATTAACTTAAACTTTACCCAAATAATTTTAAACCCCAAATTATATTAGTGTGATAATTAAATCAATTTTGTCTTGAATTATCCTAAGCATGCGTTCTAAGTGATTTTTGCAATATAAAGATAAACCAATCACATTACACGCCGATCCACGAGGAAAACCTAAATGGAAAAAAACCTCGGACGGCCCTAGCCTTAAGTCCACTAAGTATGGTTTTATAATTACAAGACATATGACTTACTACACACGACTTGACTCCATCCAAGCCTCGATGCGTCTTCTTGTAACTACCTCCACCTAGTTGACAATCCCGGACTCCATCAGAATCTTGGAATCCACCAATGAGGCTTTTGGTCTCCGTCAACCCGCACCCGAAGCCTTTCTTCAAGTGGGAACATCGCAACAACAAATCTTCTTCTTTATGGGAAGTATAAGAAAACCCAAACAAACTCTTAAAATGGTAGAGTAGAAACCGGTTCCAAACAACTCTCCAAGCACAATGTATATATATGAAAGCTTGGAATTAAGCTAAGATATGGGTGTATGTGTTTTGAAGAATTAATCATTTTGGAGTAAAACAAGAAAAGGAACTTTTCCTCTCAAGTATGTTTCTCTCTTTTACTTCTTGGAGGGAATGAAAAGTTATGTAAAAAAATGTGTTTCCCGCACTTAGTTATGTAGAAAAAGTAGTGGGACAACAAGTGGGCAAGTGGAAGTTTTATAAAAAACTGTCAGAAAACTATCCAGGTCGTTCAAACGAGAATATCTAGGGAGAAAACATAAGCAAAATATCAAAAGTCGTCAGAATCTCGTTTGAACGACTTTGGATGTCGTTCGAATGACATCCAATCTCGTTCGAACGTGATTTCAGAAATCCCCAAAAAATTATTTTTAAGCCCAAAAATTTAATAAAAAGTTCTAAAATGATTTTTGAAAAGTGAATGCCATTTAAAATTAAAATTTGACCCATAAAATATTCCAAGTCTCGTACATATATAAAATTGCATTCATACCTTTAAAGACTATGGAATCCAATTGTTGTTGACGTAGAAACGAGGCACTAAACTCGGTAATCATGAAGCTTTAATGGATGCACATTACATTCTATCCTATGACTCAAATTGTTTTGTCCGGAATTGAGCCAACACTATATAAGACCCAATTGGAAATTTGTGTCCTTATAGAAGATGCAACGAATCAGGCGACTGCCACACCAAAATGAAACAATCGAATTCGGGCAGCTAACCATGCCACACAAAGTATGGACCACAACGTACATTTGAAGTCAAAATTTTCACTGATCTATACGTACGCTAAGGTATTAGACTAGCTACATGCCCTGACTTAAATCACTAATCTTGACTACACATTTTCAAAGACAACGACTTGGGAAGCTAAAACGCTAGGCTTCCCTCCTTAAGACTGAGTTTATTTTTTATCCTTCATATCAAAGCGAAGTTACATTTCTCATTGCTTAATTTTAATCACTGACCTAACATACTCAAGTCTCCACAATCTCAACATGTGATTGATAACTTTCAAACCTACAGATACTTCTCATCTTGTGAAACACAACACTCACATAATTTTACTTTATTGGACCATTCCTACAATCTTTAGCAATGCCCTAGGTGATCCCAAATCATATCTATCGGACTAGCTACAACAACACCTCAATTTTTTAAGCATTATCCCTACCTAATACCTAATGATTATCCTCACTATAGTCATACTAATCCATACGGGTTGAACACGTAGGTGCTATACTCAAGCCTAATACTCCATTCTGAGTGCTATCTCTAAAACCATGATGAACATCATCGTGTCCTAAGTTTACCAAGTGTAAAACCTAACACATATCACCTATTTTCAACATTATCCACAAGGGCCACACCTTAACACAAGCTTATCAACAAGCCATGGCACTAACTCCTAAGTATTGTCACAAAATGACATGACTAAATCGGACTACAAATATTAACAGCCTATGAATCCACATAATAAATTTCCCAATGCTTTATGGAAAGGACAAAAATTGAATCATCTCCAATGATCATGCACATTCTAGAGTAGGAGTGATCACGACAAAATCCTACCAAGTATAACAACCGATCATGGTCGTTAATTTTTTTTTTCGAGGGCCAAACACTAACCAAATTACTACGTGTTACACCAACTGTAACTCTATGTCCTTGACAACATAAGAAATCTCCAAAGTTCAAAGAGAGACATCCTTGTTATTGTAATACGTGAAGCACAATCTAAAGTTCACCATTACTAGGGAGTGTCTATCACTTGTACTAATAACTCATTAGTTAATCCTTAACACATATCCTTAAGGAATTATCAGTACTAATTCACATGCCTGTCCATAACTATAACCCGAGATGAAACTCATCATTGCATATAACTTAACCTTATATAACACTAACCTATGATAACTAACTTGTCTCATTACATAGCCATACCACTCATTTGCTAGATCACAAGCTATCACCACTATAAAACTTTCGGTAGGATACGGGGCATCAGGTACTACCAACAAAACTTTGGGCCAATACCTTTGACGCCATAAGAGATCTTATTCCTCAATACCACTTAATTTTTCTAAAACCATAATCCAATACCACGATTTCTAACACTAAGTCCCAAGGACTATATAGATTCATTCTTAAATTATCCTGAATCAACATGATTATCTAAACCCAAATCATAATCAAGTCACTTAGGAATTCTAATTTACATAGAATTATTTATTCACAAGCCACGCTACTTAGTCACTTAATCCCATAGATTAAGCCACAAGCATACCCGCTAAGATACAACTGAAATAATTAGAACTTTCTAATCATCAAACTGCCACATGATACATCTCACACAAACTTAAGGTTCCACCACATAATAGCCTACACAAAAACTCGATACTTGATAGCTAACACTACCAGAACAAATGCAGCAGAATAAGAATTGCTACTAACTTATCCTATCACCAACTAAAAGATAATGTCACAATGTTCTCAAGACTTCGATTTTACCATAAAGGTAAAAATGAAAACCGTCATTAGGCAAGTGTGATCGGTTCCAACCAACAATGGTGCCAAAATATCCACTACCGACCTCACCACATCACACCCAAAAGGAAAATGAACCTAAAGCTCTAATACCAAGTTGTAACGCCCCGACCTGGATTTAAGGGTTAATAAAGGATCAACCCAGTCCGGTTAGTACATTAATTGTGAATTGCAATGGAACAACCTAAAAATGTTTCTAATCCAGTTTTATTATTATTTAAGGTTACTCTTGTTAGCATGCAATTCCAATTATTATCAACTACATGATAGGACCCAAAGGACGTGCCCCCAAGGCCAAGTAAACAGAGATACTAACCGTAAAGGCTAGTAACTACTTACCTCTATAACGCTCTCAAAGTACGGAACATCATGCAACCCGCTGTAACAAAAGAGGGATGAGCCGAATGCTCAATGGGATAATATATAAATTTCGTATAGAAATGAATGGAAGAAAATAATACTAATACGCTACACTACATGCATGTGAAAATATGTATATATCTACATATATACTATTGGAAAATACATGTCCCAATGTATTAAAAAAAATTTATTTCAAAAACGTTATTTGACACCTTTTATCCTCATCGTCTATACAAAATAATCATTTTGTATTTTAAGCTTATACCTATCATATTCTTTCCGTTAACTCACCCAATTAAACAATTTACAATTTTTGGAAAAAAAATTTCAACCCTTTTCAAACATTTATTACTCAACATTATTAACTCATGCCGAATTATTAATCATTACTTAAGACTTTATTTCAAAGTAAGCAAACAGAGTGTTTAGAAAAATACTCATATTCCTTTGAAAGATTCATATAACACACACTTGTGTTCATTATATTTCAAAGCTCATTAGGTAGACTAACATCATCAAGTCACCTTATTTAACGATCCCATGTTACCACATGAACATTAAATATTTATTGCATTATTCTTGCATTAATAAATCAATGATACCATTCATTTATGAATCTTTCATGAATATTCAATTAATTACTTAGATTTATCTTTAGGAATTTCGTCAACACACAAACACACACTCATCACAACACACGCACACCCAAGGTTTCACGGAATTTCACCGTTCGGCACCGAGCGCCAAGTAAACTGCAGTTGGTTTGGGGTCTTTCATCACTAGGGACATCATAACCCTACTTAATTATTTAACCTGACATCATCCAATATCATTATCTTGTCAATGTGTTCCACGTATTATTATTGTCCACGTTAATTTGCCTTTTTCGAGCCAAAGCAAAAGTCTTGGACTTGACCGTCCGTTTTTCCATTATTCATTGAGTAAAAATCATTATATTTCACTGAAGTCCCTTTTTTCAGACATGTTGATTTTACACCAAAAATCATTTCCGTTTAAGGACTCATTTCATTCTTTCTACATACGTGTCAAAACACTCTTTAATATTTTTTGTTTCTTGAAACTCTTACACTTTAAGTAAATTGCCAATTTACCGAATTTACATCAAAATACGTAACTTCACTCCTTATTCAAGTGTTATTTACAAAAAAACACCATTTTAAGCTTCAAACTTAACACGTAGGTATTTCAATCAATATGACACTGTTTCAACTTCTAACTCTTTCGAAAATCACATTTTTGCACATTACTCCCTTTAGTATATAAAATCATACTTTTCACATATTAAAGTCTACACACTTTATTTATGAGTTATAACACTAAAAACCCATTTTAGTCAACATTGACACATTTGATACTTTGTATTTCAAACTTAGTGTTACACACTTTAATTATGACTTTTTTCATAAAGACCTATACCTATTCAGTTTATTCACACTTAGTCTTCTACACTTTCATTATTTATATTTTTAACCCTAAAACTTTGTTCAACAAACTAAATTATACACTTTGTAAATGAAAATCCATTTTCTAATTTCATGATGATTCATTAACATTAAAATCACAACAGTAATCTCATAAAAACGGCACATAAATACCAAATGTTCTTTACATCAAATAAATCATTTATTTACCTTAAAATATGAGTTTTAAACATTTTATTTCATAAAATATCTGTGAATAGTGGGCTGACAATTATCTAATTTTAATACCCATTCAATCTTTCATTTTAAGTTCCCCTTTTCACTCAAAACTTTAAGAGTGTCACTAATAACCCATTAGTGAACCATAATCATTTTTTTACATGTTTTACACCCAATATTTGTGAAATAATATTCTCAAATTTATCATAAAAACCCAACTCTAATCTTGATTTCTATATTAAAACATGGAGTAATCATCAACAAAGCATGAAAGAATGTTTCTAGACATTTAAGACCTTAAATATGCAATAAATCATGTTAAAAATATTGTCAACTTTAAACTACTTTAAAGTTATGGATTTCCCACCACAAGGTCTTCAATGGAGGGAAGCGAGTTTTGGAGAAGATGGGTGACTCCCCCACCTTCAAAGGTGGCCTCAAGGGAAGTCACTTTAGTTTCTCTTCCATTCTCCAAACTTGACTCCATGGATGGCGTAAGCAAGACCCTTTCCAAGCTCACAAAATCCATTTTTTAGCTCCCAAAACTCACTTCAAGAACACCCACTAGCTCTCCAAACTTTGAATAGGTATTTAATGGAGTTTTGAGGTATTTGTGATGGTGGAAAAAATTAAGGGAAGGGGCTACATATTTTTGTGATGAAAAGGGCTTGCTAGGACACAAGGATGATGGGAGAATATTCTAGAGGAGCTCCAATAATTTGAACAACAATGGCTTCCACTCTCCCTCTCTCTTATAAGCTATATGAAGAAGGTGGAATAGAAGACTCAAAAACTCAGAAAATGGAGTGTAAAAAAATATGTATAACCCTTCCCAAATATGAAAATCTGAATTGGACTAAGACTACACCTAACCACCCATTTAATACCCCACAAAATGTGGCCATTTTTCGTCACTTTCTCTCTCTAAAAATATTTTTTTTTCTATTTTTGACCCTTGGACCTTCTTCCTTGCATTTTTTGAGTCAAAAAATATATTTGCAATATTTTTTTGACCTCCCGAAACGTCATACACGGACCGTAGAAGAATCGGGACCTCCGTACAAAATATATATATTTTTTATTTTTCTTCGCATGGAAATATTCCTTATATTTTTATGAGTCTAAATATATGATCAAAATAATTTTTTGACTTACCAATTGTCCTAAACAATTCGTGCAAGTTCGCATCCTACGCAACATGCGCTGACGGAAATCTGCCTAAAATGGGTCTAATGATTTTTTCCGAAGAGGTCCAAGAAGTGAATGTTTCTCAACATTAAATTTTAAATAGATATGGAGATTTTCATAATTTTCTTAGCACTTTTAATTTTTTAACAAAAAATATGTTTTATTTAATTTTTGACTTTTGACCCTATAGTATTTTTATATGTATTTTTTAGACCCTATAAAAGTGGTTATTTCGATATTTAGGACCGCGATGCATGCTACCAAAGTCGTGCAAAGTTACATATCATGTGTGTCGCATATCGCATTATTAACCATGAACGTGTCACAATCATTCCTTGGTATTTTCGCATCAAACTTAACCAACATACTTACTAGGATTATGAGAACTTAAATACGCATCCAAGCGAACAATGCGACGTGGAAATTTTTTCTCCTTAATTACTTTTTGTAATGCGCCACTTTTCGTGCCATTTGGCGTAATCCCCTTATATATTTATTCCTCAAATTTTTCTTAGATTATAGTATTTTGATTTTCATTAAATAAGTATTTTCTAGGACGAGTTATTACAGTATTGATGCGGTGACATCATCCCTCGTGTACTTGGAGTACGCTTACTGAGCAAGTTCAATGGACTCCAATTTTTTAAATACGATGCCTCGATATCCAACGAATTGTGTTTGTGATGCTTGCCTTGAAGTGTAAACACCTGGATTTAGGCCTTTGAATACTACGTATGTCGGGTATGCCATGTGTATACCTACAAACAATAAAAATATAATTGGATTCAAAATTATTGTCATCAACATCTTTTAGGATAGTAGTGTAATTAAAAATAAACACGGTTTCATAAACTAGCCTAGTTTCCTCAAGAAATATTGAAAAAATAGGAGATGGAATCTCATATAAAGTATATAAATAAAAAAACATTCACAAGTGCATAAACGATAATGGAAGCATAAGGAAATGTTTGAAAAATTGTAATTCATAAGTGCATAAACGATAATGGGGGCAACATAAGGATATTTGAGCAGCATAAGGAAATGTTTGAACAATTGTAATTGATAAGCATAAACGAATCGTCCATCCGAGGAAGAATGAGTCAACATAGTGAAGAACTCTGGGGAATCATTCAGTAACTTCATAGCCCGATGGAGGGAAAAGGCAGCCACTATGACCAATCGGCCATCCGAGGAAGAACAAGTAAACATAGTGAATAAGAACTTCTTGCCCCATGTTCGAGCGACCATGGGAGGACAATACTATCCCCACTTCCGAGCTCTCAGAGAAGAAGGAGTAGAAATTGAGGAATGTCTTTCTGAAACAGTGGTTGAACCAAAGAAGGTGTCCGGAAAGTTCACCCCCAGAAAATATGACAAACCTTCCAAAGATGCAGTCTCAACCATCAACAACATCTCTCAACTGACCACTTCGTGGGCACCACAGAGCCTCCCTATTCCAGTTCAAAAGGAATATGCCGAGCTCCATGCTCCCCTCTCCAAAGTTTATCAAGCCCTATTAAGCTGAAACCTTATCAAACCCTTGGACCCCCGTCCATTGCCAAACCCAGTTCCAAGAAACTTCAAAGCAGTTTCCCATTATGCCTTTCACCAAACCGCTGTTCATACCACCGACCAATGCTTTCACCTCCAAAACATAATCCAAGGTCTAATTGACCAGGGTACCATTGCTCCACTAGCTAATACTAATCCAGACACTACTCACAACCCACTCCCAAATCATACCAATGCTATCTTCCTATAAATGAACCCAAAATTTTATCCCTTAACTCAAATCACACCGATACACTCTCACAAACTTCTCCAAACTTGCCCATATTTCCTCCTACACCCTGCTCGCCTCGCTGATCAGGCACTGCCACTCCTTACCAGAGGATGCATCACTGTTTGTACCCGTTCTGAAAATGGAGGTATGGAATTATCAAAAGCGTTAAACCAACTCCTAGAGTTTGGGTTGAAATTTCCCTTAAAGATGATCACCAATTGCCCGAGGTTCAGTACGCTGCTCTTGGAAGCACAAAAATGGGCTGAAAGTTCCCAAGACCATGTACAATCGCTCATCAAAGATATCGAAGAGATTGAGGAAAGTGACTCTGAGGACTCGTTCAACTTGCAAACACTGGAGATGGCACTCTGGGTGGTTCATCCAAGCACTACATCACTAGATCCATCCCACATGATTAATGCTGCTGATACATGTCTCTTCAACTGGCATGCTGTGCCGGTTCTACTTATTGAAATCCCAACTAACCCCAATGTTTACCCCATTTCTTCTTCCGTTGTCTATCCTTGCTCAAATGTAATCGAGACCTCCTTTGATGCGGTTCTTAAATCTATTTTTCCTATCAATGAAATAAACGTAGATTTTGAGTATCTTGTTGTACCTTACATTAATAGTTTAGATTCTAATCAAACTTTTGATGATGATGATGATGATTTTTCAAATGAATAATTCTTAACTGATCTAAATAATAATAATAAGAAACAACATAACCACATTCAAGTTAATAAATAAGACACTGTTATTATTAACCTTAGTTCTAGTAGCCAACTGCGCGAGATCAGGATAGGGGCTACCCTTGACGAGCATGAGCGTACAACTCGAAGAATTATTGAAGGAATTCACGGATATCTTCTCATGGTCCTATGACGATATGCCCGACATTGAACCTGAAATAGCTCAGCATGAGATCCCCACTCTTCCAAATTACAAGCCGGTTAAATAAAAGCTAAGAAAGCTCCACACCGAATGGTCGCTCAAAGTCAAAGAAGAGGTGGTCAAATAGCTAAACGTGGGTTTCATTCGTCTGATCGAATATCCCACATGGCTAGCCAATGTAGTGTCTGTGTCGAAATCAGGAGGAAAAGTTCGAATGTACATAGACTACCCGAACTTGAACAAAGCCTCTCCAAAGGACGATTACCCGCTACCCAATATCAACATGATCATGGACAACACGGCCATTCATGATCTTAAGTCATTCATCGACGGGTTTGCCGAATACAACCAAATAAAAATGCACCTAGATCATCAAGAAAAAAATGCATTCATCACCCCATGGGGAACCTTTTGCTACACTGTTATGCCATTTGGTCTCAAGAATGATGGGGATACCTACCAGAGGGTTGCCACAACCATCCTGCACGATTTGATTCATAAAGAAGTCGAGGTCTATGTGGATGATATGAATATCAAATCCAAAACTAGAGAAGGTCATGTTCCCGCTCTTCGAAAGTTCTTCGAACGATTGCGACGATATCAGATGAGACTCAATCCATAAAAAATTGTCTTCGATGTTACAAAGGGAAAACGCTTGGGATTCATGGTCAGTGCGAAAGGGATAGAAGAAGATCCTACCAAGATAAAAGCCATACTTGAGATGCCGCCTCCCCGAATGGAGAAAGAAGTCTGAGGCTTCCTTGGGAAATTGCAATACATCAGTCGGTTCATCAGTCATCTCACCTCCATCTGTGAACTAATTTTTAAACTCCTTCGAAAGGATTAAACCAAAGTTTGGAACAAAGCTTGATAAGAATCCTTCGACCGAATCAAACAATACTTGACTCAACCTCCGGTACTCATACCACCACAGTATGGTCTCCCCTTGCTCCTATACCTAACCATAACCGATACTATAGATGGGGCTTTGCTAGCTCAGTATCTTGAAGATTCCCTTAAAGAAAGAGCCATCTATTACGCCAACCACAAATTGTCCGGTTACGAAGTCAACTACACTGATTTGGAAAAAGCATGCGTCGTGATTTTTTGGGTCACGCAAAAGTTACGACACTATATGCTCGCCTTCCCCATTAAGCTTGTATCCCAAATGGACACAATAAAGTAACAGCTTGAGAAACTCGCCTTATCTAGCCGAATGGCCCGATGGTTGATGCTTTTAGCCGAGTTTGATATCGTTTATGTCACACATAAAGCCATAAAAGGAAGAGCTATCTCTAACTACCTCACTAACTACCCCATGGAAGAGGCTGATGATTGGATGTCTAAATTCCCAGATGAAAAAATCTTCTATGCTGCTCGAGACGACCTCCGATGGTAAATATTCTTCGAGAGTGCTGTCAATAAAAAGAAATATGACAATGTGATACTTTTGATCGCTCCATATGACTCCCACACTCCCATCGACATCAAGTTGGATTTCCCCTGCACTAACAACATGACTGAATACGAGGCATATACGGTATGCCTCAAAGTTGCTCTCAAGAAAGTAATCCAATACCTAGATGTCTATGGGGATTCTACCCTTATCATTGGTCAAGTGCTCAAAAAATGGAAAGTCAAGGATGAGAAACTCCAACCCTTCCATTCCCACTGAGAAGAACTAGCCTCCTAATTCCAAGACATCACCTTCCATTACCTACCTCGAGCTAAGAATAATCTAGCAGATTCCCTTTCTACCTTGGCCTCCATGGTCGACATGCCCGAAGGAATAACAATGGCCCCCTTCCTGATCCAACAGCAAGACAAACCAACCCACCGCTACCACATTGGGCTAATCAGCAAAGAAGATCCCGAGCTAGCCAATTGTTGGTATTATGATGTCTGGCACCTCCTCAAGCATGGTAGGTATCCCGAGGGTTCCAACAAGAAAGTCCGGGAAACCCTCCAAAGACTGGCCACTCAATACATCATCTGTCACAAAGCGCTATTCAAGAGAAACTTCGATGGAACCCATCTACACTACATCGCAGGGGGATGGAATTGAAGAGGTAATACAAAGAATCCACAATGGGGAATACGGAACCTACATGAAGGATTATATGCTTTCTAAAAAGAGCATATGACAAGGATATTACTGGACCACCATCATCCAGGATTTTACTGCCTATGTTCGAAGATGCCTCAAATGCTAATAGTTCTCCAACCTTCAACACCTGCCTCCACGAGAATTATACAACATGACTTCTCCCTGGCTGTCCTCCACTTGGGGCATCGACATTATAGGAAATGTTACACCCAAGGCCTCTACGTTGCCATTGATTACTTCACCAAATGGGTCGAAGTTGGGTCATACGCAGTTATGAATGCTAAAAAAGTGGCCAAATTCGTCAAGAAAAACATCATCTATTGATATGGGGTCCCACACGAGCTAGTGTCAGATAACGGGTTGCATTTTGTGGCAGAAGTCACAGAAGTGGTCAACGAGTATGGGATCCAGAGACACAAATCTTCTCCCTATCGACCTCAAACCAATAGTGCTGTCGAAGACACCAATAGGAACCTCAAAACCATCATCAGCAAGATGACCGAAAGTTGTCAAGATTGGGCCGACCAAATCCCGTACGCCCTCTAGGGATACCGAACCTCAATACGAACCTCTAGTCGGGCTACCCCTTACTATCTAGTCTATGACATGGAAACAATCTTACCTGTGGAGCTAGAAATAACCTCATTATGTGTCATACTTGAAAGCAAGGTCAGTGAGGAAGACTGGCATCAAAGCCGCCTCGACGAGCTATCACTCCTAGACGAAAAAAGCCTGAAGGTATTGTATCACATATAAGGGTACCATCATTGAATACCACATTCATTGAATAAGTGAAAGGACCGTGGTGTCCGAGAAGGGGATTTATCCCTCAAAGAAATAATAGAGCATATCTGGGACCCCAGATGGAAATTCAAGCCCAATTGGAGTGACCCATACATTGTGAAGAAGATATTATCTGGCGGTGCCACCATGCTCACCGACTTAGATGGAGAAGAGATGATTCATCCAATCAACTTGGACCATCTCAAGAAATTTTACCTCTAGTCCAAAATCTTGGCACGCTACGACTCTTCTTATATCTCTTATATTCTAAAAATAAAAAATCTCTTTATTTCCCTCTACCTAGAACTACGTGGGCCTGATCCTCTGGAAAAATCATTGCCAAAAAAATTTTAAATTTTCAAAAACCCCTAGATGTATGTAGGCAGATCATACATTTTACATCTTACATGAGCAAAACCCTTCATTTTTCACAAAAAACTTTTCTTTTCTTACCCCCGAGAATAACAGTCCATTCTAACATATACTTGAACAAAAGGATTATGTATGCCTTAACGATCGGTGTAGATAATTCAAAATAAAAAATTCATCAAAAGGCACAGCTAGATGATCAAAAACTTGTTTATTTCACTAATAAGAAATTACATTATAATTACATAAAGGAAAGAATGACTCCCTTCCCCCCTACGTTCCTAAAATGCCAAATAAAAAAACCAAACTTATTTCCTGGTACAAAATAAACTCTCTTAAGAGTCCTGCCCACAGCTACCAGAGGATCCCGCTTCATCATCATCATCTACGTCCTGGGGTCCCCAAGATTCCCCTGTCTGAATAGAGTGCCGCAGATGCTCCATGGATCGATAAGCTCGAACCAGCCTCGAAAAAACTACCACACCTCCCTCCATGGTATTAGATAAAACAAGCCACCTTTGTCCAGCCTCCACTACTAACATCTTGATAATTACTCTCCTCCACAACCACTTCATATAATCCCCAGGGATGTGCCAAACTCTCCCAGCAGACTGAGAGGGACGGGTAGATGGACGTCGACTCTCCCAAAAATAGCCAAGGCGTATACGCAGACGCTCTATCAAATCTTCTACCAGAAAGAAGTTTGGTGTCCGAAGTGGCACGATATTCTCCTAGCCAATTTGGCGGAGAAGCCACCAAGGGAAATAAAAATAGGTTTTTCTGAGACAAACTAGCCGGACATACGGGTATTCCCCCAGTTCCATAACAGGAAGTAGTTGTCCCCACCAAGGTACTGACCAATAGAGATTTAGATCCCCATGCTCCACAAACCAGTTCTCCCAGCTCTCAATATCCATGTCAACACTGATGAAATGGCCCAAAAAGAAATTGGGTACAACCGAAAAAGGGTATTCAGGAAGAGTCACCAGGAGGAATCTTTCAGATAACCACATGAACAACATCATAGGGCTACCCCTCAGAAAGTCAGAATAACCTTCTCGCCAGGCATCCAGGCCATTTAGAGGCTCCACTAGTATCATCACCACATGATTGTAATAGTAGGACATCCATGAAGTAATAGTTGCAAGTTGTGGGTCCACCAGTAGCTTCCCGGTCACCAGCAATAATTTTGAAACCAAGCCTAGAACGACAGCTCCGGCATATCCAGCATCACCAACCTCCTGCAAATGCACGGACTGCAACACCGTTGGAAGTGAAATCATACCTCTAGCCATAACTGATCTGGACGTCGAGGACGAAACACAAAAAATCTCGGCCAATAACTCCCAGGGAGAATGAGAAAACTCAGGCAGAGCCGCGGCAACATCAGGATTTATCCCCAAAAGGATAGAAAATTCTTCATAAGTCGGACATACTTTTTCCAAGCCAAAGCAGAATATATGATCTTCGGGGTACCAAAATTGTACCGTCGCCATCAGCATATTCCACTCTATGGGTCGATTATGCCATAAAGAAACTCGACTCATGTTAAAAGCATCATAGTTGACGTTATAGGAGTACATCGCCTCCAAAGTCTCGAGGTAGTTGGCAAACTCAATACTACTAGGGATAGCCATCTCACAGAACAATAAAGTCAGGATGTGAAGGTGTGAGGAAAACACTCTACTCTTACCCCTCTTTTATACTTGAAAACCCCCACAAAGGACATAACCCCAGCAAAAATCGAACGAAATCCTTACCCACAAGGTAACAAAGGCTGGAGAGGGTACCAATCAAATCTTTAAATTGATGGGACTGGACTGACCTGCCGATAGGCAGGAGAATGTGCTTACTGATCGGCAACCCCCTACTTTTGGAAATTTCCTTTTTCCTCTTTTATCAAAATTCAAGAAAACTCAAAAATAAATTGATATTCTCAACAGAATTTCAAAAATCCCCTTTTCATCTTTACATAAATTCTCATTTTGAATAAAACTTTCTTTCAAAATCCCCAAAATATTTCTTCTTACGGTCTGAGAAGCAAAGTAAAAAGCGCATGTGCATGCATTCATTCATCACTAACAGAAGATAATAAAAAAACTTCATTGCATTGCATTGATATTTCTTTATGTTACATCATCTTGCAGGAAAGAAAATCAAAAAACAACGGGACTCAGCCCGAACCCACATTCTCTCTCTCTCTCTCTCTCTCTCTCTCACTTACCCTTCCCCCTCCCTCTCCTAAGAGCTTCCACCCCTATGACACGCTCTCTTTCCCCGACGACGAGATGATGCACCACCACTACCTGAGCCAGACTCCTCCACGGACGAGGCAGATGACACCAAGTAAGAAGGAACAGGAAACGCGTCCCGAATATGGGCAGTCGCCGAAGATATCCAATCCCTAATATCCCTCAGCCAAGTGGTGGACACCTAGAGGTGCTGCAAGAAAAGATAGAATCAGTGTCAAGTAGAAAAGATCAAAAGAAACCAAAAGGAAAGAAAAGAAAAGAACATAAAGATATACCAATGGACGAAGAACCTACTTTGTCAAATCCAACTCCTCCGGGTCCATCGCATGAGGACGATGCAGCAATAGAACCATCCCTCCATCCGCCCGTCGAATGTTGTATGTAGGAGTATGCAGCCGCACAAAGGGAACTTCCGAAGTCGCCACTGCTGCAGATGTCGAAGGACAGCCACCGCCGTGGGAGGACCCCACTGGCCGACTCGAACCCGCAGGAGGGAAGGGCAGTGCATCATATATGCTGGGCTCCATCATCCAACTCATCACAAAGTCAATATAATCATAAGGCTCAGTTGTATCAGTGTACAATAGGTAGGACTCGCCAATCATCTCCATAATCCTCGAATCCTATGGAAACATCCGCTCCCGCTTCATAGACATAGGGGCATCGCAAGTGGCGCCACCACCTCCCCCTCAACAATCTGTCGAACCACCCTCTCCCCTAGATACCAAGAGTGTCCAAACTCATGCGCCAGTAAATGCCTCATCTGTACATTTACTCCAGTCAACCCCATGTCCTGAACGGTCATCCCCAAAGGGTAAAAGGTCACCTTAAAAATCCCCAGCAAAGTATAAGGAAACATAGAATCAGAGCACCCAAAGGTCTTAGACTAAAGAAGAAAAAAGTCTTACCCTATCACTGGTTAGGCCATATAAGACCTGACGCACCGTCTCCAGAAAGAATCGTCCTCAAATGCCGATTGTCCTTGTACCATTAATGCAACCGACAAAAATCCCTAAAAATCTCATCCTTTAAAGCAATCAGCTGGGCATTACACCTGATTACCTCATAGAACCACATCTTCCATAGATAAAAATTTTGTAATAATTAAGAGATGAATAAGGAAAAGGCGAATACATGAAAGGAAAATGCCCAAATTAAATAATATCTCAAGAAGATACATAGCACCAGTGAAAGCCTGTCGGCAGGACCGACTAAATGCATCCAAGGAAAAATAAAGGGTCGCCAAAGTCATGATCCCCCAGTTAAATAGAGGGATGTTCGAAAACATCCTCAGATATGGTAAAAACCATAAGTGGACAACTTCACCGCTCGAAGCCAGCAGAAATCCCCCCAACACTAGAAAAATAAATAATTAGGCCATCTGCCTCACCTGTAGCCCGTTCACCACATCAATCGCCCTGCCCAAGAAAACAACATTCAGCAGTGATAGACGGATGGAGTCCCTAGACACTATCCTCCCCACATCACCAAGCGCCGCACGCACCGCCTCTGGCCTCACCCACAAATATTGATCCACCTCTATTTGCTCTCCATCACAATCTAGCCCCAACAACTGCTGCACATCTATGGGAGTCATAGTCATCCCCCCAAAACCAAAATGAAAGGTGTAGGTAGTGTCCCACCACCTCTCCCCTAAAGCGCATAAGACTGCCATTGAACGAGGCGTCTCATCTAGCACAGAAGACAACCTCCAAAAGCTTGATGAGGATACCACCCAACGCACCACAGGTGGAAGATGCTCCCTGATATCCTTAAGCCCCGTCGTCCCGCGGACACGCATATTCGACAAAGAAATATTAGACTGCCAAAAGACAAAAAACTTGTAAAAATCGAAGAAAAAAGGGAAAATCACCAAAAAAAGAGAATGCCACAAGTCATTTTACTTACATAACCTCCATGGTTCACCACCCTCGAAGAGCGATGATGCGAAGGCTCCCGCAGTAAGGTTCGCTCATCCGTAATCGAATCGAATGCGTCAAAAGAGTTCTCGCTCCCTAAAGAAAGAGGCACCTTGGCCCTCTACTCCATGTTTTCCCAGTCATCAACAGCCAACCATTTTTGGTGTACTCCAGTGATCACAAAAGTGGCCATTTTTTAGAGATCAGAATACTAAAAAGATTCGCAGAAGAAAATTGCAGAAAGAGAGAAGGCAAGAAGTTGTGAAAAATGAGGGGAACTCACCCCCTTTGTATAGGATGCCAAGGGTCATGTCTATCGGCACTGACCCCAAACCTATCGATAGTAACTGACCCTTTACCTTCTCGAGGCATCCTAAAAGTCCATGCCACTGCCGAATGGCACCCTCCATACCATGGCGACTGGCACCCCCCTTAAATTTTTGTATAAGAAATTCCTAAAAAATACTAGAAAACCATGAAAAATCCTCAGAAAATTCCTAAAAATCCCGAAAGGGATTTAGAACATTTTCACCAAGAAAATTTCGCACTTCCTCAAGAAGAACACCTATTTCCCTAGCAGAACTCTCAAAAGACAAGAGAATCTCCCCCCGACAATGTCCAAAACTTAAGGATCATCTCCTATTCCCTAAGGGTCTTAATTTTCCCCAAGAAATGCGTCCAAACCCTGGACCACTTAATCACTTCCCCAGCATCAAATTAGCGGTTCCCCCGATGAAGTCTCCAAAAGACACACAAGGATTTCCCCAGCAATATGCTCCCTAGCTCAAATCAAAATCTTGAGGTAATTTCCCCGGCACAGTTCCCTGAGATCATTTCAAAGTTAAGCCCGCATAATTGGCTTTGACCCGCAAAATTGTTCATCTCACTTTAAGCCCGCAGATTTGGCTTCGACCCGTAGAATTTTTCATCTCACCTTAAGCCCACAGAATTGGCTTCGACCCGCAGAATTGGTCATCTCACCTTAAGCCTGTAGAATTGGCTTCGACTCGCAGGATTGGTCATTTTAAACTTAAGCCCGCAGAATTCGCTTCGACCCGTAGAATTGGTCATTTCAATCTTAAGCCCACATAATTGGCTTCGACCCACAGAATTGGTCATCTCAGCTTAACCCCGCAGAATTGGCTTCGACCCGCAGAATTGGTCACCTCACCTTAAGCCCGCAGAATAGGGTTCGACCCGCAGAATTGGTCACCTCAACTTAATCCCGTAGAATTGGCTACGACCCACAGAATTGGTCATCTCACCTTAAGCCCGCAGAATTGGCTTCGACCCATAGAATTGGTCATTTCAACTTAAGCCCATAGAATTGGCTTCGATTCGCAAAATTGGTCATCTCAACTTAAGCCCGCAGAATTGGCTTTGTCCCGCAGAATTGGTCATTTAAAACTTAAGCCCGTAGAATTGGCTTCGACTCGCAGAATTGGTCATCTCACCTTAAGCCCATAGAATTGGCTTCGACCTGCGGAATTGGACACCTTACCTTAAGCCCGTAGAATTGGCTTTGACCCGCAAATTTGGTCACCTCAACTTAAGCCCGCAGAATTGACTTCGACCCGCAGAATTGGTCATCTCACCTTAAGTTTGCGGAATTGGCTTTGACCCGTAGAATTGGTCATCTCACCTTAAGCCCGCAAAATTGTCTTCAACCCACAGAATTGATCATTTCAACTTAAGCCCACAGAATTGGTCATCTCAACTTAAGCCCGCAGAATTGGTCATCTCACCTTAAGCCCGCAGAATTGGCTTTGACCCGCAGAATCGGTCATCACAACCTAGGCCCTCAGAATTGGCTTCGTCCTGTAGAATTGGTCACCCCCATCATTGATGTAGGTCCTTGAAATTGACCTAAATTTTTCCCTTAAGACCACCCCCAACATGCCCTTTTAAGCCCTTAGAATTTTCTTCGACCCACAGAATCGGTCACCCTTATTTCCAGGCCCTCAGAATTGGCTTCGACCCGCAGAATCGGTCACCCTCATCTCCAATCCCTCAAAATTGGCTTCGACCTGCAGAATTGGTCATTTTAACTTAATCTCGTAGAATTGGATTCAAACCGCAGAATCGGTCACCCTCATCTCTAATCCCCCAGAATTGTGTTCGACCCGTAGAATCGGTCACCCTCATCTCCAAGCCCTCAGAATTGGCTTTGATCCGCAGAATCGCTCACCCTCATCTCCAAACCCTCAAAATTGACTTTGACTCGCAGAATTGGTCACCCTCATCTCCAAGCCCTCAGAATTGCCTTCAACCCGCAAAATCGGTCACCCTCATCTCCAAGCCCTCTGAATTGCCTTAGACCCACTGAATCAGTCATACTCATCCTTAGGTCCTCAGAATCGACCTCGACCCTCCGGTCATCCTTTTTCAAAGGCATCATCTAGTGTCTATTCAATGGCTATCATTTATTCCAAACTCACTCGTCGAGGGGATGTGTAGATAATCCATTCTAATACCTCACTAACCTCTCCTTAGGTCCCTAGCATCTTCCTTCATCATTACAAACCCAAGTCATACCCCGAGTACTGACCTAAAGGCCATCAAGCAGTCCCAATCTTCATTTGACCAAACGTCAAACTCTTTAGCTCGAACGAGACTGAATGAATCTTCTAAGGTCACTGAATCCCCTTTCTAATGGTCCATCCTGTGCATAATTCTGACATACGGTTCAGACGAACGACCCGTTTTCCCTCGAAACTCGATCAGGAGATCATCGGATACTCCCAGGCTCCATTTGACAAAATTCAACTCTTTATCTCGACCGAGACTGAATGAATCTTTGAAGGGAACTAAAACTCCTTTCCAATGGTCCACCCCGTGCACGATTCTGACTTACAGTGCGGACGAACAATTCGTTTTACTCCGAAAGATCACCGAACGCTTTCAGGCCCCAGTTGACCAAATTCAACTCCTCAAACCGGGTTAAACTCTTTGGAATGTTGAATTACATCTCCTCACCTTTCCAATGGTCTGCCCCGTGCACGATTCTGACTTACCATGCGGACGAACGATCCGTTTGCGTTCGAAGTTTCCTCGTCCAAAGGATCGACGAATGCTTCCGAGCCACATTTGACCTATAGTCAACTCTTGGACCCGAGATCAGTCCAAATAATTTTTGAAGGTCTCTGAAATACCTTTCCAATGGTTCACCCCGTGCATGATTCGGATCAACGGTTTGCGCTCTACGACTGATTTTTTGAAGGAACCTGAAAGAGACTGCCAAACGGTAGGTCCCAGACCCTGCCTATCGACAGTGTGCCTGAACACACCTGTCAATTGGTTGGACCAGGGCTATTCCAATAGACAATGCCCCGAGCCTATAAAAAGGAGGGCCTAACCTCATTCTCCAAGGAGGAGAAAAATTGGAGATCCATTACTCTCAGCAAGCTCTGAAAACCCCTCTCGAAGCCAACGTGATTTCCACATCCAAATCCCTTTCCAACCTTCACCTTTCATCACCTTTTTCATCAAGCTTGGTGAATTAAGTTCCCTCCATCATCATCCAAGTTCAAGGGCTGATCTCCAACATCCAAGATCAAGCTCAAGATCTCCAAGAAGGTCCAACTCTTTCAACTCTCTCTTTAAACTCCACTAAATTTGCATTAACTTGTTTTATTACTTAGAAATTTTATTCTCTCATATCACATATCTTAATAAACTTTTTATCTAGTATTATTGCACATCTCTTATTTTCGTATAAATAAAACCCAAAAAAATAAGAAAAAGAAGATTTGCTCATTAATTCCAAACGGGAATTTTCACACTTTTCTCACAACTAAAACACTTTTTTACACACACAGAGACACACACACACATATAGGAGAAGTCCCCAATTGGATTTATGGGATAAATCCTACCTTTCATTTTGCATGCGAACTACGCAGACTTTGATGCCTCTATAGGCTACGTAGGCGTCTCGGGGTAAAACCCATGACTCAAGTCCTATTCCTACTTTTCTCTCACTTTCTATTTTCTCTATATTCTTTAAACTCAATTATCTTAAATTCTATATATACATATATTTGTTCTTAGTTGCTTATTATTCCATGTGCGTTATTGATCTGTTATACCTATCAACGCGAGGATAATAGCGCAAATCCTATTTTCTAATATTATTCTTAAGAACATTCCTACAGATGACTCGCTTTATCTCTTCCATGATACAAGTCAATGATTCCTATCTCCACTACGTATACACATGCACACATATCACGGGGAAATAAAGGAAAATAACAACAACCCATGAGAGACTATATGGACAGAATGGGTTCCTAACACCTTCCCATTTCGTTACTTAGCCTTCAGACCCTTTTTCGAATCATTTTGGTTTCATATGTATCAGTATGTCTTTAGACGCTGTCCTTCGGGATGGCTCCCTTTTCTTTTTTCTGTTTTGAATAAAATAGATTGAAAACTCCATCTCTCTACATTTTTCACCTCATCAATGACGCCGGGGTGTGTGTGTGTGTTAAACCCGAGAGGGACGTGCGTGACCAAAGGGATCCTCTCCCACCGCGAGGATCGAGGATGGCCACAGTATGAAAGGTAGAATACCAACATTTCACCTAGGATTGCATTCATTTGTTGCATTATTTATAATTTAGGGGTGTGTGTGTTTTAAATCCCATAAAAATAATTTTTTTTAATAAGTTTTGGGATGTGGTAAATAATTTTTAGGAATTTAGAAAACATTTTTTATCATTTGAAAGTTGGTTTTAAAAATTTTGTGGGTTGATTTATAATTACCCTTTTCTCCTAAAAAATTTCTTGGGTAGGATCTGAAAGCGGCACAGAATTCTGTAGTGGAAAATGAGATTATTTTAAACTTCAAAACACGCATTTTAGGATTGATCACTGCCCTACACATGTTGATCTATGAGCAACTCTATTTGTGTTTGTTTACTCTCGCATATGTGGTTGAATTTTGGTTATCGAACTTGTATTTTGGATACACACCCTCATATGGGTGTCGCAAATATTCAGATCCGTCTATGGGTCTCCCTTTTATGACCCTAGATCTATTTTTACAATACCCCGATGATGTTACCTCACCAAGATAACACTGAAAAGTGCAAAGGTTAATAGCCTCGCAAAGGTTGGTAGCTAGGGATGAGACCTATTTGATCATTTTCTACCTTCTCAGCCTATGATCTAGGGTTTCCTATCATGATTGTGCCATTATTTTTCACCAAGAGGTTGTTCTGCCCTGGATAGACCCTAGTAGGTATGTTCTCCACATATTTCATGTGAAAAACTCCATTTCTGGGTTCCAACTTTGGGATTGATCCTTCTTGCCCAAGATGGGATGTAGCCTGGTAGTTTAACTGCCCTTTTGCCACAACCCCTATTAGGGCAGTTGGTTTACAGCAGCTACAAATCATCGGGGAGTGGACTCAAGTTCAACCTTGTTGTATTCCACTCAAGGGGCACAACAGTGCACATATGGGCCTCACTGGCCGCGGCCTTAGCTGTAAAACCCATTCAACAATGCAAACGCTGCATCCCAACTTAACACTTAGTTCATCCTATATTATGTGATTACTCACTTTTGATAGTTGTATCTTGGATTATATATTTTTTAAAGATTAACAAAGTAGAAATGGAAGGAGGCTCCAGTCAAAGTGCATAAATGAAGGATGAGATTCTTTAGCTATACAACCACCTCAATCATCTGTATGACAGTCACGCCTCACTCCAGACTCAGGTCAACTTCTTGACCCAAAGGGTTCTTATGTGGACCAAAAGAGGAAGAGGGTGAAGAAGGCATAAGCAGACTTTGAGTCTACACCCCTTTGATTTACAAAATTGAAGACATCTTAGATCTCATCAAGGGAGATAAATTACTGAAGTTGCTAAAGAAGCTAAAGACTCCTCCACAGAAAATGGATCGGGCCAAATGGTGCAAATTCCATATAGACCATGGCCATGACACCGACGTATTCCACTCCCTAAAGAACGAGATTGAAAGGCTAGTGAGGCAGGGGATGTTGCAGCGATTCCTGAAAAATGCTTAGAATATGTAGCGTTTACCAAACAGGCCACATGCTTAACCCCATTTTAGTCTATATGTTTGTTAAATATAAAATGTTGTCTTTACAACACAAGCATTATATTTCCTTACAAACTTAACACACACACACACACACACACACACACACACACACATATATATATATATATAAAGAATAAGTTTAGTCATGTTTTATCTCTTGACTTCCCATTTATAGAAATCTTATGAATGACCTTCGTCTTGAAAAAATTTCAAAGGAAATATGGCATGTTATCTCGGGAGACTATTTATTTTGGGAATGATCCAATGGTTTAAAAATGACAACCTTAGTTGGATTACAACACCACTCATGGTGCAAGGACATATTCTTATATTCATAAGGCCAACCATCCCTCGGTGTATGCTACTATCGGCTTCAAGGGCTCAAATTTCCCCCACTCAGCTTTTGGGATGCATACACTAGCTTGGGGAGGCTTGAAAATGTCCCGTATATTAGCTTGGGGAAGCTTTATAATACCTAGCCCGGGGAGGCCTAATAATAACCCATAGGGGTCAAAGGCTTAATTGTTTGCGAATAATCCTATATTTGAAGGGGTCGAAGACTTAATTATCTGCGGATAATCGAATTATAGTCTGGGAAGGCTTTATATATATATCTTGGGGAAGCTTTATAATACCTAGCCCGGGGAGGCCTAATAATAATCCAATCAAAGCGTCTAAAGGAAGATATAGATCCCAATCAAAGCGATTAAGAGAAGTTAAGAAAGTGGTTTCATGATAAAGAGACTATCACGGAGAGCCATGAAATCCAATTGAAGTGACTAAAAGATGTTGTGACACTACCATTATGAAGCATCATAAAGCTATATAAAGAATTTGGCCTCAACCCAATATGCTATCATTAATTTATTGAGAAGAGGCTGGAAGGCGCCGCAGCCTTATCAATATGGCTGCAGCCATTATGGAGTGCATTCATTCATTTGGAAGATGCAGAAGAAAAAAAATGACAAACATCTGAATTGCTCAAATGCCATGGCATGACTTCAAACCAACCGTAGCCTCAAAACTATGACCAAGACTTAGAAAATTGACAGAAAAGTTAATTGAGGCAAAGTAAGTTAAGCCGCAACCCAATACCTTTTTCTTTGGCACCGCGACTTGGGGGATAACAACCACAATATATGGGTTGAAAATTTTGAAAAATACAATAGGTCACGACCTACATAGAGGAACCGTTTACTAGGTGTTGTCACGGATTTATATTTACATTTCAGTTCAGTTATTAAAAAAGCATATTTGTGGAGGCGGCATTCACTCAAAAATTAAAGTAGACAACAGTGAAGTAAGCAAAGGAGAAATTAAGAGAAGTTAGATTATAGGCCGTAGCCTTAGCTAAAGGTTGTAAAATGTCAATTTAATAAGTACAAACAAATGGACGTAGCCTAAATAAAGTACAAATGTTTTAAAGGATGCAAACCAGGGTACATTACAAAAAAAGAGATAAATCCCTAAGTCTAAGACTTAGCATTGTCCTCGACGTCTCCGTCTTCCCCATCCGCGGTCGTCTCAGTCTCGTCATCTGCCACGGCATCCTCCAATAACTTTCTTACTCTTTCCTCTATCGCAACCCTCATCTCAGCTACGCAGACACTGTCTTCTGCATCACTAGCACTCCTAAACATAACCTGGTACTCGGCATCTGGGAAGTTTTTGGCCACCATGTATCTTAGTTCTTGATAGCCACGGATGTTTGCCTTATTGTTGGTGAGGAAGAAATCTCTAGACTTTTTCTAGTCAGCTACAGCAACCTCTACAGCCTTCTTGAGGGTTGCGAAGTGGGAATCCTCCATTTTGTTTAAAGGCTGCGGCGTGATCTATCTCCCGCTGACTATATTTTTCTTGAAGTTCCTTCAGTTGAGACTCAAGATTGGAGGCATGAAGGGAGGCTTCTGCAGCCTTATTTTGTTCAACCTAAAGAGATTTTTGAGTTGTTGTCAACTTTGTCTCAGCATCATTTTTGGCCTTGAGAGCAACTTCGAGGTTCATTTGTGTTGCTTGAAGTTCAGCTGTAGCAGATGATTTGGTAGCCTCAAAGGAAGACTTCATGGCATTCTCCAAGTCAGTTAAATGTACTATCACCGCGACCTCCTTTAATTTGTAAAGGCCCTCATACTTCAGCTTTTAGGACACCACAACATTCACGACTTGGAAAAAAATTAAAGGTTAGAAACAAAATGAGTTACAAGAAGAAAGTATTGAAATTGCAAATTTTCACTTACCCTCAGCAGGCTGTAGAGAGCATATTCTTAAGGGATGCTCGTGGTCCTCCTCTACCAGGTGGTCTAGGTCCATATTATCAGGAACCCTCCGCATCTTGTGGACCTCCCTGGCAGTTGTGTCCCAGGACGATTGAGGATCTGGTCTCTATAATTGGGGCCGAGGGCCTCCATCAGGGGAAACACTATCACGACTTTGAGGAGGTGCCAGGTTGGCATTAACAACTATTATTATTGGAGGAGGTTGTGAATTTGAAGTGTTGGTTTGGGAGGTTCTGTGACCATGCTGCAGCTCAGACGCAAAAGGTATTAAGCCTTCTGCTGCTAGATGACTATAAATGTTATCATCAAATTGGCCTTTAGTTCTTTCTTGAGGAGAAAACTCCTTAACCTGAATTGTGGGCCCGACAGGAGTTATTTGGTTCTCATAGTGGTTGCGGCAGGATGCTTCGACTTGATACTTTTTCTCTTCTTCTGTCTTGCTGCGTTATTGAGTGAAATAATGTCCTCATCCATTTTGGCCAATTGAGCTGCTAAGAGCTCCCCATCTCTCTCTTCACCTGAAGAAGAAATGAAGCAAAGTAAAAATTTTAAGGGTTAAAAATAATTTTTGCGGCATTAATAAAGTAAGGGGTTAATACCTTTCGCAGGTATCACTTTTGGCAGAGATTTATTGGTAAAGTAACCTCCCTAAAATTTGAAGCTGAAGTCACCAAGGTGATAAATTTCTTGTCGTCAGCACTTATGGCCGTTGCTCTTCTTATTCTACTCTCCTTCCGCTCACTTAGGGTAAAATTGTCAAGAGCTGCAAGAAAGTTTAATATTAGTACAAAACAACAGAAGTAATATGGCAACCTATGGAAAGAGGATGCGTCATATAATCAAAGGTCTGCATCCTTATGTACCTAGTATGTATGGGCGTCCCTCTTGCTGTGACATCCCGAATGACATCTCTCTCTCTCAAACTCATCTGGATGGATCTCCCTCCTCGAAAAATATAGAAATACTTTCCGTTCCATTTTTGTTCACTGGTGGGTCTGCCAGTATAAATGGTATCATCGTTATTGTGGAAGGAAAAGTAATAATACCATACAAACTTTACAGAGTTCTTCTTCAGTATGTAAAAGTGGAAGAACTCTACGGGAGTTATGTCCCTCCTAAATTTATTCTTCTATAGCACTATAGATGTAAGAATTCCCCCCCAACCATTGAGATCTAGTTGGGTTGGGGTTAGATTTATGGTGTGGAAGATTCTCCTAATTGGGATTGACATAGGTAGCCGCAACCCATATATGAAAGCATGGAGGGGGAACTAGATCCCATCATCAGCAAGAGTGGTACATGGCCTTTGTTCTGCGGAGGGTGCTGAAAATATCACATTTTTAGGAAACTCAAATGCCTTAGCAACTTGGTCAACCCATTCCTAAGTCATAACCCTGCAGACATTTAAGGCTGTAGTTGGTCTCTCTGCTCTGTTAGATGGGCCAGTTGGCGCGTCCTTGGACTCAGAAGGCCCAACAACCGCAACGTCAAGATCTATAGGTTTGTTACTTAAGTGGGTTTCCTCTTCCATTACCTTGGTATCTTTCCTACAAGTAGAATTCGTAGAATCAAAATCTAAAATGATGCAATTTGGGGAATCTTTGAGCATGCAAGGACCGAATGTCTTTAAAGGACGCATGGAAGGGAGTTCGGGAGGAGAAACTCCAAAATATTTGTTCCAAAAATCATTTAGAAATTTGTCAGTATTTCAACTCATATGGGTGTAGCAAGACCTAAAAAGCAGAAAGTCCACTGTTAGGTGTCGCAGCCAGTATGGTCAGATAAGCCTCTTCGAGGCCACGACAGGAACAAAGTAATAACAAGTTTGGGAGCAAAATAGAAGTTTCAACAATTTCAGGTAACTAGACTAACTGTTGGGCTTTGGAATCCTATAGATTACAACAACTACTGCCGCGGCACATTGTTTTGGGGTAGACATTAGATATGTCTTGATATGTCGCAGTCCTTTAGCTTACTAGAAAAAGGCTACGGGTACTAGCCTAAAGCTAAACCCTAATAGAAAAATGGTATTTATCATACAAGTATTGACATAAGGCCGTAACCAAGTAACACAAGAATGTGCTACCTGCCATGGACAAACTCCTAAATAGTTTGACTATGAAGGTCACCTAATCTAAAGATCAAAGCCCTAGAATTTGAAACGTTTTTTCTCAAGAACATCAAGAACATAATGGTACGTTTTCAACTTATAAGACTCTAAAGCCAGTAAATTTGATCTTACGCAAGTACAGAGAATTCAAAAGCCCTAAAAACCTAAGCTTAAGTCAGCAAAGTTTCATTTATTGAGTCAACATGGATGTTGATAGTTCATTTCATCGATTGGAGAGTTATATCCACATTTCAGTTATCTATTATGATCCAGTCAAATTAATGGGCTCAAATAAGTTCATTTCAACATGTATATTAGCAATATCGATTCAATTCGAAATTAGTTGTTTAATATGATTCATCAAAAAAATAGATTCGTATGGTTCATTTATAAACACAAATCAAGAAGAAAAACCAGGAAGAGGAATCAAGAAGAACAATAAAAAAGATCAGTAAAAAAGATGAATTAAGGAAGTTTTGATTTGTTACCTGGAAACCAACGAGAGAGGAAAACCAGTTGCTCAGCCTTAAACCACTTGAACAATCGCTTGAAGATCACTGGAAAGCTCAATGGGAGAAATTGTGAAACTTTTCTCTCAATTTTCTCTTAAGGATTTGGAAATGTAATGAAGGCTATGACCATTTTCCATTTATATAAGAGGCCACGGGAAGATGAAGCGTCGTGTTTGAATTACCGCGGTCACTTGAGAAGAGAAGACCTGATAACTCAGCCGCAACCCCATAAGCTATCTCTTGGCACTCCGACTTGGGGGCTTATTGATATGAAAAATATAGCACCCCTGCCACGAAACCTTTGAGAAGAATGCACAAAAGTCTTGTTATCGCAGCCTCTCTCATGTTATAGGGTGCGACCCCTTCCTTTCAGCTTATGGGGTGTAGCCTGGACTTACATACTATAGGGTGCGGCCCTAGTCTGTCATCTTAGCTGACCACATCACTCTTCATTCACAGCAAAAATACATCACCTACATATCCTATAAATAGAGGTCCACGCCTCGAGATTAGGGGTTGATTAGTTTCGAGTCCATTTCTTATATTGATACCTAGTCCAAAGACCCCTACACTTATGAAGGCATTTCCAAACACTCTGCATCCTTCGGTACAGCTTGGGGGTTACTCATTGGCATCTCGGTCATCTCTTCGGCACTCACAGAACCATCATAGACATGAATTCTCTTCTCTCATCTACATTGTACGCCTATTACGACATTGTAAACCTGTACTACAACACATATAATGAGAATGGGGAAACAAAATGGACGTAGGCTCATTTTAATATCCGAACCACTATATATCTTGTGTTTTCTCTCTCCTTACTAGCTCTATCTGCTTATTATATATTTTACACTTGACTTGCTGGTATGGGAACGACAAGTGGACGATTTCTCGTATCATCAATTCAATACTTTCCAACATGTTTTCAACAATAAATCCTTTAAAGTTATGACATGAATTCAGATTAATTCCTCAAATCTTCAAAAAGCCCTAAATTCATATAATCACCATTAGTCAAAATTAAAGCCAGATTTAAATTTGGGATTTGAACGTATCTAATTCAGATTTCTAAAACCCAATATATGGTTATTCAACCACATGCAATACCAATACCACAATCATAAATTAATACCCAATTTCAGTCCCAATTTCATAATATCATGAATAAATCATCAACTACTCTAACATGGACATTATATGATCTAAGTTAAGCAAGATAAACACTTGACTTTTTCACGAAGGTCTGATTTGTCACTTGAAATTGGTAAGAGCTTGTTCCTCTCTTTCTGATCTACGTTTTGATGGGATTTTTTGTGAAAGAAGATTGGGTTTGGTCTTAGTGTCTCTATAAGTTCTCTCCTTCTTCCTCTTGGGTTCCCTCTCTATTTTTTCAAAACATAATCCTAACTGATACTTCGTAAGGGATGATATATTAATCTAATTTTCGTGCATTAATAAATCATAATTTTCTAAAATTCTAAAATACCCCTCCAAGGTGTCGAGTTGGCCTAAAGTTGCCCCGGACTCCAAAATAAACCCCCGAGTAGACTTTTCTGACTATCTCGACCCTTTCGGACACACTGGCATACTCAAAATGACCATCATAATAACCAAAAATAAAATTACATTTTAATTCCTTGTGTAAGTCCTGACACGACTCACACGTGCGTCCCAACTAAGTGTACTGTAACTTTCATATTTTTCCCTCACGATAATTATAACATATTCATAATCATATATTACTTTACTCACTAAGTAATATTTAACATAATTCTCACCATTAGATACTAAGTTTTATCACACTAGTAATTATTCACTTAAATCTGGATTAATTATTTATAATTTCCCCATTTAAATTAATTAATCCCATAATTAAAATAAAATCTTTCAAAAATTCAGGGTATAACATACTTCCCCCCTAATAACGGAATTTCATCCCGAAATTGAAAAAAGAGTAAAAAATAACGGTATACCTGGTAGGAACAACTCTGGATACTTGTAGCGCATCTCATCCTCACACTCCCAGGTAGACTCCTCGGCATTATGATGCCGCCACTGAACACGTACTAATGGCACTACCTTTGACCTAAATTTCCTCTTGCTACGATGAAGGATAACAATTAGCCCCTTCTCGTAGGAACTATCGGACTGTAGGTCAATCTCCTCTAAAGAAATATGAGTGTGGGCCATGTCATCCCGAAGATATCTCCTAAGTGAAGAAATATGGAACATGTCATGAATCCTATGGAAGTGCTCCGGTAAGCCAAGTCTGTAAGCTACTGGACCAATCCACCCAATAATAAGGAATGGCCCTACGTACCTCGGCACCAACTTCCCCTTTTTGCTAAACCTCATTATACACTTCATAGGAGATACTCGTAATAATACCTAATACCCCACACTGAACTCCCTGAAGAATCTCTTGGCATCGGCGTATCTTTTCATTCTATCTCGAGCAACCCAAATATGGCTCCGAATAAACTCAATCTTAGCCGAGGTGTGCTAGATCACCTCTAGCCCAAGTAACTTATCCCCCACCTCGAGCCAACACGCTGGAGAACAACAAGGTCTACCATATAATGCCTCAAATGGAGCAATCCCAATAGTAAACTGGTAGGAGTTATTATAAGCAAACTCCACTAGTGGGAGGCACTGCTTCTAACCCCCGCTAAAATCAAGGATACACATTCGCACCATGTCCTTTAACATCTGATTTGCCCCCTCTATCTTCCCATCCGTCTGCAGATGATAGGCTGAACTCAATCGTAACTATGTACCCATGGCCTCCTGGAAGCTCTCCAAAAATATGGACACAAACATCTTGTCCCATTCAGACACAATATCAAGGGGCTCCCCATGTTGTCTCACTATCTCGACAATGAATATATGAGCATACTGCCCTATAGTATAGTCGATTCGGACTGGCAGAAATGAGCTACCTTAGTCAATCGATCCACAATCACCCATATAGAATTGTGACCCCTTTGCGATGTAGGTAGCCCTATAATGAAATCCATGGTAATGCTCTCCCATTTCCACATAGGGATATCTAACGACAATAGGATTCCTTGCGATCTCTAGTGGTCCACTTTTATCAACTGACAAGTGGCACATTTTGAAATAAACTCAGCGATGTCCTTCTTCATTTTACTCCACCAGTACTGTCGCCTTATATCCTGGTACATCTTATCCCTTACGGGATGTACCGCGAATCGTGAACCATGTGACTCCTCCATCACCGCATGTCGTAACTCCTCCCCCTCTGGAACTACAAGTCTTCTATTGATGTGTAATAACCTATTTGAGCTCACAGAATAAGACTCTTACCCCTAGCTTGAAGCTGTACAATTGGATCCTGAAAAAATGAGTCTTCTACCTGATCCTATATCACCCTAGTAACGATCTCGAGTGTAATCGTCATCACTAACATGAATGAGAGAAACTATATCCTGATGTTGCAGTTTCTTCCATTTCACCTTCTACATCTTGTCCACCTCACCTGCTATCCTACGTCTCAATGCGTCTACTACCACATTCGCCTTCCCCGGGTGGTACTGGATGTCGAACTGATAGTACTTCACAAATTCAAGACACCTCCATTGATGCATATTTAGTTCATGCTGTGTGAATACGTACTGCAGTGACTTGTGATCTGTGAATAGGCAAAATTTATCCCCCGAGAGATAATGTCTCCATACCCTAAGTGAAAACATGACTACCTTTAAATCCAAGTCGTGGGTGGGGTAGCTCGTCTCGTGAGGCTTAAGCTTACGGGAAGGATAAGCTACTTCCTTATCCTCCTCCTGAAGCACACCCCAAGTCCTAGAAGGTATGCATCAGTATAAACTAGGTATTTTGCCCCCATCCTGGGTAGTGATAGAATTGGTGCTGAAGTTAGCTTGTCCTTCAGCTCATCAAAATCCAACTGGAAGGCATCATACCATATAACTGGCACCCCTTTGTGAGTTAAATTTATCAACGGACTCGCTATCTATGAGAATCCCCGAATAAATTTCCTGTAGTATCCAGCCAGCCCCAAGAAACTACGTATCTTTATTGGTGTCGTGGGCTGTCCCCACTCCCTCACCGTTGACACCTTCCTCGAAACTATGAAGATCCCTTTTTCAGAAATAATTTTCCCCAAAAACTGAACCTCTCTCAACCAAAACCCTCACTTCTCATATTTCTCATACAACTCGGGCTAACGTAGTGTCTCTAAAACCAGCCTCAATTGCTCGGCATGCTCCTCCTCAGTCTGGGAATAAATCAGGATGTCATCAATGAAGACAATGACAAACTAATCTAAGAACTCTCTGAACACCCTATTCATCATGTCCATGAATATGGTCGGTGCGTTGGTCAGCCCAAATGGCATAATCCTGAACTCATAGGATCCATATCTTATCAAGAAGGAAGCCTTAGGCATGTACTGCTCTCTGATATGTAACTGATGGTATCCCGACCTCAAGTCTATCATTGAGAAATAAGAAACACCCGTTAACTGGTCGAATATGTTATTGATCGGGGGAAACGAATACTTAGTATATATCATGACCTTATTCAACTCTCGATAGTCCTTACACAACCTTAATGGCCCATCTATCTTCTTTATGAATAATATGGGAGCACCCCAGGGTAAGGTGCTCCTACAGATGAAGAACTGACCCAACAACTGCTCGATCTAATCCTGTAGCTCCCTCATCTCTTCCGGAGCTATACGGTAAGGTGAACGGGATATCGGTCGAGTGCCTGGCATCAAATCTATCATAAAATCTATCTCACTGCTGGGCGGTAGCCCTTGTATATCCTAAAATACATTAGCAAACTCATGAACAACCAGAATCGAATCAAGTGGTATCACCACACCTTTAGAGGTCTCCTCCTCTATATAATATAAATGGGTGGACGAACCCCCCTCCGAGCGAGGTATTGCCACCAAAACATCTCCTGAACCAGTGTGGCAAACACAATACTGTGACTATAGCAGTCAATCATTACCCTATACATAACTAGCCAATCCATCTCGATAATAGCATTATACTTGTGCATATCTAAGACAATCGTATCGGACGGTAAGACAAATCTCCCAATCTCTATGCCCACTCCCGACATATAAATAATATCAATGCCCCATAGCCCAATGGTGAGTCTACACTACTAACTCTGCTCTCTGTCGTGTCTAATAATCCTGTGGAGCGTGCAAAACTAGTGGCAATGAAACTATGTGAAGCCCCCATGTCAAATAATATCCACCCTAAAGTCCCCTGGATAGAAAACATACCCTCAACCGCGGGTGGAGCCTGGGGAACTGCAACCTGGTGGTCGCTGTAGACACTCCCACATTGCAGCTATCCCTGATGGATCAGAACAAATGGAAAAGATGGTATCTGCGGTGATGCTGGGAGGGCAGCTGGAAATATCGATCACTGGGGCTCCTGACGAGCATCCTACTGCTACTACTTTTGCGGGGATCTACCCTTTCGAGGACAATCTCGACGTTTGTGGCCAGTGTTGCCACAAGTAAAGCATCTCCCTAAAATGTGTCCTCCTCTCTGTCCATGGGGCCTTGGTGGACATTACAACCCCTCCCTTGGCCCTGATAGCTCTATTGAATGTGCTACTGCCCCGGCTGTCCAGGCTGGCCATATCTAAAACCTCCCTCTCCCTGCCTGTGGTCACCTGATCTAAACCTCTGAGTAGGGTCCCCTGGTGGGAACTCTGCTCACCCCGTCTCTCTTGACCCTAAGCTGGTTGTGCCCCACTAGCACCATTACCTCCTCTCCTGCCCTACTGGGTGGACAACCCCACTCATTTTCTTCCCTTCAGATGGAAGCAGTGATCCTGGTAGTGTAGTAAGGAAGAGTTAAGTACATTAGTATATGTACCCAATAAAAGATTACCCAAAAGGTGATAATGAATCCTCAATGTCAAACCGTCCATAAACATCTGAGTTTTCTTCCCCTCACTAGGTACCTCATCTGGTACCAGATTAATAAATCACGTAAACTCTTCCTCATACTCCGAAATGGTCTTTCCCTCTTGGGTGAGATCTAATAATTTTCTGCCTAATCTCAGTCTGAACAATAGAAGGGAAATATTTACAATTGAACCATACTCAGAAGTCCTGGATAGTCATATTGCCTCTCTCCTTAGCAGCGGTAATAGACTCCCACCATTGTAGTGCCACTCCCACTAGCTTAAAAGTAGCTAGTATCTTCTTTTGAACCTCAATTCGCTCATACATCCTCAAGTTCCGCTGAATGTCCTTTTTCCATTGGACCTCTACCAAAACATCTGAACTCCCCGCGAACTCTGGAGGGTGTGATTTACAGAAGGAATCTCTGACTCTCTCCCAAGTAAAAAGGAGTACGTGAGCTGATGTTGGGGCCACCACCGGTGCTTGGATGGGGCCTATTTTATAATGGCCAAAGCAGCATTTATCGCTTGCACTACGATAGCGGCAACCTCCGCAGCATTCATCGTGCCCTGGGCCAGAGCTGGCTGGGCATCCCTAGGACCTCGTTGTGCATGTCTGGGGGGCATCTGAAATGAGAGGGAAGATTTATAAGTCCACAGTAAATATCTCAAATAGATGAAGACGTAAAATGCGCAATTAATGAATATAACAATACTAAATATAGGGCTCTGTATCAAAGAAAGCGACACTGGAAGCATAACAAGCCTCACATGCCCTAAGGACTCTAGAACCTGCTGCTCTGATACCACCTGTGACACCCCACCTAATTAAATACTGGGTGATCAATCCTTTATTTAATTAAACCAGAATATCCAGTTGGTTCAGAATATGCATCACTGTCGAAAATTTATTATTAACACTAACCACCTAATATTTAAAAAGGTTGAAATCAAAATTTTATCTTTTAATTAACATAAAATCAAATTAACCAATTATTAAACATACACCATTCAAACTAATCACATATGATGAAATAATAAATGTGATTCTAAATACAAATACAATAATACAACAAAATAAAACAACAACGGAAAGGAGTAAATAAATAAATCCACAATCTCTGATTGTCTGAATAAGTAAAGGGGGAGACATGCCCTAACTGACGTAAATAACTCAAGATATGGCATGTAAACACTATCGTTCTCATCGATAGCCCTCACCTAGGTTCTATGTTCTAGTGGTATGAATTAAAATCCCCTCGAAGGCTCCTCAAAATATAAGCATCCACAATGCGCAACCTCCTCCCGATAGCAAGCAGCGTAGGTACGTCATACACACAATAATTCAATCAATAGGTATACACACAACCTATAATAATCATTAGGTATTTACATGACCCAAATCCCCGAATTGATTCATAATATTATTATCTCTAAACTCACGTTACGCTATCCGTACGATTAATCTCTTTATCGTATATATTCCGTAAGGCCCTCTGATGTTCTTTTATATTTTTCGCACATATTTCATTTTGTCAAAATTTATCTATCTGAGTTGTTCAAAGTGTAAGGTAATGAGTATTTAATAAATAATATTGATAAATAAAATGGACTATTTCTAGCATATTATCTTCTTTCAAATGTCTTCTTCAAGACTGATTGGCTGGTCGACTAAAGACCACCATTTGGACCTCGAGTAGGGGAACTTACCTTTTAAATGTCTGCTTAAAGAAAAAATACATATGAAAAGGAAAATTACAAGAGAGAGGTTATGGTCAATGAATTCCACCAAATGGTCATGGATGAAGGCAACGATAGCTGCCTTGTCAAGAAGAACGACTGCTGATAGGATCAAACCCCGAGCTAGGTCAAGGAGAACAATAACAGAATGGGAAATAACCTTGACTTTATAAACATAAATTTTATCCACCACAGTAGGTGGGGGAGTATATTTGTACTTATTCTTCTTATTAGTGAGGGGATCCACGTTCTTGGTGGGGGAGTCCCTAATATCCTCGGGAATAGTAGGTCCCCCAACTTCACCCTTCTTTCTTGTTGCTCGAGAAGGTTATTCATCCTTGCTCATTAGGCGAGAAGGGTAAAAATTCGAGCTAAGGTTAGCATCGATCAAGTTCAACGCTTTTCTCTTGGGGCCATGGTACTAGGAGAAATTTTAACAACAACGAGAGATGAAATATTTAAAGACTCAAAAGAAGAAGACGTGGTTTCCTCTTCTTTACACTCAGTGGTGAAGGCTTCTAGATCGTCCTACTCATATGGGATCAACATAGTCTCATTGACCGAAATCGTGACAAAGGAAGTGTTTGAACTCTTGCAGATGAGAAGATAGGCAACTGACTTACGGTGGTCACTAGTTCTAACCTTCTTCTGAATCAACGAAAACTTCTGAAGAGTAGAAAAGGTCATGTCTTTCTTACAAGGAGGTATGTTCTTACTGTTGACTGTCAAAAATAAAGAAGAATCATTCATAAACAATTAAGTGAAAAATATAATGCACTACAAACACGTTATTATGATCTAACCTATTACTTGTCCCTCATGAGGGAACTTTGGTCCTTAATATTTTTCACTCTCGGGAAGAGGTTTGTGTTGCCATTTTTTCAGAATAATGTCTTGATCAGAGTAGTCTTTGTTGGAATCAGTCAAGTTAACGACCACATCTCTACTAGCTACCTCATCTTTAAATAATGTATATTTTTGTGGGTGCCCACTATTAATAGCATATCACTAATACCAAGATTCATCCCATACAACACATTAATAAGATGGAATCTATTAATGATACTCCAAGTGTTTGGAGAGACATGGGCTAGTACCACATCAAAGTATTTATAAAACTCAAGAAATAGCTAATTCCGAGGAAGCGTTACCCCACATTCATTGATTAAGATCGAAGGCAACTAATGGACTTCATCACATTTATAGAGCTCACATGGGCCCTCAACTAACTCTACTGTGATCCACCGTGGGATATAGTCAAGTTTGAAATTTTTTATATTATATTCCTTAATAACATACACCATCGTCGAAGAACGAAGAAATCTTAAATAAATAAATAAACAAAAAATGATTCGAAAGTGCAGAAAAAAAAAGAGATGAAGTTAAAGTGCTTACAATGAAACGGAGGTAATCAAAGGCCTTCCTAAAATGTGCAGGTGTTTGAAATGAAAGGAAAAGAGAGGGAAAAGTTGTTTTATGGTGAGAAATGACTTCACAGTTCCCAAAAATTATTATTATATGCTTACACGCACGAATCCCTAAACGACATGTGATGGCTACCAAACCGATGGTTGCAATTCCCCCAAGGATAAGTAAATACATCAAATTTACAAGGGTTCCCATAGGGAATTCAACAAAGATTTTTTTTTTGAGTTTCTAGTTGGAAAATCACCCTCTGATCAACATAC
The DNA here is from genome assembly GCA_949130495.1 of Sambucus nigra. NCBI lineage: Eukaryota > Viridiplantae > Streptophyta > Magnoliopsida > Dipsacales > Adoxaceae > Sambucus > Sambucus nigra. The sequence continues at coordinate 473,713,505 of OX422208.1, read as the reverse complement.
ACAAGTTATAAATAATTGTCAACCTCTTATCGAAAGAGGAATATCTACCATCCGTACAAAGAATTGACACTTGTTTGGCATCAACAATCGACCTAGGTACAAAGCCCAATGATCTCACTGAGCCCCTGGATACTGGGAAAATTATGATGTCAAGAGTTGCACTAGCATGTGCGCCTATGATCAATGAAAACTCGAAGTTAGAGAATAATCCTTCAACTCAATCACTTGAAACGATTGATCATGATCAAGGATAGATTCGAACTCTTAGGGATAATTGTTATCGGGGACATAGGCATGTTGTTGAACCATGTACAACTTGCGTTGCATGTGTGATTTGATTCACTTTTTCTATTCATATTTCTGTTTGGCACTCGTGCATTGAATATTGTTGGGACACAAAGCCCCCAGATTTTAAAACTCTTAAAAATTAAGGTGATGGTTTAAATAAATTCCCAACTAAAATTTCAATTCAAATTTAAAACATAAACAACCTCCAAATTTCAATTTATTCCAAATTAAAATTAAACTAAACTAGAAGTGATATAAAAACTACTCAAACATTAATATTTACTTAAACACTATTAATTAAACCCAAGTCCTAAAATTTTCCTAACAATAATGAATTAATTTTCAATATAGGCCAGACCAAATTTTATCAAATTAAATTGTGCCGACTTGAATTAAATTAAATTTACCCAAATGTATTTTAGCACCAAATTAAAGTACGATTGCAAATTAAACCGAATTTTATATTTTTAACCTAAGCATGCGTTCTAGGTGAGTTAAACAAGATAAAAAAAATAATCTCACTACACGGTGATGTACGAGAAAAACCCATAATTGGAAATACCTCGGATGACCCTGGCCTAACAAATTGACTAGATACGGTTTTACAATTATGAGACAGAAAGACTTACAACACTTGAATTGACTCCCTTCATGTCCCGACGCTTCTTCTTGCAAATACCTCTGTCTAGTTGATAACCATGACGTCCATCGCAGTCTTAGAGTCCACCAATGGAGGCACAACCCATCGTCAACCATACATGGTGCCTTTCACCATGTGAGAAATTCGCAACAAAACAAATCTTCTCCTTTATGGGTAGAGAATGAACCCAAACTTCTCTTCTTGTTGGTGTAGAGAAAAATCTGTGCCAAACCCTCCAAGAAAGATATATAAATAAAAACATGGATTTAAACTAAAACAAACGGGTGTATATGTCTTGGTAGAGTTTAATCAATGAAAATTAAAAACACAAAACTTGAAATTTTGATGAAAAACCTTTTTTTTTCACAAGGTGTTGAAGATAGTGTGTCAAAGGTTATGTTAAAAATGCTTGTTCTCGCACTAAAATAAGGCTGATAAAGTTTGTGGGTCAAGTGGGGAACATGGGTGGTTAAAATCAAAACTGCCAAAACAAATTTCATTTCCCGCCCAGGTCGTTCGAACGACATCGTTCGAACGTCTTCTAATGATTGGATATGTCGTTGGAGAAATTGAGTTGGTGCTCGGAGTTCAGAAGGACTAGTGATTGGATATTTTCTCATTCGCTAAAGGAATGCGATTGGGGTAGTAGGTGCGTCGAGTAGAATACCCGTCGGAGAAATTGGTGAGGGCATAGGAAGCCAAAATGAAACGAACATAACTAGGGAGACTTTGTAGTAAGAATATTCCAGTCTATGATTGACCATTTCACCTACTCGCGTGGAGAGGAGTAGCGGTGAAGTGAAGAAGGGTATATTCGTAGACATTTGCATTTAAGTGCCGGGACCATTTTGGTCATGATCCTATTTGAGAAAATGGTTGATCGTTTGACCAGACTGTTGCATTTACGACCATTATGGACGGACTACATGTATAAGAGTACACCCCATTCTCGATGGAGGAATGGTAGAACCGTGGGAGGTGCCTATTAAAATAGGGTGGACTGAGACTATATATTTGTGTCGGGGGTTTGGTAAAAGTTTCTGTGAAGAAATGGGAACCATATGGAAATGGTGTATATCTTGCCACCCTAAAGTGGATGGGTGAATGGGAGGAAATTGATAAATGCCGAAAGGCATGTCTCGAACAGGCGCCTTAGAATACATAATAGATGGGGGACAGTAATCTTATGGATAGAGATTTCCGTACAACCATTAGGCTTTTGAATGGCCTTATGGATCATTTCCTAAGGCATTGGAATCGTGAGTGGCTTAGCGTGATCGGTTGAGTAATTCGCATACTCGTTGGATGGAACCAACGGGTAATATGTTCCTTGGGCCTGGAGTGGTCTCGGGACATTTCTTTAAAGATTTGTCTTTTGAGACATACGCTGGGAGTGAGATATAACATGATTCGGGAGGTTAGGCTATTTTTCGCCAAGTTATGGGGGTGTTTTCTTCCGTCATAGGGAGATAGGATCATTAGTTAGAGAGGGAACGCTTTGTGCTATGCTAGAGAACAGAGGAGGTTGACTGAGATCGATAGGGTTTACCTTAGTCCGGGTCCATTTGGGATGTTGCAATAACGAGGGGTTATTTAGGATGGTAGAATCCTAGTTTAGAGTAGTATACCCTTTATCAGATTTAAGTATGCCCGAATTTTGGGGGCAAAATTCGCTCATAAGGGGGGGAGTATGTAACAACCCTCGATTCTGGGAGACTCATTTTATATTAATCTTACTGCATAAGGTAATTATATAAAATATGGGGACTGGAGTAAATATTAATTGAATAAATTGAAAGTTAATATTTACTAGATTGATGTATATTTACTGTATGTGAAAGTAAATATCATCAAGTTGCATGTTTATAGTGGCATGTATTTAAAATGACATTTAGTTTTAATTAAGACTACAATTCGAATGATTTATAAAATTTTTGGATGCCAGTTTAGAGGGTGTAGTTAGTCTCGGAAGGTGCGAGACAGTCAAAATAAGTGTCATATTGTATTTTTATATTTCAGGCACTTTTACCTGGTTTTAGCTTATATGCGTATTTGCGAGTCATTTTAATGTGGTATTAACCACTTAAGTTGGGACAATTATGTTGAGCCATGATTTTGGTCTTGCCCCTTATTTCATTTCCTCATTTTATATCTTAAAACATAGAGAGAAAAGGAGAGAAAGAAAGAGGAAGAGAAAAATGGAGAAATGAGAGAGAGATTGAAGATGGAGGATTTGGGATTGCTTCTTCTCCAAATAAATCTGAAATATCAACCCTAAGGCAAGTTTTCTACTTGCTAATGTGTGATTTAAGTTGAATAATTTGTATGATATTTATGTATATTCATTTGGAGATCAAAAATGGAATTTATGGGAATTAAACCATAATCTTAGTTTTGATGATAAAAATAGTAAATTATAATGGTTATTAATCATGTAGGATAAATGTTGGGTCGATAAATGTTGTTGGTTGTGGGTAAAATTGAAGAGATTGGAGGTTTGGGAGAATTAGGGTTCATAACCCTGGAGACAAATTAGGCAAATCTGTAGAACCGAATCGATTCGTCCTGGCCGAATCGATTTGCCTTGAGATAGTTTCCAGGTCTGGGTCGACTGAACCGATTCGGATGGTCCGAATAGATTCGGGAATTATGAAGAAAGTCAGGTTTTCCTAACCGAATCAATTCGGATGGTCCGAATCGATTCGCTTTCCTGAATCCAAATCGATTCGGCTAGGACGAATCGATTCGGAAGCCCTGCATTTTTAGAGATTTTCTTAGTTTAGTTCCAATTCATTTTCTTTAAGTCTAGGGCCTAGGAACCTTCTTTAATGAAGTAAACTAAGTGTCCTAGAGTTGTAATTGAGTTAGTACTTTCCCTACACTAGGAATGGGTCATGTGGGGACTTTTCTAGGGATATGCAAATTGATGTTAGAGCATTCTCTTCTAGTTAATTATTATGAAACTAGGATTTCCTAGAGTTATGTTTGGGAGACTTTTGGAGCTTAATGGAGCTACATTAATCTTGATGGTTTATAATAACACCATAAAAGTATGTTGTGAGAATAAATTGGAAGTTCATTTATCCCTTCGAGGTATGATAATATTGGAGTTTTAAAATAATACCTTACAATGTTTGGAGGACATTAGGAGTTTACTTACTCCTTTGAGGTTGTAGTAATGATATAAATTATTGTATGGCTCCGGAAAATAAGTTATATTATTCACAAGAAGTAAATAGTAATGGTTTCTGATAAAATGAGACATACACATGGAAATGAAATGAAATGGAAATGTTATTGATTTTTGTAAATGATAATTTACTTAATCATGAAACTAGTAAATGATAATTTACTTGATTTTGAAAATGACAACTAAAATGGTTTAAACACACCTCTCTAAATGATTTCATAAGGGAAGTCCGCACACGAGGTGATGCCCCCCGACAAATTAACGTAGGGTGGATATAGTCCACAGGCCATGTGAGTGGTTATTGTTGTATATTTTTCTGCGATGGGTAGGAGATTCCGAGTGTGGTCTTGACTACCCCGCAGGCACATGGCCGCTTCCCGACGTCTTGCGATATAGGTGCCCAGGTTATCTTATGATAGGCCCTGGAAGATGATGGTCATTTAGGGGCGCGCACAGTGGGGAAACCCGTAGGGGCGGTCTTAGAATTCGTTATATGTATATAAATATAACTGTTCATAATTAAGTGGGACTTGATGTATTCGATATGCCATAAAGAGCATGATGAAGTGCCACAAAGAGCACATATAAATGCCACAAAGAGCATTTGAAAATGATTATTTTCCTGATAAGGAAAGGATTTTTACAAAATGTAAAAATGAGATAGAAATGCCATAAAGAGCATAACATTGTGATTTTACATATATTTCTTATTAAGGAAAAAGGTATATGAGATAATTGGTACCCATGAAAAATTTTCAGATTAATGTTATTTGTTTTATCTTCCTGCTTAGTTATGTTTTAAATTGTGTAGTTAGATTGTTATATCTCTCATCATGATTCGTAATTCATAATTGTCATACTCTTTATTCATTTGGTAATCATATAGAACTGGGCTCTGACCCGTTTACATTTCTTTTTGCATATGCACCTTGTATCCGCTCAGGTACTCCGCCGCAAGGATGCCTGATTTGAATTCCTATTCCGATGTCCTCGGCGAGCCGTGATTCATTGCGGGTATTACGAGATACATTTGGTATAGACGTTTTCATTTTTGCATTCTAGTTAAGATCGGGTCTTTTTACTCAGGCGAAAGGCCCACGCTTTTGTAATTGTTTAATGTAATGTATTATATAAATTTATTAAAATTGTTTAACAATGTTGTATGTATCAACGGACCGATAACATATTTCGTCCTATTATTTGTCACTTGTTATTATAGTAATATATATATACATCCCTGAGGTTTCCCCTATCTTTTCAGGTTTTGGGTTGTTTAAATTCTTTCTTTATCTTTAAAATAAAATTTTTGGCAACCCGTTTTTTGAAATTTTGGGTGGTTATCCTGGATACTCTATATTTTGTTGTGATGTTGAGAATGATTCCATCTATGATTCCGTTATATTGGAGTATTGGGCTGGGCACCCCTTATTTTGGTGAGCGGGTTGTCACACATGGCACTTGAAACTTGACGATAATGAAACTTTAAATTTTGGCCACTATGTCTTCAACTTCGTCAAACACGTCATAGGCTTGATAGGAACAAACTTCTATCTTATGACTCAAATGGTTTTGTGTGGAATTATGCCAAAACTACATATGGACTCAATTGGAAATTTGTGTCCTTACAAATATCACTATTTGTTAGAAATTACCACACACACACACACATATATATATATATAGGGAGAGGTTAAAAAGTGAACCTAAAAGATGAAAATTTTAATGAACCTTAACAACCCATTAATTTTAATTCCTATGTTGTAATTGGTCTGTGCCAGCAGCAATGGACACGTGTGTGACACACGTGTTTTTTAATACACACACCTTACCCCCCCCCCCCCCCACTCGCATGCCCCATCCGCGTGTCTCACGCGTGTCCATTTACACTAGCGTAGACCAATTACAACATACGAATTAAAATTAATGGGTTGTTAAGGTTTATTAAAATGCTCATCTTTTAAGTTCACTTTTGAACCTCTTTCTCTCTCTCTCTCTCTCTCTATATATATATATATATATATATATATGTATATATATATATATATATATATATATATATATATATATATCACTGTTCTAAAAAACCCGCCTAGGCACGCCTAGGCTTGAGGCTTGGGAGAAACGCCCCGCCTTAAGATTTTGATGCCTTATGCTTTGTAAAACCCTTAAGGTGTACTTTTTCTCTAAAAACAATAATGCTTTAGTGAAACGATATTGCCTTTTAAAGATATTTTTGCAAACCGGATCATTATCTCATCCAAAATAATCAAATAGTATTTTTATTTGAAATATTCAGACATATTTTTATGATATGTACAATTTTAGTATTTTAATAGCCTTGTTATGGTTAAAAAATATTAAAATATATTAGAAAGACCTAAACGCCTTTTCACGCCAAGGCCCGCCTAGGCTTCTAAGGCTTAAGGCTTGACCTCCACGCCTCGATCACGCCCCGCGTTTTTTAGAACCTTAATATATATATATATATATATATATATATATATATATATATATATATAGAAAATTTCTAATTGAGTTTTATGTATGTAATGGATAATTTCGTTTGTCAAAGCACGTAAGTTTAGAGGCGTGGCATATATTTTTGTTACTCAAGCCTATGAACCAATACAAGCAAGTGATCACATTTGGTGCTACATGATTGGATTTGCTACATGTTTTTCGAGACAAAAGGTATATGATTTTTATGGGTTAAAATAATCAAAAATGAATTTTGATTAAATTTTCTGAGTTTTTTATCATTTTAAAATGTTTTTTGAAAAATTTCTTTTTTTATTAAGTCGTTCTAATGGGATTCCATTATCATTCAAATACGAAGGCATTCTCATTCGAACGAGATTCTAACGAGATTGCATTATTGTTTAAACGAAGTTCTAACGACATTCAAATGAGTGGTCTCTAATTACATTTGGTCCACATATTTGAAGCCCACTAGAAGCTCGTTTGAACGAAATTCATCATTCATTTGAACGAACTTTGATCTCGTTCCAACGAGGTATGTAAAGTCATTCGGATGAACCCATTTTCTCATTCAAACGAACTTTGCAAATTTCAAGAAAATAGTTTTGACTTTTTCTTGATGAAAACAATTGTAAAAACTTAGCTTTTCTTTTCGAATTCGACAACCTCTTTTATAGAATTTTTTTTAAGCCTCCAAACTTTTGAAACATAGTTTGACCTAAATTTAAGTACCTTATTGATTATCTTGATCATAGTCCACGACCAAGCCCAAAACATTACATTTTATATTTTTGGTGTGATGGACTCTACACAAGTGGCTGACAGTTGAGGCTATCAGACGACTCTGAGGCATGAAGTTACAATGAAGCTAATGCTGAACTATGCAGTTGCTATGGACGAAGATGCAAAGACATTCATCTGCATAGGCTTGAGTAGTCAAGTGTTTTAAGTCTTTTGAGTATGTGTGTAAAACTTTATTTATAGTGAATTTATTCTAGACCCGACTGTCCAAGGTTTTTCCAAGTTGGGTTTTCCTTGTACATCGCTGTCTCATGTGTGATTATGGTTATTGTTAATTACGTGACTAATATTTCATGCAAAATTAGTAATTAAATTATACAAGATTAAAATTGTTAATAATTTGGTATGCATTTTTACAAAGGCTTAAACTGAATTAGGTAAATCCAATTATCACTTAATTTTTTTGATTCGTAAGTAGAAAATTAGACTGTCAATTCGTATGAGAGAAATAAACAGAGTTCAATCTCTTTGTTGACTATGGAGGATAAATACATTGCAATCGGGAGTTGTTGAACACAACTCTTGTGGACAAAATAAATATTTTGGATTATGGGATCGACCAATGCACCATGACTATTTACCATGACAATACTAGTGCCATTCATCCATTTATAACCTGGTCTAGCATTGTAGGACAAAGCATATTTGGATCCGTGAGCATTTCATTCATGACCTTATTGAAGAAAGAACCGAATCTCTAAACTTTGTTTCCACCGATCTTCAATTCCCTGATCTTTTCACTAAACCATTAAATGCCCTTAATTTTGAAAATCTTAGGAAATCTATTAGTGTTATTTCCATCGATTGAGTTCAGGTCGTCATCTAGTTTGGCGTGTATGTTTATTGATATATTTGATATCCGTAAACTAGATTGAACATGTTTGTATATATTTTATGAAAAATTGAAAAACATTTTTTAGTTCTTTCCTTTTATAAAAAAATCAAAAATATTTTTCATGTGTTTGTGCCTTTTATGGCGTGATTAAGATCTTGGAGAGACTTATTCATTTCATTTGCCTCGTGTCCTATCATGGTGTGCTAGATTCGGTTATGCTTCTATAGTGTTAAATATGTCTTTTCGGGTATAGAGATGTTCTTATGTGACTATATCCTATATGTTAGTCTCTTATCATCACCTTTCCTGCACACACATTTCACGGTCTCTCCTGAGTGTTGGTGTTGTTTGAATGTGAAAAATGAGATATTATCTTCCCAATACTGTCATTTTAATATAGTTCTCTTGAGATTGTTGTGCATGTAAGAACCATTTCACGTGAGTATAATATTTGATTCATGTTTATGAGTGTGCAGTGGCTCCAGTTGTGATTGAAGAAAATTCCCCTTTGTATTAAAATCCACCATTGACACGAGCCCATTTGTTAAAGCAAAAATAATTATTGTGCTATTAAGAACCAAATTGAGCATGAATTCTAGTTCATAAAAATAAAGGTATATTCCTCACTCATCATAAAATGATAAATCCCTATGAAAAGCATGAGTGTATGAGGGAGATTAGTTGAATATCAATGGGTATGCACAACTTTATTCATATTTAATCTTTCCCTTTTGACTATAATGGTTTGTGAATCATCGAGTCTTTGACATCGTTGCATAAGTGCGTCGGCCTCTTGTGAGTGCCAACTTTGTTTTTCACGAAGGTTGATTTGAGAACTTGGAAAATTTGATGTGTCCATTAGTCGCCGTGCATTATCGCAAAGTCTTGAATTAATTTGAATTTATTCTCCCGTGATTTAGGTCACACCCGTACATTCCATTTCCACATTTTGAATGGTTTTCTCACATCTATATGTGATTTTCTTTGTTTTTTTCCTTACTTTTTTTTTTCTTATTGGTTTTATTTTTTGTTATGGTGTATTTTTTCTATTTTTTTTGTTTTGGTTCATCCCAACAAGAACACCACTTCATTCGAATGAGTTTAGAGGTTCGTTGGAGTTCCTTTCTCATGACCTTCTAACGAGGTCCCCTCTAGTTTCAAATGACCTACTCATTAGAAGCTAGTTCAATAGTCGTTTGAATGAGATTAGCTCTTTGTTCAAATGGTCTCTCGTGTTGTTCAAATGATTCTTTAAGTTCATTCAAACAAACTCCATGTTTCGTTCGAATGACCTTAAAAAATGCATTATAGGTTTTTTTGTTCTGCCATTTCCCCCCCTTTTCTTCATTCTCTTCTTTCATTCTCCTCATGATTGCAGAACCCTTTAGTTCATCCCCTTGAAATTCTGTGCCATTTCTATCTCTTTTTTCTAGTGCGATCCATCTCAAGGCTATTCATTCTGTCCTGGTAGATCCTCTTCATCGAGTTCCATCTTTTGAGATTCTAGTCTAGGGTTCAAAATCATTTTTTGGGTATCTTTTCTTTCTTTGTTTATTTTTTATATTGTAAGATATATATATATATATATATATATATATATATATATATATATATATATATATATATATATATATATATATATATATAGAGAGAGAGAGAGAGAGAGAGAGAGAGAGAGAGAGAGAGCTAGGCTCATGTGCACACTAAGTTTGCAAATCATTTTTTTAAAATAGTAAAAAAATATTTTTGAGTTGAATTTTTTTGTGTGATATTTAAACATTTCAACGGACCCATGTAAAAAAAATCAGCTAAACAAATTTGTTTTGCTATTTTTAAAAAATCGGTCAAACTTTCGCTGCTTTTAAGCACTTTAAAAGCTTCGAAAGTTTGACTGTTTTTTTAAAAATAGCAAAAAAAGATTTTTTGAGATGATTTGTTTTACATGGGTTCGTTGAAATGTTTAAATATCACATAAGAAAAATCAACTCAAAAATATATTTTTTAATGCTTTAAAAAAATTGGTGTGCGTCAGCACTGTGCAAACTTAGTGTGCACAGGAGCCTGTCTCTCTCTCTCTCTCTCTCTCTCTCTCTCTCTCTCTCTCTCTGTATATATATATATATATATATATATATATATATATATATATATATATATATATATATATGGGTGTTCTTATGATTATGTATATATACAAAAGTTTTATGATTCCAAATCTTAGTATTTTTGTGTATATATACTTTTTTTTCCATACACACCCATATATGTGTCTTTTAATTTTTTTGGGACACTTTTAAATTTCATTTTTTTCTTTCAAAAACCATTTTTTTCCTTTTTCCCATTTCATGTGAATTATATAACATATTTCAGTTCTTTTCCAAAATTATTTAATCTCATTATTGAAATTGTGATATTTCACTCATACTCATAGTTCTTGTACCTTCAATCCTATATTCCTATCTATTTCTTACTGATTGATTGGTCTGTTGTCCTTGGTTGGTTTTGGGGTTCAATTGGATTATTTTTTAAAGATAGGTTCTTAAGGAGTTGTGTGGGTTACTGTGATCATGTCGAATTCTTTTTTCCATCCCATCACCAATAAGTTGATTATTATGGTTGGGGTCGCAAATGGTAATCATCTCGACTTGTCACAGGAGATCCACCTATGCCCAGACCTTCACGCTCCTTTGATGGGCGAGCCTCTATGAGCATTTTTTTCCTTGGTGTTAATGCTCGGTCAATCGTTAGGGAGAGAGTTATTACTTTGTTAACATTTTCTAGGACTTCTCTTCCCAAGTGATTTGGGGGATGTGGGTGGGATCGTATCTTCTCAATGTATGATGTGATTCTCCCGACCTTATTAAAAAATTGTACCATCACATGACGGCACACATGGATGCCTTCTACTCCACTGTTTGAGGTGACGACATTATCATTGTTTTGAACACCATTCCCTCTGTGTTAGTCATTCCTCAAGAGATTGGTGCTATGTTTCCTTAGTCGCAGGATGAGCGAACCCCTATACACAACATCCTTCCTCTAGTTTTTTGCACCGACTATTCCAACACATTCACCCTCTTTCACTTTGACCTCAAGCTCAGCTTCAGGATCCTTAATTGGATCAAGTGCACTTATTTCCATCCACTTACAAATTTTACACATTTTTTTTTATCATATCATCTATTTTATGCATTCCATGAGCTTAGGATTGATCATTGAGTTCCTTCGATGATGATCAGCTTCATGTCCTATGTTCCAAAAAGTGAGAAATTATCCATTATGTTTCCCCTTACGTATGGGATCGTGGTTACCTGCATTTGTCCAGCTACACAGGTGCCTATTCTTCCTGACAAGGAGCATATGAGTTTGTATCAACCATGGATGCGAACTCTCTCCTCCGCCTCACACTACTTCCACTTTCACCTCTTCTTATTTTTCTTTGGGTCCTATATTGGAGTCTTTAATTTCCTTATCTTCGTCTTCTTCTCATCCGCATGGGGATTCTTCATTTGTCCAAGAGTTGACCAGGAAAGTATACTTCATTTGCTCACAGTAACTGGAGGACCAATAGAGAATTGAGGCTGAGATGGCATAGACTCGACATCTCCAGTCGAGGTTGCTTTCCTAGAGTACCCGAGAGAGTGATCAAAGGATGAGGATGGATTCATTGCTGATGGCTAATTTAGAGGAAATGAGATATCGAGAGCAACAGTGTGGGGGTGAGATCATCTGGAGTAGGACAAGAGCCTAGTGATGTAGTTGATGATTTCTCGCCACCATCTGAGAGATGATTATGAGATAAATTTTGTGTAGTTAGTGTCAGTGTTTTGTTGTACTTTGAGAGAGATAGAGTTTTTTATGGTTTCTAGACAAATATTGAGTATTGATCTTATATGTAATTATCTCTTGTTCTCCATTGGATTTTATTCTACTTTATATCATCTTGGTTTTATTACATGGAGATTCTGTTTCAAATCCTCTCTTTATACATGTTGTTGTGCACCATCTTGTCTATATATCCCGACTTTTAGATATATCATTACGCTATCTTTTATATGGATATTCTTATTCACTGTGTCGAATGATTCCCTCGACTAATTTATATGACTGTGCACTCTCCTTTGTATCCTTGTCCAAAAATGTGATGATCTTCATAGGATATTTGATTTTCTCTGCTTTTATATTTTCCAGACAAAATGGGGGAGAAAGTTTTGGATGTAGGGGGAGTTTTGTCACATACGTCATAGGTGTTTATTGTTTCCCGTGTGTAGGTTTTCACCTTAATGATTACATCATAAGCAACATAGCTGAGAATTTATTGTTAAGTAGTTGTTAGGTTATTCGTGTCCATTGTTTTGAGTTTTAGGATGGGCATAGGTGGCTTGATGGCTCGATTTATTATTTTTCATCATATCTCATGTTTTTCCCAGAATTTCCAAAGGGGGAGATTTGTAAGGAAAATTTTCCAATGATTCTTATGTATGTATTGGCTTATTCTGTTGGTCAAAAGACGTAGGTATAGATGTGTGTCATATATCAGTTACTCGAGCCTATGAACCGAGACAAACAAGCGGCTATATTTGGTGAAACATGATTGAACACACTGGAAGCTTCACGAGACTGATGGTACATTGTTTTTATGTGTCAAAATAACTAAAAAATTATTTTGTTTAAATTTTCTGAGGCTTTTTATCATTTTAAAATGTTTGTTGAAAATTTTCTTTTTTGATCAAGTCGTTCTAACGAGATTACATTCTCATTCAAATGATAAGGCTCGTTCGAACAAGGTTCCAATGAGATTGCATTCTCATTCAAACGAGGTTCTAACAACATTTTAACGACTGGTCTCGGTTGACATTTGGTCCACACTTTTGAAGCTCATTGGAAGCTTGTTCGAATGAAATTCATCATTCGTTCAAATGGCCTTTGATCTTATTCCAACGAGGTATGTAAAATCGTTCGAAAGAACTTGTGGTCTCATTCAAATGAACTTTGTAAATTTAAAGAACACGATTTTGACTTTTTCCTGATGAAAACACTTGTAAAAACTTAGGTTTTCTTTCGATATTTGACAGACACCTTTTCATAAAAACATTTTAAAGCCTCCAAACATTAAAACGCTTTTTAAACCTAAATCCAAATACTTGAATGGCTATAATGATCATAGTCCAAGATCAAACCCAAAACATTATATTTTATATTTCAGATGTGGTGGATTCCACACAAGTGGGTGACAATTGAGGCTATCCGAGGAGTCAGAGGCATGGAGTTACTGTGTGGCTAATGCAGGACTTCACAGTTGTTATGAATGACGGTTTGAAGACCTTCATTTGAGTAGGCTTAACTATTTTGAATCTTCATGTAAAACCTTTTTCATAGTTAAATTTGTCTAGGCCTTTTCATCTGAGGTTTTTTCCAATTGACTTTTCCTCGAAAATCGCCATCTCATGTGTGATTGTGCTTATTGTTAATTACCTGACTAATTTTTCATGCAAACTTAGTAATTAAGTTAAACAAGATTAAAACTGGTAACAATTTGGTATGCATGTTTATAAAGGCTTATATTGAATTTGGAAAATCCTGTTATCACTTAATTCATTTGATTCGTAAGTAGAAAATTAGACTTTCAATATATATATATATATATATATATATATTCAATGAAAAAATAGTTGGAATATTTTAATTCATCAAATTCTATAAAATTAAAAACTCTCATTAATAAATTATAAAATTCTAGAAAATAAAGAAGTAATATTTTGGAATATTAAAAAAACATAATTTTGTAAAAATAAAATAGTAGTGTTTAGAATATAAAATATTTGAATGTTTACAGGGACAATTAATATTCAATCCCTAGGATCTTAGGGCATTTTTCACTTAATTGACCTCAATTTTTTTTTAATTTTCAAAGAGTCCATTGTATATTTTTTTGATTAATTTTTCTTCAGATTTAGAATAACAGAAGAAAAAGTGTTTCTAAGTGTTTAATATGGCGAATGACTTTTTTGGGAATAAATGTTAGTTAGAAAATTCTCGAGGGACTTTCGTCGAATGACTCATGTTATTAACCATTTTAATGCAATTCAATTTTTATTATTATTTATTTTATAAAAAATGTACATTTTATTAACAATATTTTTAGTGAGTGAACTAATTTTTTATCGTGATATTTGAAATATAAAATTCCTTGATGTTTCAAACTATTTTTTTAACATAACATAATTTTTTACTGTTTTTTTAAACTATACAGTTTTTTTTTTTGTAATTTTGTTAATTTATTTTTAAAACAATGTTTAAAAAACTTAATGAATTTTAAAACAATGTTTTTAAAACTGTATTTTTTAAAACCTATACATAAACATTTTTTATTGCTATATTTTGTAACTTTAGAACTCGTTAAATTTAAGAAAAATTGTACCATAATAATAATATGTTGTCGAAGAAAATATAGTTAAAAATACCACTTTTAGTGTTAAAAATAGTAATAAGAGTGTTTTAATTTATTACTATACATAATTTTTTTTGTTAAAAAATAGTTTTACGTAATACAAGAGTATAAAAATTGTATTTTAACTTATATTAAAGAGTATCTAGTAATAGAGTATACAAATATATTTTTTTTTAAATAAAAAAACTTATTATATTAAAGAATAATATTTTAATTTTTTGTATATAAATAGTTTTATAAAAAAAATGTATAAAACAAATAGAGTATAAACTCATTAATTTGAAATGGAGATAGGTAACAAACAGAGAAAGAAAGAGAGAGAGAGACAAACAACCAAACAAATTTAGAGTTAACAAAATCTGTTAACAAGTGGCATCCAACCAACAATAGTTAAAATTTTGGTAGCTAATCAATGACAAACAATAATAAATGACACCCCAAACACGAAAAAATAAAAAAAGACTCCACTTTGTATGATCAAAATAATAAATGATAAAAGAGTCTTTTCGATAGCATGTATTTGTTCATACTTCTTTCTTCCTTATAAGATGAACTAATTCTTTTTTGGGGAGCATGGTTAATCGACAAACAACGATGGTGGGAACATGGTATTAGAAACTAATGAGCAAAGTTTAGTAAATGTTGACATTAATTTTCATATAATATAAAATAATTCTCAGTAGATAATTGATGGAAATGGAAGTGGGGATGGCAATTCGTGTTTGTCGTGACATAATAGAGTTATATTAATTTATGTTTGTACTAATAAATTTTAAATGAGTTTTTTTATTAAAACCTGCTATGAGTCATGTCATAATCTGATTATCTCAGTAAAATGGGTTATTGTGAGACCCTGTAAAATCCATAACTCGATGGATCAATTCTAAATATAAATAATACGGGAGTCAAAACATTTTGTATCATTTGAAGCATAACAAAAATAAAATAAAATGATAAATGCTGATAGTAATAAAATAAGGTAGTACATAACAAACCTCTAATACTAGATCTCAAAACCATAATAAATAATAGTCCACACAGGAAAATAAGTTGTCTTAACAAATCAATATCTATTCTGAAATAAATTAACTGACTCTTACATAAATAAATCCAAATACAATAATATGTCTCAATAAATACTTTATTGAAAATCTCAATATTGAAAGGAATGCGATAAATAAAAGTGAATACGCATGCAAGACACCTACATTCTATGAATAAAAGCTTGAAATTGAAACTGGAATGCTAGAAACATCGAGAATGAAGCGGTTGGTGCTTCCTAAGACATGAAAAATAGTTCAAAAAGTAGTATTAAACCTAGCATGTCCTGAGTGAGTAAGAATATAACTAAATTTGGGCCACTATAACAATAATGCATCTTCCTTATGTCTTTTAGTTATTTTTAAGTTAACCCAATCCAGAGATCCTAATTATAGAAGACATGCCTAATCCTAAATCCAAGTGAACCCGTGTTACATAATTATATTGATCCTCAAGTATTCATTATTTACCTATTTCCAAAAGAAAGTATTTCATGTAAAATTCTCTAATATAGTCTTTGTAAATGAGTAGAATTATATAATATAATAACCAAGTGAGTATGCCCTACTCACATGCAAAACATGTGGGCTATGATCAAGTCCACAAATAAAAGTATAAAGGCATATTCCTATTACCATTGGGGATCACTTGGGCGAACTAGGTATAGTT
Organism: Sambucus nigra; assembly: GCA_949130495.1. Taxonomy (NCBI): domain Eukaryota; kingdom Viridiplantae; phylum Streptophyta; class Magnoliopsida; order Dipsacales; family Adoxaceae; genus Sambucus; species Sambucus nigra. The sequence goes on along the minus strand of OX422208.1, from coordinate 473,697,112 downwards.
ATAGGACAACCACTCCTATAGCATCAAAATCTTCAACCATTGAAAATCACAATGCCTTCCCCCAAGTGGTACAACCCCTATACCCAAGGCTATTATAACACCTCGTATTTTCAGAACATTATTTAATTATGAAAATTGATTATTTGTGCATGCAATGATGCGTGGTGTCACTATTTTTATTCCCATGTGTTATTTGATTCATATTTGAAATCGAACCAAATATATAGTAATTCAGAAATTAAATATTTGAAAGTGACTCAGCATTATGGGCGACTATGGAATGGCCAGGGACATGGTATCGAGGGTTTCCTTGTTTGGATTATCCCCTCGCCGCTCGGTTCCAATAATCATTAAGTAGTTTCTTATAATGTTGGATCACTATAACTAGTTATCTACAACGAAGCTTTCATGGGTTACATTGAAGGATAGAAATATACTTAAGTCAAATTTTGAATGGGGACTACCCTCCTTGTTTTTGATAAAACCGCTGTAATACCCCATATTTTTAGAACAAAATAAAATCGGTAGGAATTAAATTAAATCTATTGAATTTAATTAATTAAGTCATGAATAAGTTAACTATTTATTATTTCATGTTATGTGAATTTAACTTTGCATGTTAAATAATTTTCATACAAAATAATTGCACGTTTATTGAATAGTTGATATAGGATGTGCAACTCAATTGAAAAATATGTATGTTGAGTAAAAAACATTCGGGCGTGTTTTGAGAGGTTTTGGGAACTCATTTAGGTGTTTTGGACCTCTAAAAATGGTCCCAGGGTATAGGTATTTCATTTGGGAGGTTATTGGGCTTTTTCGGTTATGGGTTTAGGCCCCTTTGGGGGTCCAACAATGAGGGTTAAAGTCTAACTCGGGATTAGGGAGTTTCTAAGTTAACTAGGAAGACTAAAAACACTCATTCCACTCATATAAAGAAACCCTAGCAACCCCACACATAGAGAGAAGATACGAAGGTAAAAAAGAGGGAGGAAATTGAAGATTCAAGAAGAGCATTTGAGAAGAAGAACTCCCACCTTCATCCTAAGGCAAGAATTTTCTTGGTTAAATTAAATGTCCAATGTAGTTTCTTAATTCATCGTAGTATTCCCTCATGTAGTTTTTGGGTTATATTATTAAATTGATGATATGGTGATATGATTCAATCTCATGTATGTAGAGGGATTTAATCTGAATTTTATGTTTAAATATTTGATGATTAGAAAATAAACCCAAAAATTAGAATGAATGTAATTTTGAATTGGACTATAGAACTCACGCCTTAGGTTCTTGAATTGATTAGAAATATTCACCAATGTTTATAGCACTTGAATTGATGTTATAAGATCCGAATTTAACGAGAATTATAATCCATAAGTATTGCCAAAATATGATTAGAAAGTAAGACAATTATGAAATAAAAATATGGAATTTTTGTTGTATGGTATTAGATGAAAAATCCTGAGTTTTGGGGAAAAGATTTAATGTTAATTGGTATTGTGGGAGCCCACTTTTCACAAGCCCGTTAAAATAGCTGACAAATATAACTTGAGTTATTTGGTCCGGCCCAAATCATGGCTTAATTAATACACCGTCAGTTTAATTAGAGAAGGATATTCACAGATATAGTCAAATCAGGTGCCAAGAATTTCGGTCGAGATATTCAAGCACCTCATGGCTAACCCATGTACGTAGATATTTAAATTACACGCACGAAGTTTAGGGATGGGCAGGAGTGACAACTCAAACCTTTAATATAATTAACATGCTTTAATTGTAGTAATGTATTTCATGAGAAGTCAGATAGTGTTACGATCCCCTTAGCTCCTTAAGAAATGGACAAAAACATATGAAATGGTCTAAACATTAATAAACCTTTTAATTTGTATACATTGTAATTATATAGTACCCGTTTCTCCAAATAAAATTAAATTCTAATTGGTATTGATATTTGTATAAATTGGTAGAAATTGAAATTGAATTTGAATTGATATTAATATTGGTATAAACTGGTATAAAATGGTATAAGTTTTAGTTCTTATGAGTACATTAAATAAAACATACTTTAAATTACATATAGTGAGCATAGATTCTAGCCTTCTAGTTCTTATGCATACACATTCAATAGCCCTTAGACCCGTTTGAGAGTCATTACCCCTGTAATGAGATCTCTCGAATTTTCCTGTTTGGATAGTTTCGGACTGCATAGTTTCTTAATAATAATATCCTTAATGGCTTAAACTTGTTACTTCTAGGGGAAGTTCTGCAGTCATATCTTAATGTTTTCTGGGTACATACTAGATGATGCAAAATATATTTGAATTGGACTGTGTAAACTTCAAAGAGGTTGTATTTTATTTGATTGGGTAAGAGTTGATGATTAAAATGCTTGTAAAATTGATCCTGGCACCAATTTGATCATGGTTGACTTGTTCAAGTTGAAGAGTAACGAACACGTGAGCGATGAGGCATTTATTTGTGCTTTTTAAAAGGTCAAGCAAGTGTTTTACTCAGAGTATACCAATAACGAGTTGTGGTCAATCATCCTACATGCTCCAAAGTGTCTAAATAGTAGTGTGGATGACTTGGCTGCACCTAACAAATATCAATCCATTTTTTATGATGACCCGAATTTGAAACAATTTTTAGATTTGTAATAAGTATTCAAATTATTTGTAATGATCAGTGGTTGTATTATTGTAGTGCTTTATTATTATCGGAGGACAATTTAATTCATCATTTTAATACTTGTAATAACCAAGTGAATATGATAATTAGAATTTTAATCAATTTGTGCATTAATTCAAAGTCCATATAAATGTTTGTACTAATAATAACAATTTTTGCAGAAAATAACTTCATTTGGGCACAGTAGAAGAGGCGATGATGGCTCCTCGGCCAGTAGCCACCAAAATAGGGCAAATTGGGGTCCGTCATCGAGAATAAGACAAAATTATTGGCTAGAGCGCTAGAGTTGATGAAGGCGATCGTTGGCGCGGGGTACACTGATTGGAGAGTCGTGCTTATTGACCTCAAGTAGAACATCTGGGGGGGCACTATAGATAATGTATTTATATTTATAAACAACTAACACTTCCTTTTTTTGGTTTGTATTTGTGTGACAGGAATAATTCGGCCTGACCCCACTTCTTCAGGAATCCACGTTGGAACAATTGAGGGATCAATATAAGATGTTAAAGAAGAATTTAAGGACACGGTACTTTGGGAAGACCCGAGAGTCCATTCTGACAGTACGTAACACCATCCCCTCGAAGGAGTCGATCTTATTGTCACAATGGAAATTTTTTATTGACAATGAGATCGATGAGCGGCAATTGACATCTCGCCAATCGAGGAGGTACAACCGGGCAAAAAAGTTGGACGTGCACTAGTTAGGGCGGACGTATTACACCTAGGTGAAGCACATGATGGTAAGTTTTTATTTTTCTTTAATTTTAGTTATTCTAATTTAGCATTACTTTGTGTTGCTTACTAATTATGTATTATTTTATTTCAGGACACGGGAAGTGGCTTGGGGGTAGGCCACATAGGCTCGAGGTCTATGTGAAAATTTGAACGAAAAAGGGAAAGGACAAGGAGGTGGACCCAAGCGTCACAACAACCATTGTAAGTTATAGATGCTTTTTTTTATTACGTTATAATTTTTTATTTACTAAATTAACTAATCGTGTACATTTGATCTCTTCAGGCAAAGCTTAAGGAAGTGCATGAGTCATAGTTTGATGCCGATAAAGTATCTTTAGCTACGGACGGACTTAGCCAAGTGCTCGGTGCAGATCACAAGGGGAGGACTAGGGGTTGAGATCGAGGGTGGGGAAGTATAAGATCATCAGAACGGAGACAAGCAACACCGGGTTGGCACATAAGGTGGGAACCCATAACGATAAGCTATCAAGGTTGGGGGCGACGGTCCTAGATATGTATGCCTTCATGAAGCATCAATTGGGAAAGGTCAAGGGAAAGGGAAACGACAAGGGGAAGGAGGTAGAGGTAGATGAGGAAGAGGATAATGACGAGGATGAGGACGAGGACACCACTTATTTATTGCTGATATGCACAGACTCGACTCCATATGGTGATCTATTTCCCATCGTGACCCCCGCCGAGCGACCTATGTCAATAATCGATTAGTCGAGCTTGTTTCTACGCGATATATATTATGGGGAGCCGATAGCGAGGGGTTGAGGGATCCAAGCTTCCTCCCGGGTATGCTCATTCATGGACATCCCATCCAAAACATTGAGGCAAGACTTCGCGCCACGCATGTGGTGGAGGGAAATAAGAACTCACATTTGTGATTGCGCAAACAATGTGGCGTTCAACGTATTAAGGGGTGTCTCAAGTCATACGTCGCATAGCCTTCCTTCCTCCTCCGACCTACTCCTTCTTCATGACATTATTTCTAACTTTTTATTTGGATATTTGGATATTGGATTGCATTTGTATTTTTATGATTTTGGTACATGTTTGTTTGTATATGGATATTTACATTTCTATTTTATTTTATTTGGATATGGATTATATATGCCATGATTTGGTATATTATTTATATTTTATTGGGATATATGTTGTTTGGATAGGTACTAATATATTGTTGGACAGTGGCAGTGGCCATACTGTCGAGTAGTTTTTTTTTAATTCAGCCCAGAATTATCCCGGTAAAAAATCGTGACAAGCCCATGAACATATTTTTGGTTTTGTCATGGTCTTATCACGGCCTTTAATTATGACAAAAACTTTTCAAGGTCAAAGACTGTGACAGGACCATGACAAGTCTAATGAATATGTCACGATCTTTGATCGTGACAAGTCCGTGATAATTAAGTTATCACCCCCAGACTTGTCATAATCAATGATTGTGACAAGTTTGAGTTGTCACGGTTTTAGACCTTGAGAACTCATCTATTTTAGTGTATTGTGTAATTGTTAAGAGACACTAAATAGAAAATAAGTAACCTCTCCGTGGATGTAGGCAAGTTACTGAACCACATACATCGTTGTTGTGTGTGATTGCATTTACTTTCTCCTTTTGTGATTGCTTTCATAAATATTTTAATTGTGATTTTTTTTGCACTCATAATTGGTGCCGTATGTGGAAAGCCACTTATGTTCCTATGAAATCATTCATTACCAAAAGCCATCAATGTATCGCCACAACAATAATATTCCATAAGACGGTGATATTCAGGAAAAGCCTGCCTCTCCTAGGGTCAAGTCTAAAATTCATTAATATTCATACCCAAGGTTTCACCAGGAAAGTTAACCCTCAGAAGAGAGTCATGAACCTCCAAGGTCCACTCATATTTCCAGCTGGTCGATGCCAATGAAGCCAGACATTGAGAATAGGAAGAGGTGACATGCTACCTAGAAGAAGAGAATGCTTGCCTTAAGAGGTGACTAGAAAGAATGGAGAGATCTCTCTCCGAAAACACGAGGCGGCAGCGAGACATGACTCCTAGTCCTCAGGGGGAAATTCCCCAGTCGAATAAGGAGCTCTAGGAATGACCAGGAGAGAACTAAACGTGATAGATCAGAGAGAGAATGATCAGAGCATAGCCACTGGGAGAGGCTCTATAGGAATAATGACCGACCAAGTGAAGATTTGAGGATTTTGGTCCGCATGGAGATGGACTAACATTCGACGAGGATCCATATTAACCAGATAACTTTCTAAAAGAGCTCTAAATTATCATATCAAGGCCTCTTTCTCAAGGGAAATTGAACACGATGATCCCCCCAAGAAATTCGTTGCCCCTAGGTTCAAGATCTATGATGGGAAAACCGATCCCATAGATCATGTTAGGCAATATGGATACGTAATAACCTTATGGAGCCACAATAATGCACTACTGTGCAAGATATTCCCTTCTAGACTACACGATGTAGCACACAAGTAGTTTGATAGGCTCCCCTACTAGTCGATCAAGAACTTCGCAACATTGGTAGAGTCTTTCACGACACGGTTAATAACGAGCATATCCCATTCTAAACAGATGGATGCACTACTGACTATGAAGAAAAAGCCTCAGGAAAACCTTAGAGATTACACCAAGAGATAATGGGAGATCTTTAATGAGATCGAGGACTACTTGAAGTAAGTTGTCGTAGCATCCTTCAAAATTGGCTTACCTACCGCCTTCATCTTTCACTAATTTCTTACCAAGAAGGAAGCCATAAACATCGATGATATTACGGACCATATCAAGAAATATGCCAAGGTTGAGGACGTGGTCAATCCTAATGGGGGAGACAATGGTCGAGCAAAGGAAAACAAGGGGACATAGAAGAATGACACCCCAAAATGGGAAACAAGAATGGGGGTAAGAATGGATCCAAAGGTGGAGGTAAGAATTACCCCTCCAAGTAATTCCAGGCTGTTAAAACAATGTTTAAGTAACCCATTTACAGTATTATCAGTAATATAAAGGATGAGCCCTTCGTCATTTAGCCCAAGAATATGGGTGTAGATCTGATCAAGAGAAATAATTCACTAAGGTGTGAATTCCCCAAGGAGGTGGTCATCGAACCGAAATTTCAAAGCGTTGAAGTCACATATGGAAGAACAGTTCAAGCAGGAAACCTTAACGAGTACATTGAAAAGAAAATAGACAAGTTCACAACCAATGGAGATCAAAAGCCAAACATTGCCCTCGATGATAACACAAGACACGAGTTTGTAGTAATTCATGGGGCGTTAGACCTCAAACAGATTCAGGGTAATGCTGTTAGAATGGAAATTGTGAAAGTGACTTCGATGATGGAAGCTTTTCAGATTGACCCAGTCAAGACTCAGTTGGAAAACATCGACGGACCAAAAGAAGTTGATTAAGCACACCGTGTTCACTGAAGAGGATTTGGTCGGGGTAAGGACCCCATATCATGACGCATTAATAATCACTTTTAGGATTTCTAACTGGGATACCGATAAGCTACTGGTGGACTAGGGGAGTTCATATGAAGTGATGTATCTAGACTTATTCCATAAGATGAAATTGAATGTCTCCAACCTCAAAGAGGCCACTATTCTATTGGTTAGCTTCGCAGGAAGGGTTACCATGTCCTTGGGAAAGATCACCTTGTTAGTCGGGTTAGGGAACATCTCAAAGTTAATCAATTTCTTAGTTTTGGACATCGAGTCCCCATACCATACTATTTTAGGCAGAGGTTGACTTTACGTCATGAAAGTCGTACCATTCACTTATCATCAAAAGATAAAGTGAATCACGAATCGTGGAGTTATCGAGATCCATAGTTACCAAGCTTCATCCCGAAGGTGATTTATTACAAACATCCTCCCAAAGAAAGAGAAAAAGAAGAAGCCCTAAAATTCCCAGGAGAAAGCCCATGAAGGGTCCATTCTCCCTAAATAAAATCTAAGTTATAGTCGATTAGGGGTGGAAGAGACCAAGGTTCATCCCATAGAAAGGTTTATCGAAATCCAGATAGAAGTTGTAGTAGATGAAAACTTGATAGCAAGAAAGTTTTTGATTGGATCTGGTCTCACCGATTAGGAGAAAAGGGAACTGGTTTCACTCCTTAAAATCAACATAGATGTTTTTGCATAGGATCCTTACAAGTTTCCTGGGATTGACCTTAGCTTGGTGTGTCACCGTATACACGTCGATCCTAATTTCAAACCCATTAATTAAAAGGATTTCGGAATGTCACCCAAGAAATCTAAGGAAGTGGAGAAAGAGGTAGAGACGTTACTGAATACAGGATCCATCAGGAAGGTTCAGTTCTGTGTATAGCAATCCAACCCAGTGATAGTACCCAAAAGTAATGGTAGTTAGATAGTGTGCATCGATTTTACCAACTTTAATTGGGTAAGTCCTAAAAATAGACTCCCTCTCTTAAAGATAGATCAATTGGTCGATGCCACAAGTACTCATAAAAGGATTAGCTTCATTGATGCTTACTTAGGATATCATCAGATCCCGCTATACGGGCCCGACAAGGACAAGGCCTCCTTTATAACCTCAGTTGGTTTGTACTACTATAAGGTCATGACTTTTATCATCAAGAACGCTAGGGAAATTTACCAAAGATTGGTAACTAAGATGTTTACCAAACAAATGGGAGATATAATGGAAGTGTACATCGAAGACATTCTCGTCAAAAGAAATAACAAGGCCAATCACCACTCAGACCTAGGAGCAACCTTTTAAATCCTCCGGAAGTACCGAATGAATCTAAATTTAAGTAAGTGTTCATTAGGGGTTCGGTCAAGAAAATTCTTAGTCTACATAGTGAGGAAAATGGGAATTGAGGTCAACCCAGACCAAATCGATACTATCACCAGGGTCCAGCCTCCTGAGCCACTGAGATACGTTCAGAAGCTTACGAAATGCTCGTTGTGCTCAAATGCTTCATCTCTAAGTCTTTGGAGTGCTGCTGACCATTCTTCTAGCTCTTAAAGAAATGCAAAGGCCTAGTATGGAATTAAGACTGATACCAATCTTTGGAATAGGTGAAGTCTTACTTTAGTAATCCCCCACTGTTGGTAATTCTAGACGATGGAGAGAAATTGTACCTTTACTTGGAAGTATCATACCATGCTGTGAGCTCTGCCTTAGTTTATGAAAAAGAGGGAGAACAACATTCGATTTACTACGTCAGCAAAATGCTACTAGATGCTAAACAACGATACATACCTCTGGAAAAGCTTTCTTATAACTTAATGATCACTTTGAGGAACTTGAAGCACTACTTCGAAGATCATTCCATAATAGTAATCACCTCTTACCCACTCAAGGCCGTTCTACAAAAAGGTGACCGCTCTGGGTGTCTTTTGAAGTGGTCGGTTGAGCTCAGAAGGTTCGACATCCACTTTCGTCCCAGAATGACAATCAAGGGATAGATCCTAATAAATTTTATTGCTAGGTTCATAGTAAATTGGCCAACAGATCAGATGAACGAAGATAAATTTGTCACATGTGATGCAACGTCCAAAGACTGGACACTGTATGAAGATGGAGCCTCAAGTTCCAAGGGGGTAGGAGTAGGAATTATTCTCGTTACCCCTAAAGACACAATAACCGAACGAGGAGTAGGGGCACAATGCCTCAATGTATTTAGTGATTCTAATCTGGTCTCCAAATAGGTAAATAGATATTTTAATGCCAAAGACGGTCGAATGGCAGCATATCTCGACGTAGTCAGAGGAATCGTGAGAGACTTTGAGCAGAGGTGGAGATTCAATAGTTCCCGCGAGGGTAGAACAGTTTCGCTGATGCCTTAGTAGCACTAAGCTCAGTAATTGAATCTGACCTAAAAAGGACAATACAGATTGAGTTCCTCACACAACCCACCATCTACCATACAATCGTTGTCGATCAACTCCTCCTTTTAGATAAATCCCCAAGTTGGATTGATCCCATCTTCAATTATCTACGGAGCGACATAGTGCCAGAGGATAAGAGGTCGTTACACAAAATTGAAGTCAAAGATGCTCATTTCTATCTTAGCCCAGAAGGTAAACTCTATAATAAGTAATTCACATGCCCCAACCTTTAGTATGCCCACCCACAAGATGCAGAGCAAGTACTTAGTGAACTTCACAAAGGCATATGTGGGAGTCACATAGGTGGAAGATAACTAGCCTTTTGAGCGATCAAGGAAGGATATTGGTGGCCTCACATTCAGATAGACACTGGCACATATGTTTGCAAATGTGAAAAGTACCAAAGGCACTTGACTATGGTTCACCAACCAGCCAACGACCTAAAATCTCTTACTAGTCCATGGCCTTTCGCATAATGTGGATTAGACAATGTGGGGCCACTAACTACTACTTCTGGAAATTACAAGTACCTGCTAGTCACCACTGATTATTTCAGTAAATGGGTTTAGACCGAACCATTGGTGAACATCCTAGACCCTGACATGACCAGGTTCACATGGAAAAACATCTTCACTCACTTTAGGTTACCCAAAACCATCATCACCGAAAATGGTACACAATTCAAAAGTTGTTTCTTTAAAGCTTTTTGCGATGAGCATGCCATCAAGCACCACTTCAATTTAATGGTGTATCCCCAAAGCAATGGGCAAGCGGAGGCTTCTAGCAAAACCATGACCGATGAGATGAAAAAATGATTGGGAAAATCTAATGGTGCTTGGGTGGATGAAATCCCTCATGTTCTTTGGGCTTATTGCAGGACGCCTAGGAAACCAACTAAGGAAATACAATTTGCCCTCGCTTATGGCATGCATACTGTTATCCCTTTGGAAGGAGGCCTCCATACAATGAGAACCACACTAGTCGACTAAGGCGTTAATGATGAAGCCTTCCACACCGAGCTCGACCTAGGAAATGAGCGACGAGCACTAGCCCTGATCAAGTTGGACTGTTACCAACAATAACTAGCCAAGAAGTACAAAAAAAGGGTCAACCAGAGAAAGTTTTCAATAGGAGACTATCTCCTGTGAAAATTCCTCGGTAGTTCCATAAAACCATTAGATGGAAAACTGGGACCAAACTAGGAAGGACCATTCAGAGTGATCAGAGATGATGTTCAAGGTGCATATCATCTGGAAATGCTGGAGGTCAGGGAGATAGCAAGAGCATGGAACACAACCCATCTCAAGAAGTTCTACTTTTAGATCTTTTTTTATCTTTTTAATTAGCTGGATTTTTAGTTTTTTTGTAGTTTTTGTTACTAGATAAGATAAGTTGTAGCGAATAAAGGACGGACTGGTCCATCTATTCTCAAAGTTTACATTGGTTGCTTAACTCATCTCATCTCATTAGTTTTCACCTGTTCTTATTATATCTCATATGTGCATACTTTGAATGTTTAACGAATATGGATAGCAAGTGAAATACTAACACTTGGAATTACCCTCAGACCCTTGTTGTTAACATAAGAGGTCTCATGAGTTTCTCCGGCAATAAAAAAATCCCTACTTGGTATCCTTAGGCAATAAAGCCAACTTTGGTTGGTCGACAACATATGTTGGTCGCAAAAAACCTGCTCGGGGGGATTCCCAATAACTAGGTACATTCTCTCCATTATCTCATTTAGGTCTAAGGAAGTATTAAAACACGACCTAAAAGGTAAAATGAATGGAATGATGTAAGGACACAAATTTCCAATTAAGTCTTAATGTAGTGTTGGCTCAATTTCTGACAAAAACATTTATGTCACAAGATAATATTGGGTGAGTATCCTCCAAGCCTATGACATGCAAGAGTTGAAGACGTAGCATCCATGACTTATAAATCTTCATCATTATCGAGTTTCAAGTGCCATGTGTCATTGTTGAGTTTCAAGTGCCATGTTTCTACGTCATCAACATCATATTCCATAGTCCCCAAAAGGTATGAATGCATTTATATATATATATATATATATATATATATATATATATAGGGAGACTTGGAATAAATTTATTGGTTGTATTTTATAAAGTTTTTATAAAATAGTTTTAATGACTTTGTTTTACTCAAAAAATATTTTAGAACTTTTAAATGAAATGTTTTTGGGCTTGAAAACGAATTTCTGGGATTTCGTCCGAAATTGTCGTTTGAACGAATTTGTTGTTCGAACGAGAATTTCGTTCGAACGAGGTTTGCCAACGACTTTCCACTAGAAATTCATAGGAAAATTCGTTCGAACGAAATGTGGTTCGAATGAAAATGTCGTTCGAACTTGATTTCGACGGGAACAGTTTTTGGCAGTTTTTGGCACTTTCCCACTACTCTTTCACAAAATTTAATGACTTCGGGACCAGAATTTTGAGAAGAAATTTTTCCATCTTCTAGAGAGTTTTTGAGAGCTTAATCCTTTTATAAAAATTTCCCTTGGTGTTTGTTATCCAAATTCATATATTCAAAGAAAAAAACCAAATTTACACCCAATTTTTTGTTTTAATTCAAGTTTCTATCTCTATATATATACATCTTGCTTGCAGAGTTTGTTTGACACCGAATTCATCTCTACTATAAAAGAGAGTTTGGGTTTTCTTCTACATCCCACAAATAAGAATCTTGTTTGCTCTGACATACCCACTTGGATAAAGGCTCCTTGTCTGGGTGCCGGTGACCAGAAAAAGTCCGATCGGTGGATTTCGGGACCGTGGTGGACCTCGGTGGTTATTCGCTAGGAAGAGGTGTGTACAAGAAGGATATTCGGGTCTTGGACGGAGTCAAGTTGAGTGTTATAAGTCTTACTATCTTATATTTGTAAAACCGTACTTAGTGGATTTAAGGCTAGGGTCGTCCGAGGTTTTTTCCCATTGTGGGTTTTTCCTCGTACATCGCGGCGTAGTGTGACTGATTTACTTTTATCTTGAAAAAAAACTTAGAATGCATGCTTAGAATAATTCAAGATAAAATTTGGTTTAATGGCCACACTTAATTAAATTGGTGCACATTGAATTTGGGTAAAAATTAATTTAATTGAAGTCATTAATTTTATTGGATAAAATTTGGTTTGGCCTAATATTGAAAATTGAATATTTATTGTTAGGAAAGTTTCTAAGACTTGGGTTGAGTTTATATGTTTAAGTAAAAAATGTATTTGTTGATTAATTTAATGTCACTTTGAGTTGTTTAATTTTAATTTGAAAGAAATTAAAATTTGGTTTCCGTAATTGTTTAATTGAACCATCTCTATTCCGCATCTAAAAGGAAATTACTTTTTGTAAGATCCAAAAATTAGGGGTCCTCTAGTTGACAAATTTGTATCAGAGCCGGAGCGCTAATTTATCGCGTCAAAGATCCGTTTTTTGGCTTTTATCATTTTTGGGCTCCTTGTATTTTTAGGTGGTTCATTTTTTACTCACTCTCATGTTTTGTATCACTCGATGGGACGTCTTAATGATGATTTGTCCATTTCTAATGATAATAAAGTTTCTGCTATTCGTGAGGAATTTAATGGTCTTAATAAATGTAATGAAAATTTAAGAGAATTAAATGTGAGATTTGCTAAAAGAATTAAGTTTCTTGAAAATAAAAATTTATGTTTTAAATCTAGAATTGAACTTTTGCAAACCTCACTATATTAAAAAATGTATTTTTCATGAAAAGCTCATGGACATAAATTATAATTATAATATTTTAAATATGTCCAAGAAAGAGAGTGATAGTCGAGAAAAGACTTTTAGGGATAAGTTTGCTCACATTGAGGGGGAGCATGATAACCTTCTAGGAGTTATAGAAAATTTAAAGGAGTCCCGTAAAATTGAGGAGTCTAATTTATTACTTGAGTCCAAAATTTTAAAAATGAAAAATGACTTAGAAGACTCGAGTAATAGTTGTAATGGTTCTAGCTCATCTTATTCAAATGTTTCCGTTGCTAAAGCTATGACCATTGTTTGTTTTAGAGGGTCAAATTTATCCAAGTACTTTAGAAAACGTCACACCTTAGGTATCATTCCTCATGTTTTCACATGCTTGCATTGTGGTAGGAAAGGTCACCTTAGGTTATTTTGTTTTGATCTTAAAAGAAGTCCTAGGAAGCCTATATCTAGCAATTCATTAGTTTCCAAATCCCATCGTTTTAAATATACATCTACATGGATTAGGAAATAATTTTTAGACGCGCTAGAATTAGATTTGTTGATTCTCATTTCCTTTCACATGAAACCTACCTTGATAAATTTAAAGGTTGAATGTGTTAGTTTTGTTTGGATACTCTAGCTTTTTGTGCTTCATATTATGTATCATTGCTAGGTGTATGCATGTTTAGTCATTTTCTAGTCATTGCTTTATATTATATCTTATGCTAGAATTATGATGTTTGTTTATCTTTTGTATTATACTTCTTTCATTTTAGTTTGCATTAAATGAAAAATACAAAAAGATTTTTGTTTATCATTCATGTTTCATTTTTTTTGTAACTTAGGCTTAATGATTACAAATGATTTTGTTTATCTTTTGAGTAAATATTTTTATTTTTGGTTAAAAATTTCAAAAACTCAAAAAGTTTTCTTTTCTTTTGTGTATTTTAGTTTGACACATTCTATGTGGCATACACTTGTGTTAGAATCCCTTCTTTTTCGCTTTCATGTGGCTAGAACTTTTGGTTTAGATTGGCAATCCTTATTATGTTCTTTACCATGCTTACATGGAGTAGTTGGGTTTTGTGTTGATATAATGGATTCTATTTTTATATGCCTCAATTCACACATGTACGAGATCATTTTAAATTATAACTTCATATGTATATTTGATCTTTGTGTGGTGTTCTCCTACCAATTTAGTCATATACATACTATTACCTAGGTGGACTAATGCATGTTAAAATCCATTGCACGTGAGATTTGTGTGAAATATAAAAATATTGTATATAAATGTGCATGGGGAAGGGCTCCAAAAGGAAATATCATCCTTTGTGAGTAAGCCACCGTTTGGAATGGACCTAAAATAAATACGTGGTCCAAAGGCCTAAAAGAAAATAGTTACCAAGGCCTATTTGTTTAGTTGATTTACTCATTTAAAGATTAAAATAATATGCTTAAATTGAGGGAGCTTGGATGGTATATCAACGGTTTGCACAATGTCTGTTTATCCTTGTTGTACTTTCAATGTCATGACTCTATTGGTTTGTAGAATCATCAAAATTCTAGGCTTGTATGCATTTTGTATGTTTGTTCGTTGAGTTCAATTTATATTGTCACATGAGGTTATATTCAAATGTGATGAAGTTTGCAGTCAATTGAGAACTCCGTGAACATGTTTTAAGTGATTGGGTCTAATTTTAATTGTTACTAGTTCACACCCCTACACTTCCGTTTTCATGTGACACTTTTTTGCCATACGAGCGTGAAAAGCATATTGTATTTTGTGTCATGTGTGGTGTCTATACCTATATATATGTGCATGTGCATTAGTGATATTCATTATGTCTACATATATATGGTATCCTTTTTCTTTGCCTCTCTTTCTAGTCCATCTATGCTTCTAATTCATAATTGGTATCTATCGTGTTGCATATTGTTGTTGATATCACATGCGTAGTATCATACATATCACATTGTTATCATTCGTTTTTGCATCTTCCTTGGTATCTGTTATTATTTATATGGATTAGTTATAATTGTGTTGACCATATGCTTTCATGTTCTTATCACTCTAAGCTTCATCGTGTTTAATTTAGTTTTTATCCTTTGTCTATTCCTGAACAAAAAGGGGGAGAATGATAGGGGTAGAAATGGTATATAATCCTATTGTACTCATATCTTAGTTTTGTGGAGATTTATCGTAGGGGGAGACGTCTTTCTATGTAGGTCATTTATTTGAGAAAGGGGAGAATTAATTTTGGGGGAGTATTTATTTTATATGTATTTAATATTATTGATATTCTCTGTGCGTTTGAAAGTTTGCTTAAGTGTGCCGGAATACTTCTAAGTGGCAACTTTCACCATCAGCAAAGATATTGATCCTTGGATTGTTTGAGTCAAGCTATGTATTTTTATTTCGGGAAGGAACTTTTTTAGTCTAGTAGAACATAATGGCCCTTTAGGATTTTGTTTTGGTTTTTGTCCCGGAATGGCCAAAGGGGGAGATTTGTAAGGATACAAATTTCCAATTGAGTCTTAATGTAGTGTTGGATCAATTTCGAACAAAGACATTTATGTCATAGGATAGTATTGAGTGAGTATCTTCCAAGCCTATGACATTCAAGAGTTGAAGACGTAGCGGACATGACTTATAAAGCTTCATCATTGTCGAGTTTCAAGTGCCACGTGTCTACGTCAACAACATCATATTCTATATATATATATATATATATATATATATATATATATAGGGAGACTTGGAATAGATTTATTGGGTGTATTTTATAAAGTTTTTATAAAATAGTTTTAACGACTTTGTTTTACTTAGAAAATATTTTAGAACTTTTAAACAAAAAGTTTTGGGGATTAAAAATGAATTTCTGGGATTTCATTCGAAATTGTTGTTTGAACGAGTTTGTCGTTCGAACGAGAATTTCGTTCGAACGAGGTTTGCCAACGACTTTCAACTGGAACTTCATTAGAAAGTTCATTCGAACGAAATGTCGTTCGAACGAAAATGTCGTTCGAATGAGATTTCGCCGGGAACATTTTTTGGCAGTTTTTTTGGCACTTTCCCACTACTTTGTCCCACTACTCTTTCACATAATTTAATGACTTCGGGACCAGAATTTTGAGAAGAACGTTTTCCATCTTCTAGAGAGAATTTGAGAGATTAATCCTTTCATAAAAAGTTCCCTTAGTGTTTGTTATCCAAATTGATATATTCAAAGAACAAAACCAAATTTACACCAAATTGTTTGTTTTAATCCAAGTTTCTATCTCTCTATATATACATCTTACTTGGAGAGTTTTTTTGACACCGGATTCATCTCTACCGTAAAATAGAGTTTGGATTTTCTTCTACATCCCACAAAGAAGAAGCTTGTTTGCTGTGACATACCCACTTGGAGAAAGGCTCCTTGTTTGGGTGATGGTGACTAGAAAAAGTCCGATCGGTGGATTTTGAGACCGCGGTGTACCTCCGTGGTTATTCTCTAGGTCGAAGTGTGTACAAGAAGGAGCGTCGGTGATTAGATGGAGTCAAGTCAAGTGTTGTAAGTCTTGCTGTCTTGTATTTGTAAAACCGTACTTAGTGAATTTGAGGCTAGGGCCATTCGAACTTTTTTCCCGTTGTGGGTTTTTCCTCCTACATCGCGGCATAGTGTGACTGATTTACTTTTGTCTTGCAAAATAACTTAGAACGCATGCTTAGGATAATTCAAGATAAAATTTTGTTTAATCGTCACACTTAATTAAATTGATGCAAATTCAATTTGGGTAAAAATTAATTTATTTCAAGTCATTAATTTTATTGGATAAAATTTGGTTTGGCCTTATATTGCAAATTGAATATTTATTGTTAGGAAAAATTTGTAGGACTTGGGTTGAGTTTATATGTTTAAGTGAAAAATTTATTTGTTGATTAATTTAATGTCACTTTGAGTTTGTTTAATTTTAATTTGAAAAAATTTAAAATTTAGTTTATGTAATTGTTTAATTGAACTATCTCTATTCCGCATCTAAAAGGAAATTACTTTTTGTAAGTTCCAAAAATTGGGGGTCCTCTAATTGACAATATTTCTTAGGTTTGGACTGGGAGAATGTTCAAACATTTGGAAAGCAGAATGCCAGCACTTAAACATCATTTAGTGGGTTGCCAAAGCCTAAAATGATTCAAACTAATTATGATCCTACCTAGAGCCTACAATTGGTCAATCAATATCATTTTGGTCAATAAAAGTGCTAAGTAACCTATGAACATGTAAAATCAAAATATGTTTAGTCAGAATACGCTCAAAATATAAGAAAATTCTTTATTAAGAATAACATTTTGCAATCACCAAACCAAAAATTGATACACGAAAGCATAAGAAGGGATAGGATGTCGAGCAAGATATTCTGCTACAGCTGCCCTCTCACCATCGTCTAGCTTCGAAGAAAATTCTTCGACATCTTCATCGAGATCCTGATCCAAAATTTGGGGATGAATAACATCAATCGAAATACATTTGTCATCTTTCAAAAAAGTATTATGGCTATAGGCATGACATTCAACCTGGTACTTATACAAAAGCTCGGATTCCTTTGGGGTTCCTGCCTCTTTAAGAGCGCTCAGCCATCCTCGAGAAAAAGGAATGCCTTCATTCTCCTTAACTTTTGCTGGGGCATCTGACCAACTGGCATTATAACTTCCCCCATACCTCTATAGGTCCTACCTTAAAGGATTTCTCATCTTCTTGACATTATATTTTAGTAACCTTATAAAAGATTTCAAACTCGGCACCTCCTTTCGCAGTTCATCATTTTTAGACTACAAGACCTGGCCCATTTGGTCGACCTCAGTCCTCTCCAGAAGCTAGGCCCTTTGAGAATTAACTTCCTCTTAAATGAAGGACCCTATCTCCTCCATCTCCTAGAGGTCATCCTTTAGCTCTGCAATTATTTCAGTCTAGTTTTTGTATTTTTCATTCCTATATCTTAGTGACTTATAGATTTTTACGAAGGCTTTGTTAATTTGTAAGATGATATCAGGTCTTAGAATTCTCCCTAGTTTAGAATTTGGAGAAATGTAGTGATCTAAATCAGCAGGCTACAAATAATACATATCAAACCCGAAGTAAGCATTAGCATAAACGTAAATAGATGAACACATCAACCAAGGGATAAAATTCATTATCATATAGAAAGAAAAGAAGTCCACTAGACAATACATAAAGTTTATGAAATAAGGGTACAAACCAATGAAAACTAAAAATTATACAAGAAAAATGGGAACTCCTAGTCTACAAGAGCCCTAGTCTTTCACCTAGTCATCCCCAACTTTGGTCTTCCCCTTGTCAACCACCTTCTATTCCTGGCTAGTACCAGCACTCCCACCAAATGCAGTAGGAACGATCTCAATGTTACTAGCGGCTTGGTCGTCACCCTCTCCTTCTTCGTCTTCAATATAAGGGTAAGGACTAGGATAATGAAGGTCGAAGAGTTCAGAACTTGCAGGAGTTCCAGTAGCCTTCAAAGCGTGGTCCTATCCCCTCTTAAAGCAGACCTTTCAAGAATAAGCTATTTGGCATTCACCATCCTCTTAAGCTTTATAAAAACCTTCACGACAGCTGTCATCCTTGGCTTCAGAGATGTTGACCTCTAACGTGGCCACCGTGTCAGTCATCTCTTTATTGGCCTCCAATAATTCAGACTTCTTAACAATAATCACCTTCTGATCAACCCTAAAAGCATCATAGGCCTTAGACATGTCACTCTTTTCATGCTCCCATGATTGGTGAGCATTGGTAAAGGCCACTCTCTCGGCCTCTAGGGTCACCTTCTCGGCCTCTAAGTCCTTCTTAAACTCTTCCTCTCTCCCGAAGCTATCAGAGTGATTGTCTAGAAGGGTAGTGAAGTCAGACAACATCTTTAAAGAAAATAGAACAATAGGGACTCAGAATATATATAGGAAATAACAAAGAAAAAAGATAAGTAAGAAAAACTTACCAAAGCCATCACATGTGCAGTCTTGAGGGCGAGTTGATAGAGCCCCGGCCTCGAGGACCACTCATGATTAGTGGCGAGCATTGACCTCTTTAGCAGGTCTAGGGCCAAAAGGGGGGAATCTCCCACATTAGCCCCCTCAAGACTAAGGACAGTGGGGCCTCTAGAGGACTGAAAGGATAACTTCTTATCCTCAGCTTTTTGTTTCTCTATTTTCTTCTTTTCTTCTCGCTGTCTCTATCTTCTCTTATTCTTTCTTTATTTATTTCTCTCTCTTTCACCCTCTTCTTCTCTTCTTCTCACTTCTTATATATCTCCATCTCTTGATATCTCCCCTTATCAGATGAGATAGTACCAATGCCCTTGGGAGAATCTATCATATAAATCTGTAAAGTAGGAATCTTGTCAGAGAGGATTGCATGGTCATCATCATCATGAGGAAGCCTGAACCTATTCTTCTTAACTAGAGGAGACATGTGTTCTTTTTCCTCTTATTCCCCTGTTTCCACTCCTCCTCTAAATTTTACTCCTCCTCTTCTATCTTCCTCACTCTCCTCCTCTTTTTATTCGCCAGAACTTTCTCCTCCGAAGGACCTACCTCTAGAGATCTTAAAACTGGTACCTGATCGACTGGTCAAGCAATAAATATGGTGTCTGTATTCTTGTATTATAAGAGAAAGTTCACCGACCTGGGATGCCCACCTTTTGGAAATATCTCCTTTATTATCTAGGCCTTCATGAGCTCTTCAGTATTGATCTTAATAATGTCATCTTCTTAGTTCTTATCACGATCTGCGATAATAAAGAAGAGGAAAATTAGCCACAAAAATGAGAGGCATCTACTAGAAGTTAGTAGAAAGGAAAAAAGTGGAAGTGACCTATTTCGGCCTCCCTATAGTAAATAATAGGAAGGTCACATGGTCTTTCCCCTTCTAAAAGTGGAGGGTGCTGCCAGTTCCATGTAATAAACCCACTTTCCCAGTAGTCCTTATGGGAATTCAGGAGATTTACCACCAGAACTCACTCAACTTTTTTGGTTTTCAGATACAACAATCCCTCTTTGGTTTTTGAGAATACATAACAATATCATATCTCAATAAGCCCTAACCTTGTTCCATAAAGAGTATTTAGCCTATGAACACCGTTTACCCTCTTACAAACATTGGGGGCGCACTGAACATGAACAATGTCAAAATAGCTAAAAAATCATAGAAATAACTCATTTTGGGGGAAAAGTCATA
Source organism: Sambucus nigra (assembly GCA_949130495.1). Lineage (NCBI taxonomy): Eukaryota > Viridiplantae > Streptophyta > Magnoliopsida > Dipsacales > Adoxaceae > Sambucus > Sambucus nigra. The sequence continues at coordinate 473,676,857 of OX422208.1, read as the reverse complement.
CCTCCTTGAGTTATCAACAAGATATAAATCTAGTTCCCCCATCCACTATACGAACATTATGGGGAAGGGGGGCACAATCGATAATTACCCACTCAAGAGTGTTATACTTAGGCCTACATTCTTTTACAGATTCACCATCTAACATCACCATAACTAATTAGAGGACGAAGAAACCCCAACTAAAATAACTATCCAGTACAGAAAAAAAGTACCAGAAAAGTCAGGGACTATAACTTACAGGCAGTGATGAATCTTTAATAAAGCCCAGAAAGAGAGAAACTTTGACTTTTGTTGTAAGAGAAGAGCTTAGGCACGGATTATGGTCAATAACGACCAAAAGAAACGAATAAACACTTGACTAAGTCTCAATTCATCACCAAAACACTCAAATGGTGATTTTTTATTTCCTAGTAAGATTTTGGCGCTTCACTTCCCTTCTTAAGACAAGAGTTTCCATGTTGCAAGACTTGTTATTACAATGATGACATCATGGGCTCTCACTATATGACAAGGACCTGGACCTATGATCTAGTTAAAATCTATTAGACCATGGTTATTAACCCAAAGATTTCAGGGGAAAGATGGGAGACCACTTTTTACAAGCCCATGAAAGTAGCCGACCAAGATAACTTGAGTTATTTAGTCTAGCCCAAATCATGGCTTAATTCCTACATGCGCAGTTTAGTTAGAGAAGAATACTCGTGGATATGGTCAAATCATGTGCCAAGAATCTAGGTCGAGATATTCAAGCACCTCATGGACAACCCACGTACGAGGATGGAGTTCCTTATATAACTCAAATTCTGTAACAAACATATGTATAAATTGTACTCCCCGACCCAGGGCAAAGGGATGAAAAAATTGTAATCGTTAAGAGAGACTTAATAGAAAATAAGTAACCTCTTCGTCATTGTAGATAAATTTTTCGAACCACGTACATCGTTGTTGTGTGTGATTTCATTTACTTTATGCCTTTTATGATTTCTTTCGTGAATCTTTTAATTGTGAATTTTTCTACACTGACGGGTATAATTAACCAACCTAATTGTTAACATATTCATATAATACCATATAGTATGAAAATTTAGAATGGGATTTGGAGTAGAAAGAATGATTTTGCTATTTAAAAATCATAGCAGATCTGGGCTTCTGTGGAGATCCGAATCGATTCAGCCTTCTAAGGAGAATCCATTCAGCGACTGGGGCTGGTTGAGTTGGGACTAGGATTGGATCCGAGGGTTTTCTAGGAACCTATACGAGTTGGTGGGATGATGTTTGGACAAATTATGATTTTATTAAAAATTCTTTCATGGCACTAACATTAAATAGGGAACTTATCATTAACTAAGATGGCTACATCCTATATTTAAGAGATAAAATGTACAATTAACTAGTTGGTCAATTATTAAAGTAGGATTAATTTTGGATGGTTATACGGGACATCTTAGGTAATTATAGAGTAATTACCTATACATATTATGTGATGGTAATATATATCTATTTATTTGTGTAAACATACCTATGTTTGTGGACGGTCCTATCGATTGTGGTTACGCGCATTTCAGGAGTGTAGCACACGTCGGCACAAGTGGTCTAGGCATTGTGTAGGTCATTATTTTTCGTAATACGTTACAGTTCCACTTACGAGAGGTAGGTTTAGATACTAGGACCTGTTATTATTATTGGGTATGGGCCATGCAATGGTGTATTGCGTTCCTTGATATGTAAACACTATACTATGTGCTAATCTACTAGGTAACACAACTATATATTTTAGTATGATACGGGACATTGGGTATTCTCTATAAACAACAAGGTCACACCACGGATGCCACAAGGGATACTACTCCTGGATACCACATTATTTTCTCTAAAATCATAAATTTATACCACCGAGGTCTTAGTAGGACACATGACATAGGGTATTTCCTAAGAGGAGACTCACCCTCGTGATGTTGCAAAAGGTTCTATTCTAAAACATCATGACGCTAATACTTAACACTGACTCAACAAATTTTTTTAGGTTCGCTCCTAGGTCCCTTCAAATCATGACGATTATCTAGACCCACGTTATAGTCAAGATACTCTAAATCCAAATCCACAACTAAGATATCTAATAAGTTCTCAACACGAAATCAACACTTATGAATGCCACTGAGCCACCTTACCTCCTTTGATGAAAATTATAACCTCCACAGCTAGGTCACAACGGACACTATTTGATGTTGCTATAACTACTAAGGCTACTCTCATCATTAAAATTGCCACACAATACATCTCACATAAAATATCACGATGTTGACTCTATTCATCTATACTGACACCCATGAATTACCAACACATCTACATCAGAAATGTCGTGGAGCATAAGGGACTACTTACTTAGCCGTTTACCATCTCATAAGAGATTTCACATTGTGATAAGGTTCTTGAATTCACTATCCATGATACGAATAGAATCTATCACTAATCTAGCGTGACTGTCCCAAACCAATATCAATGTCAAAATATCCACTACTGACCTCACCACGTCACACCCAAAAGGAACATTGAACCTAAAGCTCTGATACCAAGTCGTAATGCCCCGACCCGAATTTAAGGGTTAATAAAGGATCAACCAGATTCGTTCCGTAGTTTAATTGTGAAATGCAATAGGAAAACCTAAATAATGTTTATATTCTAGTTTTATTGTCATTTAACGTTGCTCTTATTAGCACGTGATTTCAATTTTCATCAACTACGTGATAGGACCCAAGGGAAGTGCCCCTAATGCCAAGTAAACAGAGCCACTAATTGTAAATACAAATAACTACTTACCTGAATAATACTCTCAAAATACGGAATAGCATACAACATGTTGTAACAAAAAGGAGGGATGTGTGCCAAATTCTCAGTGGGAACTTATACGAATGTAGTATAGAAATGAATGTAAGAAAGAACACTAGCACGCTACAATTACATGCATGTGAAAATATGTATATATATATATATATATATATATATATATATATATATATATATATATATATATATATATATATATATACCTTTAAAAATAGATGTCCCGGTGTATTAAACTGTTTTACTTCAAAAACGTTATTTGATACCATTTTTTCTACTTGTCTTTACAAAATAATCATTTTATATTTTATGCTTAAAACTAGCAAATTCTTCAAATTAACTCACCTAGTTAAAAAAATTACAATTGTTGGAAAAACTTTTCATTCATTTTCGAACGTTTGTGACTTAACGTTCATAAAATAATGCCAGAGTTACTTGACCATTACTTAAGTCTTTCTTTCAACACACGCACACATCGTGTTAGAAAACACTTATTAACACTAAAAGCCATATATGATACAAACATGTGTTATTATGGGTTTAAACCCATCTCGATAGATTAACTATTCATTAAGTCACCTTGTTTAACCCTTTTATTTTTCTTATGGACATTAGACATTATTATCAATTTACTTATCCATGTTACATTAATCAGAACACTAATTATTCACGTAGTTTAGGTTATTTTAATCTTATAACCCGTTCCTTATCATGCTTCCGATGACTTCATTATCTTTGGTATTTACCCAACAATGACATAATTTGTGGCCTCTCACCATCGATCTCTGCTGCCATATGCTACTGCAGTTACTTTAGGATCTTTCACCACTAGGGACTTCATGGTCTTCTTAATTATTTCTCCGACATCATCCGAATATTTCATTATTTTTACGAAGTGCTCAACATTATTCCAATTTTCACATTATTTAACATTTACGGGCTGAAGCCAAAAGTTCGGACTTAACTGTTCATTTTTCCATTAACACTTGGGAAATTTATTACTTTCTCCTTTAAGTCCTTTATTCACAGACACACATGAGTTTTTTTTTTACCAAAAATCATTCACGTTTTAGGACATAATTCAATTTCATCCATACTAGTGCAAACATATTCACCAACATTTTAAATTCATAAAAATGTTTCAGTTTAAGTAAATTTAGCAATTTACCATTTTTATTACCAACATACAGTTTAGTCCTTAACAAGTTCGATTTTCTAAAAATTAGTTTACGTTTCCAACTCAACACTTAAACACATTTAACCATTAAAACACTTGTTCATTTGCACATTTTACTCAACTTTCACATTTTACACTTATCACACCTTTAATATATAAGTCCAAACATTTTATATATTAAAGCGTAATTTTCCACATATTTGATAAACATACACTTTATTTTTGGGTTTTTACATCTTAACACCTTTTTCGCTACTAATTGCACATTTGAAACCCTTAACTTCAATTTATTAACTTTTAACCCACAATATATGGAAAATCCTCATTCTTTGCATATTTACATACTAAACCCATACTACTTTCTATTATGAGTTTATATTAAATACCCATTTAAAGCAAAAACATTTCTTTATTTATAAAGCTCTATATTTGATGTAGGAAAACACATAATCATTTTTACAAAATGACATGAACAAGCTACAAATATTACTTTTCATAGAAATCACATTTCCTACATTAAAATCCACTTTTAACACATTTTATTTCATAAAATGTCCATGAATAGCGTGCTAAAATTTCCAATAATTTTAAAATCCGTTTAAACCTTCTTTCAAATTTCATTTTTACTCAAATATTAAGGATGAAGTTTCTAAACCCATTAGTAAAATATAACCATTTATTACACATGTCACACTCAATATATGTAAAAGAATATTATGAAATTTGTCTTCTATTAAAATCCATTTTAAACATCTCTTTAGATACCTATTTTTATATAAGATCATGAGAATTTAATAAATTAACCCATGATTTCCATTTAACACACATCTTACATATATTAAACCAAACATATGCAATAAAACTCGTTGAAAATTCATCAAACCTTAAACCTCTAACAGGGTAAGATTTTTTCACCACAAAACTCTAAAATTGTGGTGGTAGTGGAGAAGATGGGTGTTCCCCCCACCTCCAAAACTGGCCATAAATGGAGTCACAAAAGCTCCACCATACTATCTCCAATAAAAGTTCCAAAATACACTAAGAATTCTACACAAAATTTATCTTCTTCCTATAAGAACACTCCCTTCAAACCTCCACCCAACTGCTAGAACACCCTATTATTTAACCCAATAATTTTGTCTTGGATTTTATATAATGATGTAAGATAGTTTGAGTCCTACTAATGGTGGTTTCATGATGGAAATAATGGTTTTATTGGTGTTTTCAACCCTAATAATTTTGGGACAAAACACACCTCCGAAGCCCCTCCAACATAGAGAGAGAGAGGGAGGCTAAAAATGAGGAGGGGATTTTTGAAACCCTAGCACACTCCTTGGTCGACACCTCATAAAAATCAAATGGACATCAGTTTGACAAGACTTCAAATATTTTTACTACCTTTTAAATATAAAATCTGCCTAAAACGGGTCTAAATGATTTTTTTCAAAGATGTCAAAGAAGTAAAAGTTCCTCAAAATTAAATTTTAAGTCGATCTGGATATGTTCATAACTTTCTGAGTATTTTTATTTTTTTGACGAAAAAGAAAATTTATTTATTTTTTGACTTTTGACCCCATGTTATTTTTACATGTTTTTTTAGGGTCTCATATATATGGTCATTTTATAATTTTGACCTTCCAATGGTCCTAAACTATTCGCACAAAGTTGCATTTTCGTACTGTCACTTACCGTTAAAAAGTGATAGATTAAATTTTATTTTATTTTATTTTATTTTTTCTTTACATCGTAGTTTTCCTGATATATTTAGGCCTTAAAATATGTAATCACACTAGTTATATCCCTATCCAATTGTCCTACAAAAATCGCGCAAGTTCGCGTCATGCGTGGCACGTGCTGACAAAAAGCCGTCTTATATTAACAATGACCGTGTCACAATCATTCCTTGTCATTTTTACATCGAATTTAACCCCCATACTTATTAGGACTATTAAAACTTAAACATGTATTCATGCGAACTATGCAATGTGGATATTTTTCTCATTAATTACTTTTTGTAATGTGTCACTTTTCATGCCATTTGTCAGAATTCCCTTATATATTTATTCCTCAAAATTTTCTTTGAATAAAATAGTTCAATTGTCTTTAAATACTTATTTTTCTAGGGTGGGGTATTAAATAGATTATTCTATGGCAGGTTTCAATAATAGTTTTCTAGAAGTGGAGTGAAATGGCCTATGGAGGTTATTTCTTTTCAAATCGAGGATCGCTACACAAGCCAGAGATGGAGGGATAGTAGTGATGAGGTCTCTGAGCTCGGTTTCTGTGGTGCACTAGAATGACTGAATTGTTTGGTGGAATAATGAGGTGGCTAAGGTCTTTGACATTATTTTGGTCCCTTCCCCAAGGCTGTTGTGGTCTTAGGAGCTTAGTTATGGTCCGAAAGAGGATTTTGGTTGACCTTAGGACCTCTTCTCTTGGATGAGTGAAGATGAACGGGTTATGAACGTTTGGAATTCCAATAGTAAAACATGGTATCATCAAGTATTATTCATTATTTCGTCAAAATCAAAATTTTACATTGTGATCAAACTAAATATTCCAAAACCTTGATGTCATCATACATCGTAAGTGGACTTCTTAAGTTTTTAAACTTTACTTTCCTTACTTCTCACTATGAATACATTATTTTGCACCATAAAGGTGAACTCATCAAGACCATTATTCAAAAATTAATTATTGATGTTAAAAAAATCTCGATAGACTTTATCATGACTACCGGTGAAAAGGTTTTCTCATCTTCAATACTTTTATTTTTAAGTAAACCTTTCTAATAACAAGCCTTTCACTAAAAGATTCCTCCTTCCCATCAAGCCATAATTTAACTTCATGTTGATCCACTTGCACCCAATGGGTTTTATCCCATCATAAAGTCTATAAGCTCCCCCAAAACTTCTTCGAATGCATCGAATTCGTCGTGATATCCATAGTCTTAAGTCAAAGCTAAAATTCCTTGTCTTGGAGTATGTCGTTTGGTTCCTAAGACCAAGTTTATGTTTCCTTGGGATGTCACTAATATGTCTACCAAAAAAACTAACCTATAAGGATTTCTCTTGACGCTCCCACTATGATATGACTCCACTTGTGATCCAATATATATGACACGTGGTGCCAAATTATTATAATATTCCCACTATCACTAGCTAATGTATTATTAATACCAGATTATATTTCTTCTAGTACGAAAAAGTCAGATAATAGGGTTAGGATTATTTTACTTCACCCATTCTCCACCTTAGTCTTATACACTTCAAATTAATCATGGGCTTCAAGATTGTTGTTCATAAGGTTTACATATCCATACCTTGAGTAATCATACGTGAAATTAATTAAGTACTTATACCCACCTCTTTATTGGAGAGTCATAGGACCACATAAATAACAATAAACCATATCTAACACATTTTTTTGTTCTATATGTCATGGTCATGAAATCCCCCTTAGTAACTTTACTTTCTAAATAGAATTTATAGATTTAAACTGCCTCCACTTTGAATAATTTTCCACTTATACGTGCCTTTGATACTAAAATGACTTAACCGTTGGTTCAACTAAGGAAGAAAAATTCTCTCCAATAATTGTCCATTAACAACACTCATTTCAACGTTTAACAACACTATAGATATAATACTTATTGTAAGAGGGTGCTTTAGATTATAGATGGAGGCGTAATCCCTATTTGAGTACGGTAATGATAATCTAATTTGTCCACAACTCCGGATTAATTATAGGACATACAAACACAAACCCTAATGAAGAGAAGCTAAGTTTGATCTCACAAGTCTCTCGTGTATAACTCAGGAAATAGTACCAAACTTTAGAAGTAACTTATCTAGAGGGAGAGAGAAGTAAGCACCCTAGATACACCTTGGTAGGCAGGTAGAAACACAAAAAAAAACCTCAAGAATCCCTGTTAAGTATTAAAAGCTTTGTAATAAATAACAATGGTGGGTGAGTAAATCCTCTGGTTCGCAGTAACTCTCTCTGATGTGTATTCTCTCTAGCAATAACTCCTGAATTCTTGAAAGATCGTCCCTCTCCTAAAAGGTGGTTTGGGTCTTTAAATAGCCCCCCACGCCACCTCCGAGGCAACTCAGTCATTAAAGACTATGAAAGACATCCCTCACACTTTATGTCACAACATTAAATGCCTGACACACTAGTTGTATCCACGTCATAAACATTAAATGCCAAGACATGCCTTTTGCCTAACCACTGCGTGTCAAGGGCCTGTCGTCGTAGAGGTGGCTCACCAACTTCCTGACAGCCCCAATTACCATGGTGGTTTACTCAAGTGTAGGTATGAAATTGTTTACCTGGCTAGTGACATCACCTACAGTAGATGTGACATTAAGTAGAGGGTTGTTTGGTTCACAACTCAACACCCGATGGAACTCCAAGCTGCTCCGCCCGAGGTTCCACGGTTAGGGTCCTTCGGTATTTTTACCAGGTGTATCTAAGATGGTAAGGACAATCCCCAACGGTGCCTCACTTCTCAATCCTCCAAACCAAGTCCCTCTAAAGTTCCCATGGCGAGGTTATTCGATATAGCATGAAAGTTGTCCCAAGACCTACCAAGCCTAGTCTCTCACGAGTACCGTTTGACCTCACATGAACTCATTATCAATATCATTCCAACATTACAACCGTTATAGCTTACAGTCAATATAAAAATAGAAATACAATGTGACTAACACAACTAGCTAAAGTATGAGTTTCCACGCCAAGCTACCTCGGTGAGTTGTCGCGCTTGAGTTGCTACGCTTGAGCTTCTTCGGTTGCTTAATCTCGAACACTTGCCAATTAAGAGATTATCCCTAATCTCAGCATTACCTTCAATCCCCCTCTACATTTTCCCCTTCATGGAGAGATTTGTTGTTGGAACAAAAAATGTCTGCACAAAAACTTCTCAATCCGACGATAAACTCTCTCTTCGCGAATTTTTTTTTTCCTTCTTTCCCTCGTTAGAGTCGCAGCATTATAAACTCCTAGAAAAAGTAAAACTCTCCCCAATGTACCTGAGCCGAAGCGCCATAACTTAATGAGGCTTGGGCGAAGGGGCATTGCAACTTTTTCCTCATGCCGAGCCTTAATCGTTCTGGCTTTACTTATTTGAAATTTTCTCGAAAGACCTACTAACCTTTCCGAATACCCATTTGATCTCTTGGAAAGTGAAATTATCTCTTGTAATGCTTAACTATGTTCGAAAAAGAAAAAATTCTCACCGATGTAACTGATTCAAAATTCAAACAATGTTTAGACCAACCGTTGGGCCATATTTTCCGTTAGGCGTTGATGGATAAGTCTGACACCAATTTGGTTCCAAAACATAAACTTGGTTAGGAAGGCAACCCTTTCTATTCCCCAGACGTCACTTCGTATTCGACGTAACGCTGTATTTTCAGCTGTCGAGACCCTTCCTGATGTGCCACATGTTCATTCGAAATGATTATAGGCAGCCCTTGCACGTGCCACTACACCAAAATGGGCAAATTGTCACCTTTCAGCCGGCCAACCTTGTCAAGGTCATTGACCGTGACAAAAAAACACGTGTTTTATGTCACGGTCATTGACCTTGACACGACCGTGACAACTAATTGTCACGGTCATTGACCGTAACAAGCCCGTGACAATTCAATTTGTCACGGTCTTGTCACGGTCATTGACCGTGACAATTCGTGTCACGGTCAATGACCTTGACACGACCGTGACAACTTTTCCTGCAAAATCACTTTCCCCCTTCTTTTTTCCCTCCCACCGTTCCCTCCCTCTCTCTCTCTCTCTCTCTCTCGACTCGACGCTGCTCTCTCTCTCTCTCTCTCTCTCAGGTCCAATTTCTCTCTCTCTCTCTCTTCCATTTATATATATCTTTGTTTGTATATTTATGTGTGTATGTGTGTATATATATGTGTGTGTGTATGTGTGTGCGTGTGTGGGGGGTGGGGCGGGATGGGGCAGGGTGGGGGAGGGGGTGGTGGAGGGGGGCAGGGGGTGGGGCGGGGTGGGGCAGGGTGGGGGAGGGGGCGGTGGAGGGGGCAGGGGGTGGGGTGGGGTGCAGTGTGTGTGTGTGTGGTGGTGTGTTTTGGGGGAGGGGAGGAGGGGGTGGTGGAGGGGGGCAGGGGGTGGGGTAGAGTGGTGTGTGTGTGGTGGTGTGTGGTGGGGGAGGGGGTGGTGGAGGGGGGGCAGGGGGAGGGGGTGGGGTGGGGTGGGGTGTGTGTGTGTGTGGTGGTGTGTGGTGGGGGTGGGGCGGGATGGGGCAGGGTGGGGGAGGGGGTAGTGGAGGGGGGGAGGGGGTGGGGTGGGGTGGGCACACCTACGCACACACGCACACCTACGCCACACACACACACACACCTACGCCCCTACGCACACACGCACACCTACGCCGCACACACACGCACACCTACGCACCTACGGACACACACATACCCCACCCCACCCCACCCCCTGCCCCCCTCCACCACCCCCTCCCCCATCATTGTGTGAATAGGTATGAGATCATAATTTGGAGGAATTCACGTCCAAGAAATAATTTGGATTCCCTTTAGGGTCTTATGTCTTGAATTAATCTGAGGGGGTGGGGGTGGGGGCGGGGGTGGGTGGGGTTTTGAATATTATTTACATTCAAAATAAATAATTGATAATAGTTGGATAATAATTGGATAATAATTGTTTTTATACCTATAGAACAACTTAGATAGTGTGTGTGTGTGTGTGTGTATGTGGTCAATACATGAATTTCTTTTTGTATTTGAATTATCCCATGAATTTATTTTTGTATTTGAATTATCCCATGAATTTATTTGTGTATTTGAATTAACCCATTATATGAAACATACTTGAAATTAAATATAGTGCGCATAGATACTAGCATTCTAGTTCTTATGCGTACGCATTCAATAACCCTTAGACCCGTTCGAGAGTCATTACCCCTGTAATGAGATCTCTCGAATTGTCCCGTTTGGACAGTTTGAGACTGTATAATTTTTGTATAATATTCTTATTAGCTTAAAGTTGTTAATATCATGCGTCATCCTATTGATTCTACTGCCTGGCGGAGGATGAATTATGAGTATCCCGATTTTGCTCGAGAACAACGCAACATTCGTTTGGCTATATCAACAGATGGTTTCAATCCATTTGGAAATCTAAGCACCAATCAGAGTGTATGGCCAGTGATCCTAGCCCCACTCAACCTCCCGCCTTCACAGTGTATGAGACCTGAATTTTCGATGATGGCTTTATTGATACCTGGGCCAAAGGCACCAAGTGAAGACATTGATATCTACCTGGCTCCTTTGGTAGAAGAATTAAATGAGTTGTGGGAAGATGGTGTGCAATCATTTGACTCTTTTAGAAAAGAAGAGTTTACGCTGAAAGCTATGTTGATGTGGGCAATTCATGATTTTCCAGCTTATGGGACATTATCCGGATGTGTAGTACATGGTTATTTGGGGTGTCCTATTTGTGGAGAGGAGACTGAATCTCTTCGTCTATCCTCCAGCTTAAAAAATGTATACCATTGCCACAGGAGATTTTTACCCCCAGCTCATAGTTTCAGATTTGAGAAAGCTTCCAATTTTTTATTGGGCGGAGTTGAACATAGGTTACCGCCGAGACAACTTTCGGGTTCAGAAATTGAAAGTAAATCTTCTCAATGTGGCCCAAATATGCCAGGTAAGAATCCCAAATTTAAGAATGTCAAGCATAAGAAGACCCCAACTGGGAATGAAACTGAGATAAGAAAGGCATGGTCTCGGAGGTCAATTTTATTTGACTTGCCTTATTGGAAGAAAAACCCGGTGCGCCATGTATTGGATGTGATGCATGCAGAGAAGAACTTCGCTGAACATATTGTGGGTACTTGCCTTGGGGGGAGTCATTCGAAGGATGGAGAAAATGCACGAAAAGACCTTAAAACGTTAAAACTTAAACCACAACTATGGTTGAAAGAAGATAGTAGGGGAAGGACAATAATTCCCCCTGGTGCGTTTACTTTGACGAGTGAGGAAAGGAAGGTGCTTCTAGACACAATATATAATTTGAAGGGCCCATCTACTTTTTCGTCCAACTTGCAAAGGATTGTGAATTATGCTACTCATGATTTACATAAGTGTAAGTCCCACGATTGGCATGTGATCATGCAATTGGTTCCTCTATTGTTTAAGCACTGTTTCTCCAAGCACAAGGATTTGCGTAGGGCTATTATGCAAATTAGTATTACCTTTTCCCTCTTGTGTGAGAAGGTAGTGAATCGAGAACACATAGTGGCCGCAAAATTGGCTGTGAACGAAGCGATTTGTGTATTGGAGAAGTACTTTCCCCCAGCATTCTTTGACATAAGTGTTCACTTGTTGGTACACCTATGCGACGAGGCACTTCTTTGTGGTCCAGTTAGATATCGGTGGATGTATCCGTTTGAAAGATTGATGAAAGTTTTTAAAGATTACGTCAAGAATACGCGATACATTGCAGGATCAATTGCAGAGGAATACATCACCGTGGAGTCATCAATATATACTCGGGAATATATGACTGACTCTACCAGCGTTGATGACACTGATGAATTCCTCGATGATGGTGGTAATGTGATGGGAAAACGAGTGAAATTAACGAGTTTGCAACATGAACAAGTAGCTCGTTATCTATTTGACACACATGAAGATGTCGAAGAATGGAAAAAGTAAGTTTCGAATATTATAATGTTTAACATTATTTTAGATTATTTTATACATGATTAATTTTGTAATATGCAGTAAATATGAAGCCTGTGAGAACAATAAAAGACGAAAAACAGTGGTACAATCAGACAGCGAATTTAGGCTATGGTTGACACAAGAGTTAATTACAATGAAAACAGTCGTTATATAACGTTACATTACACTCATATTTTACCACTAATATAATTAATTTATCTATATTCTCAGCTCCTAAAGATGGGTGATGCGACATCAAGGCTTGCTCGTCTAGCCACTGGACCCTTGTTCGTGGCACAAGAGTACAAAAAATATCGATTGAACGGTTACATTTTCGGCGCTAAAGTGTACGAGGAAAGTACAAATGTACAGAACTCGGGTATTTCATACAAGGCTCTTACTTTCTTTCGAGCAAGCGCAAAAGATAAAAACCTCGTTGAAGCTGAAATGACTTACTATGGTGTAATTCAAAATATATTTGAATTGGATTATATAAGCTTCAAAGAGGTTGTATTTTACTGTGAATGGGTAAGAGTTGAGGATAAAAATGCTTCTAAAGTTGATCCTGTCACCAATTTGATCATGGTTGACTTGTCCAAGTTGAAAAGCAACGACCACGTGAGCGATGAGCCATTTGTTTGTTCATTTCAAAAGGTTAAGCAAGTGTTTTACTCGGAGTATATCAACAACGAGCCGTGGTCAATTGTCCAACACGCGCCAAGGCGTCTAAATAGTAGTGTGGATGACTTGGCTGCTCCTACCGAATATCAATCCATTTTTTAAGATAACCCGAATTTGAAACAATTTTTCAATTTGTAATAATTATTTCAATTTGTACCGAAACATCCATTTTTAATGCTTTTACTTGATCTGCACTTTATCATTTTCACTCTTGTGTAGTGTGCGTGTGTGGAGAGGAGATTAATACATAAATATTCCAACTACATCTAAGTTTTGTTTATACTAATCCATGAATATATGCTTCTTACCTTTAATAGGTGATTAGTACATAGTTATTTGGGGTGTCCTATTTGTGGAGAGGAGACTGAATCTCTTCGTCTATCCGAACACTAAGAAATACCATAATCCTATGGAGCGATGCTCTGCAAATTCCTCCCAACCGTTATGTAGCCAAACATAACCGGTTGAAGTTGTCAATTCCACTTTCCATACCCCACCACTTTCCATACCCCATTCAAAGGTGGAGTTGACAACTTCAACTGCTGATTTTTGGCTACACAACGGTTGGAAGGAATTTGCAACGCATACCTCCATAGGATTATGGTATTTCTTAGTGTTTAGATATGAAGAGAATTATAATTGACACGATTTCCCGGGGTACATTAGTTGGAAGGAGGTGCCATATGAGCTCAAGTTAGCTGTTTGAGTGACACTACAGGTAATGTATTTATATTTATATGTCAATTTCGATTTCGATTTCAATTACAATTTATATTTATCTATATTTGAGGGGCGGATACTAATTTTACTTTATTTCAATTCAGGGGACAGGGAGTGGCCCTAAGGGTAGGCCACATATGCTCTATACTTATGTGGCTACTCGGACGAGAAGGGAAGGATAAGGAGGTGTTCCCGAGCGTCGCGGTACAAAATCTCTTTTCCATGCAAATAGTTTGTAGATTTGAGATAAAATGATGGTGATGTTGTTTATTTTTAAATAGTTTCTTATTTGAATATATATTTGCATTATCTTTAGTTTGTTCGGATATATGATGTGTGGAACAGGTACAAATATACTACTGGGCAGTGGCAGTGGCCATACTGCCCAACAGTTTTTTTTAATTCTGCCCAGAATTGTCACGGTCATTGACCGTGACAATATTGTCACGGCCTTGTCACGGTCAATGACCGTGACAATTTTTTTACAAAGGGCCACGGCTTTGTCACGGTTTATAACCGTGACAAACGTGTCACGGTCATTGACCTTGACACGACCGTGACACAAAACGCGAGTTTTTTGTCAAGGTCAATGACCGTGACACGACCGTGACAAAAAAAGTTGTCTCGCCTCGAAATGTCACGGTCATTGACCTTGACAAGGTGAATTTGTCAAGGTCAATGACCGTGACAAATGGGCAGATTTGGTGTAGTGTGCGATGGTGGGAAACTCCAACCGTCGAGTTTGAAACCCTTCAAATGTCTCTTTTATTTCAAAACCCATTTATATCTTCATCTTCTTTATCTTCTTTAAGCTCCCCACTTTATTTTCAGAGAGAAAGTCTGTGCGAACTGTGTGCAACCTCCATTGTTGTCCCCTTCTTTACCCAATCTCCTCCTTCTCTCATCCTTTTGCACCATTATTTACGATTGTTCTCCTCTCTCCTTGTTCGTATCCCTCCTTACCCAGCTGTACCCCTCATCAGAACTTTTTCATGGCTTCTTTAAGTATTTCCAAGGTTGCTGCCATTACCCAGCCAGGTTCCCCTTCTGCCACTGCTGGCGCTGCTACCGCCCTTAGCGGCGCTGCCCTGGTCGCTGATCGTCAAGAGCAAATACGGTTCTATCGCCGGGCACCCATCTTTGAAGAAAAAGATGATAAATTTTCTGAGGCGTGAAAGACCTGCCATTTCTCATCCAAGTTTGATCCATTACTGTTGGGTGATGAAGAAGTGGATTCGTCAAAGTGGGGCTATCTTCCACCCGAGGGGACTCTGCGCTTTCGTCTGGACCGTGGTGACTTTCCTTATTCCCAGATCGATTTCGAAGCACCTAGGGGGTCACCAGCCCATTTTACTACTTGGCACACACATATGCAGAGGTCCCACGCTGCTGCTCTTGCGAAGGTTGGGCTGCATCGAGGATACTAGTTTGGCGAGTTCACCCTCTCGAAGCACAATGCGGCACTTCAAGTTCTAGTCTCCCGATGGAACATCACAACCCACACCTTCTTCGCTGCACGGGGGGGGGGGGGGGGGGGGGGGGTTACAGTTACATTAGAGGATGTCTATGAACTCCTTGGGTTTGAGCCCATGGGTGAGTTCACCTATCATGACGAGCCTCTGGACGTCGAGGAGGTTGTTGATCAGGTTGAGCTGGATTGGATCTGCCGCAGTTGCACCAGTCCCTCAAACAAAGACACATTTTCCCCCTTATCAATTATTTTTTCGAATCTCCGATGCCGAAGGATTCTAGTGATGTAACGGGTCATGGTAGAGGTACCTCCCTGGAACTACCGACCTACATACTCGTACTAATTTCACGCTTCTTTCTTACTAGAAAGCCCAATAATCAACCCAGGAGGGACCTGATAAATATTTTCGTTCGTTTGGCCAGAGGATTCAACCTACCTCTGGCCGCCATCGCCTTGGGGTCCCTCTACACCTGGTTAGATCGAACCCATATTGACATGGAGCGATCACTGGGCCGTTACAACTTGGCGAATTTTGCCAACACTATCATATTGACTGGCTTCCTCTATACCCGCTTTCCTGCTATCACTGCGACATCAGTTTCTCTGCTCGTGAGTGAAGGTATTAAGCCCCCACGCCTCCTTTATTTCCACAAGAAGCAAAGCCGATAAGAAATAATGGAGGTTTTTGACCACCTAGACTCCTTCGTAATGAGGCCATATAGTGAGTCCACTTTTGCCAATAGTTGGGACTTCTTTCCTACTATAGCCACAACGATCAGATTTAACCCGGTTGTAGAACATCCCTCACAAGCTATAGTTCTTCTTTTCACCTCGGGAATCCTCCCCTCGTATACTGAATGGGGATATACTTCTGAGCCTTACAACCCTGATAGATGCAGCAGGCAATTCGAGTTCGACCAGGGGGCTCCTCGACCTGTATTCCAGAATAACCATTCCAAGGCCACCTTCGTTGAGTCATTCACCTTCTACACTGCCGCTGCGGTACTTGGCCTGATATCCACCATTGATCGACGTGTCACCCTTTCGAGTGCTACTAGGAAGGGAGACATATCCACATCCTTTCCCACGTAGTTCCATCTGGAGAAGTTGGCCATGATTCGTGAGTACATCCAGTCCCCCCTCAATATCCCCCAGTCCTTTCCTTTTCTTCTTTTGAGCTGGGTCTAAAGGGGAACTCCGCGCTTGGAGTTGAGTTTCCCTTAAGTAAAACTATTAAGGAGTCTCCTCATGAACTACACCCTCATTACCCGATGATCCTAACTGTCACCCCCAAACCCAAGTCCACTACGACCCCCAAACCGTCTGTCCCCACAGCCAAAGCTGCCACGGGAGAAGGGCCTTCGGAGCCGCCTGCTAAGAAAGTGAGGAAGTCCAAGTCTAAGAAGGATAAGGCCAAAGGTCAAACACAAACTCCATTAGAGGCATTCCCAATTACCTCTGTTCCCCTTCCTATGTCTCCGGAGCTGGCTAAAGAGCTGAGGAGGTGGGTGGAGGCCGAAGTTGGCCGAATAAATGCTGAATTCCAATGGTGCACAGTCGTCGTTCCACCCCTGGGTACATTCCCTGTGATCGTGGTTGATCCCACGGAGCCAATAATAAAAAAGGAGGAGAAGGTCAAAGGTGCCTGAAACTAGTGGTGTAACGATCTCCAGGAAAAAGACACTGGGTACTAAGTCCCAGAGGAAATAGATACATGAGGATCCCTCCTCCCAACTTCCTTCGGCTGCTACCCCCTCGCCACGTTCACCGGTGGTCATATCCTCTCATCCTCCCTCCGGATCTGAGGTATATGTTCATTATTTATTTCTCATTCTTCTTTTCTTGACATATCACCTTTACTTATTCCTAATATCTTTGGTGTAGGGAGTCGAAGAAGTGAGGGTCAGTTCTCACAATCCCCTCAGTGCCCCAGTGAGTCATTTCGTGGGGGGACGTTGCAGTACTCCTCGAGCCACTGTCGACCTTCCACACTCTCCGTTAATAAGCCTTACCTATTCGCTTCGTTCCTCCTCCCACCAGGCCAGAAATGCCGCCGTGGGTGCTGCTGAGTTGTTTGGCAAGCCCGAGGCACCTGTTCCAGCTTCCCCTGAGTTGCCCTCGGAGCGAGAGGTCTCTCTGCCACTGGTTGTGGTCGAAGAGGGTGTCCCACAAGTAAATGTCTTTACGAGCCTTGCATCTTTTATTTGTACCATTGTCTTATTTATCAACTCTAACATGTTGGGCCATTTTAAGTGGAAGTGGCATCGCTGATAGCCAATATTTTCCTTCCTCCTGCATTATCAAGACCCATTACTGCAGTTCCTCTCTTCAGTGCCATAACGGGGTAAGCCAGGTGCATTTCTATCTCTTATCATTCTCGTTCACTTCTTGTGTATGACATTTGGATTTTCATTGGCAGCTTTCTCCAAGTCTCTCTCCGCCCTTTGCCCTGAGTTGCCTTTTTCCTTCCCAGACCCAGGTTGGTGCAGCTGCTCTCGTTGGGGATCTCTCTAAGGTCCAACATCTCCTTCTGATGATGCGCCTGTGATGGCCATAGTACCCTATGATGGCGAGGGGAGTGTGCCTACCTTTGAGGCTTCTCAGGTAGTGATCCTGCCTCCCACGGTTTCTAGCATTACGGCTCCCGTGGTACCTACCCCTCTCGCTCCTGCTGCTGCTGAGGTGCTTTTCTAATTTCTCAGTATTTCTCAACTTCTCAAAATCCACCTGTATAGGTGACTTAATCAGTGAAAACACTTGTTAAGGTTTTTTTCATAAACTCCACCTATATCGGTGACTTAATAACGAAAATGCATGTTAAGATTTTTTCATAAACTCCACCTCTAACTGCGACTAAACAACACAAACACTTGTTAAGAATTTTCCACAAAATCCACCTATAACGGTGACTTAACAACGCAAACACTTGTTAAGATTTTTCATAAACTCCACCTATAGCGGTGACTTAACAACACAAACACTTGTTACGAATTTTCCACAAACTCCACCTATAATGGTGACTTAACAATGCAAACACTTGTTAAGATTTTTCCATAAATTCATTATTTCGCCTATCTATTTTTAGGTTACTCGGGAGGATTCTCCACCAGTTCCTTTGACTATTTCCTCGCCACATCGTGAACCTATCTATTTCATAGAATCGAGCCATAATGATCAAGGTTCCACGACAGGTGCTACCGCGGAGAGCGAATCTGGACATGAGCTTCCTCTGCCCGACTTGTCTCCCTCCGCTTTCTACCTGATGGTACTCCAACGTTCTCCCCAAATTCCTTCCAACCATCGTTTGGTCATTGAGAAACTTGTGAGTCATCATCCTGAGACCTTTACAGTGGGACTGCCTTCATTCAAACATCGCAGTTATGAGTCATAGGCTCCAAGGCATGGCCACCGTCATTGCTAAAATCACCACCACTCCAATTGCGAACGTGACCCGACCCCTCCTCAACCAATTCCTAGGTTATCTGAGGGAGTTGGGTCATGATGGGTTCCGTTTTGACTGGCTCATCGCACAATTGAAGACTTTGAAGAGCCAGCGGTTGGACATCCAAAGGGAGCTCTTACAAAAACATCAAGAGGATCAGAGGGCCGAGGAAGCCAAGCTGTCCGAGCTAGTACCTCTCCTCGGAACCATTGATAAGGAGGTGGATGACCTCAAAGAAGCTTTGCGTTTGGCAAATCTAAAGCGAGAAAAACTTCTTATCGAATGTACGCAATCACATACCAGGTTGGAAGTTTCCATTAATGCCCAAAGGTCTTTCTTAGAAGCTTCTTCGGGCCTTCCTGGAGATTTTTCCTCCTCCCCAGATTTGTGGTTTTTCCCGGGTCAATGATTTTTTTGTATATGTTTTTTTCCTTTATTCTCATGTAATTATTGGGTTATAGCTCCCAATTTTGTAATTCCCCAAAGTATATGAATGGAAAAAAAGATACTTATTACCATGCCATATCTTTATGTTACAACTGTTTACATAGATTGTGAAATATGTTCCATGGTTGTTTAATCTCTACTTGAATTAAAATAAAGAGAATGTACATAAAATAAAAATGAACTCATATATTCATAACAGTTAAATACATCGGTGGCCCCAAACGTAATTGCTTACACGTGATAGACCTTCAACTATTTGTTGTTAATCTTAAATGGCCTGTCTTCTTCAATCTTAGAAATTAAGCAATAACCTGAGTCATGATCCTCCTTTACGATGAAAGGTGCCTCCCAATTCGCTGCAAACTTAGGTAGAGGAAGCCCCCTAATATCTTTAACTGTTGCCTTTAATACGAGATCTCCCTCCACGATTTTCCTTGGTCTCACCAAGTCATCATATGCGCTGGAGAGCTGCCTCGTATACATTTGAAAGTGTTGCATTGCATTATCCCTGTGTTCGTCTAATGCTTCCAACTGTAGGTGTTTATTCTGAGGGAGCATGCTGCTTCGCATAGCATATCGATCCAAGGTAACTTCTAACTCTACTTGGAGAATTGCCTCAACCCCGTATATAAGAGAGAACAGCGTATACCCTGTAGGCTTCCTCTTAGTTGTCCGATAGGCCCATAAAATGGATGGTATTTTGTCATCCCATAATCATGGGAAATCCTCCATCATTTTATCCAAGATATTGACCAAAGTTTTGTTAGTTTCTTCAGCTTGATCGTTCCCCTTTGGGTATGCCACCGCTTAAGTGTGATGGACAAACGGAGTATTTGTCTGTGAGCATCGTTACCTCTGAATTGATGAAAGGGGTTCCATTGTCTGAAAGGATAACCTTTGGGATCCCAAAACGGTAAATGATGTATTCCCCGATGAAGTTGCTCACTACTCCTGCCGTTACCCGTCTTACTGTTATCGCCTCAGCCCACTTTGTGAAACACTCCATTGCTACTAGGATCCATATCCTCCCCCTCGAAGAAGGGTGTATTGCCCCTACCAGGTCGAACACCCAAGTGTGAAAAGGATAAGGCGTTGCCAGGGAGTGTAGGTTGACCGATGGGGCATGGATCATGTTTCCATGAAGCTGGAAAGCCTTGCATTTTTTAATGAACTTCCTTGGAATATTTCTCCATCGTTGGCCAGTAGTAACCCATAGTCATCAGCTGGTCATATAGCTTGGCCCCTCCTATATGAGCTGGATCGTTCGCCTATTTGAGAACCTCGGTTGCCTCTTCCTTCGTGATGCAACACAATGGCCTGTTGAAGTATCCCCTTCGATAAAGCTACCCCTCCTAGACGTAAAACCTCGGGGCCCTTCACCGGAGTCCTATCACATCAATTTTCTCTTTTGGAACAATTCTATCTTTAATGAAGTCAATATAGGGTTGTCTCCAGTCAGGCTGAGTCTCCGTGAAATGACATTTTGCTTCCTCGAAGAACAACTGACATTTATCGCACTTCCGTTGTAACTCGGCTGCATCCTGCTTCATGCTAGGCCAGAAATATCCTTCCCTTTGAATTCTTCTATAAAGGGGGATCTTAGTCATTTCAAAATGTTATTCATGCATTTTCTTTAATCTTTGCCCTGCTTCTTTTCGGCCGATGCACCTTGATGACCATCCTCCCGCATTTTTGAAGTAAAGGTTTCCTTGGTTCGTAAAGTACTGGGCCAATTCTTTCAGCACCCTCGTTCCTTCCCCAGACTCCAGTTGCCTCTTAATCTCTCCCCTTCAGTCCGCGTCCTCTTTCATCGATAGAATTGACTGTACCATCGAAGGAGTTATTCTTTATTGAATCACGATAGTAGTTGTATCACTCATTATTATCATCTTCTATGTAATGGTGGCATAGGCATCCGAGTGACGGTTCATCGTTCTGGGCTTGCTCTTGATCTTGGTCCGATGGAACTGGCCAAGGAGCTTCTAAATAATCATTTTGTATGGTGCTAGGCTCATGTGTTTCAATGCGTATTATCCATTCACTTACTGAACCACCAAGTTTGAATCCCCCTTGATGTAAAGTGAACGAATCCCTCTTTGGAGAGCCTCTAGGAATCCCAACACCAATGCTTCATATTCGGCCTCGTTGTTAGAGCAAAGTAAATCTAACTTATAAGAAAGGAAAATCTACTTCATTCTGTTCAAAAGAATAACCTCTTCTCCTCCCTTCTTTTCTGCCGATGACCCGTCGAACTGCATTGTCCATTCTTCATCCGTTGCATCTAGGTGATTGGCTTGCAAGTCATATCCTCGAATGCTTTCTTTAGGAGGCTCAAACATTCCTGAAGAGAAAATAGCCAATAGATCAGCGTACGCCTGGCTTCTAATTGCGCGAGGAACCACACACTTTAAGTCATATTCAGAGAGGATAAGGAACCCTCTAGCTGCCCTGCCAATCAATATAGTGTTTTTGCAAGCAAATACTTAATGGGATCACATCTCGTTATAATATGAATTTTAAAAGACAACATATAATGTCTAAGTTTTTCCACTACAAATACTAAGGCTAAACAATGCCTTTCTAAGCTACTATATCTGACTTCTGGCCCATGGATGATCATGCTGAGGTAATAAACTGGACATTCTTTCCCCTTGATCTCTTGTGCCAGCAAAGCTCCCACGATCCTCGTGGTGGATGTGAGATACAGTTGCAACGGTATTCCTTCCTTTGGTGGAATCATGGTCTGTGGTGAAATGAGCAACTACTTCAGTCCATCAAGAGACTCCTAGTAAATTGCCTCCCATTTGAACTTCGTGTTCCTTCGTAGCAGCATCATCAACGGATGTGTTATTTCAGCTAAGCGAGGCATAAATATCCTAAGGTAGGAGACTTTATCGAGGAAACTCTTCAGCTCTTTCTCCGTTTTTAGACATGGCATTTCCAATATCGCCTGCTGTTTGTTCTGGTCCATCTGCACTCCTTATCGATCAACCACAAAGCCTAGGAATTTTCGGCTTGTCACCCCAAAAATGAACTTCAGTGGATTCATCTTTAGTTTAAACTTCCTGTAAGGGGAAAACACCTTCCTCAAATCTCTCAGATGGGACTCCTCCTCCTTCGACTTGATGACCAAATCATCCACATAGAATTCCACAAACTTATGAAAGAAGTCATGGAAAAGGGCCATCATTGTTCTCTGGTAAGTAGCCCCAGCATTCTTGAGTCCAAACGGCATCACCCTGTACATGAAGTTACCCAACGGTGTTCTTAATGTTGTCTTTTCTGCATCCGAGGGGTCCATCTTCATCTGGTTGTACCCCACATACCCATCCATGAAGCTATACATCTCATGACCCGCCGTTTCATCTATGAAGCTATCAATAGAGGGTAGAGGGAACTCATATTTAGGGCAAGCTCTATTTAAATCTCTAAAGTCCACGCAGATCCTTATTTAGTTTTTATCTTTCCTCCCTATTAGGACAATACTAGACAGCCAGATCGGGTGTTGTATCGGCTTGATGAACCCTGTTGTTAGTAAGCATTGAACCTCTTCCTTGATCTTCAAATCTAGCTCAGGCTTGTATGTTCTCGTCGCCTATTTTATTAGAATGGATGAAGGCTTTACATTTAACTTGTGGCAGCTTACTTCCTCATCCAGCCCCTCCATCTCTGTGTATTTCCATGCGAAGACGTCTATAAATTCTCGAATCAACTCAACCAAGGCCCCTCGTTTCTCCTTACTGATATCTTTTGAGATGAAGATGGGCCTCGGATCCTCTCCTTCCTTTGACAGGTTTAGTTTCTCTAACTCTTGTGCCTGGGGCTTTAGCTAACTTGCCATGTAATCTGGTTCCTTGGCGACTTCCTTCATAAATTGCTGTATGCTGGAATTGTCTATCACCATGCACTGCCCTCGTTGATCCACTAGAAAGCATTCATAAATCGGGTCGACCTCGTCGTCAGCTTCCTCGGTTGCCCGCTCACACCATTATAATAGATACACCACCTTTCCCTCTTCAATAATGACTTTCTTGCATTGTCTGCTGGTAGCGACGACTACTTTCCTCTTCTTCTCTCTAGACGCCTCGGCCACTCTTTTCCCTAAGAATCGAATCAACACGCTTTGTCATTGGACCTCATGCTCCATTAAATCCACTCTAGGCCTCATCCTGTCTTTGAGCTGCTTCGAGATGCCTTTAGGCCGAGGGACCGCTTGGTAAGCTTCCTCCGTCATTATTCTTGCGCTGCTCGCAACCTCTTTACCCTGCTCGTTCAAGGTCCCCATCCTTTCTCTGATCGAGGCCACCCATGCTCCCTCCATCCTTTTCGTTAGGACCCTGACATCCCCTTCCAACTCAGTATAAAATTTCGTGTCCACCAAGTGAGCTTCCTCGATAGCGAAGGGACTTTTCATTGCCCTAATGTTCACCTCTGTCCCCTTGATATTCACCTTAGTGCATTGGTGGTACGTAGAAGGAAATATCCCTTGGTTGTGCATCCACACCCTCCCTATTAGCAGATGATAGGAAGTTGTACTCTCTATTACTTGGAATTTTATATGGGAACTCAAATTCCCCATCACAATCCCCACATTAACATACCCAATGGATTTAGAGGATTGGTTATCATACCCCGAAATTACCAAAGGCATGGGGACCAACCTTTCTTTTGGAATATTGACTACATGAAAGGAGTTAATTGACATGATATTGATGGAAGCTCCCCCATCCATGAGAGTCCATATAAAGCTAACTCCGTTAGCACTGTCAGTCACATACAATAGCATGTTGTGAGGGAACTTTACAGCCCTATCTGCATCACTGAAGCTTACTTCTGAAAGAATCCTCCTTACCAACTTGGCCATGGGTCCCTTCCATCTCAGCGAAGGTACCGCGTTCTTCCTTGTAATATCAAGTATTGCCTGGGTTATCTCCAACCTACTCTGTTTTGGAATCCCCACTTGTTCGAAGAACCAAGTGAACTTCAGGGATTTTGAAACTGCCCAATATTCTAGGGTTGGGTCTACCTCTTCGCCTTCGATGCCATATACATCCTCCACATCCTTAGAGCTTGGTTCATTGTAATCCAACATGACATTATCCATTCCTTGGTACAAATATCCAAAGATTCCTTATACTCATCTCTATCTCTTCTCTCTACTTCTTCATCATAGGCCACCACGAGATTGCCCTATGTGCTCGTAGCGGGTTGTTATTGACATCCTGTGGAGGGATTTGCAACTTCCCTGCCTTTACATATTGTCAATAATTCTTCTGAGTGTTAAGTAACTTTTCGTTGGATGCTGTATCCTTTAATGAACCTGGCAATACTTTGGATCCGCCTTCGTTGCCGAATCGGGCTCCTCAGCGGAAACATCCCTTGGCTTATAAACCGTTCCCCCCTGGACCATCGCGTTGTAACAGTTGACAACTTCTTCCACTGTACAAGGCAATGGTGGTGGCTCTTCCCTGTCTCTTCTGAACTTCCTATTATTGTCCCTCTTCGGTGCTTTGCCCCTATCTTCCCCCTCGGTGTACCCTACTCGTGGGGGTTGAGACCTCCCCCCCCCCCCCCCCGTGAGTTGCATCGACTTACTAAACATCATGGGAACCACCACTGGATTGGGTCGTACCTCCAAAGAGATATTTCTCGTTGCTTTTAAGAATTCCACAAAAGTCCCCTTGTGCGTCTTATTGATGAGATGGCAGATGTACTCAGGAAGCAGCACCTTAGCGCAGATCTATAATAACTTGGATTCTTTGGCCTCTTCCCTCACGTCGAGGTATCTTTACCTGAACCTTCGAACATAGGTCACCACTTCTTCCCCAGGTCATTGCTTCTCCTTACCCAATTGGGTCAAAGTAAACTCATCTTCTTCCAGAAAGAACTTCTGGACAAATAATACGTGCATCTCCTCCCATGAAGAAACGCTGTTCGGAGCCAAATGGGAATACCAGGTATATGATTTATCGATTAAGGATTTGGAAAACTCCCTCAACTTAAGTTTTTAATTATTGCAATGCGCTCCCAAGTGTTCAACAAAGCGCTTAATATGATCCTTCGGATTCCCACCTTTCCCTGTGTATTTTTCAAAAATAGGAGGAATATAGTCCTTTGGATAGGGCTCATCGTTATATTCCTGAGGATACGATGTTCGAAAGTCATCAAAAATCAAAGCTACCTCACCAGCAGATTGTGAGGAAGCCTGCATGAATTTCAGCATCTCCTGTCTCATCTCCTCTATGGGGGATATTACTGGAGAACTATGCAATAGATATATGGGTTGAATGCTCGTTGGAGCAGGAATGAACGTTACATATGGGGCCGTTGATACTCCTTCAGATCCTACTGCTGGACTCACAGCGGAGGGTATGCTTGCCGAGACCATCCCTGCGACACCTGCACATGGAGGGGCCGTTGGAGCTACCCATGGTGTTACGAAGGCATTAGCCTCCAATACTCCCAGCATAGTTGAAGCTACTAGGGTTTCTAAAAAATCATAAAACTTGCTCATGAGGAGCGCGACATGAGTAGGTCCCAACCCCGCACTCGTGGGAGCTTGTGCCACCCCCGGAACACCTGTCATCGCCTGGACCGGAGGTACCTCTATTCGAGGAGCCCCATCCCTTATGGCCTCTAGTTCTCTCATAGCCTGTTCTTCATTATGTTGGATGTCATCAAAATTGAGACTTCGAGTAGCATTATCCTGCACTAAACTCCTTACTTAGAAGAATGCCTCCCCAGCGGAGTTGCCAAATGTAAGAGGGTGCTTTTGATTATAGATGGAGGCGTAACCCCTGTTTGATTATTGTAATGATAATATAATTTGGCCATAAATCCAGATTAATGATAGGATAAACAAACACAGACCCTAATGAAGAGAATCTAAGTTTGATCTCACAAGTCTCTCGTGTATAACTTAGGAAATAGTAATGAACTTTAGAAGTAACTTAGCTAGAGGGAGAGAGAAGTAAGCACCCTAGATACACCTTGGTAGGTAGTTAAAAACACACAAAAAAACCCTTAAGAATCTCTGTCATGTATTAAAAGCTTTGTAATAAATAACAATGGTGGGTGAGTAAACCCTCTGGTTCGCAATAACTCTCTCTGATGTCCATTCTCTCTAGCAATAACTCCTGAACTCTAGAAAGATCGTCCCTCTCCTCAAAGGTGGTTGGGGTCCTTAAATAGTCCCCCCAAGCCACCCCCGAGGTAACTCAGTCATTAAAGACTATGAAAGACATCCCTCACACTTTATGTCACAACATTAAATGCCTTATGCACTAGTTGTCTCCACGTCAAAAACATTAAATGCCAAGACATGGCTTTTGCCTAACCACTATGTGTCAGGGGGCTGTCGTCGCAGAGGTGACTCGTTAACTGCTTGACAGCCCCAAATACCATGGTGGTTTACTCAAGTACAGGTTTGACATTATTTAGCTGGCTAGTGATATCACCTACAATAGATGTGACATTAAGTAGAGGGCTGTTTGGTTCACAACTCAACACCCGGTGGAACTCCAAGATGCTCCGCCCGAGGTTCCACGGTTAGGGTCCTTCGGTATTTTTACCAGGTGTATCTAAGATGGTAAGGACAATCCCCAACGGTGCCTCACTTTTCAATCCTCCAAACTAAGTCCCTATAAAGTTCCCACGACGAGGTTATTCGATAGAGCATGAAAGTTGTCCCAGGAACTACCAAGCCTAGTCTCTCACGAGTACCGTTTGACCTCACACGAACTCATTATTAATCTCGTTACAACATTACAACCGTTATAGCTTACAGTTAACATAAAAATAGAAATACAATATGAATAACACAACCAGCTAAAGTATGAGTTGCCACACCAAGTTGCCTCGCTGAGTTGCCGCACTTGAGTTTCCACGCTTGAGCTGCTTCGGTTGCTTAATCTTGAACCCTTGCCAATTAAGAGATTATCCCTAATCTCAGGATTACCTTCAAGCCCCCTCTACACATATAATGTATAAATTATTTTCTGGTATATAGTAACGAATTAGAGATTTTCTAATTTGATAAAAAATAATTTTATTAAAATAGTTGAATATTTGTTCAAATCAAACTTAGAAACTGAAAATAACAGTGTTTATGAAAATAGGAACATGGAATAGTTTTTTTAAACCACTCAATATCAAGTTAAATAGTTGAGTCCCGATCGAGCTCACACCAAGGCATGACCTCGGATAAGCAATGAGGTTGGCTTCCTTTTCCATCTGAGCATTCTATGTAGATGAAATCGAGGATAATGAATGAAACATAAGTTAAATAATGGAGTTACAGACATGCAAGTATCATGTGTGTGGAACCAATGGACAACCAACATATGCAAGGACATTCCTTCATCAGTAACACACTAAACTATTATCTTATTTGGGTTGTGCTCCATTAATAAGATGTGTTAACCTAGGGAGACATACATTCCATTATGATTATTCACTATAAAAGGAGAGATCCACCATTAGAATCTGTAGATCAACTCACCGCTAGAGAGAGATATTGAGTAATTTGCATTATTCTTATTCTTAGACTTCCAATCAATTGAAACCCAGTACAAAAGATACCTTGTGGATGTAAACTCATTCTCGAGGGATGAACCATGCAACACTTTTTGTAATTCCTTTTATCCTCACCTCTATCTTTACATATATTCATTTACTACTTCTTTTTTATTTCTTATCTTAGATTGGATAAGCCACCTAAGATGAAATCTTGAAACTAATTTTAGATCATAAAAGAATGGCGTTGTTTATGGAAAATACTAAAACCAAGTTATTTCTCACTTGATTCCTAATTTCTAATCGAGAAAATTCTAGAATTTTAATAAAACACCCCCATATTTCACTAACGATCATCTCGCTGATCAAATCAGAAGTTTCGCTCAATTTCTCACTTTGAATCCCTGATTTATTATTTTAGTGTATAATTTTTATAATCTGAACCTAGATACACTTATTTCTCACCTAAAATAGTTTTTCCATTTCCAATTTTGCATGTATCCATTCATACTCTATTTTTTCTCTTATCATACTCTCTTACTTTGGGAATTTTGTTAAAAATAACTAAACACCCAAAAAGTAGTAGGGAGAAAGAAGTTTTGTCATCCTCCATCCCTATTAGAATATGGGTTCAAGCAGGATTTTCGCACAGTTTGGTCAACAGCTAAGAAGCTATGCAATAAAACACGAGACAACTCATCCAAAGTGTTCTGGACTCTTCGAGATGACAGTTCATCTAGAACTAGTCCAATAACCCTAGATATCGAGAAAAACACTACTAAATGTGAGGAATCACGTCCTCCTTCGCCATACAGAGTAAAAGGTAAGATAACTGAGGTAAAGCAATGGAAAACCCCATGATGATAAATTTAGGATTAGATATGAGCAGATGTACTCCGATAAGTGGGTGATAACATGAAGAATCTTCCTCCTAACTTGGTTGAATCTTGACCATTAGGTCAACTGGGTATGATGATGACCAAAAATATTCAACTGAATACACAAGTTCCTTTGAAAGTCTCAACAGAGTACCCGTATTTAATAGACTAGTAAGAAGAGGGGCACACACATCTCCTCATGCTGAAGGAAGTACAACATGAGAAGATTGTAGAAGACAAAGGGATGGTGTCTCAGAATATAATTCTAGAGCATCGGCCAAGTACGAACAAGGTGGCCAAAGAGAAGAGAGCTCGGTTCAAATTCGTGGACGAGATGATAAAGGTACACGAATAGTTGAAGACCAACCATATACAGGATCAATCTAATGAATAGAGGATCGTCTCGGAAACCTCATATAAGGCTTTACTAACACCCTCAATATTTCCATGAAGTTAGATTTAGCCGGCTGATAAAATTTAGTCAGGCATTTCAAACAACCTTGTTTGACAATAGCAACTTCAGTACTCATAGTGGGCTAGTAGTAGCCCTCTCGTTGTAAATGACTATATAGTGGAATATTTCTATGCCCACAGTGACTTATGTGCATTGATCGTGGATTCTCATGACACTATTATTACTCCATGCACCATGATAAGTAACCACATGTACCTTTGATGTAATGAGTGCCCTAAAGCATATTGAAATCTATTAGTTCCAATAGTATCATTTCTCCTTCGTGCATTTTTAATTACTTTGCTATTAAGAATCTCCAGTCTTTAGGTACCTCAATTGGAAATAATTATATCACCATTGTTGGCACATTCCTCCATCGAATGCTGATCGTAGCCCCTAGCTCATCAGTCTATAACATCCAAGCTATCATTGCAAGAGTTTTGGGGTGCCCATTCATCGTTCTAAGGTGTCTGTCTATCTGGAGAGCTAAGAACTTATTAAAACTCTATAAGGATCCATATTAGCACGCTTGAGTGTAAATTCTCCATTGACTTTGTTTACCAAGATGTTGGAATCCTTCATATACAAAGTATTATAATCCCTCTTCCCAAATCTTCTAATATCTCAAGCATGAGCGCTTCATATTTTGCTTCATTATTTGATCACTTGAATTATAGTTTGTAGGAAAGGGTGGTTTTATCTTTGTCATTATAGAATATAATTCCTTCTCACTTGGTATCTTGTGCACACGAGCCATCGAATTTCATATTCCATTCTTCCATCTCCTGAGCCAAACAAGATTAGAAGTTATCCACTGGCAGCTCCTTACTGCGAGGCTCAAAATTCTAGCTTGGCAAGTTGGCTTGGAGGTCTGTTACCACTTGACTATTGATGTCCTTTGGAGCAAGTCACTTTAAATTGTATTACGAAAGTATTAGGAACCATATAGTTGCTCTCCTTATCAATATTGTTCTCACAAGCAGGTACTTAATAGGATCATATTTGGTGATGACATGCACTGTATATTTTATAAGGTAGTCTCTTAACTTTTGGGCCACAAAGACCAAGGCCAAACATGTGGACTATGTTCCAGATATCACTCGATACAAATAGGACATCGATCAATCACTCCATTCATTCTTGGGAGAGAAAATCCCCAATACACCAGTCAGTGGATGTTAAGTATAAAGGCAAAGGTTTACCTACTTCTAGAGGAATCATATTTGAAAAAGAAGTTAAAATATCTTTACTTTTATCATATACATTCTTTTGATCATCCCCCAACCCATTTCTCCTTATCATTTATGAGTGGTGAAAATAGGTGCGTGACTTCTGCCAATGCTAGTAATAACCTTCTCAAATAATAAACTTGTCCAAAGAAGCTTTTAAGTTATCTCTGACTTTTCGATGGAGACATCATCAAACTGGACTTTTGATTTTGAAAATCAACTTCAAGACCTTACCTATTGACAACAAATACAAGGAATTTTCCTACACTAACCCTAAAGGCACCCTTAGAGGGGTTCATCCTCATATTATACTTTTGGAAGCCTTTAAAATCTCTTCTAATATCTTGGATATGATGGATCTCCTTCTTGGATTTCACCATGAAGTCATCCACATGTAATTCCAATATATCAAGAAATAAATCATGAAATTTTTCCATCATGGTTCGCTAGTAAGTTTCTACAACATTGCTCAAGCCAAACTCCATAACTGTTTAGTGAACGTTTGTTAAAGGGGTCCTGAAAGTAATTTTTTTGCATCTGTAGGATCCATCATAATATGATTGTAGCCAACAAATCCATCCATGAAATTATAAATTTTGTGAATATCCATGGAATGTAACATAATGACAATGCTTAGGAAAGGAGATTCATCTTTTGGACAAACCTGATTAAACTCTCTAAAATCCACACAGACTTGAATTTGTTTCTTATCATTTAGGGCAAGCTCTATTTAAATCTCTAAAGTCCACGCAGATCCTTATTTAGTTTTTATCTTTCCTCCCTATTAGGACAATACTAGACAGCCAGATCGGGTGTTGTATCGGCTTGATGAACCCTGTTGTTAGTAAGCATTGAACCTCTTCCTTGATCTTCAAATCTAGCTCAGGCTTGTATGTTCTCGTCGCCTATTTTATTAGAATGGATGAAGGCTTTACATTTAACTTGTGGCAGCTTACTTCCTCATCCAGCCCCTCCATCTCTGTGTATTTCCATGCGAAGACGTCTATAAATTCTCGAATCAACTCAACCAAGGCCCCTCGTTTCTCCTTACTGATATCTTTTGAGATGAAGATGGGCCTCGGATCCTCTCCTTCCTTTGACAGGTTTAGTTTCTCTAACTCTTGTGCCTGGGGCTTTAGCTAACTTGCCATGTAATCTGGTTCCTTGGCGACTTCCTTCATAAATTGCTGTATGCTGGAATTGTCTATCACCATGCACTGCCCTCGTTGATCCACTAGAAAGCATTCATAAATCGGGTCGACCTCGTCGTCAGCTTCCTCGGTTGCCCGCTCACACCATTATAATAGATACACCACCTTTCCCTCTTCAATAATGACTTTCTTGCATTGTCTGCTGGTAGCGACGACTACTTTCCTCTTCTTCTCTCTAGACGCCTCGGCCACTCTTTTCCCTAAGAATCGAATCAACACGCTTTGTCATTGGACCTCATGCTCCATTAAATCCACTCTAGGCCTCATCCTGTCTTTGAGCTGCTTCGAGATGCCTTTAGGCCGAGGGACCGCTTGGTAAGCTTCCTCCGTCATTATTCTTGCGCTGCTCGCAACCTCTTTACCCTGCTCGTTCAAGGTCCCCATCCTTTCTCTGATCGAGGCCACCCATGCTCCCTCCATCCTTTTCGTTAGGACCCTGACATCCCCTTCCAACTCAGTATAAAATTTCGTGTCCACCAAGTGAGCTTCCTCGATAGCGAAGGGACTTTTCATTGCCCTAATGTTCACCTCTGTCCCCTTGATATTCACCTTAGTGCATTGGTGGTACGTAGAAGGAAATATCCCTTGGTTGTGCATCCACACCCTCCCTATTAGCAGATGATAGGAAGTTGTACTCTCTATTACTTGGAATTTTATATGGGAACTCAAATTCCCCATCACAATCCCCACATTAACATACCCAATGGATTTAGAGGATTGGTTATCATACCCCGAAATTACCAAAGGCATGGGGACCAACCTTTCTTTTGGAATATTGACTACATGAAAGGAGTTAATTGACATGATATTGATGGAAGCTCCCCCATCCATGAGAGTCCATATAAAGCTAACTCCGTTAGCACTGTCAGTCACATACAATAGCATGTTGTGAGGGAACTTTACAGCCCTATCTGCATCACTGAAGCTTACTTCTGAAAGAATCCTCCTTACCAACTTGGCCATGGGTCCCTTCCATCTCAGCGAAGGTACCGCGTTCTTCCTTGTAATATCAAGTATTGCCTGGGTTATCTCCAACCTACTCTGTTTTGGAATCCCCACTTGTTCGAAGAACCAAGTGAACTTCAGGGATTTTGAAACTGCCCAATATTCTAGGGTTGGGTCTACCTCTTCGCCTTCGATGCCATATACATCCTCCACATCCTTAGAGCTTGGTTCATTGTAATCCAACATGACATTATCCATTCCTTGGTACAAATATCCAAAGATTCCTTATACTCATCTCTATCTCTTCTCTCTACTTCTTCATCATAGGCCACCACGAGATTGCCCTATGTGCTCGTAGCGGGTTGTTATTGACATCCTGTGGAGGGATTTGCAACTTCCCTGCCTTTACATATTGTCAATAATTCTTCTGAGTGTTAAGTAACTTTTCGTTGGATTCTGTATCCTTTAATGAACCTGGCAATACTTTGGATCCGCCTTCGTTGCCGAATCGGGCTCCTCAGCGGAAACATCCCTTGGCTTATAAACCGTTCCCCCCTGGACCATCGCGTTGTAACAGTTGACAACTTCTTCCACTGTACAAGGCAATGGTGGTGGCTCTTCCCTGTCTCTTCTGAACTTCCTATTATTGTCCCTCTTCGGTGCTTTGCCCCTATCTTCCCCCTCGGTGTACCCTACTCGTGGGGGTTGAGACCTCCCCCCCCCCCCCCCCCGTGAGTTGCATCGACTTACTAAACATCATGGGAACCACCACTGGATTGGGTCGTACCTCCAAAGAGATATTTCTCGTTGCTTTTAAGAATTCCACAAAAGTCCCCTTGTGCGTCTTATTGATGAGATGGCAGATGTACTCAGGAAGCAGCACCTTAGCGCAGATCTATAATAACTTGGATTCTTTGGCCTCTTCCCTCACGTCGAGGTATCTTTACCTGAACCTTCGAACATAGGTCACCACTTCTTCCCCAGGTCATTGCTTCTCCTTACCCAATTGGGTCAAAGTAAACTCATCTTCTTCCAGAAAGAACTTCTGGACAAATAATACGTGCATCTCCTCCCATGAAGAAACGCTGTTCGGAGCCAAATGGGAATACCAGGTATATGATTTATCGATTAAGGATTTGGAAAACTCCCTCAACTTAAGTTTTTAATTATTGCAATGCGCTCCCAAGTGTTCAACAAAGCGCTTAATATGATCCTTCGGATTCCCACCTTTCCCTGTGTATTTTTCAAAAATAGGAGGAATATAGTCCTTTGGATAGGGCTCATCGTTATATTCCTGAGGATACGATGTTCGAAAGTCATCAAAAATCAAAGCTACCTCACCAGCAGATTGTGAGGAAGCCTGCATGAATTTCAGCATCTCCTGTCTCATCTCCTCTATGGGGGATATTACTGGAGAACTATGCAATAGATATATGGGTTGAATGCTCGTTGGAGCAGGAATGAACGTTACATATGGGGCCGTTGATACTCCTTCAGATCCTACTGCTGGACTCACAGCGGAGGGTATGCTTGCCGAGACCATCCCTGCGACACCTGCACATGGAGGGGCCGTTGGAGCTACCCATGGTGTTACGAAGGCATTAGCCTCCAATACTCCCAGCATAGTTGAAGCTACTAGGGTTTCTAAAAAATCATAAAACTTGCTCATGAGGAGCGCGACATGAGTAGGTCCCAACCCCGCACTCGTGGGAGCTTGTGCCACCCCCGGAACACCTGTCATCGCCTGGACCGGAGGTACCTCTATTCGAGGAGCCCCATCCCTTATGGCCTCTAGTTCTCTCATAGCCTGTTCTTCATTATGTTGGATGTCATCAAAATTGAGACTTCGAGTAGCATTATCCTGCACTAAACTCCTTACTTAGAAGAATGCCTCCCCAGCGGAGTTGCCAAATGTAAGAGGGTGCTTTTGATTATAGATGGAGGCGTAACCCCTGTTTGATTATTGTAATGATAATATAATTTGGCCATAAATCCAGATTAATGATAGGATAAACAAACACAGACCCTAATGAAGAGAATCTAAGTTTGATCTCACAAGTCTCTCGTGTATAACTTAGGAAATAGTAATGAACTTTAGAAGTAACTTAGCTAGAGGGAGAGAGAAGTAAGCACCCTAGATACACCTTGGTAGGTAGTTAAAAACACACAAAAAAACCCTTAAGAATCTCTGTCATGTATTAAAAGCTTTGTAATAAATAACAATGGTGGGTGAGTAAACCCTCTGGTTCGCAATAACTCTCTCTGATGTCCATTCTCTCTAGCAATAACTCCTGAACTCTAGAAAGATCGTCCCTCTCCTCAAAGGTGGTTGGGGTCCTTAAATAGTCCCCCCAAGCCACCCCCGAGGTAACTCAGTCATTAAAGACTATGAAAGACATCCCTCACACTTTATGTCACAACATTAAATGCCTTATGCACTAGTTGTCTCCACGTCAAAAACATTAAATGCCAAGACATGGCTTTTGCCTAACCACTATGTGTCAGGGGGCTGTCGTCGCAGAGGTGACTCGTTAACTGCTTGACAGCCCCAAATACCATGGTGGTTTACTCAAGTACAGGTTTGACATTATTTAGCTGGCTAGTGATATCACCTACAATAGATGTGACATTAAGTAGAGGGCTGTTTGGTTCACAACTCAACACCCGGTGGAACTCCAAGATGCTCCGCCCGAGGTTCCACGGTTAGGGTCCTTCGGTATTTTTACCAGGTGTATCTAAGATGGTAAGGACAATCCCCAACGGTGCCTCACTTTTCAATCCTCCAAACTAAGTCCCTATAAAGTTCCCACAACGAGGTTATTCGATAGAGCATGAAAGTTGTCCCAGGAACTACCAAGCCTAGTCTCTCACGAGTACCGTTTGACCTCACACGAACTCATTATTAATCTCGTTACAACATTACAACCGTTATAGCTTACAGTTAACATAAAAATAGAAATACAATATGAATAACACAACCAGCTAAAGTATGAGTTGCCACACCAAGTTGCCTCGCTGAGTTGCCGCACTTGAGTTTCCACGCTTGAGCTGCTTCGGTTGCTTAATCTTGAACCCTTGCCAATTAAGAGATTATCCCTAATCTCAGGATTACCTTCAAGCCCCCTCTACACATATAATGTATAAATTATTTTCTGGTATATAGTAACGAATTAGAGATTTTCTAATTTGATAAAAAATAATTTTATTAAAATAGTTGAATATTTGTTCAAATCAAACTTAGAAACTGAAAATAACAGTGTTTATGAAAATAGGAACATGGAATAGTTTTTTTAAACCACTCAATATCAAGTTAAATAGTTGAGTCCCGATCGAGCTCACACCAAGGCATGACCTCGGATAAGCAATGAGGTTGGCTTCCTTTTCCATCTGAGCATTCTATGTAGATGAAATCGAGGATAATGAATGAAACATAAGTTAAATAATGGAGTTACAGACATGCAAGTATCATGTGTGTGGAACCAATGGACAACCAACATATGCAAGGACATTCCTTCATCAGTAACACACTAAACTATTATCTTATTTGGGTTGTGCTCCATTAATAAGATGTGTTAACCTAGGGAGACATACATTCCATTATGATTATTCACTATAAAAGGAGAGATCCACCATTAGAATCTGTAGATCAACTCACCGCTAGAGAGAGATATTGAGTAATTTGCATTATTCTTATTCTTAGACTTCCAATCAATTGAAACCCAGTACAAAAGATACCTTGTGGATGTAAACTCATTCTCGAGGGATGAACCATGCAACACTTTTTGTAATTCCTTTTATCCTCACCTCTATCTTTACATATATTCATTTACTACTTCTTTTTTATTTCTTATCTTAGATTGGATAAGCCACCTAAGATGAAATCTTGAAACTAATTTTAGATCATAAAAGAATGGCGTTGTTTATGGAAAATACTAAAACCAAGTTATTTCTCACTTGATTCCTAATTTCTAATCGAGAAAATTCTAGAATTTTAATAAAACACCCCCATATTTCACTAACGATCATCTCGCTGATCAAATCAGAAGTTTCGCTCAATTTCTCACTTTGAATCCCTGATTTATTATTTTAGTGTATAATTTTTATAATCTGAACCTAGATACACTTATTTCTCACCTAAAATAGTTTTTCCATTTCCAATTTTGCATGTATCCATTCATACTCTATTTTTTCTCTTATCATACTCTCTTACTTTGGGAATTTTGTTAAAAATAACTAAACACCCAAAAAGTAGTAGGGAGAAAGAAGTTTTGTCATCCTCCATCCCTATTAGAATATGGGTTCAAGCAGGATTTTCGCACAGTTTGGTCAACAGCTAAGAAGCTATGCAATAAAACACGAGACAACTCATCCAAAGTGTTCTGGACTCTTCGAGATGACAGTTCATCTAGAACTAGTCCAATAACCCTAGATATCGAGAAAAACACTACTAAATGTGAGGAATCACGTCCTCCTTCGCCATACAGAGTAAAAGGTAAGATAACTGAGGTAAAGCAATGGAAAACCCCATGATGATAAATTTAGGATTAGATATGAGCAGATGTACTCCGATAAGTGGGTGATAACATGAAGAATCTTCCTCCTAACTTGGTTGAATCTTGACCATTAGGTCAACTGGGTATGATGATGACCAAAAATATTCAACTGAATACACAAGTTCCTTTGAAAGTCTCAACAGAGTACCCGTATTTAATAGACTAGTAAGAAGAGGGGCACACACATCTCCTCATGCTGAAGGAAGTACAACATGAGAAGATTGTAGAAGACAAAGGGATGGTGTCTCAGAATATAATTCTAGAGCATCGGCCAAGTACGAACAAGGTGGCCAAAGAGAAGAGAGCTCGGTTCAAATTCGTGGACGAGATGATAAAGGTACACGAATAGTTGAAGACCAACCATATACAGGATCAATCTAATGAATAGAGGATCGTCTCGGAAACCTCATATAAGGCTTTACTAACACCCTCAATATTTCCATGAAGTTAGATTTAGCCGGCTGATAAAATTTAGTCAGGCATTTCAAACAACCTTGTTTGACAATAGCAACTTCAGTACTCATAGTGGGCTAGTAGTAGCCCTCTCGTTGTAAATGACTATATAGTGGAATATTTCTATGCCCACAGTGACTTATGTGCATTGATCGTGGATTCTCATGACACTATTATTACTCCATGCACCATGATAAGTAACCACATGTACCTTTGATGTAATGAGTGCCCTAAAGCATATTGAAATCTATTAGTTCCAATACTATCATTTCTCCTTCGTGCATTTTTAATTACTTTGCTATTAAGAATCTCCAGTCTTTAGGTACCTCAATTGGAAATAATTATATCACCATTGTTGGCACATTCCTCCATCGAATGCTGATCGTAGCCCCTAGCTCATCAGTCTATAACATCCAAGCTATCATTGCAAGAGTTTTGGGGTGCCCATTCATCGTTCTAAGGTGTCTGTCTATCTGGAGAGCTAAGAACTTATTAAAACTCTATAAGGATCCATATTAGCACGCTTGAGTGTAAATTCTCCATTGACTTTGTTTACCAAGATGTTGGAATCCTTCATATACAAAGTATTATAATCCCTCTTCCCAAATCTTCTAATATCTCAAGCATGAGCGCTTCATATTTTGCTTCATTATTTGATCACTTGAATTATAGTTTGTAGGAAAGGGTGGTTTTATCTTTGTCATTATAGAATATAATTCCTTCTCACTTGGTATCTTGTGCACACGAGCCATCGAATTTCATATTCCATTCTTCCATCTCCTGAGCCAAACAAGATTAGAAGTTATCCACTGGCAGCTCCTTACTGCGAGGCTCAAAATTCTAGCTTGGCAAGTTGGCTTGGAGGTCTGTTACCACTTGACTATTGATGTCCTTTGGAGCAAGTCACTTTAAATTGTATTACGAAAGTATTAGGAACCATATAGTTGCTCTCCTTATCAATATTGTTCTCACAAGCAGGTACTTAATAGGATCATATTTGGTGATGACATGCACTGTATATTTTATAAGGTAGTCTCTTAACTTTTGGGCCACAAAGACCAAGGCCAAACATGTGGACTATGTTCCAGATATCACTCGATACAAATAGGACATCGATCAATCCCTCCATTCATTCTTGGGAGAGAAAATCCCCAATACACCAGTCAGTGGATGTTAAGTATAAAGGCAAAGGTTTACCTACTTCTAGAGGAATCATATTTGAAAAAGAAGTTAAAATATCTTTACTTTTATCATATACATTCTTTTGATCATCCCCCAACCCATTTCTCCTTATCATTTATGAGTGGTGAAAATAGGTGCGTGACTTCTGCCAATGCTAGTAATAACCTTCTCAAATAATAAACTTGTCCAAAGAAGCTTTTAAGTTATCTCTGACTTTTCGATGGAGACATCATCAAACTGGACTTTTGATTTTGAAAATCAACTTCAAGACCTTACCTATTGACAACAAATACAAGGAATTTTCCTACACTAACCCTAAAGGCACCCTTAGAGGGGTTCATCCTCATATTATACTTTTGGAAGCCTTTAAAATCTCTTCTAATATCTTGGATATGATGGATCTCCTTCTTGGATTTCACCATGAAGTCATCCACATGTAATTCCAATATATCAAGAAATAAATCATGAAATTTTTCCATCATGGTTCGCTAGTAAGTTTCTACAACATTGCTCAAGCCAAACTCCATAACTGTTTAGTGAACGTTTGTTAAAGGGGTCCTGAAAGTAATTTTTTTGCATCTGTAGGATCCATCATAATATGATTGTAGCCAACAAATCCATCCATGAAATTATAAATTTTGTGAATATCCATGGAATGTAACATAATGACAATGCTTAGGAAAGGAGATTCATCTTTTGGACAAACCTGATTAAACTCTCTAAAATCCACACAGACTTGAATTTGTTTCTTATCATTCTTAGCAAAGGGAACACTACTTAATAACCACGTTGAATGTTATCTTTCTTGAACTTGTCATGATTTTTGTTAGAAAAGGGAAAGTCTTGCATATTCTTCTAGGTACCTTTTTTTTCCTTTATTTCAAGAGGCATCACTCGAGGACCTAACTTGTCATATATAGATTGCTTAGATTTACCTCCTTCTTGAACCACTCGAGGCTCATTTATTTCCTGAATCGAAATCCTTTTCCTATATTTATCTAGTTTCGTATAATATGTTGCATCAACTAAATGATCCTCTTAAGGATCTTTGTGTAGATTTAATCACTATTTATGTGCTGCAAATATTAGACTTTGCATACTAGTGGAACGAAAAAGATAAAATTCCATGAGTATGCACCCACTCTTGACCTATTAGTAGGTTATAACTTGTATCTCACTAATGACATGGAATTTGACATGGGAAGTGAAATTTCCAAACTATATTCAAACGTTCACATATCTGAGTGACAACATCCCCGCTCTGTCAAAGCCTAAAATCAATAGAGGAACGATTCAATTTTTTCTTATGAAATTCCCTTCTCATAGAGAGTTCTTATGGGCATGATCTTAATCGATTCCCCACTATCCTACTCTTTACTTGGTAAGCTAATCCTATTT
Organism: Sambucus nigra; assembly: GCA_949130495.1. Taxonomy (NCBI): domain Eukaryota; kingdom Viridiplantae; phylum Streptophyta; class Magnoliopsida; order Dipsacales; family Adoxaceae; genus Sambucus; species Sambucus nigra. The sequence goes on along the minus strand of OX422208.1, from coordinate 473,636,547 downwards.
ACTAAAGTTGCAATGTATAAAGGTCTATTATGGACGAAGGTTATATTTCTATCTAACTCTCAAAATACCATGTCCGAGGTTTTCTTTTTGACAAGTCTTCCAATGAGACCATGCCAATTACTTACCACAAATATAATTTCATATTTGACTTTAATCCGATTAAAGAACCACTCGACCTTTGGGAAATTCACGATCGTTGTGCATTCAGAATTAATTTTTACCTCGTAAGTCTAAGACTTACAGACATATTCGGCCTCAGATATTCCTCCTTCATCAAGAACATGGACCACGTTGACATTACCTTTTTCAATTTCCAACTCTTCATCCCAATCACTATTTAAATCCATGCTTGCCAAACCCAGGATTCGCTCATCACATACCATATTATTTTTCAACCATTCCTTAGTCTCCATTATCTCATCCAGTCATGCATTATCACCATATTAACAACCATTTTATTGGGCTGTCAATGGGTTCTCATTAACATCCATGTGTAGAATCTACAAAGTGCCATTTGAAACTTGCTCACTTTTTATCCTATGCAGATAATACAAATATTTGATAAAGTGTTGAATCCTCTAGTAGAGCTCGTAAAGTTCTGCATTTTCCTTCTTAGCAGTTGTGGGTACTTGACCGTTCGAGTGAGGAGGGCTTTCCACCCCCTCATGCACTAACATCATGTAACAATCCATAGCCTCCCCAATGTGATATGGTAGCAATGGTGGAATATCACTTCAAAATTTCTTTTTCCTGTAACATAATTCTTGGGTCCTTGACCATATTTTTTCCCTTTGATGTTATCATCCACATACTTAACCACCTGTTACCGAGATAATTGGAATTTTCCTCATGGAATAGCCATTTGAGTTCTCCAATTCTATGGTTTTGGCTTGATACTCATCGTTATATTCCTAGCTCCTCGAGTGAACTCCGTAAAGGTGTCCTCACGAGTTTCATTGATTTAGTGGACTTTGTACTCCTCGAGTAAACCTTTTGTATAATCTGCATTATCCTGGTCTCTCTGCACTCCTTCTGGACGTCCAATAATTTTTACTTAAAATGTTTGATGTATTGCGTCAACTCCTCGCTAGATTTTTGTGCTTCCTGGGCCAAGTTACTTGAGAGTAAACTCATCTTCAACCAAAAGGAATTTTTATAAAAAATTATTTATGCATCTCTTCCCAAGTAGGAATGCTATATGGCGTAAGGTTAGAATACCACGAGTAAGCTTTGACAGTGTGAGTCTTACAGAAACCCCTGCACTTCAAATCATTATCATTGCAGTGTACACCGATGTATTTTACAGACCTATTGACATGCCCTTTAGGGTTTTTACCCTTTCCATTGAACTTCAACTTTCACAGAACATTCCCCTCGGGGTACGACTTCTTAGTGACGCTATTTGTATAAGGGTTTTTCAACTCCTTATACATGAGAGGAGGTTCTTTCTAGGGTGAGATTATCCTTTTTAGCTCCTCCATTTTAACTACCTTGGAAGTTAATTACTTCATCTATGTTTTCTTTGCTGCTGGTGAGTTCATGGAGGTTAGGGTTTGCTTGACACCACCTTCCTTACCAGTGCCGTCTTTATGTTCCCTACTCTTCTAGTAGGAACCACCATCGACATTACCCAAACTTATCCTAGACATACAAATCCACGTTGTGTTGCCTCAGAAAATTAAAAAAACAAACTCATGGGATTTATCCCATTATATTTTGGAGAAGTTGAGTTGCTTGCCTGAGCTACAAAGTGGCCAGGGCCTCTTGCTCTGGTAACCATGACATCCTCATTAGTTGTTTAGTCACCTACACTCCATTACCTATTGGATTTTCTTCAAAGATGAGCTCCTTGGATACATTGTATCCTTATTTTTCAATGGTAATGAGAATACCTCCCCAACAGAGTCGCAAAATATAAGAGGGTAGTGGAACTGGGGTTTATGAAAAATTTAAATGTGTGAGGCTTGACCCACTCTAATAGAAACTATCCTTAAGGTAATAATATTTCAAGAACAAAAGTAAAGACCAAAAAATAACTTTTCAATATTATAATTATGCTTGTGGTTACAATACTTATCAGGAATGATTGAATATGACTTTTTAATAATAAATAAAGGACTGAACCACTTGAGAGCAGTGATTCTCTGAGAGTGAAGAGATAAGCACCTCAATATCTAAGAGAATGCAAGGCGATAATATTTGTGGGAATTTTTGCTGAGTAACAGTTTTAATGAGAAAATCATTATTACTGTACCCCAAGTGCTCTATTTAGTGTAAAACATTAGGTCTGAGTGGCATGTGGGTACCAAAGTGATATTCCCATGTGATAAATATTTTAAAAAAACTTTCGTCCTTATTTACTATTTCTAATTGTCTACCATGATCTGTATGTTGTAAAGTGACACTTGGTGTAATAGTGGACAAAATTATTATTGTCGTCCATAATGTAAAAAAGTACTATTTTGTCTATTTGCAAACGGTTGCTTAGTGAGGAATTTTGGAAACTTAAGAGTGACTTTGAGGGTCACTCTCCATTGTATTTGTTAAACACTAGTAAGTATGTGTGGACTGTGTAATGTGAGTGAGTGCGAGTGACCTCTTGGGTTCCTTACTTCATTATTACTATTTTTGAAAATATTGAAGTGGTTAATCCTTAGCTTGTTCAATAAAACTTACCTATCATCCTCTAAAAAAAACTCTCAAGAGATCCTAACTAGATATATGCTCGATACCTAATTGCTTGGCTAAGGATTCTTGCTAATTAAACTTGTGTAAAAATAACAAGAATAAGTTTTTATAAATGAGGTTCTCAAATACATGCTTTTATATTTCTCGTGAAAGTGATCTCAACTATACTTCACTAGGAATAGAGACTACTCGTGTACTTGCTCTTATTCTAAAAGCTGACTTGGGGTTGCTCGAGTAGCCCCCTTTTGCTAGTTCTTCTTGCATGACTTGTGGAGTTGACATAGGTTTCTCAAGAAACCCCCTTTGATAGTTTATTTGAATGAATTTTGGAGGAAACTTGGGTTGCTCGAGCACCTTCTTTTGCTAATACTGCTCACATGACTTTTGAGTTGATTTGGGTTGATTAAGCATCCCTCTTTTATTGGTTCTCGTCCTAAAACTCTTCTTTAATTGGAGGGTTATCTGTATACCCTACTACACCAACTAATATAATCTCAGTTTATGGAGGAGTTGGACGGTTAGAGGAAGCCATACATAGCTTACCTCAAGGATATAGAGTTCCCCATGGAGAGAACATATGAAATCTATATGAAGAAAAGGATCTTTCATTTTTACGTAGTTATAGGAGAATTGTACATAAAGGGGTATAATGAGAAGGGATTGAACTACATGGCCAAGAAGTGACAAAAGTGCAGAAAGAAGCTCACGAGCCATTGAATATGGGTGTAGAAATCTTATACGATCAATGATGACTATGGGTAATATTGGCCCATAATAGAAGAAGATTCCATTAACATTATGAAGAAAGACATAGCATGCCCAGTTCATGGGAACGTGGTACATGCCCCATCCTTGAGTTTAAAGATTTTTATCGTTCCTTACCCATTCCATACTTGGTAATTTGATCAAATAGGAAAGATTGCCTCCGCCACTAATGAAAAATCATTCATCCTAGTTGCTACATAATTGTATTCTGCAAAGGCTTAAGCAATCCATATAAGGAGGATAACTGCTCAAGTAGTTACTCAATTCATTTGTGAGTAAATAATCTATAGGTTTGGCATCCTTATAGGTAATGGAAAGTATTTTATGTGCAAGGAGTGGGAATACTCATGAATAAGTATAAGGTAATTCAAAATAATTTAGCTATTTAATATCTAAAGAGGAATGGACATGTAGAGGCAACTAATAAAACCCAGATAAACATCTCGAAGAAAACGTTGGAGGATCTCCTTGGAACAAGGGATGAAAAATCGCTAATGGTTTTGTGGTCTTACAAAACTTCAAATAGGAATCCAATAGGGTTCCCCCTTTATCTTTGGTTTACAGAACAAAAGTTATCCTTCTTGGAGAGTTAGTGGTATGATCTATGAAAATGATTTAAATCATGATTTCTACAATACCAAAGGAATGTGAAAATGGAAGCCTTACATGAGCATAGGGATTAAGCGAAGGAGAATTTCAAAGTTTACACCCAGTAAATCTTGATGGTTTATGAGAACTTAGTTAAGACAAAATAATTCCAAGAAGAAGACTTAGTTCTTAGAGCATCCACCCATAACTTGAGGATCATATTTGCCTCAAAATTCAAGCCTAACTAGGAAAGACCATTCGTGGTTAGAGGAGTAGGCTAGTGAGGGTACTACAAGATTTCAGATCCTATCTGCGATTGTATCCATTCGATCGATTGCAAGTGGCTCAAGAAGTACTATGCTTGAGGTATCTGAATGTATACCTCTTTTTCTTATTAATGAAATTAAAGTTTCTTATATGAGAAAGAAAACCTTTTACACGATCAGTATCTGAAAATATCAAGTTTGATAGAATGAATACGATATCTCATGTTTCGTTAGATTGAGTTTTTGTTCAAAATTTTTAATTATGTTTATTTTACTTATAAAATATTTACAGGCAACAATTTTTTTTAATGTATATGCTCGCAAAATTATGCAGGGAGATACATTTCAAAGTTTCTAATTACACTGTTTTAGTTAACAGAAAAATCTAACGAGTAGAATGATCCAGTAATTTGCAAAGTATGAGGGAAAGTATTCTTAGACAAAATAAATGCATTACTAGATATATTTTGGGGGAATATACTTTCAAGTTAATGCTCGTTTTAAAAAAGTTAACAAAATACAATGAGCAAGGCAACCCAGAATTACAAAAGTAAAAGGAATCACTCTTTTTTCATTCAGCAAATATATGTTTGCTCACAATATTATGAGGGGATATGCTTGCACAATTAGAGTGTCATCACTAAGAAAAGAAAAATATAGCGAGCATATCAATAAGTACCCACAGTACAAGGAAAAATATTCCATACTATTAATACTTGCTTCCTATCAAAATTCTCTACAAAAAATATATAGGTTTCGCGAGGTGATGATCTTATTTATTTATTTATTTATTTTTTTCTCTAAAGGACAAGGTCCTCAGATTTATTAAAAATAAGGTAGAAAATCCCTACCAAGGTGTCTTGTACAAGCTAGAGATTAAGCTAAGCATAAAGACCTGAAAGTTTTCTAAAAGATCTAATGGAAGGAAATCCATGATAATCTAGCTTAAAGGCACCTCTAACAAATTTGGGAAGACCCATAGGCTTAAGAAAGGTTTCGTAAACAAAAGAATTAACTCCATAATTAGCTAAGTGGTCTGCTACTTGATTTGCTTCTCTCCACACATGAGAAAAAACTAAGACTATTGGAATAGCCTTAATTTCCTCTATAATTTCAATAACAGACCAGGGAGGCTTGAGGATCTTGCCTTTCAGAATGTCAATGGAAACTTTGGAATCTGATTCCACAATGACCTTTGGGAGATGCAGGGATTGAAAAATTTTGATGCCTCTAAGAATGGCCAGGCATTAAGCTCTAGTATTAGTTATATGGATCTCCTTTGAGGAGAAAGATTGAATGAATCTCCCATTGTGATCTCTAATGATACCACCTGAGCCTGATATACCTGTATTTCCTTTTGAAGCCCCATCAGTGTTGAGCTTGTAGAATGGATCAGGAGGATAGGACCATTTAACTAAGAAAATTGATGGGAGAGAAGGAGCATATCTAAGGCGAAAAGTAACTTGGACATCTACATGGTATTTGAAGGAAGACTTAAAAGTAGTGTTTAAAGAGCATACTTTGATAAGATCGATCACATTTTTGATAATTTTAGAGCTGCTCATGGAACCTCCATCATATATACTCGAGTTTCTACTTAATCGAATTTCCCATAAGATACAGCAAGGGGTCATCAAATGAAGGAAATGAAGGAAATCTTTATTAGATTTGACCAACCACTATGACATAAGAGCTTGGTGCAATGAAGAGAGATTGACCTTGATGCCAAATAAGTAAATGAAATGAGTCTAGGTTGACTTTGCAATTGGACCCTCCAAAAAATGATGATTAAAGCTTTCTGAGTATTGACAGCAGCATCTACAAAAGGAGGCAATGTGAATGCCTTTAAGTTGAACTAAATCTTCAAGGGGGATTATCTGATTGATGCATTTCCACATGAAGCATGAAATTTTGGTTGGTATTTCTTTGGACCAGATGAATTTGCATAAAAGAGAGGTGGATTTTGAGTGTCTTATGCCTTCCCAAGCCGATTTTATAGAGAATTATCCATTTAGGGTGAGAGACCAATATTTAACACCATTCACTTCGGTGGAGGCATTTTCTGCTTTGTCTTGAATCAACTGAATCCACTTGAAAGTTTGAGAGGACTTTCCTATGGAAGTTTTGAACCTTCACTGAAGAAATTAGAACACAAACTATCAGAGTTATAAATATTCCACTATAATTTCATTGAGAATGGTTTGGTGATGTCTGTCAGGGCTTTAAAATCGAGGCCTCTTTCTTCTGCTGGGAAATAGAGGTCTTCCCATTTTTTCCAATGATGCCTTTTTCCAAATTCCTTTGAGGAGCCCCACAAGAAATTATTTAACATATTGTTGATATGGGAGATGGTCTTTTGAGGAGGTTTCAACACTGCAATGCAATGAATAGGGATGGAAGTTAGCACTGAGTTTATGAGGGATTTCCTTCCAGAAAAGGAGAGAAAATTCGTTTTCCAACCCTCTATTATAGAGGCAATACTGTTTGAGATGCCATCGAAATAGCAATGTTTAGATTGTCCATAAAATAGGGGCCAACCAAGATAAGTGATTGGATTTTTCTTTAATATGAATGAGGTGACTTCTGCTATTGATCCGACATAACTTCTGTTGGTGGAGTGATGCACTATATAGCTACATTTTTCATAATTTACCACCTGACCAGTGGCTTTCTCAAATTGCTTTAGAAATTTCATAAGGGGTTTCAAGTTGTTTGAGGCCCCATTGGTGAAAATGATAGTATCATCTGCAAAGCTTAAACAACTAATAAGGGGCCAGCCTCTAGGGTGAGAGAAGGCTTTAAGTTTGTTAGTGATCATGAGCTTGTGAATGCCTAGATTCATCACTTATGCTACAATCACAAATAGGGCTGGAGAGATTGGGTCTCCTTGTTTAAGGCCCCTATGAGATTTAAAGAATCCCCCAACATGGCCATTAATAATTGTAGAGAACCAATTATTTGATAAAATCCTCCAAATTCTGTCTATCCATACTTCTGAGAAACCCATATTTCTGAGAACTTTGATAAGAAAGATCCAAGATACCCTGTCATAGGCTTTCGAAAGGTCTAATTTAATCACCACATTGGGACCATGAGTTTTTTCCTATCAAGGACATAAGATCTTTAGCCATCAAGATGTTTTCTGAAATTTGTCTCCCTTTAATAAACCCTGATTGAAAGGGACTAATAATGTGGGGGAGAGTAGAAGAGAATCTAGAGGCCAAAATTTTAGTTAAGATTTTGAAGCAGAAATTACATAGACTAATAGGCCTGTAGTCTGCACAATGTATGGGAGATTTTAACTTCGGAATAAAAATTAGGTTGGTGCTAGTCAAGATTTTAGGTAATTCCCCCCCAGAGAAGAAATGGTGAAAATCTTGGGTGAGAACTATTTTGATGATATCCCAAAATTTTTGGAAAAAAAGGCCATGAAAGCCATCAGGACCAGCACTACTGTCTCCTTTGAGGTCAGAGATAGCTTGAAAGATCTCTAGTTCCTCTGGAAAAGCATCAAGAGTTAGAGAATGAGATGGGGGGATTTTGGCATCTATGACCTATATTAGCTCATCTTCATCTTCTATATCAACAGCCTGTAAAATGCCACTGTAGTAATTAATAAAGGTTTGTTTAATACCATCCAAATCTTCTAACCAATTACCATGATCATATTTAATTCTGTGAATCTGCAGCCTAGCATATTTAACTTTAAGAGAAACATGGAATAACTTTGAATTTGAATCACCCTCATATAACCATATTCTTCCCATTTTCTGTTTCCAGAATTCTTCGTCTTGCTTTAAAGCTATGTTAAAGTCAGTCATTGACTTGGATAATTGCTCCCTATTAGTCAATGAAGGTGAGGATTTATAGAGAATCTCTTTTTCATAGACTTTTGTTTCCAAACAAGTCACCTGATACATGACATTCTGAAAGTTATCTTTGTTCCAGCTTTGGAGATCCTTCTTGAGCCTTTGAATTTTAGCTGAGAACACTCTAAGGGGGCTGCCTGAAATCATGGGTGACCATGAATCTTCGATGATTTTTCTGAGATTAGGGTGAGAACACCACAGGTTAAGGAATTTAAAAGGTTTGGGATGGGAATCTGATTGGGGTTTGATAGTGAAGAGGAGTGGAGAGTGGTCTGAACAAGACTTATTTAGGTGTTTTAAAGAAAAGTTAGGAAAAGGGGAGAGCCATTCTAAGGAGACAAGGCCTCTCTCCAATCTAGACCAAATTTTCCCTCTCTCCATTGGAAGAAATTGAATTGCAAGTTGACATTTCGTATGAAGAACGACCGGTTGCCATTTTAGATCGCAGTGAGCGTAGGATACGATAAAAAGTAGTCCATTTAGTTCGAGTCCAATGGGGGTACCATAACATAGATGAGTAAACGTGGTAACGAAAGGATGCTATGAGAGTCATGTACCCTTACCTCTTTCCATAAGGTATGTCTAAATTTTAAGGGTGGAATTTCTTTAAGGGGGAAGTATGTAATACCCCTTACTTTGGTGTATGCATTTATATATTAAATTATCGAGTGTGGGTGATTTAATATAATTGAGAATTAAAATAAGGATTCAAAATAAATAATGATTTGGTTAGAATAGTTAACGTTTATGAGAATTACACATTTTAGTGGAGTGATATGGTAAATATAGTATTGTTTTAAGTAATTTCGTCATATATATTGTGTTGATGACGGGATTTAGTAATATTTCAACGGTGGCCTATTTTAATGAATTGTCAGAGGTCGAGAGATTATTTTTATATTTTGAGTTTCGAATGAAAATTTGGAGGGTGCGGTTGATTCCGGAAGGGCTGAGAAAGTCAAAATGACTGCCTTGGGGTTTTTATTAGAGTTCCAGAATCTTTTTGACTAATTTGACTCGTATTGGGGTCTACTAGTTATTTTTATGTGTGTATTATAATTTATAGATAGGATTACTATTGATAAGGGGTTATTAGGCTTAAGTTGGCAATTAATCTCAATTAAGAGAAAACCCATTTGAGAGGGAGAGAATGAGAGAAGAAGAGAAATAAGAAAAAGCTGGGGAATCTTTGAAATCTTATTTAATCCTTGACTTTTAGGAAGAATCAGTCCCTACAATCTTTGAGTCAATTGGATTAATTTGCTAAATGTTTAATTGTGTGCCTATTTCATAATTTGTGGTATGAATTTAATAAGATTAGAGATATAGGTGTTAAACCCTAGTATCTAGTATAGAATAAAAACCCTTGTTGTGTGTATATGGGTTCGAAGGTATAGACACAGTGGAACACATATTTTGGGTGGATTCTGGAATGAATCATTGTAAAATGGGGTTCGTTGGAGAATTTGTAAAATTTTGTAGGATGCAGAAATGGGCAGTTCGAATCGGTTTGTTTTCTAAGGATATCGGATCGGTCCGGAGGTTAAAATTTTTGTAAAAAATTAAGGAACCGAACCAGTTTGTTTTCATAGGGCACTAGATCGGTCCGGAGGTGAAAATTTCTTTTAGATTTTAGGAATCGGACCGGTTCATCTTTAGGGTCTTATGGTCCGATCTGGTTACTGTAATTGAAAATTTTGATGCTATTCTTCTCTAGATGATTTAAATACTTAGGAAACTCCTTTATGTTATTATGTGAACATGTTTATGGGATACAAGATAGGTAAGTTATGACTAGATGGAGGGGGTAACATAGGGATATTTTAGAATCATAATTGAGAGGGTAATATGTTGCTTGCATTGTTACAAATCCTCCATGGAATGGGAATTCTTTCGAGGAGGGTTATGGGATAATGAGTGAGAGTTTATGGGTTATTCCAAGGGTAAATTGGAGAAATAATCAGAAGTGTGATGAGTTATCAATAAAAATTAAGCGAGTAAATTATAGGATGAATTTGCGATGTTTGTGTGGATCATTAACTAGTGTAAGGTGAGGTATTTACATATAGCTAGGATTAGTAATATATGTATATACATTCTAAAGTGTCATAGTTTGTATCTATAATGTGGATATATATTGGATGTGTAATATGTGCTATGTGGTGCATACCCCTCTAGTTCTATGATGGGAAGTTAAGCGATGTGGAAAATTCCTCTGGCTCGAGGATCAAGGAGTGTATGTCCCCAGGTCATAGCGTCCGATATTTTACCACGTGTGAGGCAAGGGTAAGACATCTTGAGTATAATTCTTGTTACCTTTAGGTAAGGAACTATGGACACTTCCCATATACTTGTGAATAGGTTTTATACCAAGTCGGTGTGAGATTTCGACCGCTGGTAACCCATAATGATAAGTGATTAATTCCCAAAAAGATCATAACATTGTAGAGACTATTACCATATCTGTATGACGTGTGTTATTCACTTCCCTACTTGTATGATATGTGAGATATGCATTACCTTTTTCTTAGCACGAGATTTTATTTTTATGATTTGATCTTTATGGACTGGAATTTAGGAGTATGTTTTATGGACTGAGGGTCGAACGTGTTTCCACAACTAACTATGTTAGGTAGTAGTGTATCGGGGGGGGGGGGGGGTCCTTTTTTGGATTTCGCTTGCGAGACGTACTAGGTACGAATACTAGCGCTATGTTGGAAGTGGAGAAATGTTTGGTCATCTGTACATGGGATATTTGAATTTACTGAATGAAATAGAAATGTCATCTAATTGATATTGGGCTGTAGTTATGTATATGGGAGTTTATGCTTAGGCTTGAAGGGGTATGGTTCATAGATTTCGTGTTGTAGATTAACTTAATATTTGTGTTCGCTTAGGTGCACGTTGTAGCTGAGAGTTGAGGTTGAGTCTTAAGGGAGTACGACTCCGCATAATTATGAAATCTTCCATTTTTAATTATTATGTGTTAAATTCACTTGATACAATTAGTTTCAAATCCAGGGCTCTGGCCCATTTATATTTTCCCTTGATATATGTATATTGTGTCAATTATAGGTGTCTCTTCGCAAGGACACCCATAATGGTTATTTGTTCCAGAGTTTTTAGGAGCTATAGCATGGGCGGGATGTTACAGGATTTTTGTTTTAGACCCAAATCTTTTTGAAATCTAGTTAAGATCTCACACTTGTAAATCGGGTGGTTATACCCATAGGTTTTATATGTTGATCTCTTATATAACTGTCTTTTGATTGTTGTATGATCTGTTTCCCGACATCATATTCAAGAATATTCTTTTGTATGTATACTCTTAGCATGTTAATGATCTAGTCCATTAATTGTCTTTTGTTGTGCAGACTCCGTTGTATGTGACTGATTTGTTGTTTATACGCTTTTAAAATAAAATAAAATTTCCAACTGTTTATATATATGTATATATATATAGGGTGGTTACTGGTTATATTTATATTTGACAGTTGGTGTTCAGAATGATACACTTGAGATTCCTGCTGTATTTTAGTATAGGGCTGGCCACCCATATATTTGAATAGGAGGGGTGTCACAGGTGGTATTAGAGCATCAGGTTCTAGACTCTTAGTATCTATGCGGACTCCTATGTTCCACCGTAGTGTTTTTAATGTATATCCTTATCTTTAGGATTGTTGTCTTAATATTGCGCCTTCAATCTTATGATTTGATAAATTTTTTGAAGTGTGTTTTGATACAATTTATTCTTTCTATAGATGCCCCTGAAGAAAGGTCACCCCGCAAGGGAAAATAGAGGACCCGAGAATGTGGAACCCCAAGTGCCTTAGGGGACCATGAATTCCACAAAAGATGCAAATATTTTAGCACTAGCCGTTAATGTAGCGATGACCATAATGGCACAAAAGTATCCATAGGCTCCACAATAGCCTGTTGCTCTAGCATTCCAAACCCATCAAGGGCTATCTAGCAGGGAAAAGGGTGCGTGAATCTTTCCAGAAGGGTTACCCTCTTGAGTTTCATGGAGGAGATGACGTTATCCTTGAAATTCAGTGGAAAAAGGATATTCAAAGGCTTTTACGCATGGTTGAATGAAGCGACGTTCAGAAATAGATACTCGCCAATTTTAAATTAGTTGGTGCAACTCTCCAGTGGCGGGATTCGGTTACTACTCCTGTGCAAAAAGATACGATGCCCATAGCTGATTTTTGGGTACTTTTTGATCGTAAGTATTTTACTCCGACAGTTCAAATAGAAATGACGAGGAGGTTGTTTGATGTGACCCAAGGCGATCGAACTGTGGCTGAGTACGAATGGGAATTTACCCGTTTAGCAAAACTTTGTGCCGATTGACGTTAATACCGAGGATAAGAGAATTTTAAAGTTTATGCGAGGTCTAAATTGGAGGATTAGATAACATTTATTGGGGAATCCGGCTCTTTAATGTTTGCAGATGTGCTGAATGTTGCACTGTTACATTGTCAGGATTATCGGTTGCAATTAAAGGGGAGCAAGAAATTGATAGACTCAGGATCATTCAGTAAGACAGGAACATATAGTGCCAGCAGGGCACAACAGGCACTTTCGTTGGAGTATAAGAAGAAGGAGAGGGATCTACCTTCAGGGGATTCGGTAAAAGGGAAACGTTCAGGAGGCTCATGATTTAATGGTGGTGGTTTTAGGCAGAATCTTCAAGGGAACCAACAACAGCAACAAAATGTTCCGCACGGCCATGCAGGCCGGGGGAACAACGGGGGAGGTCAAGAAAGCCAAGGTCGTCCAGGACAACGACAAGGACAACCCAAATTTGGGCAATAGGGCCAAAGGTTGGGGAATTTTTTAGGTCGTTATTTCGAGTATTGTAAGGCGAGACACATGAAGGTAGACTACCCTCATCAGAATAGGATGCAAGTTCAAGGAGCTCAACAATGTCAGCAAGCACTTTTACCACCTCAGGCGCCCGTTCAGATTGCCCCACCTCCAGATAGTCAGTTGCAATATGGGCAAGTGTACAATGTTCAGAATGCAACGCTACCGCAGGTGCAACAGCCTCCATAAGCCATTGAAAGTTAGTTCCCTATCCACGGGCATATGGATCGGGTATTATTCGATACAAAGCATCCCATTCCTTTATAGCTGTTCAATTTTCACATACGGTGGGAGTGTTAGGGTTAGCTGAAACTGTTCAAATGTGTGTAGAATCTCCTTTGGGGGATGGGACACTGATCCATTTTATTTGTAAAGGGGTCGAGATAAACTTTGGGAGGTTATGTTTAGCTGCCAACTTTTTGGTATTAGATATGGTTATGGACTAGCTAGTTATATATCTATCTATAGTGGATTTCTTTGGAAGGTCGATCATATTTGCTATTTCGGGACAGGAAATGTTTCTTGTTACTATGCCTCTTTCAGAGGGAGGTTCAAGCAACCATTTGTATTATATTGAGGAGGAGACTTCGCAGGAAGTGGTTATTTCCTTAGACTCTATTCTAGTGGTTCGAGAATTCACAGACATTTTTTAGGAGATTCCAGGTTTACACCCGATCCGTGAGATTGAGTTTGTTATAGATTTAGATCTGGAACTAGGCTGATTGCACGAGATCCATATCGTATGGCTCTTATAGAATTGAGAAAGTTAAGAGACCAAATATAGCATCTTTTGGGAAAAGGTTTCATTCATCGGAGTACGTCACCTTTGGGAGCCCCTGTGTTGTTTGTGAAGAAGAAGGATGGTTCTTTGCACTTATGTGTAGATTACTGAGAATTGAATAAGGTGAAGATTAGAAATTAATACCCGTTGTCTCGTATTGATGATTTATTTGATTAGTTGAGAGGAGCTTTCTACTTCTAAAAAATATATTTTCATTCTTCGTTTTAGGGAGTAAGATGTTTCTAAAACTTCATTTTTGAGCCGATATGGATCCTATGAGTTCTTGATTATGCCGTTTGGGCTAACCAATGCCCCTACAGTGTTTATGGATCTGATCAATAGGGTCTTTAGAGATTTTCTAGACCAATGTGTAATTGTGTTTATTGATGAATGTTTGGTCTATTCTCGGATGGAGGACGAACATGCCAAACATTTGAGGATGGTTTTACAGACATTAATGGACCATCAATTATACGCCATGTTTGAGAATATTGGATTTTGGTTACGAGAAGTGTAGTTTTACGGTCATGTAGTGTCGGACAAGGGAATTTTTTGGACCCGAGTAAAGTGGCAGTAGTGAAGGAGTGGGGTCAACCCACAACACCGATGGAGATTAGAAGTTTCTTGGGTTTAGTGGGTTATTACCATCATTTTATAAGTGGATTATCAAATATTGTCGACCCATTGACGAATTTGACCCGAAAGGGAGTCCCGTTTGTGTGAGATGATTCCTGTGAAATTTCCTTTGATGAACTAAGAGACAGGTTGACATCGGTACCCATTCTCGCTTTGCCTAAAATAGGAGTGGAGTATTTATTCTTTATCGATGCGTCTCTCTAGGTTTTAGGGGGTTTTCTTCAACAAGAGGAGATGGCAATTGCGTATGCATCTCATAAACTCAAACCCCAGGAGCGTAATTATCCTACTCATGACTTAGAATTAGCTGTAGTAGTCTTGCATTGAGAATTTGGAGGCATTATCTTATGGGCAAGAAGTTTAGGCTTTTCACGTACCATAAGTCGTTGCAATATTTATTTACCCAGAAGGACTTAAACATGATGCAGTGTGGGTGGTTGGAGTTTGTTAAGGATTATCATTTCAATATCCAGTATCATCTGGGAAAAGCTAACGTTATAGGTGACAAGTTGAGTTGTTGCCCCACTGGGTAGTTACAGAAATATAGAAAGCCAAGTGGAAGGAACTTGGCCATGGCTTGTATGAACATTTAGTTAGGCACACCTGGTGTGGTGATGAGGGTTGTGAAAGCTCAATCTGAAGATGCGAATTGTAAGGTTATAGCACAAAAATTATTGATCGAGGGAGCAGAATAGTACTCCATCAGTTATGAGGGTGGATTACGATTCAATGGTAGGTTGGTGTTGGTAGCTAGATTTATCGGTCTGGCCCAAAACAGGCCTGGGACAAGTAGCCTGATAAAAGGCCCAAAGTCTGGAGAGCCTTGCATCATAAGTAATTCGAGTAATGACTTGGTAAACCCCCAAAATCTCGAAGGAAGATATTATGGGGATTTTGGATTGATGTGGTGGTTTTCCAACACCCCACTAACGAACTATCATATAAATAACCCTAGGCCTGGGGCTAAAGGCACGATTTGTGTTCTCTCAAAAACACTCCCCGGAGTATATCGAAATAATACTGACCGCACCACCATGGATGTAGGCATTCTTACTGAACCACGTATATATTGTGTTGTATGATTGGCATATTTTACATTCTTTACATTCTTTAGTGATTGCGCTTTTCTCATTTATTTGTGTTGAATATAATTGTCACCACAATTCGCGTCATCTGTGGGAAACGTTTGTCTTCTTTAAGAAAGCCCTCACCAATAAAGAATTTGAAATGTCTCGTCATAGCAGTAATGCCCCTCAGGCAAGGGATATCCAAGAGCAGCCTGCCCCCCGTAAGATCAGATCTGAAGTTCAACGTCCGGATCAAAGGGCTCTTCCTGAGCGACCAGCCTCAGAGGAGATATAGGGACCAACAAGTTCCAAACAAATCTCCAAATTGATTGATGCCTATGAGGCAAGGATCCAAGAGCAAAGGGAGTCCGCTCGCAAGAAAGAGGCTGGAAACGCTCGCCTCAAAATGAAATTAGAGAGGTTGGAGAAAGAAATCCATCACAGCACTAGGCGATGTCCATACCGCACTCCTAGCCCTCGGGCGAGCAAGTCTCGCAGCTGAGGAAGGAGCCATAGACGTGGATCCCAGAAGAATAAGAAGCATGAGTCAAATGATGACTCGCTCGAACAATAACAACCGACTTGCCGTTACAGGAGACCAACTTGTAGCAATGAGGAAATAGGAAATTTGGTCCAAAGGAAGATGGACCAGCACCCATCACATCGAGGTGCCAGATCTACCAGAGAGCTTGCTCATCGAGCTCTCAGGACCCAAATGAAATCCCCTTTCTTAAGGGAGATAAAAGAAGAAGCCCCCAAGAAGTTTGCAATTCCATGATTTAAGATCTATGATAGAAGGACTGACCCTATCGAACATGTTAGGCAGTACCGATAAGATATGACTCTCTAGAACCATTGAGATGCACTAATGTGCTGGATTTTCCCCTCGAGCCTGCACGATGTGGTCCAGAAGTGGTTTGAGAGTCTCCCTCACAGGTCCATCAGGAGCTTTGAGTCCCTTGCTGAGCTCTTCACGACTTTCTTTATCACCAATATCTCCCATCCTAAGAGGATGGATGCTTTGCTAACAATAAAGAAGACGTCATAAGAGAGCCTTTAGGACTATGCTAAGAGTTACTCGGAATTGTTCAACGAGGTCAAGGACTGCTCGGAGCAGAAGCGGTGGCCTCTTTTAAGATCGGCCTACCAAACTCTTACCTTCTGCACTAATCCCTGAAAAAGAAGGAGGCCACAACTATAGATGACCTGATGGCTCCCATCGAGAAATATGCCAAAGGAGAGGATGTGACCCGCTCTAGCACAGGGGAAAATGGTCTAACTAAGATCGTTGCCAAGGAAAACGACAAGGTTGAAAACCATAAGAAAGGAGGCAATAATGGGGGGAAAATGGATCTAAGAACGGAGGTAAGAACGATGCTTCAAAAGCATTTAAGGCAGTGAACACTGTCTTCAAAGAACTAATCTATAAGATCCTAGCGAAGATCAAACACTAGCCATTTTTAAAGTGGCCCAGAAAGATGGGGGGAGATCCCTCAAAGAGAAACAAGGAGCTGAGATGCGCCTTTCAAAAAGAAGGAGGACATAAGACTGAGAATTGCAAGGATCTTAAGTCTCACCTTGAAGAACTGGCCCAGATTGGTCACCTGAATGAGTTTGTGGAGAAGAGGGCAAAGAAGGTCGCTGCCAATGGAGACACGAGGCTCGACAACGTACTCGAGGACAATGTTGGCCATGAATTTATCGTAATTTATGGGGAATCTTATATGAAGCAGATTCAAGGGAATTCAACCCGAATGGAAGTGAAAAAGCTTACTGCAGTAATGCAAGCTTTTCAAATCGATCCAGCAAAGACACAATCAGGAAAGCATCGGCGAGAAGATGATGTTGACTAGAGAATATATATCGTGTTCACACATAAAGATCTAGTTGGGGTAAGAACCCCACATCATGATTCTTTGATTATTACGCTCAGGATAGCCATCTATGACGTTGACAAGCTGCTCATCGACCAGGGAAGCTCATCCAAGGTAATGTATATCAACTTATTCAGAACATTAAAGTTAAGCGTTGTTGACTTGAAGGAATCTACTGCCCTCTAATTGGCTTCGCTGGAAAAGTAACTATTCCATTGGGAAAGATCGTGCTGCCGCTGAGAGCAGGAAGTGTCTCCAAGATGATTGAGTTTTTGGTGGTCGATATCGATTCGCCATATTTGGTTATCCTCAGTAACGGGTAACTATATACTATGAAGGCAGTCCCTTCGACCTACCATCAGAAACTCAAGTACGCGACATAACGAGGAGTAATGGATATTCATGGAGATCAGGCGATGGAAAGAAGGTGCTTCATAGCAGCCATTCGCCTGAAACGTGAGAAAAAGGTCGAGAAGGCTAAAGATAGGGTCGAGGAGCAAGAAGTTCTGATAGCTTCAAAATAGCAGTTAAGATATGGAAGACCCGGAGTGGAGGAAACCAGGATCCTCCCCTCTAAGTGGGTTGTTGAAAACCTGGAGGAGATAACAACCGATGGAAGCAAGAAGTATAGGATTTTCTTGATAGGGGCTTCTCTTACAGATCAAGAGAAGAAAGAACTGACAGTGCTACTGAGAAGCAACCTAGACATTTTCGCGTGGGAACCTTATGAGCTACCTGGCATTGATCCCAGTATGGTTTGCCATAGGTTACACGTCAACCCCACGTTCAGGCCTATCGCATAAAAAGCATGATGAACTGTGCCCGAAAAAGCTAAGGCTGTAGAGAAAGAGGTTGAAAATCTGTTGGATGTAGGATCCATACGAGAAGTTTAGTTCCCTATATGGCTATCCAACCCAATAGTAGTTCCAAAGAGCAATGGGAAATGGAGAGTCTGCATTGATTTCACTGACCTTAACAGGGCATGCCCAAAGGATAGTTTCCCTCTCCCAAAGATCGACCAATTGGTGGATGCCACAACAGCTCACAAGAGAATGAATTTTCTGGATGCATATTCGGGATATCATCAGATCCCTCTATAGGCATCAGACCAAGACAAAATAACATTCATCACTACTGTCGGATTATACTTCTACAAAGTTATGCCCTTTGGGCTAAAAAATGCAGGAGTAACTTACTAGAGGCTATTAACCAAGATGTTGAAAGACCAAATGAGAGATACCATGGAGGTCTACATCGATGATATGATCATCAAGAGTAAGGGCAAAGAGTACCACCTCTCAAATCTATCAAACACCTTCGATATCCTCAGGAAATACCGAATGAAACTCAATGAGAGCAAATGTTCTTTCGGTGTCCAGTCAGGAAAATTCCTTGAGTGTTTGGTTAGTTGAAGAGGCATTGAGGCTAACTCGGACCAGATCGATGCAATCAATAGTGTACAACCCCCTCACATAATACGAGATGTACATAAGCTCACGGGTATGCTTGCTTCTTTGAATCGTTTCATCTCAAAGTCCTCTGAGAAATGCAAGCCATTCTTCCAGCTTTTCAGAGGAAGCAAGATAGTAGAATGGAATCAATATTGCTCGCAAGCATTGAAGGGGCTCAAGACTTACCTTAACTCACCCCCTCTCCTCATTATACCTCAAGAAGATGATCCCCTTTACCTATACCTCGCCGTCTCCATCCACGCCGTTAGTTCTGCACTGGTGTACGATACAACGAGAATCCAACATCCAGTCTACTATGCGAGAAAAACCTTATTGGACACCGAGCAGCAGTACCTACCACTGGAAAAGCTCGCCTTCACACTAGTAATAGCTTCGAGGAAGCTGAAGCATTACTTTGAATCTCACACTATCATGGTCCTTACATCACACCCCCTTAAATCAGTCCCGTGGAAAGCGAATCTATCTGGTAGACTGTCTAAATGGTCAGTCGAGATTAGACGATTTGATATCCAATTTCATCCCAGGAGTGCAATCAAGGGTCAGGTGCTCATTGATTTCATCGCAGAATTGACAGGCAAACAACCTTGCAACGAGATTCAACCCATGAAGCAAACGAAAGATCACACATCAGGAGGCATTGGGGTCAAAGCAACTGTAGGTGTTCGGTGACTCGCAATTAGTCTTCAATCAAATAAGTGGGGACTTCAACGCAAGAGACAAAAGAATGGAAGCCAACCTCGCCTTGGCAAGGGAGCTAATGTCCAACTTTGAAAAAGTCAGTGTCCAACAGTTTCCCACAGCACAGAACAACCATGACGATGCCTTGGCAGCCCTTACTTCAGCAATTGATTCTGACTTACAAAGGACAATCCCCATCGACTTCCTCCTTCATCCGTGCATCAATCGAGGCAGCGAGTTGCAAAACATAGAACATATGATCCATATTGAGTCATCACCCAGTTGGATGGATCCTTTGAGGAACTATTTAAAAGGCGGTGTACTTCCAAACGATAAGAAGTCCGCTCATCAAATAAGAGTCAAAGCTTCTCGCTTTCACTTATCTCCTGAGGGCAAAGTATATAAAAGATCACTCACCGGCCCTTACCTTCAATATGTTCATCCGAAGGATGTGGAGAAAGTTTTACATGAGCATCACGAAGGAATCTGCGAAAGCCATATTGGAAGGAGGTCACTAGCTTTCCGAGTAATGAAGGAAGGCCACTGGTGGCCATATATGCAAAGAGATTCGGTAGTGTATACTCACAAATGCGAGAAATGTCAACTACATGCTCCTATGGTTCACCAATCTGCCAACGACCTAAGATCGCTTACCATCCCATGGCCTTTCACCCAATGGGTAATGGACATCGTAGGCCCTCTTCCTACCGCTACCGGTAATCATAAATGTCTGTTGGTCACAATAGATTACTTTACCAAATGGATCGAGGCAGATGCACTGGTAAACATCCGAGATGCAGATATGATGAGGTTCATATGGAAAAACATAATTACCCTATCTGGAATCCCCAGAACCATAATCACTAACAACAGAACACAGCTTGAGAGCGTCCCCTTCCAGAACTTCTATAGAGAACACGAGATCAGGCACTACTTCAGCTCAGTGGCCTACCCCCAGAGCAACGGTCAAGCTGAAGCCTCCAACAAAATAGTGGTTGATGGGCTGAAAAAATGACTAGAGAGAGCCAAAGGCGCATGGGTAAGCGAGCTGTCACATATTTTGTGGGCCTACTGCACCACCCCACAACGAGCAACCACCCTTGTCGACCATGGCCAAAATGATGCAGCATTACTCGCTAAACTTGACTTAGCTGGCGAACACAGAGAACTAGCCCTCGTGAGGCTGGCGAGCTGTCAACAATAACTCACGAAACACTACAACAAGAAGGTTAATCCGAGGGCATTCCAGGTTGGGGACTACGTCCTAAAGAAAGTCCTTGGCAGCACAGTAAAACCATCAGACCGCAAGCTTGGTCTAAATTGGGAGGGACCATTCAAGGTAATAAGGAATGACCTATAAGGAGCCTATTACTTAGAAACGCTAGAGGGCAGAGAGATACCCCGAGCTTGGAATGTAGCCAATCTGAAGAAATTCTACTTCTATTATTCTTTTTGTTTTTTTATTCATCTTTTATCGAATTTTTGGAATTCGCAACCCAGTTTTTATTAAGTGATAAAAGATTATTTGGCAGTGACATTTGGAAGTATTAATTTTGAATGGTGAACTTTATAACTTGCACACCTTTTCCAAGTGACAAGAAGATTATTAATTATAAAAAAGAAAGGAATCACCCTCCTTAGGTCCTCATTATGAGATATAAACGACCTCTTAGCATTGCCCCTGGAAATATATAAAGCCCTATAGGGGACCTTTATGCAATTCGGCCAAATCGAGTTGGTCGCTAAATAATGTTTGGCTCAAAAAGCCTGATCGGATGGAACATCCAACACTAGGTGTGTCCTCGCCATTTCCATACTTAGGCCTAAGGGAGTGTGATGACACGACCTAAAAGGTAAAGTAGGGTAGAATGGTATCTTATAAGCATACTAGACTGGGAGGACAATCACTCAATAAAACAACCCTACTAATCTTGTCATCCACGAAGGGCCCAAGATAGTTAAGTGAGAAATAAATGAAGTAAAAAACATACAACACATGTTTAGTCGGCAAGATCGCCCAAAGCATAGATATTATATTACTTCATCACATTGACAATGAGAATATACAACACGGGTTTGGTCAGCAAGATCACCCAAAACATCGATATTACATCACTCCATCACATATACAGTGAGCTGCATCTGGTAAAATCTTAATGATGCTGAGGCCTCTGAATAAGGAAATCAGCCACTTGGGCTTTTCAACCATCGTCTAGATGAGGAGCCAATTCCTCCTTGACCTCGTTCGTGTTTGGCTCTAACAGATACCTGGGGATAGCATCAATAGGGATCCATTGATCGTCCCTCCTAAAAGGATTCGACCTCAAAGTCGAAGGAGAGATCTCGTGATGGTACCATATTACTGATTTCCTTGAGACTTACAGGTCCCTGAGGTCACTCAACTATCCCCTAATAAAGGCGATCTCTTCAAACTCTGTCAGCCTCGTCGGAGCATCTGCCCAACCTTGGTCATATTCGTCAGCCCACACTCGCCGAGGTCCTTTCTTAAACATATGCCTCAGTCGTGTGACATCCTTTTAAAGACCGACGACAATCACATATGGTCGACTTACATCTTCTTGAAGCTCATCAATCCCTCTAGATGAAACCCCTCCATCAAGACCAGCTCGCGGAGCCCCCGATGAGCTAGAACCTCGTAAGACTAGAGGAGCACCGCTCAGCTCTATGCCAGCTTGTGGAACATTCAATGAGAAATAACCTCGTAAAACACAGGGTGCGACGCTCGGCGCATGCTCCCTGAGTTATGACACCTCCCTCCTCATAGTATCGTTCTCCTGCTGAAGAATTTCTCCGACTTGATTGATTTCAGAGGCATCTAGGAGCTTAGCTCTCAAAGTGTTCACTTCTTCTTATACTAAGGCACCAACTTCTTCCATCTCCTGAAGTTTGTCCTTCATCTTGACGACGAGCTCAGACTAGTCCTTAAAGCTCTTATTTCTCGACCTAAGAGATTTACAAATCCTTAAAAAGGCCTGGCAAACTTGGGTGATCATGTTAGGTCCAAGGATCTTTCCTAGTTGAGAGGTAGCAGGTATATACTCGTCTATATTAATCAACTACAATCCATACAAGTAGTATAGAACAAAAGAATCAGTATGATGAAGGGAAAGTGATTTCATTTCATTAATGGAAGTCCAAATTACATAAATAAAAAAAAAAAAGAGGCAGTACAAATAAAGCAAAAAATACAGAGGAAATCCTAAGAGCAGACTAGCTAGTAACCTTAGTTTGTTCAGAGGCTATCGATTGCTTTCCCTTATCAGCAGCAGCAGAGGCAGCTCCTTCGGAGGGAACAACTGTTGTTCCCTGAGCAGGAGGAGCACTAATATGAATAGTTTGGGAGGCAGGGGAAACACCTTCAATGGCTGGGAAGGAGCTTCGTCTATAATAGGCTTTGGGCCTGGATCATGCTCATCGAATAAGGGAGAATCAACATCCACCCCGACAACCAGAAGAGCCTTGTTTCAGCCCTTATTGAAGTTCAGACGGATGATGTAGCCTATCTGAGCCTCAGCATCCTCATATGCGGCAGCCCAACCAGAATTATACGAACCTTCCGTAATGGTGGATGCCTCGGATTCCATCTTCTTCAGCTTCTCCCCAGCACCTTATTTTCCTCGAGTGCGACCAACTTGCACGTGCACACTAGATCGTAGGATTGCCCCAACTCATTTAGTTCCTTGACTATCGCCTCCCTTGCTCTACTGGCTTCAGCAAGGGAGAGATCAGAGGATTTTTTATCCTCATTGGCGGTCTTCAGACTGGCCTCCAGCTCAATGCCTTTCCCCCTCAGCTCAGCATTCTGCTTCTCCAAATACGGATTCCTACCCACCAGCTCGTCGTAAGTATGGTAGAGAACGACGAATTCAGTCACGAACTACAAGTATAAAGAAAGAATTAGAAGAAAGAAGTGAACAGATTATTACAAGTGTTAAAGAACAGAAAAAGACTTACCAAGGCTAGCCTTTGACTCACTTGCAGTGCTAATGGGTCAGTCCTCATTGCTCTTTGTGGATCAACAGGCAAAACTTATCTCTCAAGCAGTGCAGGAGCCAGTTGAGGAGAGGTGGCGATCGAGGCCCGCTCGGGCAACGTAGACATGGACACTAAAGCTTGCCTGACCTTCATCCTTGCTTCCATTCTCCTCCTCTCCTCTTCTCTCTCCTTCTCCCTCTCAGCTCTCTTCCTCTCCTCCAACTTCTTTTTCTCCTAGGCCTTTTTCCTCTCCTCCTCTTTCTTCTCTCTCTCTTAACTATTATTCCTCTTTTCTCTTTTTCTCCTGCTCATGAGCAGCATATTGAGAATTGAGGGTGACATCCCCACCTAGATACTTTTGCTTCTTTGATCGCTAACCAAGAATCACATCATCATCATCATCATGGATCAGGTTTCTCCTAAGGGAGCCATATCCTCGCTAGAACTGTTGGATTTGCTTGAAGACTTTGGAGCTTCAGAAATCTCTGTAGAGCTAGAAGATTATTCACGATTGGAGCTCGCCTCGCTGGAACAACCTTCAGAACCTCCCTAGATATCACTTTCAGAGCTGCTCTCTTCCTCGTCCAACTGGATGGGGTCGACAGTAACCTCTTCAGTAATATCTAAGCCAGGAATGTTGTCTACCGGCCGTGCGATGAAACTGGATCTGGTGTTCTTGTACTCTAGAAGAAAAGCAGCTAACCGAGGATGATCACTGTCAGCTAAAGGCTCTCTGATATTCCAAGATTTAATCAGCTCGACATCTCGAAAGTCACTAAGAGCAGGTTCCAAGTTCTTTATCCTCGCTAAAAAGAAAACAAAAGAGTATAAAAAAAATCAAACATTAACGGGAAGACCAATGAGTAGATCAAAGATTACGTATGTACTCCTCCCCATAAAAGGGGACAGTGAATTTATCAGACTCGCCCCCTCAGTATGGGGGAAGAACTGCCAGTTTCTAGCAAGAAAACCCTCTTGCCAGTAATCCTTATGGTAATCAGGTAGGTTTACTACCAATACCCTATCAGGACTCCAGACCTCGAGGTAAAAAAGGCCAGAGCTAGTTCGAGAGAAAGAATTGAAAAAATAGATTTCAGTAAGCCCTAATTTGGTGCCATAGAGTTGGTTTATTCTATGGACCCCGTTGACTATCTTCCACACATCAACGAACACTATGGTGGAATAATTTTGAAATGACCGAAGAAATGCAAAAACAAATTGCTTGGAGGGAAAGTGAGCCCCCCTTAAGACAACAAGAGGACATGAATCTAGTGAGAATCCTCTATCTCCCTAACATTTTTAGGGATAGAGGCACACTCAATATCAACCCAGTCCGAAATATTATAGAACTTCCTAAACTCAGACACAGACCTATTAGTTGTCTTAGCCATTTGTAAACCCTGATTACGAATCCAAAGAAATCTCAATAGAAACAATACAAAGAGAGAACGAAAGGGACTTACGGAATGGAAACCTGGCTTAGGACGACGCAAGGACTCAAGAAGAGACGATGATGAAAGCGAAAAATGGAGACCTAGGGGCAAGCAACAGAGGAGCTTGAAGAAGATAAGAAAATTATAAGAAGCATGAAATGGTAATTGTAATACCCCGTATTTTTGGCTATATTTATTTATGGGATTAATTAATTAAATGCGTATTAATTGGAAATTAATCCGGATAAAATACTAACGAGATGCGAGTTTGTATTTGATTATGTGCATACATGTTTTTTTATATGAATATTGAATTATGAAAAATTTGTCGTGAGATTGATATACGGCATTTTAGAAATTTTGTTGAGACGCGTGAGACCGCCGCGTCATGGTGTAATATTTTGATTTTAAAAGTGAATTTAAATTCTATTAACCGTATGGTCGTTTCGAGTGCGCCAACGCATCCGGAATGGTCGAGATAGTCAGAAAACACTAGACGGGGGTTTAGTTTGGGTCCCGGAGTATCTTTAGGCCATACCGGCAACATAAAGGGCATTTTAGTAATTTTGTATTTTTGGAGAATTAAAAGTGACGAAAATTGGGAGTTTTAATCTGATTGGGAATTGACCCAGTAAGCCACTAACCAACCCATATTAACCCAACAAGCTACGTAGGTTATTAGAATTAGGTTTTCTAATACCTTCCCAAAGCAAACCCTAGCCACCATTGGAGAAGAAGCTTGGGGAAAGAGAGGGAAAGGAAATTCTGCAGAAAAGCTCCATCAAACCAACATCTAAATTAGAGATAAACTCGAGGCAAGTGACTTAATTCCATTTAATTTCAGAGAATGTTCTTTCCATGATAGATAATTCCAATTTTATGTTTGTTCTTGGTGAAATATGAAAACCCATGTAGTTTGGAACTTAGAACTTGAAAACCTCGAGGAGAATTGCATGTAGAATGATAGGTAGATGATTATTCTCATGATACTTGTGATTGGAAGAAATTAAAATGGATTTATATTGGGTTAATTCATGATTTAAAATGTTAGGGTTGTGTTCTTTAAAAGAATTGGAGAAAAGTATAGAGTCTTGTGATCTATTGATGTTTAGGATGTTTTAATTACTTAAAAGGTGTTAGTATATGACCTTAGTATGTTTTAGGATGATTGGAGACCTTAAAACATTGATTGGATAAATTTTGGTTGAGACTTGAGGTGTTAAAAATGGTGAAAAAACGAGATTAGACAAATCTGGGACGAAACTGGTAGGTCGTTAGAAGCCCCTGCCCAGGTCGTTCGAACGAACTCGTTCGAACGAGCTTCTAACGAATTGACCAGTCGCTTCTAACGAAAGGGAACTTCGTTCGATAATCTCGTTCGAACGAGATATCGTTAGAAGGTACAGTTCGTTCGAACAAACTGGATCTCGTTCGAACAGTCTCGTTCGAACGAGACTTCTAACGAGCTGACAGTGGAATCTCGTTCGAACAGCCTCGTTCGAACGAGACTTCTAACGAGTTGACAGTTTAGGCCTTTTTGGCCTGTTTCGATTTTTGGAGTCCCGTAAACTTGTTCGAGGATATAGATAACCTTCCTTTGATGATATATGGATAGATTTGGGACTTTTGGGTTATGATGAGGAGTAAATTATATACGAGTGACTTAAATCAATGAACCGTTTGGGTTGAGACGTGAGTGTCTACTACGACGTGAGAATAGATTTTGGCATGTATGATTATAAACCGGAATCGTATAAAGTGTGTAAATTATATATTGGTACTAGAATGAGAATAGTACTACAATTAAACTACGGGATTACTAAGACGTGTGTTTACTTAGTATTGGTATATGAATTGTGTGTATGACATACCTACCATACTTGCTATCACGGGAGGTTTGCGTTCACTTAGGGCCCTCTAATCTTTGTGTTGCCCGGATTTAGACTGGTTACCTTGATGAACATAGGTCATAGAAAGACTTATTGGGATATTAATAAGTCCGCTGATCGTGGGAGTGTAGGTATGTGCATGACCCATGTGATGTGACTGTGTTCGCCTCCATTATTTGTGATGTTGTTATTTGTGAACTATTCCTGAGAGATTCAGAATATGTAATCCTTATGTACGTGATGTACCGGGATGGATAGCAGAGTATGTGTGCACCACAGCTTAGTTCTCGGGGTGCTTGTATTGTATATTTATGATGTGAATAATATACACTTAATTAATGGGAACCTTCATGTTAATGTTGTGAATATAATTACGGTATTGTTTCGAGAAATATAACGAGTTAACTGATAGTGAAATATATTGCATATTGAGCATCTGAGTTTACGTTAAACCCCTACTTAATTACGAGCGTTATAATGTTAATAGAACCGAGTAATAAGGGTAGGACCTATGACAATCTAGCTAGATATGATGGCACTTAGCTAGTGGTTTGTGTCGTTGTAGATGGGTACTTACGTTAGGAGTGCACAGTTAGACGAGAGGTGAGAATATCATGTGAGTGCACGTCCTAACATGTACTTTGCATTTAATGTTTTAAATGATTTTAAAGCACTTGCAGGTTTTTAAAATATCTCCACATTCGGGCTCTGACCCGTTTGCTTTCAAATCTATTTTCTTTGTAAAACCATTTTAGGTGCCCAGCCACAAGGACACCATGCATAGGATACTCATTCAGGTGACGAACTGTAGCTGTTTGTGGAAGCTACAGGGATTTGCTTGTAGACGCTTCTATCACTTGGATTCCAGATTCATTATCTATCAGTTGTAGGGCATGTTGCCCATTTCTATTAGAGACATCGTTCCATTACAGTTTTCAGACTTTGGCATGTATTGTTTTAGTATCCAGTTTACTTATTTCAGTTGTGGGATTGTAGTGAGGAGTTTTTCCTCCAGACTTTATTTACATTGCATGATGGTTATTCTATTTACTTCATTATGGTGAATGGTGTTATTATTCTTTATTACACTTGTTGCATGTTAATCAGACTTAAATTAAAATTTGGCACTTACTTTTTTTAATACTAGGTGGTTAGTAATCATTAAAATATTTTCAACAGTGATGCTATTAACTGGACCAACTTGGCATTTTGAATTAATTCAATAAAGGAGTAGCTACCCGGTATTTAATTAGTCGGGGTGTCACAGTAATATGGAAATACCACTATAAATGGATGCTTAAACGTCTCCAATCATAATGCATATGACGCGAAGCAAGCTGCCGCATAAATCAGTTCGAACGCACTTCAATCTCGGAAAGAGTTACACAATTTACAAGAAAGATGTAGACTCCCCATTCTATTACCCCCTAACGCACCTTAGGTCCCTAGAACCTCTACTCATCACCGCAAACCCATGTTATGTCCCGAGCACTAACCTGAAAGCCATCGAGCACTCCCTGGCACAGTTTGACACAAAAGTCAAACTCTTCATCTCCACCGAGGGTGAATGAATCTTTGAAGGGCATTGAATAAAGTTTCCAACAGTCTGCCCCATGCATGATTCCTACTTACCATGTGGACGAACGATCCGTTTGCGTTCGAAACCTGACCCAGAGGCCACCGGGAGCTCCCGGGCTCTATTTGACCGAAGTCAACTCTTTAGCTCAACCGAGGCTGAATGAATATTCAAAGGGCCCTGAATACCCTTTCCAACGGTCTGCCCCGTGCGCAATTTTGACTTTCCATACTGACGAACGATCCGTTTGACTCAGGGAGGCCACTGAGCGCTTCTCGGGTCCGGTTGATCAAAGTTAACTCTCCAAACCGGGTTAAACTCTTTGGAATGTTGAATTACATCTTCTAACCTTTCCAATGGTATGCACCATGCACGATTCGGATTTACCATGCGGACGAATGATCCATTTGCGTCTAAATAATTTCCCGTCCAATGGACCGACAAACGCTTTCGAGGCTTATTTGGCACAAAGTCAACTCCCTAACCCGGGAGCGGTCCATGGACTTTCTAAGGTCTCTGAATTAACTTTCCAACGGTATGCCCTGTGTGCAATTCTGACCAACGGTTTGCCCTCGGCGGCCGATTTTCCGAAAAAGCCTGAAACACATTGCCAAACGGCAGGTTCCAGAACCTGCCTATCGGCACTTGCCTGCCGATAGGCAGGAAGGGCTCTAAGCCGATCGGCACTCACCTGGGACTATAAAAGGAGGCCTTCACCTCATTTTCAAGGGGAGCCCAGATCTGATAAAAATCTCTCGGAACGAATCCCAGAATCCTCTCTCGAAGGCAGCGCGATTTCAACTTCCAAATCCACTTTTTACTTCCATTTTTCATCATCCCTTTCATCCAACTTGGTGAATTATCCACTCTCCATCATCATCCAAAGTTCAAAGGATTCTCCCCAACATTCAAGATCAAGCTCAAGATCTTTAAGAAGGTCCAACTTTCTCAAACTCTCTCTTTAAATTCCATTCGAATCTCAATAACTTGTTTTCTTACTTAGCACTTTTATTATCCCATTTCACACATCCTAATATACTTTTTATTTAGTATTATTGCGCATCTTTTATTTTCATAAAATCCAAAAAACAAGAAAAAGAGGGTTTTGCTCATAAATTCAAATAAGGGATTCTCATATTTTCCTCACACTTTTCTCACAACTAAAACACTTTTTTCTACACACTCACACACACACACACACACACACACACACTCAAAAATAAGAGATTCCCCATTTTGGATTTATGGGATATACCCCACCCCTCTTTTTACATGCGAACTACGTGGACTTTGATGCCTTTATAGGCTATGTAGGCGTCTCAGGGTAAAACTCGAGACTCGAGTCCTCTTTCTCACTTTTTTCTCTCATTTGTTATCTTCTCTAAATCCATTTTTCTTATATTATACATATACTTATTCTTAGTTACGCATTACCCCATATGCGATATCGTTCCCTTATAACGATCAACGTGGGGGTAATCACGTAAATCTCATTTTTTCTAATATTACTCTTATATCTTCTTACGGACAACTCACTTTATCTTTTCCATGATACAAGTCGAGGATTCCTACCTCCATTATATATATATACACATACACACATATCACGGGGGGAAACATAAAGGAAAATAGAAAATATCCGAATGGGCGAAATGGGTGCCTAACACCTTCCCATTTCGTAACTAAGCCTCTGAACCCTTCTCGAATTATCGGGGTTTCGTATGCACCAGTATGTATTTGGATGCCACTCTTCGGGGTGGCTTCCCCTTTTTCTTTTCTCTGTTTTGAGTAAAATAGACTGGCGACTCTGAATCTCTCTATATTTTTCACACCATAAATGACGTCGGCCGAAGCGTTCCCGAGACAGACGTACGGGACCCTAAGGATCCTTTCCTCCACGCGCCCGCCCGCGAGGATCGGGATCGAGGATGGCCACAGTGGCGACTCTGCTGGGGATAGTATGCTTTTTCTTGTGGGCTTGACTCTATTTACATGGATGCTAAATTTGTTTATTTTTCCCCCCATATCTGCCTATTTCCCTTTCTCACATATATCCCATGATTACGCTTATGTTCACACACTTGTAGAAAATTCTTCATGTACACTTCGCACCACGTGCACCTAGGATCACATGTATATCCCCATGTTGCACGCATCACCGATCCGTACTTGGTGTACCTTTTGGGGTACTTTTACTTTGTTCCCTGTTTGGCATAATCAAGAAAGGCATTCTCATCATAAGATACTAATAAGAGAATCATGCATGATTCACACGATATCACCAAAGAGCATTGCTATAAACCAAATTTTACCTAGTAACTGGAGGGTCACTTCGTGATGGGCGCTGGTCCTGTAGGTCGCATTTAGCCTAAGCGATATGACTCTCACCTTCCATTAGCCAAGTACCTTCGACTAATATTAAACGGTTCCCCCCCGCATCGTACCGCTTGACCGAAGTCATGAAGGGAGGTATATCGCAGGGAATTCGTTCACGTACGCCGAATATATCGAATTCGCTCTCATGCATACCATCCACACGAGGTATATGGTGAGGCAATTCACGTACACTCAGGTATATAAAATGGCTTTTCGACACGTACCGATTGCCCGCAAGAGCAAGACATATATCGTGGAAGTCACGCCAAAGGGGGGAACCCATGCCGATTCACCCAACCAACTGCATACCCGTATATAGATTTCAGACTTAGGACATGCACTTTAGATTGTTGGTTTCATTCCGAAACTCTGCCGAAATTCCGGGTCGGTCTGCCACCCAATTTTCGCGCATTTTTTAAAAACGGGACCCTATCCGCGAGCCTGGTTACAAGTCCAAACCGTAGCCTTGCATATGTTAAAAACCTCACTTTTCCAAGATCGGGTCCCATCTGTCATTGCATTTAGGAGAATTAAATACAAGTGAGAACAGAATAATCATAATCATAATAATCATGCTGAGTTCCGTCTCCAAAAACATTTTTCCCTTCTTTATTAAAAATCCAAAAACATTTCTCCCTTCTTTATAAAAAATCCAAAAACATTTCTCCATTCTTTATCAAAAATCCAAAAAAAAGTTTCTTCCTTATTTCTCAAAAATAAATTTTATCCTACGCCTTCTCAGGTCGATTGCAGGCCCTTGGCCTGGCTCCCTATTGGCTTCGGTCTTCAGTCAAATCACCCCAGAGTTTCATTCGCTCCTCTACTACTTCTTTCGAGTCCGAAATCCATCCATCTTCCATGGAGAATGCAAATTAAGCATTGGTCATACAACCGGATCTACCGACAGTCCTAGCTCAGCTCATGGCCAAGATTGATAACCTTCAAGCTGAGGTTCGAGAAATGAGAGCCTGAGGCCCTGTTACCTCGTGCTATGGGTCCACCCGAGCCTATCTGGGTCCCGAAAGAATATCAGCACGCTCCACGTGCCCCTCCTGCCAATGGGCCGCCGCCTGCCCAGCTTCTAATTCCAAACATTGCCCAGCCTATGGCTAACCTGCCCGTGGTCCCTGATCCAAAGTAGGAAGAGTTGAATAAAGTCAAAGAGGATCTCAAGATGCTCACCAAAAAGATTGACCATGTCAGGATCTCTGGGAATTACATGGACTACACCCACATGTCTCCTGATCCTAAAGCGAGGTTACCCGAGAAGTTAAAGATGCCAAATATAGAGAAGTTCGGGGGAGTGGTCCCCCAATTGTTCATCTTCGCAGTTATCATCGTTCCATGACACTACTAGGGGCTT
This sequence comes from Sambucus nigra, assembly GCA_949130495.1. NCBI lineage: Eukaryota > Viridiplantae > Streptophyta > Magnoliopsida > Dipsacales > Adoxaceae > Sambucus > Sambucus nigra. The sequence continues at coordinate 473,604,358 of OX422208.1, read as the reverse complement.
CTGAAGAGGTGATGACCCAATTGTTTCAGCAAACTTTGAAGGATAGTACCCTCCGATGGTTTTTATCCCTTGAGGAATCCAGAATTCGCAGCTAGGAGGATGTAGCCGAGAATTCATGTCACGATACAAATACAACGAAGAGCTTGAGGTCACCCATCATGATTTCGAGCTGCTCAAACAAAATCCTGGGGAATCAGTCAGTAACTTCATAACTCGGTGGAGGGAGCGAGCAGCTACCATGACTAATCAGCCATCCAAGGAAGAACAGGTGAATCTAGTGAAGAAGAACTTCGTGCCCCATGTTCGAGTGACGATGGGAGGACAATACTATCCCCAATTCAGAGCTCTCAAAGTGGCTGGAGTGGAAATCGAAGAAAGCCTCGTTAAAGCGGAAATTGAACCAAAGAAGGTGTCCGGAAAGTTCACCCCTAGAAAGTATGACAAGCCTGCCAATGCTAATGTCTCAAACATTAACAACATCTCTCAACCAACCACATCATGGGCACCAAAAAGCCGCCCTCCTCCCGTCCGAAGGGAATACACTGATCTTCATGCTCCCCTATCCAAAGTTTACCAAGACCTGTTAAGCCGAGACCTCATCAAACCCTTGGATCCATGTCTATTGCCAAATCCCCTAGCAAGAAACTTTAAGACTCACGCTCATTGCGGCTTCCACCAAACTGCTGGCCATACCACCGACCAGTGCTTTCACCTCCGAAACGTAATCCAAGATCTCATTGACCGGGGTATCATCGCCCCACCAGCCAATCCTAAGCCAAACACTACTCACAACTCACTCCCAAATCATACCAATGCCATCTTCTTGGAAGAAAACCTGAATTTCGATACATCAACCCAAATCACACCCCTATACCCTCCAAACCTCTTCAAATTTGCCCATATTTCCTCGTACACCCTACTACCCCCACTAATCAGGCATTGTCACTCCTTACCAGAGCATGCATCGCTATCCGTACCCGTTCTGAAAATGGAGGTATGGAATTATCAGAGTTCTTAAACCAACTCCTGGAATTCGGGCTAAAATTACCCTCACAGATGGTCATCGATTGCCAAAAATTCAGTACACTATTTTTGGAAGCACAAAAATGGGTCCGAGATTCAGACAGATGGGTGGTACCAATAGACGAAGTCAACTTAGATGATGTTGTCCAGACTATGGCATAATTATTCAGGCAAACCAACAACATTTGCAGTATCACCGGGTTACTTGACACTTTGAAGATATAAGGGAGCTTGGTCCCTTTAGTCATACATATCCCCACAGAATGGGAGAACTTGTATGGAGAAGCCGTTGAAGTTTTGGAATGCATCGACTTTACAGGGAAAGACAAAATTATTGCCACTAGATGAGGGAAGGATTCGAAGATTCGAGCGAAGAATAAGCTTCAGGAAGAGCTGGCCCAGTAGTCGACATATGTGGGATGATCTCATTTGAATAACTCCTTGAAGAAATAGACAGGGTGGCAGAGCAACCTAAGATTGACGAGGAAACGGGATTTATGTTTTTTTATTCTTCAATAAATCACATGACCAGATAAGGGAGACATTACCAAGTTCCAAGCTCACTAACAAAAAATGATAAGGGGAAGGGCGTTGAAAACCTTCCTATGCCAGAGATGACCATTGAGGAGAGCAAGATCCTTGATCAACTGAAGAAAACTCAAGCTAACATCACTCTATGGGGGTTTTCATATCTTCCCAGCTACACAAAAATGCTTTAATCAAATTAATCACTGGACCTATAGTTCCTCCCTCTACTACACCAGAGGAGGCGGTAAATCTGGTCGGATCCCTGACCTCTACCCCAATGCTATCATTTTCTGAAGACGAAATCCCCAGAATAGGGCCGAATCACAATCATGCACCCAACATCTCCGTCAAAGTTATGGGGAAGGTTGTGCCGCCCTCGCTTGTCGATAATGGATCCCCCTTGAATGTTTACCCATTGAGAAGCTTCAAGTGTTTAGGCCTGAAAGAAAGCTACCTCGCTCCAACCTCCGCCGCTGTGTGTGCCTACGATAATACCCGTCGTGAGGTGATGGGGTCCATAAACTTGGAATAGGGGTTGGACCTATAAACCTTGACATTGAATTCCAAGTCATAGACATCCCAGCTTGTTTCAACCTATTGTTTGGATGCCCCTGGGTCCACAAGATCGAGGGTGTGTCTTCCTCACTTAATCAGAAATTGAATTTCTTTGGCGACGGGCGAGTAATCACCATTTTGGGTGACGATGAAAATGTCGAGGGTGCAAGCACCAGTAGTCCAATTCTCGAGATACAACACGGGTCAAATGATATGCTCCTATCAGGATTCCGAGTCGAGCCATTCCTACTCCCGACAAGGGACGTTTTCAAAGAAAGGGTTTGTCCAGAATATGACCCTCATGGTAATGTCAATGTGATTAAAATGTTCAAAAACATGCACTTCATGCCCGGACTGGGGCTAGGGCAGAGGCAGCAAGGATACTTGAACCCATTGAACTGAAGAAAGCTTTCCCTCCTTGCGGCTTGGGGTATCAACCATCAGAATAAGAGCTCAGAATGATCCTCCAGTCTCGACCGAAGAGAGGATTAAACTGTATCTGAACTATCTCAGGAGACTCCATAAATGGACGATTGATAAAAAAAGATGAGGATTTCCCCTTTTGCGGTTTTCCAGAACCATGGTACGACCACACGAACGAGAAGATGAAGCCTGGAATGGAGATCTTTTTCAAGACAGCTACCCATGGGCCGAAAGTTTCCCACACCACGTACAACCGCTCATCAGAGATATTGAAAAGACTGAGGAAAGCAATTAAGAAGATTCCTTCAACTTACAGATACTGGGGTTGGCACTCTGCATGGTTCATTCAGGCACTACATCAATGGACCCATCCCGTCTGATTAAAGCTGCTGATACACCTCTGCTCAACTGGCATGTTGTGCCAGTTCTACCTCTTGAAATCTCCCCTAACCCTAATGTTTACCCTGTTTCTTCTTCTGTTGTCTATCCTTGCTCAAATGTAATCGAGACCTCTTTTGATGAGGCTCTCAATGCTATTTTTCCTATCAATGAAATAAACGAAGATTTTGAGTATCTTGCTGTGGCCTTACATTAATTGTTTAGATTCTAATTGAACTCTTGATGATGATGATGATTTTGCAAATGAACAATTCTTAAATGATATAAATAAGGTTAATAATAAACAACATAACCGCGTTCAAGTTAATGAAGAAGAGACTGTTGTTATTAATCTCAGTTCTAGTAGCCAACTGCGCGAGATTAGGATAGGGGCCACCCTTGACGAGCATGAGCACGCACAATTTGAAGAATTTCTGAAGGAGTTCGTAGATGTTTTTGCATGGTCCTATGATGATATGCCAGGCATTGATCCTGAAATAGCACGACACGAGATCCCCACTCTCCCAGATTACAAGCCAGTAAAACAAAAACTGAGAAAACTACACACTGAATGGTCGCTTAAGGTCAAAGAAGAAGTGGTCAAACAGTTAAACGTGAGTTTCATCCGAGTGATCGAATATCCCATATGGCTAGCCAATATTGTACCTGTACCAAAATCAGGAGGAAAGGTTCGAATGTGTGTGGACTATTGAGATTTAAACAAATCTTCTCTGAAGGATGATTATTCGCTACCCAACATCGATATGATCATGGACAATACAGCCAGTCATGCTCTCAAGTCATTCATCGATGGGTTTGCCAGATACAACTAAATCAAGATGCACCCAGACCACCAAGAAAAAATCGCATTCATCACCCCATAGGGAAGCTTTTGCTACACCGTTATGCCATTCGGTCTCAAGAATGATGTGGCTACCTACCAAAGGTTTGCCACAACCATCCTGCACGATCTAATTCACAAAGAGTTCGAGGTTTACGTTGATGATATGATTACCAAGTCCAAAACTAGAGAAGGTCATGTTCCCGCTCTCCGAAAGTTCTTCAAACGACTGCGACATTATCTGATGCGACTTAATCCACAGAAGTGTGTCTTCGGCGTTACAAAAGGAAAACTCTTGGGATTTATGGTCAGTAAAAAGGGGATAGAAGAAGATCATGCAAAGCTGAAGGCCATACTTGAGATGCCACCACCCCGAACAGATAAAGAAGTCCGGGGTTTTCTTGGGAAATTATAATACATCAGCCGGTTCATCATCCAGCTAACCTCTATCTGTGAACCAATCTTCAAGTTCCTTTGAAAGGACTCAACGAAGGTTTGGAACAAGGAATGCCAAGAAGCTTTTGATCGAATCAAACAATACCTGACCCAACCTCCAGTACTCATGCCACCACAATCTGGTCTCCCTTTGCTCCTATACGTAACCATAACCGACATTGCAGCCAGGGCTTTGCTAGCCCAATACCTAGAAGACTCCCGCAAAGAAAGAGACATCTATTATTCCAGTCACAAATTGGTCGGGTATGAGGTTAACTACACTGCTTTAGAAAAGGCATGTGTCGCACTTGTCTGGGTCGCCCGAACGTTGCGACACTACATGCTCGCCTTCCTCGTCAAACTTGTATTCCGAATGGATCCCATCAAATACCGGCTTGAGAAACATGCCTTATCCAGCCGAATGGCCCGATGGTTGATGCTCCTAACCGAGTTCGATATCATGTACGTCACACAGAAAGCTGTTAAAGGAAGATCCATCTCTGACTACCTCGCTGACTACCCTGTATAAGAAGAAGATGTCTGGATCTCCAAATTCCTAGATGAAAATATCCTCTGCACCACTCAAGGCTGCCTTCGATGGAAAATGTTCTTTAATGGCGCTGCCAATAAAAATGGATATGACATTGGGATACTTCTAGTTGCCCCAGATGACTCCCACACTCCCATCACCATGAAATTGGATTTCCCTTGAAACAATAACATGACGAAATATGAGGCATGCACAGTGGGCTTCAAAGTTGCTCTCCAAAACGGTATTTAGTACCTTGATGTCTACGGGGATTCTTCCCTCATCATCGGTCAAGTGCTCAGAAAGTGGAAAGTCAAGGACGAAAAGCTCCAACCCTTCCATACACACTTAGAAGAGTTAGCCTCTCAATTCCGAGATATCACCTTGCATTACCTACCCCGAGTAAAGAATAACCTAGCCGATGCTCTCGCCACTTTGGCCTCCATGGTTGGCATTCCTAAGGGAATAACAATGAGCCCCATTCCTAGTTCAAAAGCATGACAAACCGACCCATTGCTGCCATGTGGAGCTTATCTCCACCGAAGATCTCGAACTAACCGATTGTTGGTACTATGATACCTGGTGCCTCCTCAAACATGGTAGGTATCCCTAGGGTTCCAACAAGAAGGACCAAACAACCCTCCGAAAACTAGCCGCCCAGTACATCATCTGTCATAAAGCTCTACTCAAGAGGAATTTCGATGGAACTCATCTACACTGCATCGCAAGGGTTGAGATTGAGAAAACAATGCAGAAAATCCACAGCGGGGAGTGCGAACCCCACATGAATGGTCACATTCTCGCCAAGAATATCATCCGATAGGGCTACTACTGGACCACCATGACCTAGGATTGCACCGCCTATGTTCGGAGATTCCCTAAATGCCAACAGTTCTCCAATCTCCGACACTTGCATCCGCGAGAATTATACAACATGACCTCTCCCTGACCATTCTCCACCTAGGGTATCGACATCATAGGGAAGGTTACCCCAAAGGCTTTAAACGGACATGAGTTAATCCTAGTTGCCATCGATTACTTCACCAAATGGATTGAGGCTGAGTCATACGCGGTATTAAATGCCAAGAAAGAGGCCAAATTCCTCAAGAAAAATATCATCTGCCGATATGGGGTCCCGCACGAGCTGGTGTCAGATAACGGGTTACACTTTGAAGCAGAAGTCACAGAAGTTGTCAACGAGTACGGGATTCAGAGACACAAATCTTCTCCCTACCAACCTCAGACCAATGGTGCAGTTGAAGCCGCCAACAAGAACCTCAAAGCCATCATCAGCAAGATGATCGAAACCTATAGGGATTGGGACGACCGGATCCCATACGCCCTCTGGGGCTATCGAACCTCAATCCAAACCTCTAATGGGGCTACCCCTTAGTCCCTAGTCTACGGTATGGAAGCTGTCCTACCTGTGGAGCTGGAAATACCCTCACTACGCGTCATGCTCGAAAGCAAGGTTAGTGAAGAAGACTGGTGCCAAAGCCATGTTAACGAGCTAGCCCTCCTAGATGAAAGAAGATTAAAAGCTCTTTATCACATATAGGGGTACCATCCCCAAATAGCGCGATCATTCAACAAGAGAGTCAAGGACCGTGGTGTCCAGGAGGGGGATTTAGCCCTCATGGAGATAATAGAACCCATCTGGAACCCCAGAGGAAAATTCAAGCCCAATTGGAGCGGCCCTTACATTGTGAAGAAAATCTTGTCTGGCGGTGCCACCGTGCTCACTGACCTAGATGGGGAAGAGATGGCTCGTCCAGTCAATCTGGACCGTCTCAAGAAATTCTACCTCTAGTCCAAAATCTCGGCGCACTACGACTCTTCCCATCCCCCTTCTAGTCTTAAAAAACTCTTCATTTCCCTCTACCCAGAACTACGTGGGCCTGATCCTCTACAAAAAATATTTTAAAACTTTTCAAAAAAACCCAGAGGTACGTAGGTAGCTCATACATCTTACACGAGTGAGACACTTTCTTCTTCATAAAATACTGTTCTTTTCTTACCTCCGAGAACGGTGGTTCATTCTAAAATTATTTGAACAAAAGGATTATGTATGCCTTAGCGATCGGTATAGATAATTCAACATACAAAACTCATCGAAAGGCACAGCTGGATGATAAAAAAACTTGTTTATTTCATTAATAAGAAATTACAGTACGGATTACATAAGAAAAAGGAACGTATAACTCCCTTCCCCGCCACCATAAAAAACCAAATAAAATCCCCACATACATTCCCTATTACATAAATAAATTCCCCAGGAGTCCTACCCACAGCTACCTGAAGATCCTGCACCTTCATCATCTACATCATGAGGACCCCAAGTTTCCTCTATCTGAATAGAGTGCCGAAAACATTTCATGGATCGATGATCCTTAACCATTTTTGAAAAGACCACAACACCCCCTTCCATGGAGTCAGATAAAACAAACCATCTTTGACCAGTCTCTACTCCCAACATTTTACTGACTACTTTCCTCCATAACCACCTCATATAATCTTTGGGGACATGGAAAACCTTCTGAATAGACTGAGAGGGACGGGTCAATGTATGCTGATTTTCCAATAGAGACCCAAGTAACAAACGCAGGCGCTCAGTCAAATCTTTTACTGGAAAGAAATGTGAGGTCCGAAGGGGCACGACCTGCGCCCAACCAAATTGGCGTAGAAGACGCCAAGGGAAATAAAAAGAGGTCTGTCTGAGACCAACCAGCCGCACATATGAATACTCTCCTAGCTCTAGAACAGGCTGCAATTATCCCCACCAAGGCACGGACCAATACAGCCCACGAGCCCTGTGCTCCACAAACCAATTCTCCCAGTTCTCAACATAGAGGCCAACGCGGATGAAGTAGCGTGAAAAGAAGTTAGGCACGGCCGACAAAGGATATTCTGGAGGAGTCAACAAGCGAAATCTTTTAGATAACCACATGAACAGCATCACAGGGCTACCCCTTAAAAAGTCAGAACGACCTACTCTCTAGGCATCCAGGACATTCAGAGTCTTCGCCAATATCACCACCGCAGGATTGCGACGGTATGACATCCATGAAATAATGGTTGCAAGTTGTGGGTCCACTTGCACCTCCCCAGTCACCAACAGCAATTTCGAAACCTGGCCCAGAACCACGACTCTAGCATAGCCTGCATCACTTACTTCCCGCAAATGCACAGACTATAGCACCGCCGGGAGGGAGATCATTCCTCCAGCAACTAACGACCTGGCCACCGAAGTCGAGATATAAGGAAGCCCGACCATCAAATCCCTGGGAGAATGGGAAAATTCGGGTAAAGCCACAACAACATTGGGATTCACACCTAGTATGGCAGAAAATTCCTCGTAGGTAGGACAAACTTCTTCCAACCCAAAGTGGAATACATGGTCTTCGGGGTACCAGAATTATACCGCCACTATCAGCATATTCCACTCAAAAGGCCGATTGCGCCACAAGGAGACTCGACGCATGTTGAAAGAATCACAGTCGACATTATAAGAGCACATAGCTTCCAAGGCTTCAAGGTAATTGATAAACTCAATGCTACGAGAGCCATCTTGCAAGACTAAAAGATAATGGGTAGGCGGATGAGGATGCAAAGGTGTGATGAGAACACTCCACCCTTACCTCCTTTTTATACTTGAGAACTCTCACAAAAGACATAATCCTTGCAGAAATCGGATGGAATCCTACCCCACAAGGTACCAAAGACTGAAGAAGGTACCATTCAAAGCTTTGAAATTGATGGGACTGGACTGAACTGTCGATAGGTAGGTCAGGGTGCTTGTCGATCGACAACCCCCCATTTTTGGAAATTTCCTCCTTTCCTCTTTTGACAAATCAGAAAACTCAATACAAATAAATTGATATTCTGAAAAGAATTTCAAGAATTAGGTTTTCTCCTTATAGGATTCCCCTTTTAAATAAAAGCTTTCCTTCGAAAATTCCAAAAAATTTCCTTTTTTACGGTCTCAGTAGCAAAGTAAAAAGTGCATGTGCATGCATTCATTCATCATTAATAAAAGATAATAATCAAAAAACTCCCATTGCATTGCATATATTTGTGTTCTGTGTTACATCAGTTTTGCAGGAAACAAGTAAAGAAAAGTAAAAAACAATGAGACTCAGCCCAAACCGACATTTCATTCCCTCTCTCTCTCTCAAGAGTTTCCACCCCCTCGACGCACTCTCTTTCCCCTACAACGAGACGAAGCACCTCCACTACCCAAGATAGAGTCTTCCCCGGATGTGGCTGATGGCACCAAGCAAGAAGGAATAGGGACAACATACCAAATGTGGGCAGTCGCTGATGATATCCAGTCTCTGATGTCTCTCAGCCAAGTGGTCGATACCCAGACTTGCTGCAAGGAAAAGGCAGAATTAGTATCAAGCAAAAGAAATCAAAAAGAGTAAAAGGACCGAAAGGTTTACCGCAGGATGAAGGACCTCCTCTGTCAAACCCAACTCCTCCGGATCCATCATAAGAGGACGATGCAGCATCAGTACTATCCCTCCATCAGCCCGCCGGATGTTGTACGAAGAAGTGTGTAACCGAACGAAAAGGAACTTCTGAAGTCACTACTAAAGATGTCGACGGACCGCCGCCACTATGGGAGGACCCCACTGGTTGACTCGAACTCGCAGGAGGGAAAGGTAAGGCATCATGTATGCTGGGTGCCATCAACCATCTCGTCACAAAGTCCATATAGTCATACGGCGCAGACGTATCAGTGTACAATGAGTAGGACTCGTCGATCATTGCCGTGATCCTCTCATCCTCCAACAGCTGTCGCTCCCGCCTCATAGATGTAGGAGGATGCATGGGTGGCACCACCACCTCCCCCTCGGTAATCTGGCGAACTACCCTCTCCTCGAGATACCAGGAATGGACGAAGTCATGCGCCAACAAACGCCTCATCTGCGCATTCACCCCAGTCATCCCCGTATCCTGAATGGCTGTCCCCCAAGGATGAGAGGTCACCTAAAAATCCCCAAGCAGGCATGAGTCAATACAAGATCAGAAGGTGAAAATACCAAGACTGAAATGGAAAAGACCTTACCCGACCACTGGTCAGGTCATTCAAGACCTAACGTACCTCCTTCAGGGAGAGAGATCCCTTCGATTGCCGGTTGGCCTTACACCATCGATACAAGCGACAAAAGTCCCCAATAGTGTCGTCCTTCAGAGCAATCAGCGGGGTGTTGCACCCAATCACCTCATAGAACCACGTCTGAATTCACAAGAAAAAAAAGACGCATAAGGGAAATGCGAATGCATAAAAGGAAAATGAGAATGCATGAGATGAAAATGTGCAAAGTAAAGAATACCTCAAGGAGATACGTGGCTCCAGTAAAAGTTTGCCGGCAGCACCGGCTGAATGCATCCAAAGAAGATTAAAGGGTCGCCAAAGTCAGAGTCCCCCAATCATAGAAAGGGATGCTCGAAAACATCCTCAAGTACGACAGAAACCACAAATGGACGAAGTCGTCGCTCGACGCCACCATGAAACCTCCCAGCACCAACAAGAGGAACAACCGGGCCATCTGCCTCACTTACAGCCCATCTTCCACATCAATCTCCCTGCTCAACAGAACCTCCTTCAGCAAGGACAGCCGGATAGAATCCCCAGAGACTATCCTCCCCACATCACTAAGTGCCGAACGCACTGCCTCCGATCTCACCCGTAAGGAGCGATCCACCTCTATCTTCTCCCCATCACAATCCAGCCCTAGTAGTTGCTGCACATCTATGGGAGTCACCGTCATCTCTCCGAATCCAAAATGAAAGGTGTGGGTAGTGTCCTACCACCTCTCCCCCAAAGCGCACAAGGCCGTTGTCGAACGAGGCATCTCATCCAGTGCAGACGCCAACCTCCGAAAACCCACTGATGATACCATCCAGCACACCACGGGTGGAAGATTCTCCCAAACATCCTTAAGCCCCGTCGTCCCACAGGCACGTATGTTCCTCAAGGAAATATCAGACTGGAAAAAGGAAAAATCTCATCAAAAGTCAATAAAGAAAGGAAAATCATCCCAAAAGAAAGGAATGCCAAAGGTCAGGTTACTTACATAACCGCCGGGAATCACTCTCGAAGAGCGATGATGCGATGGATCCCGCAGCAAGGTCCGCTCGTCCACAACCGGCTCAAATGCATCAAAAACATTCTCGTTCCCCAAAGCAAGGGCACCCTGTCCCTTTAATCCACATTCGTCCAGTCATCAACGGTAAACCACTACCGGTGGAATGTGGTGCTCCCAAAGGTGGCCATTTCTTGAAGATCGAAACATTAAAACAATTTGCAGAGAGAAATCATAGAAAGAGAGAAGGCAAGTTGTGAAAAATGAATGGGATTCGCCCCCATTATATAGGATGTCAAGCTCCATGCCGATCGGCACCTCCCCCTTCCATGCCGATCAGCACTAACCCCTTGCCTTCCCGAGGTAGTCCAAAAGTTTGTGCCACTTCCGAATGGCACCCCTCAGTCTATGTCGACTGGCACGCCCCTTAAAATTTCTTACAGAAATTCCTAGAAAATGCCAGAAAACCCTGAAAAATCCTCAGAAAATTCCTAAAAATCCCCAGACGAATTTAGAACGTTTTGATCAAGAAAATTTCTCACTCCTTCAGGCGGAACCTCAAATCTAATTCTTATCCCCAACAAAACCCCTCTTCCCCAACGGAACCTCAAATCCAATTCTTATCCCCAGCGGAACCCCTCTTCCCCAGTGGAATCCTCAAAAGCTAAGTGAAAACTCCTTCCGGTAAATCTCCAGAAAATCCCTAAGGATCACCTGATCACTTCCCCAGCAGAATTCTCTTACAGCACCCAAAATAGGTTGTTCCCCCCTGTGAGGCCTCCTAAAAAGCTTCCCCAACTATCAGCTCCCCAGCTCAGATCAGAATCACAAAGCTCTTTCCCCAGCCAAACCGAACCAATCTTGGGTCAGAATTGGCCCTAATCTTGGATCGTCACCTGGGTTAGGTCAGAATTGACCTTGGTCCTCAGTTGTCACCACTTTTGGGTCAGAATTGACCCCGATCTTGGATCGTCACCTGAGTTAGGTCAGAATTGACCTCGGTCCTCGGTCGTCACCACTCTTGGGTCAGAATTGGCCCCGGTCTTGGATCGTCACCTGACTTAGGTCAGAATTGAACTCGGTCCTTGATCGTCACCACCCTTGGGTCAGAATCAGCCTCGGTCTTGGATTGTCACCTGACTTAGGCCAGAATTGACCTCGGTCCTCGATCGTCACCACTCTTGGGTCAGAATCAACCCCAGTCTTGGATCATCACCTGAGTTAGGTCCGAATTGGCCTCGGTCCTCTGTCATCACCACTTTTGGGTCAGAATTGACCCCAGTCTTAGATCATCACCTGAGTTAGATCAGAATTGACATCGCTCCTCAATCGTCGCCACTCTTGGGTCAGAATTGGCTCCGGTCTTGGATCGTCACCTGAGTTAGGTCAGAATTGACCTCGGTCCTCGGTCATCACCACTTTTGAGTTAAAATTGACCCCAGTCTTGGATCATCACCTGAGTTAGGTCAGAATTGACCTCGGTCCTCAGTCGTCACCACTCTTGGGTCAAAATTGACCCCGGTCTTGGATCTTAACCTTAGTAGGTCATAATTGACGTCGATTCTCGGTCGTCACCACTCTTGGGTTAGAATTGACCCCGGTCTTGGATCGTTACCTAAGTTAGGTCATAATTGACCTCGGTCCTCAGTCGTCACCACTCTTGGGTCAGAAATTGGTCTCGGTCTTGGATCTTCACCTAAGTTAGGTCAGAATTGACCTCGGTCCTCGGTCATCACCACTCTTGGGTTAGAATTGGCCTCGGTCTTGGATCATCACCTAAGTTAGGTCAGAATTGAGCTCGATCCTCGGTCGTCACCACTCTTCACTCTTGGGTCGGAATTAGCCCCGATCTTGGATCTTCACCTAAGTTAGGTCAAAATTGACCTCGGTCCTTGATCGTCACCACTCTTTAGGTCAGAATTGACTTCGCTAGACCTTTACCCTAAGCCCACAGATTTGGCTTTGATCTTCATAATTGATCATCCCCAGCACACTCCTTAGGTCCTCATAATCGACCTCAACCCTCTGAATCGGTCATACTCCCTCAAAATCATCTTGTGGCATCTATTCGATGGTCATTATTTGTTCCAAACTCACCCGTCGAGGGTCTCGCTAGACACCCCATTCTATTACCCCCTAACTCACCTTAGGTACCTAGTACTTCCACTCATCACTGCAAACCCCGATCATATCACGAGCACTGACCTGGAAATCATCGGGCACTCCCCGGCTCAGTTTGACCCAAAAGACAAACTCTTCGTATTGATTGAAGCTGAATGAATCTTTGAAGGGAACAAAATACCCTTTCCAAAGGTCCACCCCGTGCATGATTCTGACTTACCATGCGGACGAACGGTCCGTTTGCATCTGAAACCTGACCTAGAGGCCACCGGGCGCTCCCGAGCTTTGTTTGACCTAAGTCAACACTTCAGCTCAATCAAGGTTAAATGAATCCTCAAAGGGCCCTGAATACCCTTTCCAACGGTCTCCCCGTGTGCGATTCTGACTTTCCATACGGACAAACGATCCGTTTGACTCCTGGAGGTGATCGAGCGCTTCTCGAGCCCGGTTGACCAAAGTCAACTCTCCAAAGCTGGTCAAACTCTTTGGAATGTCGAAGTACATCTCCTAACCTTTCCAACGGTATGCCCCGTGCGCGATTCGGATTTACTATGCGGATGAAAATCCGTTTGCATCCGAATGATTTCCCGTCCAATCGACCGACAAATGCTTCCGAGACATATTTGACCCAAAGTCAACTCTTGAACCCAGGAGCGGTCCAATGGACTTTCTAAGGTCTCTAAATTACCTTTACAACGCTATGCCCCGTGTGCGATTCTAACAAACAGTTTGAACTCGGGGACCGATTTTCCGAAAAAGACTGAAACACATTGCCAAACGACAGGTTCCAGAACCTGCCTATCGGCACATGCATGCCGATAGGCAGGAAGGGCTCTAATCCGATCGGCACTCACCTGGGACTATAAAAGGATTCCTTCACCTCATTTTCACGGGGAGCCCAGATCTGATAAAAATCTCTCGGAACGAATCCCAGAAACCTCTCTCGAAGGAAGCGTGATTTCAACTTCCAAATCCCCTTCTTACTTCCATTTATGCATCATCCCTTTCATCAAACTTGGTGAATTATCCACTCTCCATCATCATCCAAAGTGCAAGGGCTGCTCCCTAACATTCAATATCAAGCTTAAGATCTTCAAGAAGGTCAAACTTTCTAAAACTCCCTCTTTAAATTCTCTTGAATTCCCAATAACTTGTTTTCTTACTTAGCACTTTTATTATCCCATTTCACACATCCTAATATACTTTTTACTTAGTATTATTGCACATATTTTTTTTTCATAAAACCCAAAAAACAAGAAAAAGAGGGTTTTGCTCATAAATTCAACTAAGGGATTCTCATATTTTCCTCACACTTTTCTCAGAACTAAAACACTTTTTTCTACACACACACACACACACACAAATAAGAGATTCCCCATTTCGGATTTATGGGATAAACCCCACCCCTCGTTTTACATGCGAACTACATGGACTTTGATGCCTTTATAGGCTACGTAGACGTCTCGGGGTAAAACCCGAGACTCGAGTCCTCTTTCTCACTTTTTCTCTCATTTTCTATCTTCTCTAAATCCATTTTTCTTATATTATACATATACTTGTTCTTAGTGACGCATTACCCCATATGCGTTATCGTTCCCTTATAACGATCAACGTAGGGGTAATCGCGTAAATCTCATTTTTTCTAATATTACTCTTATATCTTCTTACGGACAACTCACTTTATCTTTTCCATGATACAAGTCAAGGATTTCTACCTCCACTCTATATATATACACATGCACACATATCACGGGGGGAAACATAAAGGAAACTAGCAAATATCCATGAGAGATCGAAAGGGCGGAATGGGTGCCTAACACCTTCCCAATTTGTAACTAAGCCTTTGAACCCTTATCGAATCATCTTCGTTTCGTATGCACCAGTATGTATTTGGATGCCTCTCTTCGGGGTGGCTTCCTCTTTTTCTTTTGTCTATTTTGAGTAAAATAGACTGGCGACTCTAAATCTCTCTACATTTTCACACCACAAACCACGTCGGCCGAAGCGCTCCCGAGAGGGATGCGCGAGACCCGAAGGATCCTTTCCTCCACGCACCTGCCCATGAGGATTAGGATCGGGTATGTCCACAAAATCCATTAT
The DNA here is from genome assembly GCA_949130495.1 of Sambucus nigra. NCBI lineage: Eukaryota > Viridiplantae > Streptophyta > Magnoliopsida > Dipsacales > Adoxaceae > Sambucus > Sambucus nigra. Next base: position 473,589,333 of record OX422208.1, on the reverse strand, counting down.
GACATATCATTTAAATTTATTAAGCCCAAAAATTGTGGAGCAATAACTTTAGGGGTAATTGTGGGTACCTAGATTTTTCGGTCTGGCCCAAAACAGGCCGGGACAAGTAACCTGATAAAAAGGCCCAAAGTTTAGAGAGCCTTGCATCATAAGTAATTCGAGTAACGACTTGGTAAACCCCAGAAATCTCGGAGGCAGATATTCTAGGGATTTTGGATTGATGTGGTGGTTTTCCAACACCCCACTAATGAACCATCATATAAACAACCCTAGGCCTGGGGCAAAATGCACGATTTGTATTCTTTGGAAAACACTCCCCGGAGTATATCAAAATAATACTGACTGCACCACCATGGACGTTGACATTCTTACTGAACCACGTATATATTGTGTTGTGTGATTGGCATCTTTTACATTCTTCACATTCTTTGGTGATTGCACTTTTCTCATTTATTTGTGTTGAATATAATTATCACCACAGTTGGTAGTCCCGAACGATCCCGATTTATGACAAGTTATTATGTAAGAATCCCATGGGTCAAGATTGTTTGCTCACCCGGGTGGAGATAAGATGTATCAAGATATGAGATAAAAATACTACTGGGTAGGTATAAAGCGGGACATAGCTGAATTTGTCTCCAAATGCACCACTTGTCAGTTAGTAGAAGTGAACCACCAGCGATCCTCGGGAATGTTAGAACCGCTGGAAATTTCTGTATGGAAATGGGAAATTATTTCCATGGATTTTACCACATGATTTCCCCTGACACAGCGAAGCCATGACACCATTTAGGTTATTGTGTACCGGTTGACGAAGTCGGATCACTTTCTACCGATGAGGACAGATTTTACGACAGCACAATATGCTCAGCTCTTTATTACCAAAACTGGGAGATTACACGAAGTACCGATCAATATTGTGTCTGGTCGAGATAAAATCATTGTCTCCCGTTTCTAGCAGAGATTTTAGGAATCTATGGGTACTTAATTGAGGTTGAGTACGGCATACCATCCCTAGATCGATGGGAAAACGTAACGAGTAAATCAGATGTTGGAAGACATGCTTCAGATGTGTATGCTAGATTTTGGAGGAAGTTAGGAGAAATATCTACCTTTGGTGGAATTTTCTTATAATAATTCTTACCAATTTACTATAGGAATGGCGCTTTACGAGGCATTGTATGGATGCCTATGTCATTCACTTACGTGTTTATTGGAAGTTGGAGACAATAAACTCTTTGGTCCACATTTGATCTAGGATACTTCGGTAAAGATTGAAATGATTTCTAACCACATACGTGTTGCTCAGGACCGCCAGAAGAGCTACACCAACGCATACCGTAGGCATGTGGAGTTTGAAATAGGAGACCAAGTGTTATTAAAAGTGTCTACGATTAAAGTTATTATGAGTTTTGGCAAGAAAGTCAAACTTTCTCCGGGATATGTAGGGCCTTTCCCAATTATTGAAAGGATTGGTCCTGTAGCTTACAGACTTGCCTTTCCAGAACATTTACAAAGAATTCATGATGTCTTCCACGTTTCATCCTTAAAAAATTATAAATGATGTGAGGGGTCTCATTGGCATGTTCCATTGGAAGAAATTGAATTGCAAGTTGACATTTCATCTGAAGAACGATCGGTTGCCATTTTAGATAGCAGTGAGCGTAGGATACGATAAAAAGTAGTCCATTTAGTTCAAGTCCAATGGGGGTACCATAACACAGATGAGTCAACGTGGGAACGAGAGGATGCTATGAGACTCGTCTACCCTTACCTCTTTCCATAAGGTATGTCTAAATTTTAAGGGTGAAATTTCTTTAAGGGGGAAGTATGTAATACCCCTTACTTTGGTGTATGTATTTATATATTAAATTATCGAGTGTGGGTGATTTAATATAATTGAGAATTAAAATAAGGATTCAAAATAAATATTAATTTGGTTAGAATAGTTAATGTTTATGAAAATTACACATTTTAGTGGAGTGATATGGTAAATATAATATTGTTTTAAGTAATTTCGTCATATATATTGTGTTGATGACGGGATTTAGTCATATTTCAACGGTGGCCTATTTTAATGAATTGTCAGAGGTCGAGAGATGATTTTTATATTTTGAGTTTTGAATGAAAATTTGGAGGGTGCGGTTGATTCCGGAAGGGCTGAGAAAGTCAAAATGACTGCCTTGGGGTTTTTATTAGAGTTCCAGAATCTTTTTGACAAATTTGACTCGTATTGGGATCTACTAGTTATTTTTATGTGTGTATTATAATTTATAAATAGGATTACTATTGATAAGGGGTTATTAGGCTTAAGTTGGCAATTAATCTCAATTAAGAGAAAACCCATTTGAGAGGGAGAGAATGAGAGAAGAAGAGAAATAAGAAAAAGGTGGGGAATCTTTGAAATCTTATTTAATCCTTGACTTTTAGGAAGAATCAGGCCCTACAATTTTTGAGGCAATTGGATTAATTTGCTAAATGTTTAATTGTGCTCCTATTTCATAATTTTTGGTATGAATTTAATAAGATTAGAGATATAGGTGTTAAACCCTAGTATCTAGTATAGAATAAAAACCCTTATTGTGTGTATATGGGTTCGAAGGTATAGACACAGTGGAACTCATATTTTTGGTGGATTCTGAAGTGAATCATTGTAAAATGGGGTTCGTTGGAGAATTTGTAAAATTTTGTAGGATGCAGAAATGGGTAGTTCGAATCGGTTTGTTTTTTAAGGATACCGGATCGGTCCAGATGTTAAAATTTTTGCAAAAAATTAAGGAACCGAACCAGTTTGTTTTCATAGGGCACTGGATCGGTCCGGAGGAGAAAATTTCTTTTAGATTTTAGGAATCAGACCGGTTCATCTTTGGGGACCTATGGTCCGATCTGGTTACTGTAATTGATAATTTTGATGCTATTCTTCTCTAGATGATTTAAATACTTAGGAAACTCCTTTATGTTATTGTGTGAACATGTTTATGGGATAGAAGGTGGGTAAGTTATGACTCGATGGAGGGGTTAACATAGGGATATTTTCGAAGCATAATTGAGAGGGTAATATGTTGCTTCCATTTTTACAAATCCTCCATAGAATGGGAATTCTTTCGAGGAGGGTTATGGGATAATGAGTGAGAGTTTATGGGTTATTCCAAGGGTAAATTGGAGAAATAATTAGAAGTGTGATGAGTTATCAATAAAAAATTAAGTGAGTAAATTATAGGATGAACTTGAGATGTTTGTGTGGATCATTAACTAGTGTAAGGTGCGGTATTTACGTATAGCTAGGATTAGTAATATATGTATATAAATTCTAAAGTTTCATAGTTTGTATATATAATGTGGATATATATTGGATGTGTAATATACGCTATGTGGTGCATACCCCTCTAGTTCTATCATGGGAAGTTGCACGATGTGGGAAACTCCTCTGGCTCTAGTATCAAGGAGAGTATGGTCCCCAGGTCATAGCGTCCGATATTTTACTGCGTGTGAGGCAGGGGTAAGATGTCTTGGGTATAATTCTTCTTATCTTTAGGTAAGGAACTATGGCCACTTCCCATGTGCTTTTCAATAGGTTTTATACCAAGTCGGTGTGAGAGTTAGACCGCTGGTAGCCCATAATGATAAGTGAGTAATTCCCTAAAAGATGATAGCATTGTAGAGATTGTTAGCATATCTGTATGATGTGTGTTATGTACTACCCTAGTTGTATGATATGTGAGATATGCATTACCTTTTTTTTAGCATGATATTTTATATGAACGCTTTGATATTTATGGACTGGAATTTAGGAGTATGTTTTATGGACTGAGGGCCGAACGGGTTTCCACAACTAACCATGTTAGGTAGTAGTGTATCGGGGTGGGGGGGGGGGAGTTCTTTTTTCGAATTTCACTTGCGAGGCGTACTAGGCATGAATACTAGTGCTATGTTGGAAGTGAAGAAATGTTTGGTCATTAGTACATGGGATATTTGAATTTACTTAATGAAATATAAATGTCATCTAATTGATATTTGGTTGTAGTTATGGATATGGGAGTTTATGCTTAGGCTTGAGGGGGTATGGTTCATAGATTTATTTTGGTAGCTTAACTTAATATTTGTGTTCGCTTAGGTGCATGCTGTAGCTGAGAGGTGACGTTGAGTCTTAAGGGAGTGAGACTCCGCATAATTATGAAATCTTGGATTTTCAATTATTATGCATTAAAGTCACTTGATAAAATTATTTTCAAATCCAGGGATCTGACACGTTTATATTTTCCCATGCTATATGTATATTATGTCTGTTATAGGTGTTCCTTCGCAAGAACGCCCATAATGATTATCTATTCTAGAGTTTTTGGGAGCTATAACATGGGCGGGATGTTATAGGATTTTTTTTTAGACGCAACTCTTTTTGAAATCTATTTAAGATCTCATACATGTAAATCAGGTGGTTATACCCATAGGTTTTATTGTTGATCTCTTATATAACTGTCTTTTGATTGTTGTATGGTCTGTTTCTCGACATCGTATTTAGGAATATACTTTTGTATGTATATTCTTAGCATGTTAATGATCTAGTCCATTAATTGTCTTTTGTTGTTCAAACTCCGTTGTATGTGATTGATTTATTGTTTGTACGCTTTTAAAATAAAATAAAATTTCCAACTTTATATATATACACACTAGTGGAATGCCCGTGCCTGAAGGCACGATGAAAATTTTCAAAGTACATAAACGCAAAATGACGAAAATTCCGTTTGCCAATAAAACAAAGTACAATATTAAAAAAAATTATCATAATCTCATTCGTTTATAGGACTATCCACCCTACTTAATATGTCCCCCACAAAAATTATTAGAATAAGAGCTTTTGTTTGATCTTAAGCGGATAAAATTGTTCAAAGTCTCCACATATTTAGGATTATTTCAATTCCACGACAAAAATGACATTTCAAACTCCAAATCTACATGTTTTATATTAACCAAAACTATATACTAAAAAGGTTTGATAAATAATGGTATAAATAAACTAAATATAAAGAATTTTAAAAGTATGTTATTTCACAATTTGAATTAGTTCTTCATCCATTTGGCACACTTCACGAAGTTGTTGATGGAAACAATGATATGATACCAAAGTTGTTGCAAGGAAAAATGAATAATATCTACAATGATATAAAGAAGGCTGCAATAATTAGTAAAATATATAGAAGAGTTACAAAAAAATGATCCTCATAATGTATCTTTCTTTTTGTGTTGCCTAAAATGAAATTGAGTCAAATATTGGAAAAATAATCTTTGGACGAAACGTATCATTGGACCATTGCACAAACATAAAAAAAAATTGGAAGGAACCTATCTACCTTAAGATTAGACCGTAGCTGGAACATCTTCTGGTTGTACTTCTGAAAATCTGAGAAAATGACCATATGCGATGCCTTCTCAAGAGCAGCTACAACAGGAACAGCAGCATCAGGCCAGATAAATAAATTCTTACCCTGCAAAATGCATCCAATAATACATCTCAGAAGGCTAGAGAGAGAGAGAGAGAATTTCAAAATCTGATAAATGAGATACTCGTATAACTCATCAGTGAAAGGCTAAACAAAAACAATTACAACGCCAACAGCTGACGTGATATTTCCCCAGAGCACAGGTATACTCAGCCATGAGGGTTATAGTTTCGCAAAGAAGAATTTATAACAATCTGCTCATTTAACTTGTATTGTTCAAATTTAAAACAAATTCGATCAGTGGTGTACAATGCTTTCCCTCTCCTTACTTTTGTTATCAGCGGTATCTGGGAGGCTCTTCAAAGCCTCATATATGTACCAAGAGGCAAAAGCATCTGTGGTCGGATACTCTAGTTCCTTTGATAAGACAATTTTCTCCCAGTTGCCTAGTTTAATTTTGGAACGCTTTGGAAACTGTCTGCAAATAAATAAGCATTTCAGTTAGCGATCCTAGACTCCACTTCTTGAAATCTCCATCAAACTTTTGATTGGCAATAACAAACAGATCTTCCAAGGCATCTATAGATACATTTTGATCCTTGAAAACGTTAACAGCATCATTTGCAATGCCAAGCCCAACCTTCATGGTTTTAGGATCCCTAAGAAGAGAGATTTTGAGGGATTCCAAAATGAATAATATGCATAGCATGGAAATAGTTACTGTCCCCGCATATCTGCATAACATCAGCTTAAGAATGGTCTTTCGGAGTAGTTAGAACGGACACAGTAATCATATTTTTTAGTGTCTAACATTCTTAGTGTCTTTCAAAAATAGTACTAAATAAACAAGTTACTAAACATAATTTTCAAAACTCAAATATGCAACCTCATTATCAAAACAGAGTTGTCAGTCGCAAACAGTTCTTGAAAATTGGATCGATAAATGTTGTCAATTAGAGTGATACGGAGACAAACACCTATCCTACAAAATCAATAATTGGCATAATAACTTGTAGCCCCAAAATCAGTATCTTAGACTCATATTGCTTGAGGAGTTTATTCTTATAATAGATAATACAATCTGAATGTTTTACTAAAAAATAAACGAAAAAGAATTAATAGGGTGCCATTTTAGTTTAATTCATTTTTTCATCAATTTATGATATTTTTTACTTGGCATTTTTCTTTGTGTTCTTCAAAAATCCTGTAAAGAACTTGTGAAGTTTCTCTCAATATATGTAACCTTATGGTACCATCAAGGTAATGAATGACAAAACACAAAAACCTGCACTTGGAGAAACATCACATAACAATAACATAAGTTCAAGCATATAACCATCAAAACCAAAAAAGACACTGGTCCTGATAAGTCTAATAAGGGAAATAGAAAATTGAACCTCAATTTTTTAGCTGCGGAATCTTCTTTATTAATTTTCTTCTCCCACGGTCTCTTTCTATAATCTTCCAACATCTGACGCTACATGAACCTTCAATCTTCATTTACCTGTTGGATTATAATACTTCATCAATTGGCTTGTTCTTAGATTTTTTAGAACAACATTTCAGAAACGCAATCATCAAAAAAGTTTTTAAAATGTCATAATGCGTAGAAAACCCTAACTCAAAACGATAAAATGTCACCTGATGATGAAGAACAATCCAATAGATTAGTACTTCCAAAATCCCAAATTAATGGACCACCAAGAAAATTCCTAAATCACCAACACCAAAATCAAACAGCGAACTCTCAAAACATAAATACGAAAAGAAGAAAAGTAGTTAAAACAGATTCATTGATGTATATATCTTATTCAGTTCCAGTAAAAGTCTTAAGATGAATCATTAGTTCCAGTAAAAGTCTTGGGAACATCTAGAACATTCTGCTAAAACAGATTTAGTGAGATTTTGGCACGTCATGATTTAGATATTGAAAAAGCGGAAAAAGTCCCAAATTATAAAAATATTAATTTCCTTTTAAGTAAATGCGGAAGCGTATAATAAGTGATGGTTCAACAAAACAAAACAAGGCCGGGTTTTAATATCATAAGAAACAAATTAAAACAACATAATTCAAGTCCTAGAATTTGCCTAAGTCATCATTAACAATTATTCAATGTTAGGCGAAACCATATTAATGCAAGTGACTTGAATAAACCAAATTTACCCAATATTAAATTAAAGTCCCAATTTAAATGAGTGTGATTGTAAAACCAAGTTTTATCTTGAAATTAATCTAGCATGCGTTCTAAGTGATATAGAGCAAGATAAAATCAACAGTCACACAACACCGCGATGTACGAGGAAAAACCCACTAACGGGAAAAAACCTCGGGACGGCCCTAGCCTCAAATCCACTACAAACAGTATTACAAAATACAAGACAAAAGACTTACTTCCTAAACTCGAACCCTCTCAAGCCGTGATGCTCCTTCTTGTATCAACCTCCAATTAGCGGATAACCAATGGAGCTCCACCGTGGTCTCGGAATACACCGATGGGACTTTATATGGTCACTTTATAACGCTCGACTCGAACCCTCTCAAGCCCCGATGCTCCTCCTTGTAGAAACCTCTTCCTAGCGGACAACCATGGAGCTCCACCGCGATCTCGGAATCCACTGATAGGACTTTGTATGGTCACCGTCACCCAATCTTGGAGCCTTTCTCCAAGTGAGTAATACCTCAATAAACTTCTTCTTCTTCTTTGTGATGGGATGTAGAAGGAAACCCGAAACGTCTCTTTTTCAATTCGGTAGAGAAAACCGGTGCCAAAACAATCTCCAAGCAATTGATATTTATATAGAAGCTTGGATAAACAATTGGGTGTAAACTAGAGTGTGTATAAAAATTTTCTTGAAAGAATTACACTCAAAACTTGAACATTTTCCTAAAACTATTTTTGCTCTCAAATTCTCTCTAGGAGATAAACTAAGTTGGAAAAGTTGTCTTGGAAAATGTGTTTCCCGCACATAATATTGCATGAAAAAAGTCGGTTGAAAACCAAGTGGAAGAGTGGGGAAAAACTGCAAAAAACTGCCAAATAACTGTTCCCGCTGGAAGTTCGTTCGAACGAACGTGATTCTCGTTCGAACGAGACTTCTAACGAGTGACCAGCCTGGGCTCATTAGAGGTTCGTTAGATACCTCGTTAGAACGAGCATTCGTTCGAACGACATATCGAATGACATATCGAACGACATATCGAACGACTGTCAAGTTAGGGTCGTTGGCAAAACTCGTTCGAACGACCTGGTTCGAACGACAAAACTCGTTCGAACGAAACAGGTTCGAACGACAAAACTTGTTCGAACGAAATCTGGTTTGAACGAAAAAACTCGTTCGAACGACATTTCAAACGAACAACCAGAAAGATTAAAAAATTCGATTTTGGCCCAGAAACTTTTATATACTTATTTTTTAAGTTTCTAATTGATTCTTTCTGAAAAATAAAATGCAGTTTTTATTAACCTAACACCCAATACAAATTGTTCCAAGCTCCTATATAAATATAATTACATTCATACCTTGGGAGCATGGAACCTTAGTTGATGACGTAGAAACGAGGCACACAAACCGGCATTTTGATGAAGCTTTAAATTCTTTGCCGCTACGTCTTCAACATACACTTCATAGGCTTGAGAATATCACAATAAATACTATCCTATGAATAAATGTTTTTGTCCGGAATTGAGCCAAAACTATATATGGACTCAATTGGAAATTTGTGTCCTTACAAATCTCCCCCTTTGTCTATTCCGGGACAAAAACCAAACAAAAATCCTAAAGGGCCATCAAGCTCTACTAGACTCAAAACATAACCCGCCCAATCTTGATTCAACCCAAGGATCAAACGCTTTGCCATAGAAATATGCCGCTTTAGAATAATTCCTGCACACTTAAGCAAACTCATCAAATGCATAGGGAATATCAAAAGTATTAAATGCAATGAATTAAATACTCCCCCTAAATTAATTCTCCCTTTAAACACATGACCTACTTAGAAAGACGTCTCCCCCTAAGATAAATCTCCCCCAAACGAAGATACGATGATAATAGGATTAGATACCATTTCTCCCCCTATCATCATTCTCCCCCTTTTTGTTCGGGAATAGGCAAAGGATAAAGAACTAATAAACAGCATGAGAAAGCTTAAATAAAAGACATGACAGCATATGGGCAATAAAAACAAGGCAAAGACAAACAAATATCATATATATATATATATACTTTAAATATACCAAAAGAGCACTTTGCATATATATATATATAGATATAAACACACACATGACACAAAATACAATAAATTTTCACACTCGTATGGCAAAAATATGTCATATGGAAACGGAAGTGTAGGGGTGTGAACTAGCAACAATTAAATTTAGACCCAAACACTTAAGAAACGTTCACGGAGTTCTCATTTGATTGCAAACTTCATCACAGTTAAATATAACCTCATGTGATAATATAAAGATTGAACTCAATGAATAAACATACACAATGCATACAAGCCTAGCATGATGATGATTCTACAAACCAAATAGAGTCATGACATTAAAGACAACTAGGATAAACGGACATTGTGCAAACCGTTAATATACCATCCAATTCTCCCTCAATGAGCATATATATTCTTTGTTTTTGAATGAATATATCAAACAAACATAGGCCTTGGCAATTGCTTTTTGTTTGATGCCAAATATTCTATTTTTAGGCCTTTGGATCACGTATTTCTTTTAGATCCAATCAACGGTGGCTTACTATCGCAAAGGATTTAATTCATCCTTTCGGAGCCCTTCCCCGTGCATATATTAATTTATCATGTTTCATTTTTCTCAAAAATCTCACATGCAACGGATTTTGACATGCACTAGTCCTCCTAGGTCATAGATTTGTAGATGACTAGATTGATAGGAGAACACCTCAAAAAGCTCAAATATAACATGTGACATTAAGATTTCAAAAGAGCTCGTGCATGTGTGAATAGAGGCATATAGAAATAGAATCCATTTAAACAATACAAAATCCAACTACTCCATATAAAACATGGTAAAGAACATTTTAAGGATTGAAAATCTAAACCAAAAGTTCTAGCCACATGGGAGCGTAAACGATAGGATTCAAACAAAAATATATGCCACTTAAAGTGTGTCAAACTAAAATACACACAAAACAAAATCTTTTTGAGTTTTTAACATTTTAATCAAAAATAAAGATATATACTCAAAAGACTAAACAAAAATCATTTGTATGTTTCATTAAGCTAAAATGAAATAAATAAAACACAAATGATAAACAAAAATCTTTTTATATTTTTCAGTTAAATCAAACACAAAATATAATACAAAAAGATAAACAAGTCATGATTTCAAGTATGAGATATGAAAATAGGCAATGACTAGAAAATGACTAAACAAGCATACATTTAGCATGTGAATATAGCATGAAGTACAAAAGCTAAAGTATGCAAACACTAACACATTCATCCATTAGATTTAGCAAGGGAGGAAGCATGTGTAAGTAAATGAGAATCAAAATCCCTATTTTGTAAGGCAACCAAGTCGGATTTCCTAACCCAAATTAATGAAGAATTACTATCTTGGGGTGTAGAAACGTTAGCTATCGTGGTTACTTTACTATGGGATTTTCTAGGAATTCGTTTAAGATCTAAACAAAATTGCCTAAGATGACCTTTTCGACCACAATGTGTACAAGTAAGAACATGTCGAAAAGATTTATCTAAGGAGTGATCATTAAATGCATTCCTAGAAGATTCTCCTAAAACATTGGTTTTGACTTTAGGGTTAAAATCATTACAAGAGTTGAAGCCTAAAACCAAAAGTGTCATTTTTAATTTGGACCGTTCCTAACATTTTATCTAGTTTTTCCGAACGACATTCCAAATCAAATTTGACATTACTAGAATCTTTTAATTTATTTTCCAATTCAACAATTTTAGATTCTAGTAAAACATTTCGCTCTTCAAAAGCAAGAAGCTCCTTTTTCAAGGATTCCATTAAACCTCTAAGGCTATCTCTCTCGCCTTCTACATAGTTAAGCTTCTCTTGAAGAGTCCTCTCATATCTCCTAAGGTCTTCTATTAAGGCACTATCATCAACTACCTTGACACTCTTTCTTAAACAAGCTTCTAACTTCAAATTAGTCCTTTTCAAATTAATAGATTCTTTATATAATTCATGAAAAGCATTTTGAAGTTCACTCATATCAACCTCTTCTTCATTTTCACTCTCTTCTTCTTCTTCACTCTCACTATCATAAAAAATAAGAGAATCATGTACAATGACCTTGGAAGTGGCATGTGCTATTATTTCATCATTCGATGAGTTCTCATTATCACTCACATGACTAGCCATAAAAGCCACAAAATTTTTCTTAGTGGGGGACTCGGGCTTCTCTTCCTTATCACTATCACTAAGGGTCGCATTATATGCACTGGGTCGTTTACCCTCTTTCCTTAGTTTAGTGGGGCACTCATAAGCCCTATGGCCATAACCTTCACAACCAAAACATTTATTAGACTCGTCCCTATCAATATTTTCATTACTAGGTTTAGGGATCTTATCGGCTTTAGAAATCTTCTCGTTTTTATCATGTTTAGAAGATTCAAATTTCTTAAAATCATTTTTAACTTTATCTTTGTTAAATTTAAGAAATTTTCTAAATTTACGAGCAAACAAAGCCATGTCTTCCGAGTCACTATCACTATCGCTCTCTACTACTTGTTTGACCTCTTTTCGGGCTTTTAAAGCAACGCCCTTTTCAATTTTCTTTTCAGTTTTAGAGGGAAACATATCTAGTTCATAGGTTTGTAAATCACCTACAAGCTCTTCTTATTTCGTAGAGGCTAAAGTGGGTAAAGAATTTAAAACGGTCACCTTTGGAATAAATCTATCGGGTAGGGACCTTAAAATTTTCTTTACTACACGGTCGTCAGGTATTTTCTCTCCCAAGTTAAAGGATGAATTAACAATATCAGAAAGTCTAGCATGAAATTTATGAAAAGCTTCTGTTTCATCCATTTTGATAGTTTCAAATTGAGTGGTGAGGTTTTGGAGTTTTGAAGCTTTAACGACACATGTTCCTTCATGAGTTAATTGTAAAATATCCCAAGCTTCTTTAGCAGTTTCACACGTCATAATACGTCGAAATTCATCTGGTGCGACAGCGCTAAATAAGGCATTTAAACCTCGGGAATTAAAGTTTGCTAGCTTAAACTCATTTTCAGTCCATCTATCAACGGGTTTGGGAACATGTTCATTTTCAATTAAATGTGTTGGTGGGGTCCAACCCTTAACAACAGACATCCAAACACGTTCATCGATAGATTTAAGTGCCGATTTCATTCGCGCTTTCCAATACGCGTAGTTAGAACCATCAAAAATAGGAAATTTTGAAAATGGGGAAAAATCCATTTTAGCCAAAAATTAAAGGATCTTAACGAAATAAATTATCATTTTTGGCTCTGATACCACTTTGAAAAAGCGGAAAAAGTCCCAAATTATAAAAATATTAATTTCCTTTTAAGTAAATGCGGAAGCGTATAATAAGTGATGGTTCAACAAAACAAAACAAGGACGGGTTTTAATATCATAAGAAACATATTTAAAACAACATAATTCAAGTCCTAGAATTTGCCTAAGTCATCATTAACAATTATTCAATGTTAGGCGAAACCATATTAATGCAAGTGACTTGAATAAACCAAATTTACCCAATATTAAATTAAAGTCCCAATTTAAATGAGTGTGATTGTAAAACCAAGTTTTATCTTGAAATTAATCTAGCATGCGTTCTAAGTGATATAGAGCAAGATAAAATCAACAGTCACACAACACCGCGATGTACGAGGAAAAACCCACTAACGGGAAAAAACCTCGGGACGGCCCTAGCCTCAAATCCACTACAAACAGTATTACAAAATACAAGACAAAAGACTTACTTCCTAAACTCGAACCCTCTCAAGCCGTGATGCTCCTTCTTGTATCAACCTCCAATTAGAGGATAACCAATGGAGCTCCACCGTGGTCTCGGAATACACCGATGGGACTTTATATGGTCACTTTATAACACTCGACTCGAACCCTCTCAAGCCCCGATGCTCCTCCTTGTAGAAACCTCTTCCTAGCGGACAACCACGGAGCTCCACCGCGATCTCGGAATCCACTGATAGGACTTTGTATGGTCACCGTCACCCAATCTTGGAGCCTTTCTCCAAGTGAGTAATACCGCAACAAACTTCTTCTTCTTCTTTGTGATGGGATGTAGAAGGAAACCCGAAACGTCTCTTTTTCAATTCGGTAGAGAAAACCGGTGCCAAAACAATCTCCAAGCAATTGATATTTATATAGAAGCTTGGATAAACAATTGGGTGTAAACTAGAGTGTGTATAAAAATTTTCTTGAAAGAATTACACTCAAAACTTGAACATTTTCCTAAAAATATTTTTGCTCTCAAATTCTCTCTAGGAGATAAACTAAGTTGGAAAAGTTGTCTTGGAAAATGTGTTTCCCGCACATAATATTGCATGAAAAAAGTCGGTTGAAAACCAAGTGGAAGAGTGGGGAAAAACTGCAAAAAACTGCCAAATAACTGTTCCCGCTGGAAGTTCGTTCGAACGAACGTGATTCTCGTTCGAACGAGACTTCTAACGAGTGACCAGCCTGGGCTCATTAGAGGTTCGTTAGATACCTCGTTAGAACGAGCATTCGTTCGAACGACATATCGAACGACATATCGAACGACTGTCCAGTTAGGGTCGTTGGCAAAACTCGTTCGAACGAACCTGGTTCGAACGACAAAACTCGTTCGAACGAAACAGGTTCGAACGACAAAACTTGTTCGAACGAAATCTGGTTTGAACGAAAAAACTCGTTCGAACGACATTTCAAACGAACAACCAGAAAGATTAAAAAATTCGATTTTGGCCCAGAAACTTTTATAAACTTTTATATACTTATTTTTTAAGTTTCTAATTGATTCTTTCTGAAAAATAAAATGCAGTTTTTATTAACCTAACACCCAATACAAATTGTTCCAAGCTCCTATATAAATATAATTACATTCATACCTTGGGAGCATGGAACCTTAGTTGATGACGTAGAAACGAGGCACACAAACCGGCATTTTGATGAAGCTTTAAATTCTTTACCTCTACGTCTTCAACATACACTTCATACGCTTGAGAATATTACAATAAATACTATCCTATGAATAAATGTTTTTGTCCGGAATTGAGCCAAAACTATATATGGACTCAATTGGAAATTTGTGTCCTTACAAATCTCCCCCTTTGGCTATTCCGGGACAAAAACCAAACAAAAATCCTAAAGGGCCATCAAGCTCTACTAGACTCAAAACATAACCCGCCCAATCTTGACTCAACCCAAGGATCAAACGCTTTGCCATAGAAAGATGCCGCTTTAGAATAATTCCTGCAAACTTAAGCAAACTCATCAAATGCATAGGGAATATCAAAAGTATTAAATGCAATGAATTAAATACTCCCCCTAAATTAATTCTCCCTTTAAACACATGACCTACTTAGAAAGACGTCTCCCCCTAAGATAAATCTCCCCCAAACGAAGATACGATGATAATAGGATTAGATACCATTTCTCCCCCTATCATCATTCTCCCCCTTTTTGTTCGGGAATAGGCAAAGGATAAAGAACTAATAAACAGCATGAGAAAGCTTAAATAAAAGACATGACAGCATATGGGCAATAAAAACAAGGCAAAGACAAACAAATATCATATATATATATATACTTTAAATATACCAAAAGAGCACTTTGCATATATATATATAGATATAAACACACACATGACACAAAATACAATAAATTTGAACACTCGTATGGCAAAAATGTGTCATATGGAAACGGAAGTGTAGGGGTGTGAACTAGCAACAATTAAATTTAGACCCAAACACTTAAGAAACATTCACGGAGTTCTCATTTGATTGCAAACTTCATCACAGTTAAATATAACCTCATGTGATAATATAAAGATTGAACTCAATGAACAAACATACACAATGCATACAAGCCTAGCATGATGATGATTCTACAAACCAAATAGAGTCATGACATTAAAGACAACTAGGATAAATGGACATTGTGCAAACCGTTAATATACCATCCAATTCTCCCTCAATGAGCATATATATTCTTTGTTTTTGAATGAATATATCAAACAAACATAGGCCTTGGCAATTGCTTTTTGTTTGATGCCAAATATTCTATTTTTAGGCCTTTGGATCACGTATTTCTTTTAGATCCAATCAACGGTGGCTTACTATCGCAAAGGATTTAATTCATCCTTTCGGAGCCCTTCCCCGTGCATATATTAATTTATCATGTTTTCATTTTTCGCAAAAATCTCACATGCAACGGATTTTGACATGCACTAGTCCTCCTAGGTCATAGATATGTAGATGACTAGATTGATAGGAGAACACCTCAAAAAGCTCAAATATAACATGTGACATTAAGATTTCAAAAGAGCTTGTGCATGTGTGAATAGAGGCATATAGAAATAGAATCCATTTAAATAATACAAAATCCAACTACTCTATATAAAACATGGTAAAGAACATTTTAAGGATTGAAAATCTAAACCAAAAGTTCTAGCCACATGGGAGCGTAAACGATAGGATTCAAACACAAATATATGCCACTTAAAGTGTGTCAAACTAAAATACACACAAAACAAAACCTTTTTGAGTTTTTAACATTTTAATCAAAAATAAAGATATATACTCAAAAGACTAAACAAAAATCATTTGTATGTTTCATTAAGCTAAAATGAAATAAATAAAACACAAAGGATAAACAAAAATCTTTTTATATTTTTCAGTTAAATCAAACACAAAATATAATACAAAAAGATAAACAAGTCATGATTTCTAGTATGAGATATGAAAATAGGCAATGACTAGAAAATGACTAAACAAGCATACATTTAGCATGTGAATATAGCATGAAGTACAAAAGCTAAAGTACGCAAACACTAACACATTCATCCATTAGATTTAGCAAGGGAGGAAGCATGTGTAAGTAAATGAGAATCAAAATCCCTATTTTGTAAGGCAACCAAGTCGGATTTCCTAACCCAAATTAATGAAGAATTACTATCTTGGGGTGTAGAAACGTTAGCTATCGTGGTTACTTTACTATGGGATTTTCTAGGAATTCGTTTAAGATCTAAACAAAATTGCCTAAGATGACCTTTTCGACCACAATGTGTACAAGTAAGAACATGTCGAAAAGATTTATCTAAGGAGTGATCATTAAATGCATTCCTAGAAGATTCTCCTAAAACATTGGTTTTGACTTTAGGGTTAAAATCATTACAAGAGTTGAAGCCTAAACCAAAAGTGTCATTTTTAATTTGGACCGTTCCTAACATTTTATCTAGTTTTTCCGAATGACATTCCAAAACAAATTTGACATTACTAGAATCTTTTAATTTATTTTCCAATTCAACAATTTTAGATTCTAGTAAAACATTTCGCTCTTCAAAAGCAAGAAGCTCCTTTTTCAAGGATTCCATTAAACCTCTAAGGCTATCTCTCTCGCCTTCTACATAGTTAAGCTTCTCTTGAAGAGTCCTCTCATGTGTCCTAAGGTTTTCTATTAAGGCACTATCATCAACTACCTTGACACTCTTTCTTAAACAAGCTTCTAACTTCAAATTAGTCCTTTTCAAATTAATAGATTCTTTATATAATTCATGAAAAGCATTTTGAAGTTCACTCATATCAACCTCTTCTTCATTTTCACTCTCTTCTTCTTCTTCACTCTCACTATCATCAAAAATAAGAGAATCATGTACAATGACCTTGGAAGTGGCATGTGCTATTATTTCATCATTCGATGAGTTCTCATTATCACTCACATGACTAGCCATAAAAGCCACAAAATTTTTCTTAGTGGGGGAATCAGGCTTCTCTTCCTTATCACTATCACTAAGGGTCGCATTATATGCACTGGGTCGTTTACCCTCTTTCCTTAGTTTAGTGGGGCACTCATAAGCCCTATGGCCATAACCTTCACAACCAAAACATTTATTAGACTCGTCCCTATCAATATTTTCATTACTAGGTTTAGGGATCTTATCGGCTTTAGAAATCTTCTCGTTTTTATCATGTTTAGAAGATTCAAATTTCTTAAAATCATTTTTAACTTTATCTTTGTTAAATTTAAGAAATTTTCTAAATTTACGAGCAAACAAAGCCATGTCTTCCGAGTCACTATCACTATCGCTCTCTACTACTTGTTTGACCTCTTTTCAGGCTTTTAAAGCAACGCCCTTTTCAATTTTCTTTTCAGTTTTAGAGGGAAACATATCTAGTTCATAGGTTTGTAAATCACCTACAAGCTCTTCTAATTTCGTAGAGGCTAAAGTGGGTAAAGAATTTAAAACGGTCACCTTTGGAATAAATCTATCGGGTAGGGACCTTAAAATTTTCTTTACTACACGGTCGTCAGGTATTTTCTCTCCCAAGTTAAAGGATGAATTAACAATATCAGAAAGTCTAGCATGAAATTTATCAAAAGTTTCTTTTTCATCCATTTTGATAGTTTCAAATTGAGTGGTGAGGTTTTGGAGTTTTGAAGCTTTAACGACACATGTTCCTTCATAAGTTAATTGTAAAATATCCCAAGCTTCTTTAGCAGTTTCACACGTCATAATACGTCGAAATTCATCCGGTACGACAGCGCTAAATAAGGCATTTAAACCTCGGGAATTAAAGTTTGCTAGCTTAAACTCATTTTCAGTCCATCTATCAACGGGTTTGGGAACATGTTCATTTTATATTAAATGTGTTAGTGGGGTCCAACCGTTAACAACAGACATCCAAACACGTTCATCGATAGATTTAAGTGCCGATTTCATTCGCGCTTTCCAATACGCGTAGTTAGAACCATCAAAAATAGGAAATTTTGAAAATGGGGAAAAATCCATTTTAGCCAAAAATTAAAGGATCTTAACGAAATAAATTATCGTTTTTGGCTCTGATACCACTTTGAAAAAGCGGAAAAAGTCCCAAATTATAAAAATATTAATTTCCTTTTAAGTAAATGCGGAAGCGTATAATAAGTGATGGTTCAACAAAACAAAACAAGGTCGGGTTTTAATATCATAAGAAACAAATTAAAACAACATAATTCAAGTCCTAGAATTTGCCTAAGTCATCATTAACAATTATTCAAAGTTAGGCGAAACCATATTAATGCAAGTGACTTGAATAAACCAAATTTACCCAATATTAAATTAAAGTCCCAATTTAAATGAGTGTGATTGTAAAACCAAGTTTATCTTGAAATTAATCAAGCATGCGTTCTAAGTGATATAGAGCAAGATAAAATCAACAGTCACACAACACCGCGATGTACGAGGAAAAACCCACTAACGGGAAAAAACCTCGGGACGGCTCTAGCCTCAAATCCACTAAAAAAGGTATTACAAAATACAAGACAAAAGACTTACTTTCTAAACTCGAACCCTCTCAAGCCGTGATGCTCCTTCTTGTATCAACCTCCAATTAGCGGATAACCAATGGAGCTCCACCGTGGTTTCGGAATACACCGATGGGACTTTATATGGTCACTTTATAACACTCGACTCGAACCCTCTCAAGCCCCGATGCTCCTCCTTGTAGAAACCTCTTCCTAGCGGACAACCACGGAGCTCCACCGCGATCTCGGAATCCACTGATAGGACTTTGTATGGTCACCGTCACCCAAGCTTGGAGCCTTTCTCCAAGTGAGTAATACCGCAACAAACTTCTTCTTCTTTGTGATGGGATGTAGAAGGAAACCCAAAACGTCTCTTTTTCAATTCGGTAGAGAAAACCGGTGCCAAAACAATCTCCAAGCAATTGATATTTATATAGAAGCTTGGATAAACAATTGGGTGTAAACTAAAGTGTGTATAAAATTTTTCTTGAAAGAATTACACTCAAAACTTGAACATTTTCCTAAAAATATTTTTGCTCTCAAATTATCTCTAGGAGATAAACTAAGTTGGAAAAGTTGTCTTGCAAAATGTGTTTCCCGCACATAATATTGCATGAAAAAAGTTGGTTGAAAACCAAGTGGAAGAGTGGGGAAAAACTGCAAAAACTGCCAAATAACTGTTCTCGCTGGAAGTTCGTTTGAACGAACGTGATTCTCGCTCGAACGAGACTTCTAACGAGTGACCAGCCTGGGCTCGTTAGAGGTTCGTTAGATACCTCGTTAGAACGAGCATTCGTTCGAACGACATATCGAACGACATATCGAACGACTGTCCAGTTAGGGTCGTTGGCAAAACTCGTTCGAACGAACCTGGTTCGAACGACAAAACTCGTTCAAACGAAATCTGGTTTGAACGAAAAAACTCGTTCGAACGACATTTCAAACGAACAACCAGAAAGATTAAAAAATTCGATTTTGGCCCAGAAACTTTTATAAACTTATCTTTTAAGTTTCTAATTGATTCTTTCTGAAAAATAAAATGCAGTTTTTATTAACCTAACACCCAATACAAATTGTTCCAAGCTCCTATATAAATATAATTACATTCATACCTTGGGAGCATGGAACCTTAGTTGATGACGTAGAAACGAGGCACACAAACCGGCATTTTGATGAAGCTTTAAATTCTTTGCCGCTACGTCTTCAACATACACTTCATAGGCTTGAGAATATTACAATAAATACTATCCTATGAATAAATGTTTTTGTCCGGAATTGAGCCAAAACTATATATGGACTCAATTGGAAATTTGTGTCCTTACAGATATTATTCAGTTAAAGGTTTGCGAACGAACATCGGATTTCCGGAACTGGATGGTTATGTAAGAGTACAGAGCTATATAGACATCTATATGTTTTGACATTTTGATCCAACCAAAAAATTATCTACTACACTATGATCAACACATTGACAAAGAGCACCCCCACTGTTAAGAAGATACGTGGAAGTGCATTAGATATTAAAATATATAAATAAATAAACTACAGATATGAATTTTCAATAGCATATTGAATGTTCAATACCTTGTCATTCCAAGTACCAAACGGGTTGGAGTTTACTCCAATACCAATTTCAGCTGCTACATCAGTAACCTAACAACATTAAGTAAATATATAGCTTTAAAGATAATAGGAGTGTAATGGAATATTTTAAACATGATCATGTTTAAAACATCTCTTATATTAATATACATGACATGAGAATGTTTAGGAAGCCATATTCAATATCGGGAAGGGTTGGTACCGGAGGGAGCAGTTCCAACAATCTATCAAAGTTGTAAAGCATCAATACAGGATATGATAAAACCATGAAAAGATGAAAATTAAAATAATCACAATGATGAATTCATGTTATTATAAAGGAAAATCTTTTCTAATAACAATACATTTTTTATGAATTCAACTTGATATTTGTTCTTTTTAATATATTGTGAGTCCAAGACTTATCCCCTCAGAAAGAGAGAGCTTTCACGATACATAAAATTTTGAATTCTCAAATTGAAAATAAAAATAAAAATGTTTCAGTATGTAAAGTTTGTACAGTTCTAGTTTCAAGACTAAAATTTAAATGAAATAAAACAAAAAGATCAGAGAAACATTGGGAAAAATATTTAAATATGATATTACCTTTATGTTCATTGTATAAAACATAATAGAACCAACAAAATATTTAAATATGATATTACCTTTATGTTCATTGCATCCCCAAAACAAAATAGAACAAACAAAATCGCTCAAGAAAGGTTTCGTAGATCAACCTTTGATCTTAGATCTGTTTTACTTTCTTTAAAGTCCAAATGTATGAGATATATTTCCATACACCATGTAAACTTATGTTTATCATGAAATGGACCATCTAAACAACTATAAAACAATTTAGATAAATAGATTCATAATATAAAAAGGGATATGAATAAGTTCACAGTTAAAATACTCACTTGACAATTTTGTCGAACGATTGGGATTCATGTTACCTGAAATGACCAAAAATAGTATAAGAGTGTTGTTAAGACTAAAAATTAATTTGGCATACAACAACTATAAAACATCTATAAAGTACTTTCAAACCCAAATATTAGAATCCATGAATAGACCTAGGATATAAAGTCTGGGGAAAATTTCTACCTCAACAAAAATTTCTTACCTAAACATACAACATATAAAGCTTAAAAAACTTTCATGCCTATAAAGATAATCCTTAAGAACTTGCAAAACTAAATTGCCACGGGAGGCATAGAAAATTCAACATAAGACCCCCAAATAACGACAAAACCAAAATTTCAAATTATTTCTAGAAAGCATCTTCATATGAAAAAACATACCCAAAATCAATAAACAACAAATTAGTTTAAGAGAGAGACTGAGTTAAAATGTAAGGTAAAAAATCATAAACACAATTATAACTCAGAGTTTTGAACAATAAACTCCATAAATCTTCACAAAATAGAGATCAAACCAAGTTAAAGAAGAAGAGCAAAACCTTACCTGAAGAAGAAGAAGAAAATTGCGTTAAAAACTTGAGAGAGAAAGAGAGAGAGAGAGATCATGAAGAACTCGAGTGGGCATGGTATGAGTCTGTGAGTGGGTATGACGTTGATTGAGGGGGAATGGGGTTGATTGAGTGGAAAGGGGGTGTTACCAAAATACCCCAAAATTTGAAATAAAGTGAAATAGTAGTGAGGGTAGAGGGGGAAAAATTTCTCCATGAATTTTCAACCCTCGGATTCAATTTTGGCCCATTCGATCCTAGCCTCTGATTAAGTTGTCAACTTATGAAATAGTGTCAAAAATTTTACTCCTTATTATATAGATTCTATAGTTGGTGCTGAGAATGATACACTTGAGATTCCTATTGTATTTTAGTATAGGGCTGGCCACCCGTATATTTGAATAAGAGGGGTGTCACAGGTTGTATTAGAGCATCAGGTTTTAGAGTCTTAGTATCTATACGGAATCCTACGTTCTACTGTAGTGTTTTTAATGTAAGGCCTTATCATTAGGATTGTTGTGTTAATATTGCGCCTTCAATCTTATGATTTGATAAATTATTTGAACCGTGTTTTGATACAGTTTATTCTTTCTACAGATGCCCCAGAAGCAAGGTCGCCCTACAAGGGAAATAGAGGACCCGAGAATGTGGAACCCCAAGTGCCTCAGGGGACCCTTACTGTCATAGAAGATGGAAATATTTTGGCACAAGCCGTTAACGTAACGATGATCGTAATGGCACAAAAGTATCCATAGGCTCCATAATAGCCTTCTAGTCTAGCGATCGAAACCCATCCAGGGCCATCTACGAGAATTTTTAAAAGGGGGTTTGTTGGACAATTTGTAAAATTTTGTAGGATGCAGAACTGGGCAGTCCGAATTGTTTTGTTTTCTAAGGATATCGGATCGGTCCGGAGGTTAAAATTTTTGTAAAAATTTAAGGAATCGGATCTGTTCATTTTCATAGGGGACCGGATCGGTCCGAAGGTGAAAGTTTCTACAAGATTTTAGGCACCAGACCAGTTCATTTTTGGGGTCCTCCGTTCGGTCTGGTTACTGAAATTGAGAATTTTGATGCTATTCTTCTCTAGATGATTTAAACACCTAGGAAACTCCTTTTTGTTATTGTGTAAACATGTTTATGGGATAGATGGTGGGTAAGTTATGACTAGATGGAAGGGTTACCATGGGGCTATTATAGAAGCGTAATTGAGAGGGTAATATGTTGCTTCCATTTTTGCAAATCCTCTATGGAATGGGAATTCTTTCGAGGAGGGTTACAGGATAGTGAGTGAGAGTTTATGGGTTATTCGAAGGGTAAATTGGAGAAATAATCAAAAGTGTGATGAGTTATCAATAAAAAATTAAGCGAGTAAATTATTGTATGAACTTGAGATGTTTGTGTGGATCATTAACTAGTGTAAGGTGCGATATTTACATATAGCTAGGATTAGTAATATATGTATATAAATTCTAAGGTGTAATAGTTTGTATATATAATGTGGATATATATTGGATGGGTAATATGTGCTATGTGGTGCATATCCCTCTAGTGCTATCATGAAAAGTTGCGCGATGTGGGAAACTCTTTTAGCTCGAAGAGCAGGGAGAGTACGGTCCCCTGGTCATAGCATCAAGAATTTTACCATGTATGAGAGAGGGGAGAGCCGTCTTGGGTATGATTCTTCTTACCTTTAGTCAAGATCTACGGACGCTTTCCATAAGCTTATGAGTAGGTTTTATACCAAGTCGGTGTGAGAGTCCGACCACTGGTAACCCAGGATGATAACTGAGTAATTCCCTAGAAGATGATAGCATTATAGAGACTATTAGTATATTTATACGATATGTGTTATGTACTGGTCTACTTTTATGATATGTGAGATATACATTACCTTTTTTTTAGCACGAGATTTTATATGCACGCTTTGATGTTTATGGACTGGAATTTAGGAGTCTGTTTTATGGACTGAGGGTCGAACAAATTCCCACAACTAACAATGTTAGGTAGTAGTGTATTAGGGAAGTTACTTGTTTGGATTTCTCTTGCGCGATGTACCACGCACGAATACTAGTGCTAAACTGGAAGTGGGGAAATGTTTGGTCAATGAATTTTCTTAATGAAATATAAATGTCATCTAATTGATATTAGGTTCTACTTATGCATATGGAAGTTTATGCTTAGGCTTGAGGGGGTATGGTTCATAGATTTAGTGTGGTAGCTTAACTTAATATTTTTGTTCACTTAGGTGCGCATTATAGCTGAGAGGAGAGGTTGAGTTAAGGAAGTGTGACTCCACATAATTATGAAATCTTACATTTTTAATTATTATGGATTTAATTCACTTGATATAATTATTTTCATGCCCAAGGCTCTGACCCGTTTATATTTTCCCTTGCTATATGTATATTGTGTCTGTTATAGGTGTTCGTTCGTAAGGGAGCCCATAATGGTTATCTATTCCAGAGTTTTTAGGAGTTGTAGCAAGTGATGGATGTTACAGTATTTTTGTT
Source organism: Sambucus nigra (assembly GCA_949130495.1). Lineage (NCBI taxonomy): Eukaryota > Viridiplantae > Streptophyta > Magnoliopsida > Dipsacales > Adoxaceae > Sambucus > Sambucus nigra. The sequence goes on along the minus strand of OX422208.1, from coordinate 473,564,855 downwards.
CTAGATGCATCTCTTTTTGCAATCTAGTTAAGATCTCACAGTTGTAAATCGGGGGGTTGTACCCATAGGTCTTATATGTTGATCTCTTATATAATTATCGTTTGATTATTGTATGGCCTGTTTCCCGACAACATAGTCGGGAATATTCTTTTGTATGTATACTCTTAGCATGTTAATGATCTAGTCCATTAAATTTCTTTTGTTGTTAACACTCCATTGTATGTGATTGATTTATTATTTGTACGCTTTTAAAATAAAATAAAATTAACACCTATTTATTTATATATATATATATATCAGGTGGATATCGGTTATATATATATTCGACAGTTGGTGCTGAGAATGATACACTTGAGATTCCTATTGTATTTATTATAGGGTTGTCCACCCGTATATTTGAATAGGCGGGGTGTCACATGTACTTGGAACTAAGGGTTAAAGTAGTAAATGGAACACTTTGGACACAAGCAAGTCTAACATCTAGTTGAAACAAAACATCACGAAGGGAATCATTAAGTCTCCCCCAAAATAAAAATCTTATCAAGAAAGTGACAAAAAATTCATTCAAATGACCTTTGGTCTTCAATTTTGGGCCATCTTACCTTTTGGGAATATTGGCGTTGGCTTTATTGTTAGATAAGGGTTCAAAGTCTCTTAACCAAAACCTTTACCATTTTGCAAATGAGTGATTTCTCCCGCCATGCGAGTAAGCCCTGCATAGTGAATGAATTCTCCTTATGACTTGTTCAACTCCTTGCACAAGGAATTTTCTTTAGAATCCTCATCCATTAGTGAAGACATGGTTTATCAAATTATCTATGCCCGTGAGTTCACAAATGCCCTCCAAAGAAATGGATAACTCTCCCCAATCATAATAAAAATGTGAGTATCAATACTCTAGCGAGATATAAGGATATTGAGAGAACTCGTGCTCAAAATTATTGTACTAGTCTTTGAACTTTAGAGGGTCTTTACTAGACAAAGCCTTTAGATAGTTTTCTGAGAGTTGTCCATAGACATAACATAATCAACCCAGAGTTCTCATTCCTCAGGATCTCCACCATATACATAAAAATTGATTTTGAAGAAGGGGAAATATCCTCTACTCGCTCTACTTATCAATATGTTATCACGAAAAAAAATTGAGGCATCTCCAGATTCTGTAAACCCTGTGAGTGGTTGTTCGGGAACTAAAGCAAAAAATCCATCCCCAAAGCCCTTGAGTGAGGACATGAAAATATTATTTGGATTTGCAAATGGTTGTCAAACCACTATCCCTACCTTGAGAAACACCGAAACGAGTGGTGGAGGTGGCGAAAGGGGAACCAAGTATTATGGACGTGACGATATAAATCTCAGTTACAACAAAAGTGGACATAATGACTAGAAGAGGTAAATAACCCATCATTATCTCAGCAATAGTGTCAAAGACAGTGTATGGAATGTTGGAAGAAGAAGAAACCATTGATTTATGTTGATTAGGGATGAAAAAGATATTGTATTTTGACGGAGAAGACTGAAACAAAAAGTTCTCAAGGGTTTTCTCTCCCTAAAATAATGAAAAGTGAAGGTAAACTCATTTGAAAAGTATTGGAAGAGTACATATACTATTGGAATACAAAAAGGCATCATCAATTCCAAAAAAAGGTTTAATCATCACCAAATTATGAATATCCTCCCTTAACATGACAGATGGCCTCTCAGAGTACTGAGAATTGTGTCTGACATAGTCAGGAGTTCCAGAGCATTAATTTCAACACAAATCAAGTAATGATGACAAAATACTTTCAATACCCCCCAAAATACCTTTTCGTGCGCAACTTTCTCTTTTCAAATGAACGATAGACTTCTGCACGAGTGGACTAATGTAAAGGGATACATAAGAAACCCCTCAACTACTAGCGACACTATAAGGAACATCACTTCCATGACACCTAAAATGAGTCCTGAAAAGGTTTTGACGACACATCGAAGGTGTCGGGGGAGGGGGGGACCTCATGAAAAGTCTATCCCGTTTTCACGACACTTGTAAGCTATCTTCTAAGAGTTTTCACGACTAATTTTAGGTGTCTTTGTAGATAATTTCCCAGACATGTGCTGTAAATCTATGTACCTTGATTTATTTTATACGACGTGTACATAGACATAGTGTAGTTGACTTGTACGACACTTCAAATGTGTCGTGAAATTTATTTTATTTGTAAAAAAATAGTTTTTTGGTCAACATATTACAAAAATATTCAAATTAACATTTTTCATAAATTATATCAAATTTTATTACATTCTCTTAAAAAATAAAATAATAACGATAAACATTTTAGAAGTGTGAAAATAATTGAAACTATGTTCCATTCATAATAACAATAATATCCAAAATAAAGTCTAACATGGAAGAAGTTCATAACCATAAATGACATCTTCATTCATAACTAGATATTTGAAACTAAGTCAAACAAATTAAAAATAAGTTCTAAAGATAATGAATCTCAAAGTAGTCTTCCAGTTGCATCCTCCCAAAAAAGGCATCATCCTCCCAAAATCCAAAAGCAATTCATTCTCCTAAAAGCAATGAACATGTTCAACAAACACAAATTGTGAGGTTATATATGCCCAAGTTATATTTATTACCAAAACAACCTAAAAAATTACCATAATAGCCACAAAAAGCAACATAAAACACCCCTAAACAATTACATCTTTCAGAGAACGTACCAACAACTCCAAAAAAATTAGATCCCAAGCAAACCCCAAAACATCTAGAATTATAAAAAAATGATAATAAAAGTACTACAACAGCCAAAAAATACTTCAGCAACAGTGCCAATACTATGAGAAGAGCTCCAAAATTACAACCACAAGAGCCTAAAAAATTATAATCTGCCCCCCCCCCCCCCCCCCCCCCCAAACAAAAAAAAACAGCCCCTAAGAGTTATCAAAACTGCCCCCAAAAGTTAATCAAACACCCCCTATAAAAAACATCTCATTAAAAATATTATAACTATGCCATTTAACTATTAGATTTACACGCAAATTAACTATAGAAATGGCCAAAAACTATCATGAAAGCATGAATAAATAGCTGAAACGACCCCAAAAAATTACCACCCCACCCTAATAAAAATAATTACCGTAAAAGTCTCCAAATATTACCACGACAAAGATCACAAATTACAATAACTAACTTATTATATAAATGAGAGAGGGATAGCGAGAGATTGCTAAAATAATATTCTTTAAATAGTCATGTCACTTACATAATTAGTTAAACTTAATGTATCGGTGTCTCTATGCCGTGGTATTTCCTTTTGCATCATAAAGTGTAGCAAATTCATCTCATTATTGAAAAGTTGACACTTTTAGAACAAGAATTTGAATAACCCACACTTTACAACAATCATGTTCAAGCATTTGATAGTGCAGCAATGCCTTTGTATCTATAGATTCGATCTTCCCATCATCCACCTCTTCTCCTGTGCCCAACTAGTGTAACAACATGCATATTACATTTCAATGTTTTGAAGCACTTGATGCAAATGCACTTACACCATGAGACTAACAAAAATGAAAAAAATATCAACTATCATTAATGAAAATTGAGAAAAAATTTAGATGACAAAAGTTTAATGACAATAACATGTGGAGTGGTGCAAGATCATGCATATTATCCTTAATACCTCCATGTTGATCAAAAATATAATTTTATGAGAGATTAATAATAAAAATATATAAAAAAGGTATTTAGCACCAATCTATAATTAATTTACTAAATTATGATATTTAGTATGTTTCGTTGTTTCATTCAGCCTTCGACGTGTGTCTTCCATTCCATAAGTTATTTAATTTGATTTTCAAGTGTTCTAACCCGTGAATTTTTTTCAATGCCACATCAAACTTTGTAGTAGTCTCCCTAAATCCAAGAGCATGAACCCGACCGAGAAATTTAGCACCAAGCACCTTTGTTATTGCATCATCTTTTATTGAAGACAAGTCATGAGATTAAACTGCTTCAACATTTTTTTAAGAAAAAAATCAAATTTAACAAAAATATCAATATACAAATAAAAATTCAAAATTACGAGATATATATGTCGTGGTTTAAATATTTTGGTCATTACTATAGCTTCACTAACATCTTGATTGATCAGATCCGCATTACTCCTTATATGTCCCCTTAACCAAACATCAACTTTACGAATTACGTGATGTGGATGTTCATTTTTCTACACAATAAGAAAAAAAATCAAATAGATTATCAATACATAACATTATTAAATATTATGTAATATAAATTATCAAACTCAATATAAAAATTACAATTTTCTCCTTAAGTCTTCGATAGCCTCTTCAAATACTTGTGCTTGGATAAATTTTTTTTGTCCTAGTTTCTTTACATTTGTCACTTGTAAGCTACAAAATTATGAAAGAATATTTATAAGCCACAATTAAACTCAAAAAATTTTAAAAATAACTTACTTTGAATACGAGGGATAAATTTTTTTTGACAAATTCACACCATTCATTAGATTTTACTTTCGGTGGATTCATGAGGGTAAGATAATGAGTCGTATTTTAGCCTTGAGATACGTCTAGTAATTTTAATTAGTTTTGACTTGAAATCCATCCACGTATTTTCCATGTGGCCTAAAATAATGTCCCTCCAACACTCGTTATGATTTTATTTTTGTTGCATTCAATAAAAAAAGGTACAAAAGTATAAGTCTATGATTAGTCAAATGTGATAAAAAAAAATAGAATAAAAAACATGAAATAACCCCTCCCCCCCCCCCCCCCCCCCAACAAATACAATTGAATGTATCCTTCAATTTGCACAAACAAAAAATAAAACACTTAAAGTTATAAAATCCCATATTTTATACTTTATTTGATTAGTCACCTTATCCTAACTAGGGTATGTTATTGGTATGCACTCTCATGGAAGAATACCAAGCACAGAACTTAATTGAACTGATATGTCACCAACAGGCTGCCCAAACACATTGAACTTTATTTCTTTGTGACCTCTCAATGAAATTTCTATTACATTCAATTTTTATGGTCCCCTTTTACTTCTTTCCCCATTCCTTACAAAAGTGTAGTTTGGTATCTCTACCACGGGCGGTGACTTAGGTACTTTGTTTAATATAGTTTCACCCTCCTTTTCCTTACCCATTCCTGAACTAGAAACCTGCCTCGATCTTGGTCTCTTACAAATATAATCTTGAAACACATAAGAAATATACTATATAAATAATAAAAAATTTACCTACAAATATATTGAGAAGTTAAAAATTAAAAGAGATAAATGACATATTAACTCACTTCTTGAGTATTACGCATGGACATGTGTTTTATTTTCTTCAAAAGATTTATAAATATTTATATTCATTTAACAACTAAAAGGAAAAGGAAATGATTAGAATTACTAGTCACAGAATAATGTCATTAACAACCACGAAACTAGTGAAATATATATGATTTATACATTTACATGCAACATCATACCACTACTACGAAAAGTATGAAATCATGAAAAAAAATATTTGAGTCAATTTTATATTTAACATTCAAATCTTGTGTCAATTTGGTATAAATATCAATAGTCACACAATGATGCCCTCACAATCTATCCTCACAAGTGGCTCATATTTATCCCTATCATTTTTTTGCCAAGTCTAGACACATTAATTTTAGGGATGTTAATGGATATTCAAGAATCCAAATCAGTCTGGTATCCGTGTCTGAATTTTTTAAATATTTATTTGGAAAAATTAGGGGTGGCAATTCGGGTTAGTCGTGTCATTTTCGGGTCGCTTTGATTTTTATTTGAGTATAAGTTTTGGATACTTTTAAATCTATACAAGCTAATCGTGTCAAGTTCGGGTCATTTCGAGTTATTACCATAAACGGGTTATCGTGTCAAATATTGCCAGCTCTAGGAAAAATAAATACGGTTACGGATATGGATATGGATAGTCTGTTAAAATATCTAAAAAATGGATACAGATACAGATACAGATACAGATACAAATACATATACAGATAATATGTATATCCAACACGGATAATCCGTATCTGAGGCGGAGTATCCATATTAGCAGATATTCATTTTTTCGGATATTTGTATCTGTATTGTATTTGAAGCACACTATATATATGACTTACTTGATTCTAATATATAGGAGCTTATCTAGTTTGGAAATAGAGATAAAATTTGTGTAATCCTTATTTTTACCCCAAGCCTCATTGCTTCTTCAAGATTCAAAAATGTCTACATCAACAAGAAGATGGTTCTACAGGTAGAAAGCAAACACACGACACTCTAGGATTGCATATTTTAAGTTGCATTTTTCACATATTAGGTGTGTGAGTTAACAATTGGATTAAAAAGATTTTCTATATTTTTCGTAATCTTTAGGAATTTTTTAAACATTTAAAAATCTTTTACTAAAAATAATTTTAGGGTTTTTAAAATGTTTGGGGCTGAATTTGTATTTTCAAAATTTCTAAAAATTGGTTAAAACTATGTTGGGTAGAATCCAAAAGCACTAGAGACTTTTGGTTGTGGAAATTGAATGTTTGAGAACATAAAAATACGCGTTCTTTGCGTAATCTAAGCCATACACGTGTTGTACTTAGAGCGGCAAAATTTGTGCTTGTTTCCCCTCACATACATGATATTCATTTATTACCGTTGGATAGTTTATTATCAATGGTCTGCATGTGTTTTAGCTTAGTCCCAATGCTATAAGTTTGAGCCAATCATGGTCTATTTAAATTTGGTGCATTAAAATCCGTTTGATTTGCATTCACAAATTCGATTAAATCTCATCCTTTGATTTGAGACCTGGTTCCAGATCCTTCGACCGATCCTATAAATAGGAGCCTTCACCCCTTCATTTACTATATTTTGAAAGCTTAAGGTTTGAGAGAAGAGAGAGAGGGGGGGGGGGGAGAAAAATCGAGAGGAATTGAAAAATACAAACAAAACCCTGGCAATTTTTTTCTTCAGAAAAAATGTCTTGAGAATTTGAGAGTTTAAGGGTTTCTAGTGCGTTATTTTCAACCCCTCTTAGGTTATTATCTCTCCTACTAGCACCTTTGCTCAAATCAAGACTCGTTTCTTCATATATAAACTTATAGGCTTGGTTTAAAGTGATACAATCACTCTTTTTTAAATAGTATTGATTTCTTGAGTTTAGAAATCAACATCTCTTGTTGGATTAGGTTTAAAAGTGTTTTTATCAAAAAATTGCCAACAAATGTCTTCTCTATTTTATAAAAGTTAAAAAGGAGTTGCAACATTTTCAGATCTAAGTTTTTCATTTTGAAAAACTTGTATATAAATAATATTCGTAAGTTTTTTTTAAGGACTCTCTAGAAAATAGATATGAAAAATTCAAAGTATTAAAGATCGAATCCCTTTTTAGTTATATGTAATTTTGCATTTCATCCTTAGAGATATTTGTAATTCATAGGAACTATATGTATTAAACATGTGTGAGTACATGCATGTGTAGACACATCACTCACAACACTTATCACACTAGAAGACTGAAATTGTGTGTTGATTGAGAGATTTCAATTTTTGAGTCAACATAAAGAAGGAGCTTAAGGAGACAGGCCGCTGAACGACAAGAAACCAAATTATAGCCTCAATAGTTGGAGTTACCTAACGGTGTTGGTATAACTTCTTAACTTAGATTTAGGTCTATATTGTGTGTTTAAGTTCCGTTGCTTGCTTGTACCTTAAAACTTATTCTAGTGGATTTTTTTATTTTGAGGTGTAGAGACCTCCATGGATGTTTTCCCGCTTGGGTTGGGTTGTACCATGTTAAAACTCTTGTATAATGTGCATGTTTTCGAATTCTCTCATCCCTACTGCTATACTTCTACTTTAACTAAAAATTAATTTTGGTTTTCAAAACTTGTTAACTAATATCTGATACAACTCATTCATATTTTTTTCTAAACACATATTGTGTTATTTAGTTTCTTTTCTAAAAAGAGTTTCTTCAAGAAACAATTTCATAACGTACTAGACTACTTTAACTTGTGGTAAACAACTTAGTTAGGTATTTTCAATTGGTATCAGAGAAAGGCTTTTGGTTTCTACAAAATCTTTTTAGATCCTGTGTTTTTGAAACTGTTTTTCAAAACAAGCATAGACGAGAAATATGAGAGATTAGGGAATCTATCCAGGCCTCCCCTCTTTCATAGGACTAACTTCCCATACTAGAAAGTAAGGATGATAGCCTTCATCCAAGGGACCTTGGAAGATGAAGCCTGGGATGCTATTGAAAATGGATATGTTCATCCTACTAAACTTGTAGCAGAAGGTAGTAGTGAAATGTTAAGAAATTGCACAGTGAGTTGACAAAGGAAGAAAAATTAGGCTATTATAATAACAATAAAGTAAAGAATGCTATTTTTTTTGTTAATTAATGAACATGAATTTAAGAGAATATCTTTTTATTCAACCTTTAAGGATTCTTGGGACACGATGATGACTGCCCATGAAGGTGACACACGTGTTAAGGATGCTAAGAGCCAAATGCTTATACAGCAGTATAACACAGTTATCATGACTGAGACTTTTGATGATTTTTACATTAGGTTGACTCATACAATTACTAACCTACATGCTAATTTCATTATGTATGATAGGAAAAAGGTTGTTTCTAAAATTATAATATCACTTCCACCAAATTTTGATAATAAAATATATGCAATTGAGGAGATGAATGACCTAAATCTCACTCCAAAACTCCTCAGTATCAAACTCGGAATAGTGGAAATGGAATTAGAGTTTAAGAAACAACTCTCCAATGCTCAAAAGAAACATTCTAGTCTCAGCCTTGTTTTCCAGTCTAAAGTGACGAAACCTGAGTTTGCTATCCATAACATTGTGTTAGATTCTGATGAGGAATGTAACTTAGAAAATTTTTATAATCAAATTTCTTTGATGTCAAAACATTTAAGAAAATCCTTAAATCCAGAAACAATGTTTCTTTTAAACAAGGTAAGTCTTCTTATTCAAAGTTTTCTAATAATAGGCCTCATGCGAAAAGGTATGAAAAACACCAGACAGAGAACACCAATAGACTTGACAATGATCTTAAGGATATTTAATTCTTTAAATGTGAAAAATAAGGTCACATGGCCAACAAGTATAGAGTTATTCTGAATAAGAACAATAAAAATAATAGGGCTAATATTTACAAGACCTGGGATGACTCAAGTGACTTAGATAATGATGAGCCTGAATCATCTAATGTGTTCGACCCTTGTATGTCATTCTTTGCTAACATTATTTATACTGCTGATAAGCCTACAATTAATACTGAACCTTGTGATAGAATTTCTAATCCTGTTATGTTGTATGATGTTTTTCCTATTGGTTTATCTGCATTGTCCCTTAAGAATGGTAATCATGTATAATTTTTTAGTAGTGCAAATGTCGTGTGTGAGTCAAAGGGAATGTGTTATTGACGAATTGAACATGTACAGGAGTCCTAAAAATGAGGTGTTAAGGGACAATCCACACACTACACTTAGTGACGCACATAATGACAACCTCCTGGAAATTCACACACTTTATACCAAAACTCTTAGGAAGAGCACGACGTTAAAAAAAACTGTCAAGGACCTTACTGAGAAAATAGAAGCCCTAAGTCTTATGGTAAAACAGTGCTGAGGACTACACCACTCAATGTCTGGATCATGAAAATAAAACTATGTCTTTTCTTAATCAAATCCAAGAACTTGCAGAGTCAAATGAGATTGGAAACTAAATACAAAGATACTTTACTGTAATTGGAACAATCTAAAGAGATAGTTTCAATAATCTTTAAAAAATTGAAAATAATGCTAACTGTTTTGAAGTATGCGTAGATTCAAGTAAAACCAATTCTGATGATAAAACTTGAGGAGGATTTTAACAAAAACCCAAGGCACCTACCAAAACTTTTCCAAATGTGAAATTTGTGTCTGGAGGTATTATACCTAATGACTTATGTTCAAATTTACAGGCTTTAAAAATTGACTTTGATGATAAATAGAAAAAACCAGACATTGTTATGGGAAATAGTTCTAAGTATAATGTTGAGCCTAAGACTAAATATTGTTGTCCCCCTATTAGGCAAGGAGACTCTTTGTTTCAATCTGTTAGACATAAGGCCAAAGTCCAACAAATGGACAAGCCATTTTTTTTAAGATTTTCAAAATCTTAAAAAACCATCTAGCCATCTATACTATTTTTACTGTGACGTTTATGGACACTACATTGAAGAATAAAAAACGTCCATATAAACTCGTCTTTAATTCACCTGTCTATAAAAACTTTAACTACTATAAATAGAACATAAATAGTTACGTCCTTCCTAGGCAACCTGATAATAACTCTAACTACCATAATAGGAATAAACGATATAATACTAAAAAAAATTCTAGGAGGAAGAGTCCTAGATACATGACTAGACAAAATGCTCAAAGATTTGAAAAAATTCAAGAAAAGGCACACAAAAATTTTGAACAAAGATTTAATGCTTGCAAAATTTACAAAATTCAAGAAAATTCGTGTAAATATATTAAACTAAGGGAAATTTGGGTTAGGAAAGATGATCTAATACCCCAAATGAAGTGTAACATTGTGATTAGTGCTTGAAAAGATCAACACACATTTTCTGGATGGTATTTAGACTCGGAGTGTTCCAAACATATGATCGGGGATGATACTAAAGAAACCAACATAACTAAGTTCTTAAGAGGGAAAGTTTTGTTTGGATATGGAGTATCAACCCAGATCATAGGTAAAGGGACATTCCAAGAAAAGGGACTACCTATTATCAAAGATGTCCTCTTAGTAAAAGGTCTTAAAGCTAACATGCTAAGTATATCGCAATTTTATGACTCCAACCATACACTCAGCTTCTCAAAAATAAACTGTAAAATTTTAAATGAGAATGGAGACTGCATTATTATAGGCCTCAGAACTCCTGATAATTGTTACACGGTAAATCTTGGGACTCAGATATGTAATATAGACAGGATGGAAGATAATGAAATATGGCACAATAGGTTGGGTCACATAAATTACGACAACCTTGGTAAATTAAACTCCTAAGAAATCGTTAGAGGTCTGTCCAAAATAAAATCAATTTCAAACATTATTTGTGGCCCCTGCCAAGAAGGAAAGATAGTTAGAGATGCTCACAAAAAAGTTAAAGAAATATTAACAACAAAACCTTTAAAGCTTATACACATGGATATTATGGGTCCCTCTAGAACTCTAAGCCTTTATGGTAATAGCTATATTCTTGTCATTGTGGATGATTTCACTCATTTTACTTAGGCTTCTTTCTTAAAACAAAAATCAGACACTTTTTGTGAATTTTTGAAAATCAATTTACGTATTGAAAATGAAAAGGATACCTAAGTAAATCGAATTCGTAGCGATAGAGGGGGTGAATTTAAAGATTTGGGTGTAACATAATATTGTTCCTATAATGGTTACGAACATGAATTTAATGCTCCTAAAACACTACAATACAACGGTATAGTCGAGGACAAGAATTTAACAATCTAAGAAATGTCTAGGGTAATAATACATGCAAAGAACTTGCCAAAATACTTTTGAGTTGAGGTAGTTCAGGTAGCATGTCACATAATCAATAGGGTTTATCTTCGAAAAAATACCAAACAGAATCCATATGAACTTTGGTATGGCGAAAGCCCCAACTTGAAATATTTTTGAACATTTGGGAGTTTATGCTTTGTTTGCAAAGATAGAGAACACCTGTCTAAATTTGAAACCTGTGGCGACAAAGCTATATTTTTGGGTTGCTCCCTTAATAGTAAGTCTTATCGTGTCTATAATTTGCGTACCAAAAGTCTAATTGAATCTATAAATGTGATTGTTAGTGACACTACTGTTCAGAGTAATAAACAAGAGCCAACTATAGTGGATGAGTCTGAATAATTATGACGCTCCAGATATAGATGATTCTTTACCAACTGAGAGCCTGGAAGTACCTAACTTGGTTTCTAAATATCACCCCTTAGATAAAATAGTTGGTAACCCTAATGAGCCTGTTCGTACAAGATCCCAATTAGGAAATATTCCTCATTTTTCATGTTCTGTGTCCCTAGTTGAACCAAAGAATATGAATAAACCACTTAATGACTCATTTGAATCAATTCCATCCAATAAGATCTCATACAATTTAAGATTCATGACATATGGTATCTTGTACCTAGGCCAGAAAATAAAAAGGATTATTGGCACTCGAGAAATTTTCAAAATAAATCAGATGAATCTGGGATGATAGCTAGAAATAAAGCCAGATTAGTAGCTCAAGTTTATTCTCAAATTTAAGGAATAGACTTCAAGGAAATGTTTTCTCCTGTAACTCACGTCGAGTTTGTTCGATTACTCTGAGCAATACCATGTCATTTACTTTTCACACTTTTTCAAATGGATGTGAAATAATATTTTCTTAATGGTATTTTGACCGAGGAAACCTGTATTGAATAGACGAAAGGAGTTATTGATCCTCATTACCCTAACCATGTCTATAAATTCAAAAAGGCGTTATATGGTTTAAAGTAAGCCCTTAGGGCCTTGTACAAATTCTTGTCGACCTTTCTTGTCAATAAAGGTTTTTGACGAGGTGGAAATTACCAAACATTATTCATGAATTTTTTTAACAAACACGTCTTAATTGCCCAGGTTTACATTGATGACATTATTTTTGGATCAACATCTCCTATAGAAGTTAAAAACGTTTCAAATACTATGCACGAGGAGTTCCAAATGTCATTAATGGGGCAGCTACAATTCTTTTTATTTCTCAAAGTCAAACAAACGTTTGATGGATTATTCATATTGCAATCCACTTTAGAGTTAGTAAAGAAATTTGGATTAGAAAATGCCAAAGACGCTAAAACACCCATGAGTACTTCAACCAAATTATCCAAAGATGAACATGGGACTCCGATTGATCCTACCCTCTATAGAAGTATGATAGATAATGTATTATACCTCACTGCCTCGCGTCCAAATATCATGTACGTTGTTTGTGTGTGTGCCCGCTATCAAAGAGCTCCTAAAGAGAGTCACCTATTATGTTTCCAAAGGATTATCAAATACGTCAAAGGCACTATAAATATAGGAATATGGTACACAAATGACACATATAGCACTATTGTAGGATACACATGTGATGATTGGCTTGGTTGTTCCGATGACATCAAAAGTACATTAGGCGCTTGTTATTACATAGGTAATAACTTGGTAGGATGGAGTAGTAAAAATCATAACTTCACATTGCTTTCCACAGCCAAGTAAGAATATATAGTCGCCAGTAGCTACTATGCTCAATTGATGTGGATAAGCAAATGTTAAGTGATTATGGAATTACCGAAGATAAATTAAATTTCTATTGCGATAACCAAAGTGCAATTAATATTTCGAAAAATTATGTTCAACACTCGCGTACCATACACATAAAAACAAGACATCACTTTATTCATGAATTAGTAGAATTTAAGGAATTGGAAACTAACTATTTTCCCACAGAACTTCAATTAGAATATTTGTTCACTAAGCCTTTAGATAATTTAAGATTTGAGAGCCTCGGGAAATCTATTGGCATGATACGTCTTGATTAATGTTTATCTTCAGTTAATATATGCTTAGTTGTGATTTTTCACCCTTTTTCCATTTGAGACAAATTGGGAGAGAAATGTTTGAGTCCATCTTGGACATTTAGTGTACACTCAACTAATCTTAAATGCTTGATCTTAGCTATTTTACTTGTAGGAATCAGTACCACTGTCTTTATTGGATATATTTATGGTATTGATCTGTTTTTAGTTGAGTTATGCACTTTTTCATTTCTAGGATATAGGGTAGATATAACTTTTGTATAAGATTAAGGTTTTCTTATCTTTTTTGTATCCCTACGATTCCTAGATGAGTCAAGGAGATTTTGTATCATATTTCCAAATGGGGATATTGAATCACATTATATATATGACTTACTTGAGTCGAATATATAGGACCTTATCTAGTTTGGAAAAGATATAAAATTTGTGTCATCCTTATTTTTAGCCCAAGCTTCATTGCCTCTTAAAGATTCAAAAATGTCTACATCAATAAGCAAATGGTTCTATAGGTAGAAAGCCAACAAACAATAATATAGGATTGCATATTTTAAGTTTCATTTTTCACATATTAGGTGTGTGAGTTAACAATTGGATTAAAAATATTTTCTATATTTTTTTAATAATTTTAGAATTTTTTTAAACATTTAAGAATCTTTTACTAGAAATAATTTTAAGGTTTTTAAATTGTTTGGGGCTGAATTTGTATTTTTACAATTTCCTAAAAATTGGTTAAAACTATGTTGGGTAGAATCCAAAAGAGCTAGAGACTTTTGGGAGTGGAAACTGAATTTTTTGGAACTCAAATATAGGCTTTCTTTGAGTAATCAAAGACATACCTGTGTTACACTTAGAGCGACAAGATTTGTGCTTGTTTCCCCTCACATATATGAGATTCATTTTTCACCGTTGGATCATTTCTTATCAATGGTTTGTATGTGTTTTAGCTTAATCCCAATGCTATAAGTCTGAGACGATCATGGTCTGTTCAAATGTGGTGCATTAACATCCGTTAGATTTGCATTCACAAAATTGATTAAATCTCAGCCTTTGATATGAGGCATGGTTCCATATCCTTCCCCCAGTCCTATAACTAGGAGCCTTTGTCCCTTCATTCAAAATATTTGGAAACCTTATGTGTTGAGAGAGAGAGAGAGAGAGAGAGAGAGAGAGAGGAGAGGAGAGAAAAAAATGAGCGAAATTGGAAAATACAAACCAAACTCTCGAAATTTTTTTCTTTAGAAAACCTTCTTGTCAATTTGAGAGTTTGAGGGTTTCTGGTGTGTTATTTTCAACCCCTCTTAGGTTCTTATCTCTCCTCTTAACACCTTCACTCAAATCAGGACTCGTTTCTTTATACAAAAACTTATAGGCTTGGTTGAAAGTGATATAGTCATGTTTTTTTTATAAGTATTGATTTCTTGAGTTTATAAATCAACCTCTCTTATTGGATTAGGATTAAAAGTGTTATTATCAAAAAATTCCCAACAAATCTCTTCTCTTTTTTTCAAAACTGAAAAAGAACTTCCAATGTTTTCACATCTAAGTTTTTCATTTTGAAAAACTTATATATAAATAATATTCATAAGGTTTTTTAAAAAGACTCTCGAGAAAACAGATATGGAAATTTCAAAGTATTAAAGATCAAATCCATTTTTAGTTCTGTGAAATTTTGCATTTCATGCTTAGATATAATTGTAATTCATAACAACTGTATGTATTAAGCGTGTGTGAGTACATGCATGTGTGGGCACATAACTCACATCTCTTTTCACGCTACAACACTAAAATTGTGTGTTGGTTGAGAGATTTCAATTTTTGAGTCGACGTAAAGAAGGAGCTTAAGGAGACAAGCTGCTGAACGACGAGAAACCAAATCAAAGACTCAATAATTGGAGTTACCTAATGGATTTAGTGTAACTTCTTAACTTATATTTAGGTCTGTATTGTGTGTTTATGTTTCGTTGATTGCTTGTACCTTAAAACCTATTCTAGTGGATTTTTTTATTTTGAGATGTAGAGACCTACGCGGATGTTTCCCTGTTTGGGTGGGGTTTTACCACGTTCAAACTCTTCTTCACTGTGATTGTTTGCTAATTCTCTTCCCTACTGCTATACTGCTAATTTAATGCAAAAATAATTTTCATTTTCAAAACTTGTTCACTAATATCTGCTATAACTCATTCATAACTTTTTTCTAAATACATCTTGTGTTATTTAGTTTGTTTTTCTAAATAGATTTTCTTCAAGAAACAATTTCGGAACCTAATAGAGTGCTTTAATTCTTGTTAAACAACCTAGTTTGGTATTTTCAGTATTTACTATTAAACTAATATTAATATTAGTTATAAATGGTTATTATATATATTATTTATTATTACATGTAAAATATAAATATATAATATAAAATGTTAACCACTTATTTAACAAAAAAGTCGAGAAAAAAATACTTTTTAAAAAATTAAAAGAGAAATATAAAGCTTTAGTTATTAGAACAAATAATAGAAAAATGGAAAACAAGATAAGCTTCATTTTTTTAATGTGTATCTTCCTTTTTCAACACAGAGGGGAATATGTGTTGCTGAGCTGAGTACTATTCAGTAAGAGGAAAAGAGAACTCATGATTCATGAGTATGAACATTAAAGTTTATTACTCGAATTCAAACATTCTCTTAAGAGTTTATAATGTCGGTTTTTTTAGTTAGTAATAACAAAATTCTCTTGGACGTTGATCGTCTAATTTTTATTCAATATGAATTCTATTAATTTCAAAATTAACGTTAATTGCAAAGGATAAACAATGTAAAAGGATACGGATATTATCCGAATCCGACAAATCCAAGAGGATACAAATATAGATTGTTATTTTAATATTCGGGAGGATACGGATATGGATATGGATATGGATAGTGAATCTAGATAGCGAATACGGATATGGATATCATGGTATTTGCTTCGTATCCGTCCATTTACCACCCCTAATCAATTCGATAATAATAAACGCTCTCATCATATGTCTACGTCTCATAAAAACCTCGTGGCGGAACCTTGAGAATCATATACCAATTTGAACTTGCACTTTATCTAGAATAAAATACTTGTTTTTGTTGTGATGTCAGAATAAAAGGATCTCTTTTCAATTATTTTTGTCCTTGGTCGAGTTTAACCAAAGTTAATTTATCTTCAATTTTAACTCCATTGGCATTCTTGGCCCAATCACATAGGAAGATAGGTAGTCGAAATGTGTGAAAGTGCAATGACATTATATCTCTTATGATACCATAATAAGAAAAAATTATAATAACATGTGTGGTATCCCTTGAACTGGATTTACATGTAGTTTCAACCTCATAAAAAACACCACAATCTTGGATGGAATATTCAACTGTTGAGGAGACAAACCCTTTTCCATTTATAATGTTGTCGGAATATGATGTTGCAAAATGGCACGGTTCAATAGTTAGCCACTTTAAGGTTGTAGATACGTCATTTGTATTGGTCTCGACTAATCATCCAAAAACATTATAATTAACATTATATATTTATTTAGAAAATCGTCCACCTTTTTACAAAACACGAAGAGAATGTTTCAATATATCTTATGTAATAATATCTCATCCAGAGATAAACTTCGATCATAATGCTTTAGTTCGCCCAAATGCATTCTAATATGAATGTAAGAAAATTTGAGTAACAACTTAAATAAGATAAGAAATGTATATAATGATAACACAATTAAACTCACTCAATATATTGATCAACTTCGGGATTGTTAAACAGCACATAAAGATGAGCATTTTATATCATGTCAATTGATAATGTTATTGTCTTCTTTTTAGACCTAGGGCGACCTCCCAGTATTTTTTCATCTTTAAAAACTTCATTTAGAGATAGATAAACACCTATGGTTGCAGTTTTTTTTAGGTACGTGTTATAAAACTTTACAGTCTCATCGAACAAATAACATTCTGATATGCATCCTTCAGGTCGTGCACGATTGCTAACATAACCCTTGAATATCTTCATAAACCTAATGACAAAATATAAATACAATTATGTTTATAGTTTTAATTAATGAATGAAGTTAAATATATTCTATACTACCTCTCAACTAGGTACATCCATTGAAATTGTCTTGGTTTACATAATCAAGCTTCTCGCGCTAAGCGAATTGGTAAGTGAACCATAATGTCAAAAAGTAAGGATGAAAGTACAGTTCCAACATACATAATACCTTTATGATTTATTCCTCTAATTTCTTTATTTTACCTTTATCAATAATTCTTTGACATAATTTATTAAAAAATGAACATAAGTGAAAGATCACTTGCCTTTCCCCTTTGGTAATAGACCTCATAGAGCTACTGACAATAATTATTACATTAGAACATAATAATCACGAGACTTCAATCCTAGTAACTTGAATTCATCCACTTTAACACAAATACTAATATTGGAGTTGTAACCATCTGGTGAACTCAAATCAAATAACCCTTGACACATATTTTTTTCTCTTTCTTTGAGAGCATGTAAGGTGCGAGTTGAGGATGCAATTCCTTTCTAATTGCCAATACTCGCAGGTCTTGGCGAGAATGAATTCCATCATTTTATTTTCCCTTCAAATATAATTGTGTTACAATGAGGCTATCCCATATATTTTTCTCAGTATGCATTATATCCATATTATGGCGTAAATCTAGTGCCTATATATATATATATATATATGCATGTGTGTGTGTAGAGAGAGATAGAGAGATAAAATGATTAGTATGCTTAAAAATTAACCCGATGAACTACAAAAAAATAAAAGTTACAAGTTAGTGGCTTAAGTAGTTATAAGTTGAGATATATTTAGATGTCAATAGGGTAAATAGAAAATATTGACTTCTTTTTCCAAAGAATTTTCTTCTTTTTGCGCTTCTTATTCCCTTTTATTGGAGTTATTTTTAACACCATTCATTGCAGCTAAAATGTCGTCAATATTTAATGGTTTTTGTGGTCTCCTTCCCTCTTCGATTCCATCAAACTAACGTTTTTCTCATCTCGCCATATATGATTAATTGAAAGAAATATTCTATGGACCATATACACCATTTTGTGGCTTTTTGATAACCTTTATGGGGATATGTTAGGTACACAAATGGGACAAACGAATTTCCCCCCTTTGTAGTACATTAAACTAAATTACCATATGTTGAAAACTCATTAATTGTCCACGTTAAAATAGGGTTTAAATAGGAAGTAGAATGACTGCATACATCATACATCTCTACCCCATTAGTCCAAAGCTCTAGTAAATCATCTATAAGAGGTTCTAAATATATGTATATATCATTACCTCGTAGCTTTGGCCCTGGTATAAGAAAAGTTAACATCAAATTTTCTGGGACATGCATAACCATATGTGGAGATTGTACACGGTTAACACTATAAGCCAACAACTGTAGGTTGAGCTAAGATTATGGAAAGGATTAAACCTATATGCTTTAAACCCATGTCTAAGATTTCTTGAATCAAATGAAAAATGAGGCCATTATTTATCATTTTTTTTCTCAATCTACTGAATTAACTAGATGTCTCAACCTTTGTGGGGATATGTTAGGTACACAAATGGAACAAACGAATTTCCATCCTGACTTCGACGATCTGAGAGCCACTTCAACTCTCAGCTTTGTCAGGTGACAAACACATCCTAAGAAATCTTAGGATTATTAGGAAATACATTAATATTTTTTTACGTATTCCTTTCTTAATATTTTTAGTGCATTCATCCAATTTCCATCGTGACGGGCCACATTTGAGGCATTTATCAAAACGCCCATACTCTTTCCTAAATATAAAACAATCATTAATACATGGATCTATCTTTCCATATCCTAGATCAAATTCCTTTAAAATCTTTTTTATTGAATATAAAGAATTTGGAAGAGTGGTATCATATTACAACATATCCTTAATGATCTCAAGAAGTTCATTAAATCCTTTACAAGATATTCCATGTGCGGATCTATGTTTATAAAAATATTTAATTGTTGACATCATTGTATCATTTGTACCCATGACACAATGGGGTCTCAATATCTTTTAACTTTTCTTTGAAACATTCGTTGCTCCTCTGATAACTATCTTCTAGCATGCCAACATCTTGAAAATAAGAGTATGTATAAATTCTACATAAGTCAGACATATTTATGTCATCAGAGGTACTTGAATTATACCCATGAAGGACCTATTTGTTATACAACAAATGAAATCCTCCTATAATCAAGTGATCAAAAAATGTATCCTCTTACTGCTGAGAAAGTTTTTTACCATTTTTGCGAGGACATATAATCATATTAGGATTTCTTTCATCTTTTTGGAAAACTTGATAAATCATTTTACTTTAATTTGGTATTCATCGATATATCTATGAAAAATAAGAAACATGTGGTCATAAACTTAATTGGGTTAACAATGTGTTATAATGTCCAAACTTAGTTTACTTTAGAAAACACAAAAGTTTGTAAATATCTATGTGTAGGAGGAAAAAAAACTGAGGAGTCTCAACCACTCTCTATCCATCTTGAGATGTTCAATTTCAAGCTAATATTATGTTTAAACTAAGAAAATTCTGCATCAACCAAAAGTGAGATTAAGATGAATGTCTTTTACTTTAAAATCTACATGATGTAATGTAATGAACTTGTAAAAGAATATATACATAATACATGAATTAGTTCACTATCTATCAAAAGAATAAGTATATACATGAGTGTGAATATAAGAGCAATTTGAAATTCACATACAATGTTTCTTTTTTTTTTATCCAAAAATCTTAAAATAGGTTTGAAACTAAACCCTTCTCTCCCATCCCCACCGCCATAAAAAAAAAAAAAAAGAATCCACCAACACCTACATTGAAGAAACATAAGGCATGTAAACTATGTGGCATTTACTTAAACCCAAACAAGGGAAAACATCATCAAATTAATTATTAAATTTTATTCATATGCATACAAAGTTTTAGCAATCAAAGAAGGAGATAAAATATGAACATTACTCTTACTGAAGATAAAATAATGGTAATTGGGTTTGTACCACCAGAAATGTCAACAAACATCAATATTATGCACCAGTCACAATCCATAAATGGACTTTAACAAATGTTAATATAAGAGGGCATTGGTACTAGGGTGTATTAATAAACTGGAAGGGTGAGGTGTGACCCACTCCAATGGAAACAACCTTCAAGGTGTTTAGAGTTTTCAAGAGAAGCAATTAAATTAAAAACAGACTTCTGCAATATGATAACAACTTTCTAATTACAATATGAGCTAGAAAAATGATTAGATACAACTTTTCGGTAAGAACCAAATGAATGGAATTAGTTGAGAGTGATGATTCTTTGAGAGTGGAGAGACAATCACTTCAAGTAACTAGGAGAGAGCATGGAGATAATACTTTTTATGTGAATTTGCAGAGTAACGATACTCAAGTTATGGTCTCTTTAACCTTGCCCTAATGCTCTATTTATTTTCAAACATTAAGGCTGATGTGGTACATGCGTTCCAAAGGTATATTCCCTACGACAATATCTGAGTAGTACTTTTTGTCCTATTTTGCTATTTGCCGCTATCCATTTTGACAGGAAACATCCAAGGCCACCAAAGTAAAAAATAAAACGTGTCGGGGTTAGTTGAAAAAATTACGATTTTGTAAGTATTTCAAACGGTTACTTGGAAAATAATTTAAAAACTTGCGAGTGGCCTTGAGGGCCACTCACCAATGTTGTTTTGTAAAATAACTTTGTAATAAGTATCTAAACATCTCTCCCATTTACCAAATGTGATTTGTGCAAGTGTATGTGACTGCGTGAGTGACCTCTTGGGTCCCTCATCTTAGTATTCTCTCTCTCCTAGGGTACTAAAGTTGTTAAGACTTAGCTTGCTCAACAAGACTTAACTTTTAACCTCGAACATAAAACTCTTAAAAAATCACAACTGGCCATCTTCTTGAGCCCTACTTTCTCAACTAAGTCTTCTTGCTAAGTAAACTTGTGTTTAAAAGAACAAATAAGAATTAATAGATAATGTTTTATATAGATACAACTGTTGGAATGACTTGGAGTTGCTCCCATGGAATCCCCTTGCTAGTTATTGCTTTGGATTCATTAGTGGCTTAGGCATGATTGCCTTGCTCATGATTGGACTTTTTCGCCCCATATTGTTTCACTCTTATCTTCGGCCTGCTTGTCTATTATTATTTTATTCCTATTTTGGGCTTGCTCCTAAATATTTTTCTCCTTGTATTGGCTTGCCGATTTCTTGGACTTGCTCGCCTCTTTGGGCCTGCTCGCCCATTTTTACCTTGTTTAGGACTTGGACACGCTCGCCGCAAACCTAACTCTTATGTAAGGGTTAGATGGGTGCTCCTATACATTATTCCCTATATAAAAAAATTCTTCTTTTGGTTGATGATGAAGAGTTTTGTATGAAAAGGAATATTTAAGAATTCGAGAAGGGTAAAAAATCATCATTACTTTTTTATAGGTGAATAAAATGCACTATCATCAAGCCTCTTATAGGATTCCTTTAAGTGTGTCGAGGAGACACTTGCTTCCTTTGGAATGTTTTTTTTATAGGATTTGGGTAATGATTACCCCAACTTTTGAACTTCCAGGCGTGTCTTGATTCATATTATAAATGCCTTAACCCTTATCATTTGTAAACTTTTACTAGCATTCGTCCTTGTATCCTGAAGAGAGAAACCTTGAGAGATTAATAGAGCTTCAGGAAAAATCCTATTTTTCTTTTACATTTCTTCTTTAACCTTCCAATCGACGTTGTCTTATTTTTCACATGCTTCTTCTTCTGTGGTTATCTCTGTGAGTGAGGTCTTAGTGGGATCCTTGCCTATCAACTTGACCCTCACCACCTCTATAACTATCGGTGAAACTTCTATTATATCATCTATAGCTATTTCTTCTGCTGCCAACATCACCATGTCTGGTGGTGCTTTTGATATGCCTATGGTCCATAGGCAATATTTGGAGTCTAGAGGGACAAATGTGACTTTTTAATTTTCCACTTTGCCCCTTTCTTTAGCAAGGACGATGACTTCATTCCCTCACTAAAAATAAATGAGCAACTATTTTTGGGATTCCCTGAGTCTGAAGATACTTAGTTACGGCTTACTGACAGTATACTATGTAATCAAATGGATAGGGGTGATTTCCCCTTCTCTAACGTGAACATTTATGTTTGCGGTGATGCCCCATACGAGTGGGCATTATGGGTTGATTACGTCGATGGTGTTCCAACCTATCATGCCATCATTGACAATGTGGGTCTTCTCGAACCCTTACTATTTGAAGTTTTTGTACTAAGCCCAAGAGTAAGAATGCTTTCAATGCTTTGATTTCTCGATGGAGTGTGAACTGCCACACTTTTTTCACT
The DNA here is from genome assembly GCA_949130495.1 of Sambucus nigra. Lineage (NCBI taxonomy): Eukaryota > Viridiplantae > Streptophyta > Magnoliopsida > Dipsacales > Adoxaceae > Sambucus > Sambucus nigra. Next base: position 473,541,756 of record OX422208.1, on the reverse strand, counting down.
ACCTAGGGGTAATTTTCCATTCCCCTAGAGGATACTTACGAGCTGGCTGGTTTCCCCCTTTTGGGGAACCATGCTTTTACTGATGGCTATAAGGACTCCATAGAGAGAGAGAAATGTGTGAGGATTTCCACTAATATTTAGTAGACTACACTCGGTATAGTGATATTACCCAAACTAGGAAAAACAAATATACCTGTGACAAATGGAAAAGGTTTTGTTTTAAGGACTTCGAACCAATGTCCAAAGAAGAGGTCTAGACTAAGGTGACTAGAAGTAAGGATGATCCAAAACTGGCATCAAAGACCCATCTTGATGTCTTATTTATTATATTCCTCAATATTTTTTTATTCCATGGGAGACCAAATGACTCCCCTTGTGAGTTGGTCTTTCATTTATTAGTTAGGCTTGCTCATGGAAGGATTTTTTCGCTCGTGGCTCTCATGCTTGGATCCATATACACTTGGTTGGACCGTTCTCATTTACACATCGATCTCTCTTAATGTCACTTTGATATAGTGAAATTTTTTAACTCCTTTACATTGATGGGTTTATTTTTCTAGCAAATCCCAAGTTGGTCTCTTGAGCCCCACTGGCTATATAGGAAATCCCCTTAGATTGCTAGGTGGCATAAGATTACCCCTAGTAATCCCTCAGCTTATTTTCGTATAATACTAATGAGTTATCCATCCATCCCTTTTCAAAGTGAGTTGGGGGATATTTTCTTGGACCTTTTTCTCTACTTATCTTGGTACTTTCTTTTCTCCTTCACTAAGTCTGTGGTGGATTTCTCTCACATTTCTATGATGGAATTTGTTTTTATGTATTCTTCCATTCTTAATTGAGCTGTGAGTGAGGATATAGTTTGGGTATGATCATGGTACCTACTCTCTTTATTTTCCATCCAGGCTCTCTCCAAAAGTTTTATACTTGGAGGCCTACTCCAATTTCACCCAAGGGTATGGTTCATTGGACTGCTCATTTTTGGGATTTTTTTTTATTCCTGCTTATGGATACCTCCCTTTAATCAACCATTTCTTCATTAATTTATGGTAGCATAAAATTTTATTGATAAAGAATTTCATCTAAGATGATCCTCATTAATCTCTTTATTAAGGATGTCCCATTGTATGATAAATATATTTTCAAGCGCACTCGTAAAGAAACTTGGCATCCCAGGCAAGTTGTGAAGACCCCTCTTGAAAAAAATATTCCTATGCTTGTAAATCCTTTCCGCATAAAAATATTTATTCAAAACATCATAAGGCAAAAGCTCAACAATCTAAGGGAAAATGTAAAAGAAAGGGTAAAACCAAAGTCCCCTCGAAGAGGAAGCATCCATATGTTTATGTCTCCAATTTATTTCTACCCAAGTTGACGAGGACACGAGCGAGAAGATAGAGAAATAAAGCATCCAAACCATTTGTCCCTTCTTTCGTAGAAGACTAATGCTCAGATACTAACAACTTCATAATTCAAGAGACATTCTAGGCCGTTCATGAGCAGGGTTATGATTCTCTCAAAACCACTCTTCCTTATCCCTCTACTTCACTTTCTACTCCCACAATTGAAAGTACTTTAACCATTTCTCTTTTACTTAGTCAAAATATAAGTAATGGAATTATAAGATTTCGCTCCACCTTATGTTGATTTGAAGGGGGAGTTTTTAATATTTAAGTACTCCTTCTTATGATTACCGTAGTTTTTCTTCAAATGACAGTGAGTTAGTATCAATGAATATAACACGTTTGACGCTTATCCTTTTTTAGCCATGAGAGGCATGACTCTGGACTTGGATCACCCAGTAGTAATCATGACGACTACATGATCTACTCCTCATCTTCCACTAGTCCAATTACTGGACCTTTGCTTTATAGTCAAACTCATTGTGATGAGCTTGTAAATATTTAAATTTAGTCATTTAATTTTCCTTTTATTATATCTTGATTTTGAGTTGTAACTTATCTTATTACTAACTATCACCCTTCTTTTAAAGTAGGCTTCTTCTATAATAAAGAGTGATCCATCTAGGGTGAAAGTAGTTCCTTCACCTTCCTCGCGCTCCATTTCAAAGTGAGAGGAACTCTATGCTTGTGTTTTCGGTGGGCTTAGCATGAGAGGTTTTTGCACATGTTAGAAATATTTATCCTTTTATTTTGCCTTTTGTATTTTAAATTTCCAAACTCTTGTGCTCATGAACTAAATTGTCAATTCTTTTTCTTGGATCTCTCTACTCTATATCCTACCGCTATTAGGAGTTGTTCTATGATTGCTCATTCAGTACAGGTATCCATTACTTCAGAAATATTTTTTTTGTCAATTCATTTTGCATTTTTTTAACACTTGTTTATTTTAATAAGTGCCTTTGGCTCCACTCAGACTTGTTTCCAGGCCACTCGCTTATTCAGCGGGTGGTTCATCAGACCAATCCCCAGCCAGTGCTACAACCACATCTTGAGTGGTATTCTTTGAGACCCTCATTTTTTACTTTAAATAATGGTCTTGTTAATCAAAATATAACATTATTTTTCTCTTTAACACTTCTTCTTTTGTAGGTCTTTCTTATGGGTGATCCCTTGATGGCATACTTTGGCCCATATGGGTGATTATCCTAGGGTTGCCTCTATCTTGGAGGATATTCATGTGAAAGGTTTATCTCACATTGGACAACATGTACAAAGACCATGACCTCCTTAGTAAACCGATTTATTGCATTTCTGCAAGTGGGGCTATTTCTCATGTCACTTGTTTAACATAGGTAGCACTTGCTTTGAGTGGGCCTATTTCTCATGTCACTCGTAAGGCCTTACACTTGATTTGAAAGTTACCATTTTACTTTATATATTCTCACACAATTACTCACTCTATCTTTCACTTTTATTTTAGGCGAGCATTTCTAGTGGTTCTCTCACTACTGAATCTAAAACAAGTGTTATTATGAGCACTCCATCTTCTATGTCACCCTAGGTATTAATTTGGCAAATCATGAATTTTTGTTAAGTAAATGATTGGAAGTTTTACACTTTCCTCCCTTTTGGTAGGTTGGTACTACGATCCCTTGACTCCGGAACCTTCTGCGAGCATGACTACGAGCACGTAGGTATCATTCTATCATACCTAGTTCTTTTAATCTTGCTTTTACTATGAAAGTGTTACTATAATACTTTTATTTCCCTTTCTTCTAGGTTAGTACTAAGGGCATTTTTAAACTATGAAACCTCTTCTAAGTATATTCACGAGCATTCCTTAGGAATTATTTTGTCATACCGGGTTCTTTTATAATTTGCTTTTACTATGTAAATGCTCAAGTAAAACCTTCCTATTTCTTTGTTTTCAGGACAGCGGTACGAGCGTTCCTTCGATGGCAGAACATTTTATGAGAATAACTACGAGTGATCCATGCATATTATACTGTCACAACTAGTTCTTTTATAACTTTCTTTTACTGTTCAACTACTCAAGTAACACTTTACTGTTTATTTGTTTTTAGGTCATTGATACAAGCATTCCTTTGATTGTGGAACATTATACGAGCATAGATGTGAGTGCTCCTCAGGTACTATTCTATCGTACCTAGTTCATTTATAACTTTCCTTTACTGTGCAAGTGCCCAATTAAGTCTTTCCTATTTCTTTATTTTCAGGTTAGTTATACGAGCACTCTTATAAATTCGATTCCTCGAGTATTAATCCGTTATATGTAAATGTATTTGTTTTCTTGCATTTAGTGTGTAAGTGCTGGAATGCCCATTTCCTGTTACTTTTTTTTAGGTTAGTGTCACAAGATATCCTATGACTGTGGATCTTGTGGTTAGTTGAAGGGATCAATTTAGGCTATCTAGTAGCATGCTAACTCCTATAGGAATGTGAGTAAGTATTTCCCTTTAACTTACTATTAATCCATGATTTTTTTACATAGTGTACTCTTTGTCCTCTTTATTACTTTTAAAGAAGAAACAAACGAGACAGAGGAAGTTTCTCATGAGAATGAAGAGGTCTCTTAGGTCACATATTCTGAGGGTGAGAAATATGTCTAGGAGTGTAGACACCCCATTCTGTTACCCCTTAAACTCTTCTTAGGTCCCTAGCACCTCCCGTCATCACCACAAACCCAGGTCATACGTCGGGTACTGACCTAGAAGCCGTTGGGCACTCCCAGGCTCCGTTTGACTAAATGTCAAAGTCTTCAGCTCGACCGAGGCTGAATGAATCTTTGAAGGGCACTTAAACCCCTTTGCAATGGTCCATCCCATGCGCGATTTTGACCTACCATGCGGACGAACGACCTAATTTCCTCGAAACTCAATCAGGAGGTCGTCGGGCGCTCCCAAGCTCCATTTGACCTAAGTCAACTCTTCAGATCGATCGAGATTGCATGAATTTTTAAAGGGCATTGGAACCCCTTTCCAACGGTCCACTCCATGCGCGATTCTGACTTACGGTACGAACGAACGATCCGTTTTACTCTGAAAGGTCACTGAATTCTTCCAGGGCCCGGTTGACCAAAGTCAACTCCTTGAACATGATAAAACTCTTTGGAATGTCGGATTACATCTCCTAAACTTTCCAACGGTTCACCCCGTGTGCGATTCGGACTTACCATGTGGATGAACGATCCGTTTGCGTCCGACGTTTTCTTGTCTAATGGACCGGCAAATGTTTCCGAGCCATATTTGACAAAAAGTCAACTCCCAAACCTGGGAGGAGTCCAAAGGAATTTCGAATGTCTCTAAATTATCTTTCCAATGGTCCACCCCGTGCGCGACTCTGATCAATGTTTTGCATTTTGCGACCGATTTTCCAAAAAGTCCTAAAAGACACTACCAAACGGCAGGTCCCAGACCCTGCCTATCGACAGTGTACCTAAACACACATTCCGAACGACAGGAATAGGGCTATGTTGATTGGAAATGCCCTGGGCCTATGAAAATGAGGCTTGACCTCACTTGCAAGGGGAGCCTAGATCTGATAGATATCACTCTCAGCAGATCCAGAAAACCTCTCTCGAAGTCAGCGTGATTTCAACACCCAAATCCCTTTCTAACCTTCACTTTTCATCATCCTTTTCACCAAACTTAGTGAATTCACTACCCTCCATCATCATCCAAGTCTAAGGGCTTCTCTCTAACATTCAAGATCAAGCTCGAGATCTTCAAGAAGGTCCAATTTTCTTAATTTTCTCCTTTAATTCTCATAAATTCATAGTATCTTGTTTTATTACTTAGCCATTTTATTATCTCATCTCATACATACTAATATAATTTTTATTTAGTATTATTGAACATCTCTTATTTTCATATAAATAAAAACCCCCAAAAAACAAGAAAAAGAGGGTTTGCTCATAAATTCCAAATGGGAGTTCTCACACTTTTCTTACACTTTTCTCACAACTAAAATACTTTTTCTACACACACACACACAAATAATAGAATTCCCAGTTGGATTTATGGGATAAACCCCACCCCTCGTTTTGCATGCGAACTACGTGGATTTTGATGCATCTATAGGCTATGTAGGTATCTCGGGTCCTATTTTTTACTCTTTTTCTCTCATTTTCTTTTTTCTCTAAACTCCATTCTCTTGTACTATGTATATACGTATATTTGTTCTTAGGGGCATATTATTCCGTATGCATTATCGTTCCCTCATAACGATTAACGTAGGGATGATCGTCTAAATCCTATTTTCTAATACTTTTATACCTTCCTACGAATGACTTGCTTTACCGCTTCCATGGTACAAGTCTATGATTCCTATCTCCACTATATATACACATGCACACATATCACGGGGAAAATAAAGGAAAATAACAAAAGTCCATGAGAGACCGAAAGGGCGGAATGGGTGCCTAACACCTTCCCATTTTGTAACTTAGCCTTCGGCCCCTTCTCGAATCATTTTGGTTTCGCATGCACCAGTATGTCTTTGAATGTTGTCCTTCGGGATGGCTTCCCCTTTTCTTTTATATGTTTTGAGTAAAATAGACTAGAAACTATAATCTCTCTACATTTTTCACCTCACCTTAAATGACGTTGGTCGAAGCGCTCCCGATAGGGATGTGCGGGACCATAAGGATCCTCACTCTCACGCTGCACCCCCCCCACCACCACCACCACCGCGGTGAGGATCAGGGATGTCTACAAGGAGTCTTCTTCCCCCTCTGAGTCTAGCTCTATGGAAATTATCTTTGATTCCATAGAGATGGATGCTACCTATGTTTACATGAAGGATATGTGGTACGAGCGTTGCCCTAAAAGATTTTTAGTTGAGGATCGGTCAGTTTTAAATTTAATTTTTGAGAATCACCCTGAGACTTTATAGATGGGAGTGTTTGCAACATTCATATCTTAACCGTTCATAACTTAAAGGTTCCCGCCACCCATGTTCGTAACATCACATAAACTCCTCCAAGTGAAGTTACTGTCAAGGACTTGGAGAATTGCTACCACTTTAAGCTTGGCTTGATTGATACCCCTGTTGATCGATTTATTTGTCGTTTCGCTAAGAGATTAATAAGAGGGAAGCCTTTCGAGCAAGATAAGGTCGAGAGAAATCATTCAGGATCTAACAACGTCTACGATGAGATCAAAACATTGGAAGCTATATTAGCTAAGATTTTAGTTGGTGAGACTGAGGACATGACTCGAATGGCTAGACTTGAGGGGGATTTTTTTCGAGAGTTTATCCCCTCATTCGAGGGATTTTACTTGAGGACATTTTTCTTTTTTTTTTATTTGATTGAACAATTGTAGACAATTCCTTTTTGTATTTATAATATCATGGTCTGGTATGTTTCGAGCAAGCCATTTTTATGAATGGGAAGAATATATATTCATCTTCACATTGTATTTCAATCTCCATTCCTTGCACTATTTTTTCATATGCCATAAACGTTCCCTTATCCCGTGTGGCAATTTTTGACTCGATAACCCGTTTATGGTAATAACCCGAACATGACCCTATTAGCTTGTATAGATTTAAGAGTACCCAAAACTTATACTAGAATAAAAATCAACGCGACTCGAAAATGACACGACTAACCCGAATTGCCACCCCTACGTGGGAGTATCTGCTCGCAATATTACGAGTAAGTTTTAATGATCATCATTCCTTTTTCCATGGGAGAGCTCATTCTCAAATTGGAAAGTAATGTTTGTAACTTTATTATATTATTTGGGATACTTGCCTTATTTTAATCTCGAGACAAGACTTGGGATTCAATTATCCTTTAACGTTATAAACAACATACAAACTCTTATAGTTTCATCAACATTTCAAAATTGTGCACTTACTTAAAATATTTATTGAGCACTCTGTCTCACGAGTATATTCCTCAAAACATTGTAGTTATAGGTGTTTTTCTCATCATATTTTTTCATTTAGAGGTATTTATCACAAAGTATGATGAGAAATTCTTCTTAAACAAAATATCATTTCTCCTATATTGTGACAATGTCAAGTTATTCTGCTCGTAAAATTAATTTAGCAAGAGCTAAATCATTTTTTTATTGAAATCCATTTATTCGTGCAATTTTGCGAACAAATGTATGATAAACTTATTGGTTATGTAAACTAATAAACATTATAAATATCATCATAGATATTATGAAAGAAACTATCAACAACGATTTTCATTTTAACTTAAGGAACTTTCTTTTTCTAGGATGAACTACTGAGAAAAGAAAACAAATTAATAAGGGCACCTTATGCATAATACTTCTTGATCCACTTGCAATTGATCGATTAGATTCATTCACTCTCCAGATCTGATATTTTGCAATACCCTGATCTTCCTAATCCTCACACAATGAATGGAACCTACTAGTTGGGATTGAGTTTTAATGCCCACATGTTCTTCAGATGACGAGTGGATGCTCGCAAAATCAAATCTCCCAATTGGAATTCTCTAGGCATAACTAGATTCTCATAAGAACTAGATAGCTGTTGAGTGTAGATATTAAAATTTTCCTTAGCTCTGCCATGATTCTTACCAAAAGCTTCTAACTATGCATGTTGTAGATCATGCATTAAGTTATGGCTCAGGGTCACTTATGTTGACATGCACAACAAATTCTATCGGTAGGACAACCTCTGTGCTATAGACCATATAGACTGGGGTAAAACCAGTCGACTTCCTCTAAGAGGTCGTATAAGCCTATAAAATCATCGACAGCTTATCGTCCCAAGTTTCTAGCAAACCTCCCACATCTTCTTCAAAATGTTGATCAGTGTCTTATTAGTTGCCTTCGCTTGACCATTCCCATTGGGATATGAAATGATCGAGTTATTATGGATAACCTCATATTGGTCTGTGAGAAGACCCATCTCTTTACTCACGAATTGGTTTCCATTATCTACGAGGATGACTTTTTGTATGCCAAGTCTTCATATTATGTACTCTCAAATAAACTACGTTACCATTTGAGCAGTATACTTTCTTATAGGAATTAGTTTCTTCCACTTGGTATACGGCTTTGTAGAAACCTTTATAAAGGTTTTCCCATAAGTGGTGAGGATGATTTTTCCTACCAAATCAAATTCCCAAGTGTTAAACGAGTAAGGAGTAAATAGGCTTTGCAAACTAATTCAGAGTGGGTCTCCATCATTGGCCAATAGTACCCCAGGGTCATTAGCTGGTCATATAATTTTGCACTACTTATGTGAGAAGGCTCGAGGGCTTCTTTCAGTACTATTGCCACTTCTTCCCTGCCTCACATATCAAGGCCTTCTCATTATACTTGTTTCTATAGATTTACCCATCACCATATAAAAATGTTCCACTCTTTTATTTAAATAAATATCATCAGCCCTCTCAGCAGGTATCTCTCCATGGCTAAGATAGGAAATACAAGGTATCCTCCAATCTTCCAAAACATTCACAAAATTGGCCTCCATTGGATGATCAAACTGGGTTTAGCACTTTAGACAATTTTCTGCATACGAGAAGACACTGTGCTCATGGTGCTCCAATAATATCCCCCTCGCTACAAATGCTTATAGAGTGGGATTTTTGTGTCCCCATTGTTCCTATCATGCATAATTTTCAATTTTCCTTGGGCCTCCTCTTCTCCTACAAACCTTTGTAAGAAACCACCCAAGGCTTTGAAATACAATGTATCCTACATCAAGTGAAAATATGCCAATTTTGACAACTTCATTTCCCCCTCATGTGTGTCAAGTTGCTTTATAATTTAAAATATGCAATCCCTAGGATCTTCACTTGGGAATAGAGATTTCACTATAGTGGGCAGTGTTCTTGATAGGACAATGACCGTGGCCTCAGGATCCACCATCTCTAATTTATGCATAATCATTCCTAATCATTTGGGTGCCTGTTTATCGTCCTTTGTTGCCTCTATATTTTGACAGCTAAAAATTAGCCCAACATCCTTTGAATGATAGATTTATATGGAGGAAGGTTATCATGCTTGAGTGCTAATTCACCATTAACTTTCTTGACCACCAAATTGGAGACTCTTCTTATACAAAGTTCTATGATTCCTCTTCTCAAATCCAGCAGTAGGCTAAGTATAAGATCATCATATCATGATTTATTATTAGAGCACTTGAAATCCAACTTATAAGAGAGGGTAACCTTTTCTTTATCATTGGAGAGTATAATGTCTGCTCCATCGTTCCTTATGCACATGAGGTGCCAAAATCCATGCTCCATTCTTCCACCTTTTCTGCCAAAACCTTGAAAGTTGTCCCTTTCAATCCCCTCACTTGGACAGGATCCACCGTTTCTCTGTCGCCACTCATATCGCTAACACGACCTCCATTATACTCGTTCCTCTGCCAGGATCCACTGTTGGTGTAACACAAGCTTGGCCTAAATTGTCCACGTCAATATTGTGTTTTCCCAAAAACTCAAGAACATAGTTACGAGATTTATATTTTTTAGTGGCATAGACACTGATGTTCTTGTCTTCCCCAAAAAGGAGCAGGAGCTCTCGCTTCTATGACCACAACTTCCTCATTCTTAACTCCATTACCATCTGGAGTGTCTATAGAAACCAAGTGATTTAAAACATTATATCTTTATTTATCCATGGAAATGAGAATACCTCTCCAACAGAGTCGCCAAATCTAAGAAGGTAGTTATACTGGATCTATGAATAAACTAGAAGGGTGAGGCGTGAACCAGACCATTAGAAACAACCTTCAAGGTGTTAAATCCAAACCTAACTTTTCAAATACAATAACATCTTTCTCTTTACAATATGAGGAAGACAATGATTAGGTACAACTTTTCGGTAATAACAAAAAGAATAAAATTACTTGAGAGTGATGATTATTTAAGAATGGAGAGTCAAGAACTTCAAATGCCTAGGAGAGAGGAGGGAGATAATACATTTTACGTATATTTATGCAATGTAACAATACTCAAGTTATGGTATCTTTGACCTTACCCTAGTGCTCTATTAATAATCAATTATTAGGTCTGATCTGGCGCGTGCATGCTCAAGGGTTATTCCTTTATGATAATATCTGAATGGTATCTTTTTCCTATTTTATTTTTTATCGATCTCCACTCTGCCTCTGATGCAACCAAAGTCAAAAATCAAATATGTTGAGCAGAGTGCCAAAAGGTAAAATTCTATAAATATTTCAACGGTTGTATTTATACGGCGGCCTTGAGGGCCACTCGTTAATGTTATTTTATAAAACAATTTTGCGAGAAGTATCGTGACAGCTCACTCAGTTTACCAAATGTGAGTTATGCATGTGAGTGCTTGAGTGACCTCTTGGGTCCCTCATCTTAGTATTCTCCCTTTTCTAGGGTACTTAAGTGTTTGAGACTTAACTTTCTCAACCAAACTTATCTCTCAGCCTCCAAGTCAAAACTCTCAAGATATCCTAATTAGCCATTTATTCGATCCCTCCTTGCTAAGTTAAGGCTTCTTACTAAGTGAAAATGTGTTTAAAACAACAAATAAGTGTTAATAGATAATATTTTGTATAAATACAACCGTTGGAATGACTTGGGGTTGCTCGTGTGGCATCCCCTCGCTAGTTACTACTTAGGAATCATTAGTGGCATAATCCTGCTTTCCTTTCTTATGATTAGACTTAATCGTCCCATATTGTTTCACTCTAGTCTTGGGCCTGCTCGCCTATTATTATTATTTCTATTTTTGTATTTCTCTCCCCATATTGTTTTGCTTTTCCTGGCTTGCAGATTCTTTGGAGTTGCTCGCCACTTTGGGCCTCATTACCCATTATTAAATTTTTTGGGCTTTGGCCAGGCCTTCTTGCTGCAAACCTAACTCCTATGGAAGGGTTAATTGGTTGACCCTTTAGATTTAATCAAAACCACCTCATATAAATAGGATCCAATTTAAATATCTCGTGTGTTGTCAAGGTTGAGGACCATGGCATCACATGCGTGTTTTTTGTCATAGTCAAGGACCGTGACAATAGATGGTTGGATTTTGGTGAGTTTTTTTTTTATCTTTTAGTGCATGGTTATTTTGGGTGGTATTACATCACAACAAAACCTTATTTTAAGTGTATATTTCAAAATAAAAGAGTGATAAGAAGTGTAACTGTGATGTTACAGTTGCAGCTTTTCATTTTGACAGCGTTTCGACTTGAAATTAACATTTTGGAGTTTAAATCTAATTTTTTTTAAAAGACATTACATTTTGCGAATAAAAGTAATATAGAAAAAGGAAAAAGATCTTTTTAGTCTCTTTGGGTTTATTTCAAAAGGGAAAAGGTGGGAGCTTCGGGTTATAGATTTATATCTTACCTTGTGGGGTTTTAGAATGCAAAAGAAAAAAAGTTTTAAATATTTTCTATAAAGAAATAGCTTCATAACATTAAGGAAACATTTAATACGCGGAGTTATTGGGTATAGAACTGGTAGGTGAGGGCTCTTTTATTGGAAAATGTATAAAATCATGATCTATAGGTCATCTGATAGGACCAATGAATCATGGCGCAGTGCATACCATGACCAATAGGTCATGGGAGTGAGTTTTTATATTCTGTTTAATTCCAGGCCATTTTTGAGTTTTTTTAGATCTTTCTTTTGGGGATTTTCAATACTTTTGGGACTATGTTTTGGTGTTATTTGGGTCACTCTTGGTGTCACTAAAGTTTTGGTATTTTATTTGGGATTAAGAGGCATGATAGATTGTGCCACACTCCTTCGTGATTATTAAGGGGCATAATGGGGTTTTTATAGAGCCCCTTAACAGTAGAGTTCATCCTTAGTGAATGTTGTTGCAAATAAGGAAGCCCCTTCAGCGACTGTGGGTGACTTCGTATTTTTTGCTATTTTGGATATGATTTTTATGTGTACGTTCCCTTAAGAGGTTCATTTTCCTGAGAAATATTTTTGAGTTATCATGCAAGAGCGTGGCATTCGTTCAGCCATCTCTTTATGTGAGATCATGTTGACTATTTAAGTTCGTATAGGGTACCGAACTATTTATCATCACACTGAGACATACAAAGTTATTTAAGGTCACAAATGTGATCGTGGTATTTACTGTCACACTGGTGCATACAAAGTAATTTAAGGGCATATATGGGACCAAGTGATTTATCATCACATCGGGACATACAAAGCTATTTAAGGACACGCATGGGATTTAGAGATTTATCATCACACTGGGACATACGAAGCTATTTAAGATCAAATATGGGACTGAGGTATTTATCATCACATCAGTACATACAAAGCTATTTAAGGTCTCATATGGGACATGACTATTTATCGCCACATCGGCACATACGAAGCTAATACACATCATATATAGGACTCAGGATCCCGATGATTAGGACTATGTTGTGGTGTTGATGGAGAAATAGGTTAGGGATGTTAGTGTGAATCACCATGTCCCCCAACTAGGATATTGGGTAGTTCTTATAGTATTTACTAACCAAATCTCCATTATCATATGTAGTTGTTGAGTACATGTTTTTTTATAGTATTTACTACTTGCACATTTATTCTTGATATAACTTTTATGTCATAATTTATTTGCGCATTGTCTCTCATTCACTCATATGTTTGTTTATCTGTCCATTTTTTTTGTTATTTCTTCACAACATTCCTATGAGGGTCGCAGTACGCGCCTCTAGCTTATGGGTTTCCCTAATTGGGTGGTGTCTTTGTGGACTAATGAGTCCTTCCCGAAGGTTTTTTTTATATATTGCTCTAAGCATATGTACGCTTTTGATGTTTGGGCTCCACAGAGATTCTTTGAGAGCAGCTGAGGAGGATAGTTGGCTTCACAATAGATGATGGAGGTAGGAAAATTGTAGGCTCGGGGCTTATGAGTATTGTTAGGGTGGATATGTACTCTTTTGATTGGGTTGACTACGAAGACGATATGTACCCTTTTCAGTCTTTTTCACACCTTTTGAATTTTTCCATTTTTCTTGTTATCTCATTGGTTGAAGACCACTTTTTTCCCGTTGATTATGTCCTGGGAGCATTGGGCTTAGGACTGGACCATCACTTAGACAACTATAAGTGATTTCGAGGAAGTGTGTAACACTTTCTCTGAACAAAATTAGTATCTTGAACTTATAAGAATAAAATTGTACTCCTTCTTTATGATGGACAAGGCTATGGGATGGTTAACAATCCCAATCAAAATGGCATATGGAATGAAATTCAGGATGTATTTATTATTCATAGGACAAACGCATTAATGAAACAAAACCAGAATTTCACGCAAAACGGAAGGAGAAACTTTTGATGAATATTGGAATAATTTTGAAAGATTATTGCGCCAATGTCCACACCATGGGTACGATAAAATGAGACAAATCTCAATATTTCATGCTGCTCATAACGCGATGACAAAAAAATGGTTGAGACAAGGTGTTTTTTGTTACCCTGAGTGCAGATCAAGTCGAAGCTCATCTTGAGTTTGTGGCTACATCTCCCAAGGTTGGTATGTTTTTAACCTATATGATCTCACAAAAAAATCAATAATTGGTGTCTTTGGGAAACAACAAAGGGTATACCTCACCTAGGTAGAAGACAATGACATACATAAAAAGTATGCTCTACCATGTCGCAAAGTTGAGGTGATGTGAGTCAGGAGCAAGTAACCATAGCCCCTGTTGTAGAAGAGGCTTGCGATATTTATGACTTGGTTGGACACCATACCAAGTATTTCCCCGATAGTCCTCGGTTTTAAGGGGGTCATTATCGTGTAATCCAACTCCATTGGAGCATATCAAAGGACATACCCCAATAACCTCTATGGAGATAGTAGTAACCCCTTATAATATGAATGGTAAAACGTCAAATCCTCTATAATCATGGAGGAACACAACAATTCCTCTTTTATTAGTTATTTGTCTTTTTTTCCTTTTCTTTGGATCATGCCCTGATGCATTAACCTTTTTATTGTAGTTCTTTACTGTTCCTTCCACATTATTGGAGCAGTTGTCCTAATCACTTTGCTCATAGTTAGATTTTATTTGTAGAATGATGAGCGATTCTGGATTAGGTTGTCAAGTGATTGAGGATGCCACATATCTCTTTCTCCATGGTGCTTTCGATCCATTAGTTGGTGGTGCCCCTATAGTGGGTGTTCTTGAGTTTTCCCCGAAGTAACCTCATCAATACATGGGTCCTGGATCTTTTTTAGTTCGCTAGGTAGGTCCGATAAATTGAGATGATGCGGGGATTCAAATTTTAATATAAGAATCATGTAATGATGATGAGGATAGTGGAGACTCTTCCTTTGTTATACCCAACAACCACTTTTAGATTATTTTTTTTATTTTTCTTATTTATGTATTTTTTACTTTTTGTTGATCTAAAAGGATGTCCCTTATTTCCTAAAGAAACATTTTTTTTGTTATGTGTTAATGAAGATAAACATTTTATTTTGGTAATGTTCATTATTATAACTTTGAGTTATTTATATTTTTACTTCATGTCATTTTATTTAATTACGTGACACATGCATGAGGTAAATACATAAGAGACAAAATTAAGGCCATTTAAATATCTTATTTCCAAAAATTTGGATTTATCACATATTCTGTTTCGTAAGAAGTCATTTTTACAAAATTCTTGGATTTGCAAGCTTTCAAAACTAGACTGCAGATTCTCTGATAGAAGGGTTGATTAGTTTTTGGGTCTTTTCGAGAGGACTAATCGACCCCTCCTCACTCCGTATAAATCGGGCTAAAATTTAGGATTGGAAACTCACACTTTAATATCTTATTTCTCATTGTCTAAAAAATAACTTTTTTTTTCTTCTTACAGCTTTCATGAGGTTTCCGTTCCTTGTTATGACTACCAAACTATCCTTAATCGTCAATGAGAGCCTTTCATTTGAAATTTTGATGACTGGTCTCTCTCGGGCCTAGAATGTTACAACCTAGTTCCTTTATTATCTTGAAGGACCATTACTATTGACTGGGCATTCATGTAGAAGAATAATCACTTTTGGTAATCTAAAGATCATGTCTTTCACTTTTTGTGGATGGAGATTTATTTGACTTCTGAAGATTATGTCCTTTCAATAGGACATGATGTAGACTAACCCACAACGGAGCCTTATTTTGGACAAGGATGAATTTTATCTCTTGCGAAACTATTGGAGGTGGATCACCTCACGACTCGTGATTTTTGTATTGATGAGGGAATCATTGTCATGGTAGTATTGCCTTCTTTTTTGTATGATATACCAGAGATGAGGTATAAGGGTGTCTCAAAAGCTTCCCTAGCTCTAGATTTTGTATCCTAATACTTTGCAATTATGGTTACTGCATGTGTTGATATATTCTGAGAAAACTTATTATTATAGATGAAAAAAGTAAGAGTTCAATACATTTGATTATAGGTGAGACCATCAATGGCATGTTAACTTATAATTCTAGAGAATTCTCCGATCATTGGTGAAGTTCCTTAATCTCTTACATGTGTTTCTTCAAAAGGTTTAGATTAGTTAGGGACCTTTTGTCTTCCCCCTATAAACCAGTTGATTTTTTTACTCATGAGGCACTTATCCATTTCATAGATTCTTAGGGGGAGTGGTTGTAATTGTTATTTGATTATGCTCACCCCTAGATTCACTGGTTCTTCCCATGGTAACCCATTGTACTACCATGCATTTCTATGGGATTCTTCTCTTACATTCTCATTTATGCCTTGCTCTTCACGTCTTTTTACTTCCCTCTGCATGTGAAGTGTTAATACGGAATATGATAGGAAATTCCTCCTCCCTTAGGGTGTTTATATCACGTTGATCCTCCCTCTCCATACTTGGTGTGTATAATCTTTGAATTTTGGAGAAGCGGCATCCTTTTATTTATTACGATTCCTTATGGCGTATTCGATGGCATGACAATGAACATGCATGAGAAGTGTATTCTTTAGTTATGGGATAAGGTTAGAGATGGAGTTATTTTGAAGGAGACATGTCTCCATTCTCTCTTTGGGTTTACCATATCATGATCAAAGGAGATTGGAGGTATTTCATTATTAGAAGATCGGGGTGAAAACTTCTTCACCCACATCAGGTCCAACCACGTGGAAGTAACTGATAGTAGTGGTCTCATAACCTTAGCATTTATGTGGAAGAGGAATTTTATTCTTTGGACAATGTTGGTATCAATTCTCCTTAATTAACTTCTTGTGACTTTATGACAATTTAATGTGTTTACTTTTATGATGAATGTATCTTTTAATGAAATAATTTACTTAAGTGCAAAATGAGTCCTCTTACG
Organism: Sambucus nigra; assembly: GCA_949130495.1. Classification (NCBI taxonomy): domain Eukaryota; kingdom Viridiplantae; phylum Streptophyta; class Magnoliopsida; order Dipsacales; family Adoxaceae; genus Sambucus; species Sambucus nigra. Next base: position 473,525,047 of record OX422208.1, on the reverse strand, counting down.
AGCCAAAAACATTTCTTTATCCTCATATGACTCTACGACCGTATCTTTAGTGATTTAAAAATATGAGATAGACTAAAAAAGAGAGGCCTTACACCCGACGGGATGTTTTTTTGTTAACTTAACCCCTAAGGGTTGCTTACATACCTTTATTATATGGCAAAGTTGAATCATTGATGGTATGGAGGAATTTTTTTAGTTTATGGACGATCGAGTCGTAGTAGTTCTTATTTTGGAAAGTATTTTTCTCAATCCTTTCTTTGAACTCGAGGTCTCCCTTTTTAACTCCTCGGTCATTAATCTCCTTGCTGAATGCTCTGGCGAGTCATCTGTGGTAATCCTGCATTTAGTCGCAATCTAGTAGCCATCATTCATCTAGCAATTAAAGTTCTTCGTATCTTGTGTTCACCCAATCTTCTTTAGAAATTTGATTTTCAGGTAACACTTATAAGGAGGTGATTTCCAAATCTATTAGTAGCATCACTTCTATCTCATAAATGGGTGATTACGAGGTGGCTCCTGTAGGTGTTCTAATAGTGGTTTAATATCCCCAGAGTGCATATGATATCCTGTCATCCCATTCCTGACATTCTTCAATAATTTTACTTTGTATAACTTTAACATTTTTGTTGGTTGACTGAATATCATTATTGGTATGCAAATGTTATAGGGAGGATTGAATTCCATTTTCCTCAACTATTCCTATTATTACTACCTCAAAGTGCATTCCATTATCAAAGATTAATTCAAAGGGTACCCCAAATCTGCTAGTGATATTCTTCTGTATGAACTATTCCACATTCTTGATCCTCAGTACAACATATTATTCCACCTCGATCCATTTAGTGAAATAATTTAAAGATACCAAAAAGAACTCATGACAGTTTGGGGCCTTCATAGTTATCTCACCAATGATGTTGATTCCTCAAACTGAGAATGTAGACACCTAATTATGGTAAACCTATTCTGGTACCCCCATTGTATACCTCCATAGGCCTGAAACATAATTCCTTCAGCCCTCGAACTCCTGTCCTCCCTCCAAAACCCTAAACTAGAGGCCACTAGATGCTTTTGAGATCCGTTTGATTTTGGTCAACTGTCAAAACCAAGATTAGCATAATTCGCATTCATAGGGATTTGAATATCCTTTCCAATGGTCCACACCATGAACGAGTTGGCCTTACACCTTGCATTTACTTCCTTTCTCCCTCGAAAACCATAATTTAGAGGCCATCAGATACTTTTTAGCTTAATTTGACTTCAGTCAACTCTCAAAATGGAGAGTAGATAAATTCACATTCATAGGGATCTGATACCCTTTCTAATGGTCCATTCCATGTTCAAATATTCCTTAAAGTTCACATTTACTTTCCTTTTCCCTCTATAACCCTAATCTAGAGGCCACCCAATGATTTTTGAATCCATTTAATTTCTATAAACTTCTGTACCTGAGAGTTTATAAATGAACTTTTGTAGGCATCTAAACCCTCTTTATAATGGTCTCATCCATGCACGAATAAAACATATGATTTGTATTTTATGCCTTTTGTTTCAAAAACGTTAGTTTCATACTGCCTATCGGCACCCCTGGATCTCTTCCTATCGTCATAGGGGTACTTTACTTGGACTGTAGGTCAGGGTATGAGGATAAGAAGGCCTAGTCCTATACCAATCTACAGCCCCCCAGCACTAAAAATTTCCTATTCAAGAAGCCATGACCTCATTATCAAAGACCTTCCTTTCCAAATTCCATGAGATTCTTTTCTTAAAATCCATGTTCAACCTTAACACATCCCTTTCAAAAACATTCCATTACATCTTCCCCACATCTCACCTCTCTTAACCACTTCATAATCATTACATCACCACTAATATCATCCTACATCACCATCAAAGCCAGAATTTAATCCTTATAAGGGTCTAAATCTTATTCATTGAAACTCACTACATTAGTGTTATAACTCAATTTTCTCCTTACTAGTGTATTTTCCACATTTAGTTGTCATTTCCACACCTTAGTCAACTTTTACTTTTATATATTCACCAACCTTATTTTCATAAACTCAATAACCTAAAAAAAAAATTTGATCCTTAAACCCCAAATTAAAACTTTCCTTCCAGCTTCGCTACACTTCCCTTCAGTAAAGAAAAATAAGGAAATTCAAGTTTTGGTTTCATGGGATAAATCCCAATCTTGTGTGTTATCGAACTACATGGAATTTAATGCCATTTCTAGCTACATAGGCGTCTCGACTTTTCCTTGGGATTTGAGACCTCTTTTATCGCCTTTTCACTTTTGTCATTGTCAGTTTTATTCGTATCATATGCACATATACTAGTTTATAAATTTTTAGTAACCCAGCCATACGTGCATATTTACTTCCACATGGTGAATAATGATTCAATGTGTTGCTCACTTTATATTATATTTTCATATTTTTTATTCTCTTTCATTTTCACAATCGTGTTACACACGCATATCCACTTTCTCATAATGGATTATGATCCAGTGTATTGCATATAGCGTAGCCTTTTCTCTTTATTATATTCTTAGCAACCCCATCAGACATACATGTTCCATTTTTTGAAATTTTGGATACTTTTATATTCATTTATTTCCTTTGTCTATATACTCATTAGAATGATTCGTCTCCCGTCTTCTCCATGATGTGGGCATGACAATTTATTTTCTCACCTATTTCACTGCACACCTATAGTACACACAAATTCAATTTTTGAGAAAAAGGAAAACATTATCATATCCCATGAGAGATCAAAAGGGAAGAATAAGTTCCTAACACCTTTCAATTCTGTAACCTAGACCTGTGATCTATTTGGTTTCGTATGCACCAATTTGTCTTGTGATGCCGTTTCTTCGGGGAAGGCTACATTTTTTTTGCATATTTTGAGCAAAATAGGCTGGCGAATCCATTGTTTATATTTTACACACCTTTATGACAACCAATTTATGTTCGACGGAGCCCTCCAATATCGCTCGAGTGGTGGAATTATGATTTTCTTCCTTTATCACTGCACACCATCCCTCTGTCGGGGCGACCCATTATTCTTGAATGGCTACAATGGTGACTCAACTGGGAATTTTCTTTTTATAGGACTAGCTTGTATTTTACACGGTCTTTATTTTATTCCTTTCCCTATTTTTTTATGTGTATCTTCACTTGTACATTCTTCTTACTCTCGTGCTTAAATGTTATTTATATTCCTTTCTCATATCATGTTGTCCATGTATATTATTCTCTCCATTATTATCCTTTTCTCATGACATGTATATACCACCTTTGGGTCACATGCTTCCTGCTTTATCCACTTATATACGCTTATCATGTTTCACTTCACTTAGCTATGTTCTTCACATGATCCATATCACTTGTAGATATCCATGCTGATTCCCACTTATATATTCACATGCTTCATATAACAGTATATACGACATGATTCTTGTCTAAATCTCTCATCACATGCTTCATATACCACTTGTGTATATACCCACCTTACTCTCACCTACACACTATTTCATGTTACTCTCACTTTTCACGTATACCTATCTCACTTATGTATATTCACATGTCTCAACCCTTGTATATATCACCATGCCTTGTATATGATCTATGCTTTACCTTTGGTGTACATACATGATTATATTTACTATCCTTCTATACTTAGCTCTTTTCCATATGGCATTCTTATATATATATATATATATATATATATATATATATATATATAATCACATGATTTATTTCATGCTTAGTAGTAGTACCTACTTGCCTTTAGCATAAATAAAATTTTGCACAAAAATACTAATTAAAACTCATTCATTTTGTACACTACATCACGTGAGCACGACATTTCGACGAAAATTTTATCCCGTATTGGGGGTCACTTTGTGATAGAACTTCGATTCTGGGGGCACTTTTAAGCTAAGAAATATTATTCCTACCTTCCATTGGCCTAGTACCTTTGACATATATTGCACGATTCCCCCATATCGTATCTCTTGATCGAAGTCAAGAGGGGAGGTATATAGTTGGGACCTCATTCATATACGCCAAATATATCGATTTCTCTCTCACACGTACCATCATCACGAGGTATATCATGAGAAAATTCACATACAATCAAGTATATCAAATGTTTTCTCCAAACGTACCAATGAGTGATTGCCCTTATAGGCAAGTGGTATATCGTGGAAGTCATTCAACATGGGGAAACTCTTACACTAACCTCCTAATGAATATACCTCAAATATGCGTCTACCCTAGGACACTCATGCCTAGTTTTACTGTTTCAATAGTAAATCTGAAAATTTTGAGTCATGTTACTCGGTAAATTTTATGCTATTCCGCCCATTTTTAAAGCATGACCTTGTCCATGTGTCTTGAAATAAGTCAAACCATGTCTTTTATGGCATATCTGAACTTTTCCCAAACTCAAGTCTTGTCTAACATTTTACTCACACCCTAAGCATGACATAATACAAGTGAAAAAAAATAATAACAACTACACTGGGTGATTTTCCTTCCTTCCCTTTTTGTATAAAATTCCATAAATATTTCCTCTCCTTTTTAAAAATATGTATACCCAAAATATTTTATTCTTTTCTTAAAATATCCTAAAATCCTAAAATACACTCTTTTTTAAATAAATAAAAAATTATGTGTCTCTAAGATGCGATCACATACCCTAGTTTGTCCTGACTCCCTATTGGCTAATATCAGCTATTAAGACACCCTAGATTTCTACACCCTCAATATCATCCTCCCTGGAAATCGAGAAATCCTATCAGAGATTCCTTATGTATAACCCTAATCAGAATGCTAATGTTCAGGAAGTCCACTTGGTAGTGCTTACTCAACTTAGGGCCAACATCAATAGTCTACAGGTAAATCTTAAAGATATACAGTGAAATAAGTGCCAAGCGGTCGAGGATATTGAATCAAATATTCCCTTCACCCGTTCAATGGGTTCGAAAGACCTTAATAGATACGGGCTTCAGAGGAGTATCCATAGGTTCTTCATACCCCGCATGTCCCACATGTTAATGGTCTTCTTCCAGCTCAGTTTCTAATGCCAAACCCTTACCAACTTAGGGCTAACATGTCGATGGCTATTCTTGATGATGCTAAAGAAGAAGAATTGAGCAAGCATAAAGAATACCTTAGATTGATATCCAAGAAGTTTAACCTACTAAATATCTATGGGAACTATGTGGATTACATCCACATGTCTCCCTAGTCATAAATCCGATTACTATAAAAGTTCAAATTATCAGATATCAAGGAGTTTAGAAGTAGCAGACCTTCCGTAGTGCATGAGCCTATTGGGGGTCACAGAGAAGATAATCGCCCGGTGTTTCAGTAAACTCTCAAAGAAAACTCTCTTTATGTTTCTTGACATTAGAAAAAATCTTTAATCCGTAGTTAAGTATATGTGGCCATGGAATTTATGGACTAATACACATATAACGAGGAGTTGAAAGTCACTCGCCTAGACATTGAACTACATAATCGTAATTAGAGAGAGTTAGTCAATAGATTTATCAGCGGGTGGAGAGAAAAAGGCTCTACCATGATAATCTGACCTTTTGAGTCGGAACAGGTGAGTATCGTGAAGAACAATTTTCTACCACATTGACAAACCTCAATGGGAAACCAATACTACTCATACTTCAGAGCCCTCGAGAGGCATAGGATGATATAAAAAAGATTTTTAGCAATCATAAAGTGGAGTCTAAGATGAAGAGGCCAATATGATAATTTAGTCCTTGCAAACCATCTAATACTACTGTCTCCACCATCAACAACATTTCTCAGCTTACTACATCATGGGCACCAAAATCCTATCCTGGTATATCTTAAAAATAATATGCCGATCTCAATGCTCATATCTCAAAAGTATACCATGCTATCTTATCCAGAAACCTCATCAAGCCTTTGGGCCCTCGTCTATTGCCAAACCCACTTCTAAGGAACTTTAAGCATAATGCTTATTATGACTTCCATCAGATTGCCAAGCATACCACTAACTAATGCTTACACTTGAAAAATATCTTTCCAAATCTCATCAATAAGTGATCATCTCTCCTATAGTGGATCATAAACCCAATACTACTCAAAACCCTTTGCCAAACACCAGACTGGTGTAATTGCCATTTTCAATGATAAAGACCCTGACTGCGATCCTTATACGAAAATATAACCCATTAATACACCTATTATATCTTCTAGTTCCCCTAAAACATTTAAAATATGTCACTCTTCCCTTATATACTACGAAAATGCTCCAGAAGAATCCCTATAGCTCATAACAAGCTCTAGAACCTGCTCTGAAACAGGGAGTATGGAGCTACCAACTATTTTGGATTAACTCAAAAAATTTAGGTTAAAGTTACTGCCTGGGATGACCCTAGGAGAGAATAGTTATGAAAGAATTACTAATGTCTATAAGGAAGCCCAAAAGTGGGCCTAATAGTCACGTGATTGATTTGTGCCAGCGTAGGAATTCAACTTTGATATTACTATGCATGTCATCTTAGATTAGTTCGTTAAGGAGAAAGAGATATGTGTAGTCTCCAAACTGCCTTCCATCATAAGACATAAGATATACTTTGTACTCTCCTTCCAAAACTAGTTTTTTGAGTGGGAATATTTGTATGAAGAAGTAGTTGAGATCATATTATCCATCGATTTATCGAGGAAAGACAACATAATTTCCATCGGGTGGGTTTGTGACTTAGAACTTTCAGTTCTTTTAAATAAAATACCTATTAATGGAATACCAAAATGATTGCCTCCTTTTGTGAGGTGATTTACTTTGAGGAACTTCTATCGGGAATTAATAAAATATGCTTTATGCCAAAAGTGGACGAAAACATAAATTTGTTCTCTTTCCACTATCCATAAATCATATGACCTGATCAGGCTGATACTACACAGATTCATTTTTTCACTTAAGAATCATGTATGAAGATAAAGGGAAAGGAGTTTCTGAAAAACTCCCACTGCCAGAAATGTCAATTAAAGGATTAAAGTCCTTGAACAACTTAAGAGGACCGAACAAAAGATTACTTTATGGGGGATTTCCATATCTTTCCAGTTATATAGAAATGCTTTGATCAAGATCATCACTGGACCCACATTTACTTCTCCTCATACTCCTATAGAAGCAGCTCACATGGTCAGTACTCTCACCGTGACAAGTCTCATCTATTTTGCAGATGGCGAAATACCTAATATTGGTCCTAATCATAAATAGGCCCTTAATATCTTGGTGGAGATCATGGGAAAGATGGTTTCATTGGTACAAGTTGATAACGGAATTTATTTAAATGTTTTACTATTAAGGACACTTAATTATTTTGGGATAAGAGTTTGTGATCTTACTCTCACTTCCGTCACTGTGCACACTTACGATAACACCTGGTGAGAATTTATAGCTTTAATGAATCTCATACTAGGGACTGGTCCTATATGCCCCCAAATAAAGTTTTAATTCCTCTATATGTCGTCCTTTTTTAAATTTCTCCTGGTTCGCCCTTGGCCTGATAGAATTAAAGGGGTGACCTCTTCCCTCCATCAAAAGTTAAAATTCTTTGTGAATAATAAAGTCATCACCATCATCGGAGATGATGATAACTCCATTGGCATTGGCAGAAGTAACCCTATTTTGGAAATTTAACAAAGTGGAAATGGCATGTTTCTCTCGGGTTTCAAGATTGATCCGCTTCTTATCCCAGTAGTGAATAAATTCAAGGAGATTTCATGTATAGAGAATATTTTTCATGGAAATTTTAGTGTATTATAGATGTTTAATAATATGAATTTCATGCCCTAAATGGGGTTGGGTCACCAACAACATGGTATTCTTGAACCAACTATCCTGATAAGCCTTTCCTCTGCATAGTTTGGGATATCAACTATCCCCAACAGAACTGATGGATTTTCACTTGCTACACAAGAAAAGATTTTTGAGAATAAAAGAAGTAATTTATGGTGATTCCCTGAACATATGTTTTATCAAAGGGGAAGACATCCCTTACTGTAGCTTCCTCGAACCGTGGTACGACCCAACTAAGAAGAAATTAAAACCAGGATTTGAAATATTCATTGAGGATAAGATCACTTGGACTAAATGGATAAATCATGAGGTAAAGCCTTTAACTATAAAGATATCGGATAAAGTTCCTCTGACAATTAAAGCACCAATAACACAAAAAGTAGTGAGAATAGTGGCAGTGATGAATCGTTTGGCTTCCACACACTGGGGCTGGATATCTGCATGTGAAAAAGAAAAGGTATTATACAAAAAGGTAAACAAATTCCATTTGTGGCCATACCCGATCCTGATCCTTGCGGGCGAGCGCGTGGAGGAAAGGACCCTTCGGGTCCGCGCGTCCCTCTCGGGAGCGCTTCGGACGGCGTCGTTTGTGGTGTGAAAAATGTAGAGAGATTCAGAGTCGCCAGTCTATTTTACTCAAAACAAACAAAATAAAAATGGGAAGCCACCCTGAAGGGTGGCATCCAAAGACATAATGGTGCATATAAAACCAAGATGATTCGAGAAGGGTTCGGAGGCTTAGTTACGAAATGGGAAGGTGTTAGGCACCCATTCCGCCCTTTCGGTCTCTCATGAATATTTGATATTTTCCTTTATGTTTCCCCTCATGATATGTGTGTATGTGTATATATATAGAATGGAGGTAGTAATCCTTGACTTGTATCATGGAAAAGATAAAGCGAGTCATCCGTAGGAAGATACAAGAGTAATATTTGAAAAATGAGATTTACGCGATTACCCTTACGTTGATCGTTATAAGGGAACGATAACGCATATGGGGTAATGCGTCACTAAGAACAAGTATATGTATAATATAAGAAAAATGGATTTAAAGAAGATATAAAATGAGAGAAAAAAGGACTCGAGTCTCGGATTTTACCCCCGAGATGCCTACGTAGCCTAGAAAGGCATCAAATTCCATGTAGTTCGCATATAAAGCGAGGGATGGGGTTTATCCCATAAATCCAAAATGGGGAATCTCTTATTTGTGAGTGTGTGTGTGCGCGTAGCAAAAAGTGTTTTAGTTGTGAGAAAAGTGTGAGGAAAATATGAGAATCCCTTATTTGAATTTATGAGCAAAACCCTCTTTTTCTTGTTTTTTGGGTTTTATGAAAATAAAAGATGTGCAATAATACTAAGTAAAGAGTATATTAGGATGTGTGAAATGAGATAATAAAAGTGCTAAGTAAGAAAACAATTTATTGACAATTCAAGAGAATTTAATGAGAGAGTTTAAGAAAGTTGGACCTTCTTGAAAATCTTGAGCTTGATCTTGAGTGTTGGGGAGCAGCCCTTGCACTTTCGATGATAATGGAGAGTGGCTAATTCACCATGTTTGATGAAAGGGATGATGAAAAGTGGAAGTAAAAAGGGGATTTGGAAGTTGAAATCATGCTGCCTTCGAGAAAGGTTCCTGGGATTCGTTGAGAGGGATTTTTATCAGATCTGGGCTCCCCTTGCAAATGAGGTGAAGGCCTCATTTTATAGTCCTAGTTGAGTTCTGATCGTCATAGAGCCCTTCCTTCCTATTGGCAGGTAGGTGCCGATAGGCAGATTCTGGAACTTGCCGTTTGGCAGTGTGTTTCAGGCTTTTTTGAAAAATCGGTCGTCGAGGGAAAACCATTGATCAAAATTGTGCACAGGGCATACCATTGGAAAGGTAATTCATGGACCTTCGAAAGTCGGTTGGACCACTCCTGAGTTCGGGAGTTGACTTTGGGTCAAATATGGCTTGGAATTGTTTGTCGGTCCATTGGACGGGGAATCATTCGGACGCAAACGGATGGTTCGTCCGCATGGTAATTCTGAATCGTGCATGGGGCATACCATTGGAAAGGTTAGGAGATGTACTTCGACATTCCAAAGAGTTTGACCTGGTTTGGAGAGTTGACTTTGGTCAACCGGGCCCGAGAAGCGCTCGGTGGCCTCCCGAAGTCAAACGGATCGTTTGTCCGCATAGAAAGTCAGAATCGTGCACGGGGCGGACCGTTGGTAAGGGTATTCAGGTCCCTTTGAAGATTCATTCAGCCTCGGTTAAGCTGAAGAGTTGACATAGGTCAAGTAGAGCCCGGGAGCGCCCGGTGGCCTCTAGGTCAGGTTTCGGACGCAAACGGATCGTTCGTCCTCATGGTAAGTCAGAATCGCACACGGGGTAGATCGTTGGAAAGGGTATTTAGTGACCTTCTAAGATTCATTCAGTCTCGGTCGAGATGAAGAGTTTGACTTTTGGGTCAAGCTGAGCGGAGGAGTGCCAGATGGCTTTTAGGTTAGTACTCGGGATGTGACATGGGTTTATTGTTATGAAGGGAGGTACTAGGGACCTAAGGAGAGTCAGGGGGTAATAAAATGGGGTGTCTACACCATTTTTTTTTAATTTAAGTTCAATTAAACAAATTACCCAAAATTAAACTTGCATCATTTAACTAATTATTGAGTTAAAATGATTAACCAATTTTATCTTCTCCTAAAACATGGAACTAGGTAATATCAAGATAAAATCTAATCAACCACAAAATATGTCGATGTATGAGGAAAACCCATGATGGTAAAAACATCTAATGGCCCATCCAAGCCAATTTTATTTTTTACAGAATTATAAAGGACACAACGGTTGACTTGCCACACTGACTCAGTGCCCTCGTAAGCCTTGACACTCTTCGTTCCTTGTATCTATGCATATTGACAACCTAGAGTTCACTAGAAAATATACCATAATGTATTTACACACATTCCTCGGTATCCACCAAACAGGCTTAACAACGGTCTACAAATTCGAACACAGAGTCCATCGATTTTTTATCGAAAAACCAAACAGGGAGTCCACTATGTATAAATAGCAAACACTAAAAAATGATAATGAGTAAATGAATTTGGTGCCAAACAAGTATCTCAAATGAGCATAAAATATTTAATCTTGAATCTCAAAGTGTTTGGGTGAAACTAGGGTGTAGAGGCCTTTTAGTTATAGATAGAAAACTGATTTGCCAAAAATTCTCAATTGAAAACAATACTAACATGCCAATTTATAGAAAACATGATTTTCCAGGCGGTGAAATTTCATTTGAACGAAGTCACTAATCTTATTCGAACCATCCCAAACTTCGTTCTAACAAACTAGATAATCTCGTTCGACCATACTTCAAACGAGCTTCGAATAATAACCCTATGTAAACAGAAGAAACTTTATATGAACTTCATTTGAAAGTCATTCTAACGAACTTCATTATCTCATTCACGAATCACACTAAAATGCATTTATAACTTTTTGACATTCCTCGAATGTTGAAGACAAAATGTGGAACGAAACATGGTACGATGATGTAGACGTTTTATCTTGGACTCTATGTCTTCAATCAAACACGATATAGTCCTGAAAGGTAAACCAACACAAGTCCTAAATTATGACACAAACGGTTTTGTCCAAATATGAAATAAGATAAAACATACAAATTGACCTGAGACAGAAATTGTTCCGTAAAAATCTCCCCCTTACGCTAATATGGGAAAAAACAAAAGTAAAAATCCATGGGTTGCCAAGCTTTCTAAAAAAATCATTTCCTAACCTCAAACAAAAAATGTACAGACACATGATAGACTCAGACTCTAAGTAACTTTACTCTTATGTAAAATATTATCGCATCAATGCAAACCTGCAAAGTAAAACACATCTTCAAATGGAAAGAGAATATATGAGAATATAAATCTGCATATGAATTAACCTTCCCCTTTGTGTAACAATATCTACCTGATATAAGATGTCTTCCCCTAAGTCAAAAATCTCCCTAGGACTATAAGATTGAGATACCATTTCACCGCTTTTTTGTTCAGGAATGAACAAAGATAAAGATACATAACAAATTCATTTGTCCCCTATATAACCATTTTCCCCCTAGATCAAACATGGGTAAGAATATAGGAAAAATAAGTATATCGTTCAGTGATGTGAAGTGAAACATACCACAACAAACAAACTCGATAACAGAAGCTTGAAGAATACAACCAATGACTCAATAATACCAATTTGTTTTGCATATTTGTTACCATCTTGAATTCTAAAAATTAAACATAGGATACCAATGGAAGCAAGAAACAAGATATATTAATATGACCATATAGCATGCCAATTTGATTCAAAGATAAATCATATGGCAACATATAATAAATGCAAATGCAAAGACTCAAAACACAAGATACCATATATATATATATATATATATAAATATGCAAAATATACGAAAGACACGTAAGCATATCAATATAGATATAAACACCAAAAAATGAAATAAGCACGTTAATCTTTCCACACTCGTATGGTATATAGGTGTCTAAAAAATATGTGGTAAATGGAGTGGAGGGAAATGAACTAGAAATCAAAGAATTATGGCCCAATCTCTCAAAAACTTCAATGGGGTTATATTTGACCGCATTAACTTTATCAAACAAAGATTTAACCTCATAGGGACATATGAAGTGAAGTTGTAATGGAAAAATAAGAAAAATGTACAGTGATCGAGAAAATATTGATGATTCTCAAATCAATTGCGTGAAATATGAATTATCTACGACTCATTGTGCAAACCCGTTTATCTTGAACTTAGAATACCCTAAAAAATTAGATATTTATTTTTTTCTTTTTCTCTCTCACTCTGAAGATACTAATTTAATTAAAGAAACAATGCAATAAATGTTTTCCTTGGAAATGTTTTATTTTCTTTTGCCTCTTAATTATTTAGGTTCTTGCCAATTGTGGCCTTTCATGCAATGAAGATTTCGTTGCCCCTTTCCCGTGCACACTCATATTTTAAATAAAATTACAAACTCACAGGCAATGGTTATTACCAACACAAATCCCCCATAGTCAAATAGATATGTATAGTGTCAATATTGATAGGATAACACAATAGTTAGATCATGCAACACATGAAGTTAAAATCTAAAAGGGCTCATACATGTGTGTGTGGAGGCATTTGAAAAATGAATCCATTAAGCAAATCAAAGTCAAACTACTCCATTCAACCTTGATTGGGAATAATTAAATCATTTAAAATCATAATGAAATGTCCTAGCCACATGGATACATGAAATGAAATCAATTCAATCACATTGATATGCCACACAAAATGTGGAAAACCAAAATACACATAAACCAAAGATATTGTTTTGAGTTTTTAAACATTTAATTATATCAAATGAAAAACAAACTCAAAAGACAAAGACTTTATTTTTATTTTTCTCAATAAGACCTAATGAAAGAAAAAACGAATGTACGAAAGACTCAAACATCATACAACTAGAAATTATAGATATCATGAAGCATAAAAGATAGTGTGTGATAATATGAATCCACAATCGCTCATAAGCTATAGCATGGGAAGAATCATGTGATAGCATGCGAGACTCAACAACTCTAAAATTTTATGCCACCAAATTGGATTTCCTAATTCATATAGGTGTAATGTGACGCTCTTAGGTTTGGGAAACATTAGTGACACTAGACTTAGACTTCTTAAAACCTTTTCAAAGATTAAAAAAAAGACTTAGGTGAACCTTCCTACCTCAATGTGAACATGTGTAGACACGATGACGAGGGTTTCCTAAGGGTTGACCTTCTCTAACTTCCTTGGCTATGTTCGACACTCTCAAAAGCATGGCCTTGGCTTCAGTAGAAGAAGCATTTGGATCATCGTTGTCTATCTCACAATGGTCATCTTTGATTCGGACAATGCCTAAAATTTAATCAAATGTTTTTTACCTATATTCCAAATAAAATTTGACATGAATCCAATCTTTTAATCTCTCCTCTAGCTCCACTATCCTAGACTCAAGAAAATGAAAAGACTCTTCAAATCAGGGTGGTCCTTTTTCAAAATCTGCACCAAAACACGAAGGTGATCTATCTATCCCTCAACATACTCTAACTTTATAAGTGCAAATATTTTACCTTAGGTTTTTTATTTGTATTTTGTTTGCACTTTGGAATATTTTATGTATCTCATTACAAACCGTCACACACTGACATGTCAAACGAACTCCAACATCTCCAAGTCCAAGACACCTCTACATCCCATGAAGTTATAAATCTTTTAGGAGGTCTTAAATTTTCATATTTAAATTTGGGATGTATTTTTTATAAAAAAATCGAGGCTAAAAGTTTTTTATATGATTTTTTTAATCTCTTTCGAACACAATTTTATTTTTATTTCTAGCTTGTTAGGTCTTTACTTCGAAAGATAATCGAATGAGAATCCTATGCATGGCATGTCTTACTTCGTTACAAGCTCGTTAAAAGTTGGTTCGAATGATATTACAGTTCATTCGAATGAACTAAGATTTTCGTTCAAATGAGATATTATTCTCGTTCAAATGACTTCAGTTTTCGTTCGAATGAGTCATCACCTCAAATTTTTTGTCATGTTTATAAATACCTGTTTTGACTCTTTTTTTATGAGACTTTTGAAAAGAAGTATCTTTCATATCTATTGCAAAAAAATTCATAATTTGTCTTTTCCAAACACCTTTGATTCACAATTTTACATTCCCAAATATTTTGTCAATCATTTTGAAACCCTAGAAAGTTTTATATCTTGCATACACCTTATGGAAAAGATTCTCTGAGGCTGATCTTGTGACCCGAGGGATCATGATTGGATAAGAAGGAATAAGGTTGAATCGGTTGATATCGAGGGTAGAGCTCTTCTTATGGATGCTTCTGGACGAAGCCATTTTCTTTAGAAGGTTTTGAAGACACTCCACATTATACTTAGTCGGTCTAAGTAGTGTGTAAGTCGATAGTCTTGCAAAACATTCTAAAGTGATTATTAAAGGTTTTTCCCTCTAAAGGGATTTATGTGTGTTTGCATGTTTGCTTTAATAGTTGCAATTACATATTTATAACACATATTTTCATGCATACCTAATTTAATCAACGATTAAAATTTGAATAAATTTCGATTTGTGTGTGTTGGCATTTAAATTGGAAAAATACAAAAATTAATTTTTTTATTATAACCATCCTTGTCGGGCGTGTTCACGTGCTTACAAAGTTGTATCAGAGCATCCACTCTTACAAGTGGTATTAGAGTGGGTTGCACTAATTTATCGTGTAGATCCTTGTTTAATGTTGTTTAGCGTGGTTGTTTATTCATCTCTCTTTTGTTGGTTTATTTGTTTTTTTCTCGATGGATAGCCATAGGGAAAATTTATTTTGTTTGAATTTGAATAATATAAAGAATAAAATTCTTGAAAAAGAAAATATTCATTTTAAAGCTGCTATGGAACTTCTGTAAATTGTTCAAACTCAAAGATATTTCTTTCGTGAGAAACTTGTGGACATGTAATGTGATTTTAAAATTTAGAATTGTTTACGAAAGAGAGTGATGATAGAATCTCGTTTTTAGAAAAATAATTAGAATACTCTAAAATTTATGTATTTACATGCCTATGAGGATAATGATAAATTAATTAATGATTTGAGAGCACGTGAGAAGACTCTTAGGGATAAGTTCGCTTGCGTTGAGGGGGAGAAACATAACCTTCAAGAAATGATTAAAAATTGAAAGAAGGATTCCCTAAAACTTGAAGAGTCTAATTCATTGCTTGAGTCTAAAATTTTGAAGTTAACCATGATTTGAAAGACTCGAGTAGTGTTCGTAGTGATGGTATTGGCTTCCATGATTCTAATGATTTAGTTGCTAAATCCAAGACCATTGTTTGTTGTATAGGGTCAAACACATCCCACGGTGTTATAAAAGGACAACCCGAAGGTCCCATTCCTCGTCATGTCTACACATGCACATACTGTGAAAGGAAATGTCATCTTAGGCATTTTTTCTATGATATGAGATAAGACCCTAGGAAGTTTAAGTCTAGTGTCACTTTGGTTACTGAAGCCCGAGGCATTAGGTATACATCTATATTTGGGTTATAAAATCCATTTTGGAGACTCTAAATATTAGGTTGGTTGATTCTCGCATGCTTGCACTTGATGCTTCACATTCTATACCTAATGTGTGATTTCTTGCATGATTTCACTTTTTAAACTCTAAATATTCTTCATGATATATGTTTTCTAGTGTTATGACATGTGTATCTTTTGTATTTTTATTTTTCTTCTTGAGTCATATAAAAAATACAAAAAGATTTTATTTTGATACATTGTTAAAAAACTCCAAAAGCTTTTTAATTTTGTATATTTTAGTTTTACACATTTGGTATGGCATATTGGTGTGTTTGAATCCAATTCATTTCGTACTTTCCATGTGGTTACTACATTTGGTTATGATTGTAGATACTTAGATTTTTCTTAACCATATTATCATGGACTTATTTTGAACTTAATTTTCTTAATGGATTTAACATTGTATATGGCTCGACACACACATGCACAAACTTTTTGAACGTTAACTTCACATGTATATTTGATCTTTGTGAGATATTATCCCATCAATTTTGTCATATACATGTTTTGTGACTATGAGGGATTCGTGCATGTAAGAACCGTTGTTAGTGAGCTTTATTTGATTAGTTTAAAAATATAAGTGTGCACGGGAAAAGGGCTACGGAAGGAGCGAATATCTTTTGCGGGAAAGTCACCATTAACAAGAGCCTAATAAAAGATTAAAGTCAATAAAAATAGGAAAATTGCCAAAAAGGCCAACACAACTTAGTTTGTCTGATCTATCAAAAGAAATAACTTCAAAAGAATAGAGAAAAGAAAAGAAAATATGATATATGTTTATCTTTTGAGGATGTTTAGTTAAGGATCAACGAGTTTGCAACATGAATCCCAGTTATGATTATTTTCTCATGAGGCTATTGATTTGGAGAATCATTAATATTCTAGACTTGTGTCCAATGTGCTTGTTTGTTCATTAAGGTCAATTTATATTGTCACTTGAAGAAATCTTAGTTTGATAAATTTTTCTGATTAATTAGAATTCTTAAAAATATTTGAGTGTTTGGGTCATAATTCAAATGTATCTAGTTCATGCCCATTCATTTCATCCCACATATTTAGACATATCGATACTATGCTAGTGTGTAAATCTTATGCGTTTTTTGTGGAGAGTTGTGATCGTTTATACATACATATGTGTGTCGGATTTTCTTTGTTATATTTTTCATATAATATATATGTTATTGTGTTTTGACTCCTTGCGGTTTACATTTTGTCTATGGTTGTCACACACTTAATCATAGTTTTGATTATTTGTGCTTGAGTTGTTGTGTTGTATTTCTAATATCTACACTTTTTGAAAAAAATGAAAAATTTCAAACATAGTTAGTGGATTTTTCCTTTGAGATTATCATTACATGCGAGTAATTTCTATATCTTTGCGATGATATCTTACTTCCTATATGTGATGATTTATACTTCTTGTTGAAATTCTATTCCTTTGTCTATTACAGACAAAATGGGGAGAACAAATTAAGGGAGAAATTCGACGATGAGTTTGTTTTATGGGGGAGAACACATTATGATTTTTATTTTTTATTTCAAACTCTATGCATCATGGATATTTTCTTTTCTTTATGTGTGTAGGTACCTATGAGAAAGAATATATTGCACCGAATTAAGACAAAGTTGCCCAAGGGAAGAAAAATATGAGATTGAAGACAAAGTTTCTCTACATCGTTCGATTTTTAGGGTTTAGGAAGGGTATTATAATTTTTTTGCCATAAAGGTAAATTTTTTGTAATTTGGCTTTCGATTAGTCTTTTGCCGAAATTTTGGTTTCGATTAGCTTAGGATTTTTATTTGTATTTATTTGCACTTTGAAATATTTGGCGTATCCCATTGCAAACCATGACACACCGATATGTCAAATCGAACTCCAACATCTCCAATTCCAAGAATCCTCTACATCTCATGAAGGTATAAATCTTTCAGGATTTCTTAATTTTTCATATTTATATTCGGAATGTATTTTTTTTATAAAAAACTAAGGCTAGATTTTTTTTTAAATAATTTTTTTGGATCTTGTTCAAATGAATGTAATCTCATTCGAACGAAATTGTCTTTTCATTTTTAGATCGCTAGATCTTTACATCAAACGAATATCGAATGAGAATCCTCCAGATAGTATGCCTTACTTTGTTATAATTCCATTAGAAGTTGGTTCAAACGAGACTGCAGTCTCGTTTGAACGAATTGAGGTTTTCGTTTAAACGATATGCTATTCTTGTTCGAATGAATTCATATTTTGTTCGAATGAGACGTCGCCTTGGATTTTCTGTCATATCTATAAATACATATTTTAACTCCTTTTTCATTAGACTTTTGAACAAACGTATCATGTATATTTGTTTCAAATTTTTTTCCTAATTTGTGTTTTCCAAACACCTTTTGATTCATAACTTTACATTCCTAAATATTTTGTGAATCTTTTTAAAACCCTAGAAAGGTATGTATATTACATACACCTTATGGAGAGGATTCTCTACGGCTGATCTTATGACTAAAGGGATCACGACTGAGGAAGAAGGAAAAAGGCTGAATTTGTTGATATCGAGGATAGATTACTGACTGTGGACGACTCTAAACTAGGCCATTTTCTTTAAAAGGTTTTGAATACACTGTGCGTTATACTTAGTTAGTCTAAGTAGTCTATAAGTCAATAGTCTCATAAAATATTCTAAAGTGTTGATTACAGGTTTTTCCCTATAGAGGGATTCTTCCCTATCTCTGTGTCTTTGCATGTTTTGTTTGATAGTTCCAATGGTATATTTAGAATACATATTTGCATGCATACCTAATTTAGTCAAGGATTAATATTTGACTAAAATTGGATTTATGTGTTTTGGGATTTAAATTGGAGAAATATCAAAATAGAATTTTTTATTGTAACCATCCTTAGCGGGCATGTTCACGTGCTTACAAAGTGGTATCGAGCATCCATTCTTACAACTTCTCCCTAAAAGTCTTCTCACATTCCCCAACATCATGAATTAATTAAATCTCATCATTCCTTATGGAATGTTCTTTCACCTTAGGTTCCAACATCAAGTTTGCATTTTTCAACTTCACCATTTTTGCTTACAGCTATTGGAAATCTACTTGAAGTTCACTCTCCTCCTCTTACTCTTCTTGTTCTTCAATAAAACTTGCATAGGATTTACACTTGTCCTGGGAATCCTCATGCATAAAATTATATTCATCGGAAGACTTTTCTTCAAGGCTCACATCCTTATCTATAAATGCGGTGTAGTTGCGCTGAATGGAGGAATCGAATTCCTCGTATGACATCGGCTTCATACCCTAATTCCTTATCTTAGTGAGACTCTCAACTGCCCTATTGCCATAACCTTAGACCCAAAGATACTACTTGAATCATCCCTCTTAAAATTATCATTACGATTTTTAGGGAATTTCATAGCCCTGTTAAACTTGATTTTTGCAAACTTATTTTCATTATTTGAGACTTTTCAAACTTGAGAATTTTTTTAAAGTTCATCGCAAACATGGCCATGTCATCAGAATCGATGTTAGACTTATCATCCAAAAATAATGTGTCCTTCTTTCGGGATTTTAAAGTAATGACCTTATCTTTGATCATATTTTTGGAGGTATACGTGTCGAGTTCATAAGTTTGAACATCACCTATAAGATCTTTGAGTTTCGTGAAGTCTAAAGTATACAGAGAACTCAAAACAATTACTTTTTAATTTAATCTTTCAAGTAATGACCTTATGATTTTCTTTGCAAATCTTGTTTTGGATACTCTCTCTCTCAAGTTAAATAACGACTTCACAATATCATACTGTCTAGCATAGAACTCATCAAAGGATTCATTCCCATAAATCCTAATGGTTTCAAACTGACTGGTGAGGTTTTGGAGTTTGGAATCCTTAACATCACTAGTTACCTCATGAGTTAGCTGGAGTATATCCCAAGATTATTTCGATGTTTCAGACGTAATAATATGGCAAAAGGCCTCTAGTATAACTGTACAAAATAAAGCCTTCAAACCATATGAATTATAATTAGCCACTTTTTGCTCATCCTCACCCCAACTTTCTACATGTTTAGGGAGATGAAATTCACTTAATAAAGTAATGGGTGGGGTCCACCCCTAACAATAGCTAAATATGCCCATTCATCTGTAGCTTTAAGTGTTGATTTCTTACACACTTTCCAGGATCTGTAATTGGAACCATCAAACATCTGAGGCCTCAAAAGAGAATGTCCCTCTATGTAAAAACCGCTGGGATTCATTACTAAACAAATTATAGACACCCTCTCTGATATTAATTTGAAAAATGTGAGGTTTTATATGGACATGTAAACAAATGCCAATTCTATTTTTTCAAGGTTTAGATTTATTTAAACAAATTACCCAAAATTAAACTTTTATTGTTTAATAAATTATTTTGTTAAAATTATTAATCAGTTTATCTTCTCCTAACACATGCATCTAGGTGATAGCAAGATAAATTGCAATCAGCCACTCAACATGTCGGTGTACAAGAAAAGCCAACAACGGGAAAAACCTCGGATGACCTAGATATGAAAATTTCACTATGTATGGAATTACAAAGGACACGATAGTAGACTTACAACATGAACTCGAATCCCTCACAAGACTTGACGCTCTTCATTACTGAGACATCTGCAAAGTGACACATAGGAGTCCACCTCTGAAGCTTCCACAATGTGTTAGTCCACACATGCATCAGTAGCCATCGAACACGCTTAGCATCCATCTACGAATTTAAACAAGAAGTCCATTGCTTATTCAACATAAAACCAAACATGGATTCCGCCTTATGCAAATAATAAACACTCAACAGTGATGATAACTAAATGACTTTGTTTCCAAAAAAAGACATCAAACTAGCATAAAAGATTGAATCTTAGATCTCAAAGTGTTTGGGCGAAAGTAAGGTTTTGAGGCCTATTAGTTACAGATAGAAAACTAGGTTTTGCAAAAATTCTCAACTGAAGGAAATCCCAGCATGCCTACTTGTAGAAATCATGATTTTTGAGGTGCTAGAATTTCATTTGAATGTAAACTACAGGTTGGTTATCTCATTTGAACCAACATAACCCTCGTTCAAATGAACTAGCTGATATTTCTCGAACATACTTGAATGGGAATCCTGTATAAATAGAAGAAACTTCATTTGAACTTCGTTTCAGGGTCATTCTTATGAACTTTGCTATCCTGTTCGAATGAACAAACAATTACATTTCAACATCCATACCTTTTTGTGATTCCTTAAATGTTCAAGATTAAACGTGTAGGAAACATGACACAAGGATGCTCGATCTTATCCTCTACGTCTTCCTTCAAACACATCATATGATTGAAAGGTAAACCAACATAAGTACTAACATATGAAATAAATGATTTTGTCCCAAAATGAAGTAAGCCATAACACAAAAACTGACTCGATGTGGAAATTTGTCCTCCTTTGATGAGGTAAATGATATGAAAGTAAATGAGATCTCCTTTAATGAGGTTCTCATTATTGTATTTCCAGAAAATGTTTTATTGAAATGAATGATTATTTTAATTATATTTTTATGCCTTATATAAATGGCATTGATTCTAATCCAACAATTGATCGAGATGATCTAGTAAATGAGCAATTCTTAAGTGATCTCAATAAGAAAAAAGCAAATAGCATAATCGCGTTCAAACTAAAAAGTAGCGCTCCACGCGAGATTTGGAGGATGTGAATATCATTTTATCATTATAATGATGATGAGACTATTGTTATTAACCTTGATTTTTGTAGAGCCCCACACGAGATTAGGATAGGGTCAACCCTCAATGAGCATAAGTGGTCGCAGTTTGAGGAACTCCTAAAGGACTTCATGGACGGTTTTACATGGTGCTACAATGATATGCTTAACATTGAACCAAAGATTATACTACATGAGATCCCACTTACCCCTATTGGAAGTCTATCAAATAAAAATTGATAAATCTCTGTCCCGAGTGGTATCTTATAATTAAAGATGTAATCATCACCTAGCTAAGTGTGGGTTATATTTGTGTAGTGGAATATCCAACATTGACTATCAAGATTTGAACTAAACATTCCCAAAGGAAGATTATCCCTTACCCAACATTGACATGGTCATTGATAACACTTCAAATTATACCCTCAAGCCATTTATCGATATCTTGGATGGATACAACCAAATCAAGATGCATGCCGATCACCGTGAGATTCATTACCGTTTAGGGTATATTTTACTACATCGTTATGCTATTCGGTCTTAAAAACGTCAGGGCTACCTACCAAAGAGAAGTTACAATAATTTTTCATGATTTTATTCATAAAGAGATTGAGGTTTACGTGATGACACGATTATCAAGTCTAAGTATCTAGAGGGACACATCCCTACCCTGAGGAAATTCATTAAATGACTGAGACATCATTGGGTGCGTCTCAAACCACAAAAGTGCATTTTTAGCATTACGAAAGGCAAGCTCATTGTCTTCATTGTAAGTGAAAGAGGAATCAGATAATACCATGCTAAGACAAAACCGTCCATAAAATGTCACCTCCTCGAATAGAGAAAGAAGTTTTTGGTTTCTTAGGCAAACTACAGTATATCACTAGATTCATATGCCATTGCACTTCCATATGTGAACTCATCTTCAAGATCCCTAAAAAATAATCGATTAAGGTATGCAATAAGTCATGTTAATAGGCCTTTGATAAGATTAAGAAGTATCTCACCCAAACTCTGGTGCTCATGCCACTTCAACCCGATGTTCCCCTCCTTTTATACCTCACTATCACGGACATTATTGTAGGGGTTATTCTAAACAAGTACATTGAGGAGTCACGTAAAGAGAGTTCCATCTACTATGCCAATCAAAAAAAATCCAAGGTATAAAATAAAATACACCCCGTTGATTATGTCTTGTATTGCCTTAGTTTGGCTCACTTAAAATCTCTCACGCTACTTGATTATCTCAATCATCAAGTTGGTTACTCGAATGGATACCATGAAATATTTGCTAGAAAATCCTACCTTATCAAGATGAATGGCCCACTATTTGATATTACTTCATGAGTTTGACATCGCATATGTTTCCTAAGAAGCCATGAAGGGAATAACCATCTCTAATTACCTTGCCAAAGATCCGATCGGAGAAGACAATGTGAAGATGTTCTTTAATGGAGCTTCTAAAAATAATGGATATGGCATTTCGATACTCCTAATTTTCCCAGATAATTCTTATAATCCCATTTACATTAGGCTAGACTTCCCTTGAACCCACAACATGATATATTATGAAGCATGCACTATAAGCATCAAGATTTCCCTCAAGAAAGGAATTCATTACCACGATGTTTATGGAGACTCAGACCTTATCATAGGACAATTCCTTCAAAAATAAAAAGTCAAAGATAAGAAAATCATGCCTTTTTGCACTCACCTCGAAGACCTTACTCCCTAATTCAAATATATCACTTTCCACCACCTTTCCTGATCAATATATAGTTCCACTAATTCTTTAGTAACCTTGGAGTCCATAATTGACATGATCTAGGGAATTCAAAAACAATATATGTTAACTCAATATTACCACATCGATCTAACAATAAAGGACTCAAACAAAGTCATGTTAGGGTATTATGGCATTTGGTTCCTACTCAAACATGGTCGAGATCCTCAATAGGATGATAAAAAACACCACGTAACCTTTCGTAATCTTACAACTAAGTATATTATCTATGACAAAGAGTTGTTTAAAAGAAACTTTCGATGGAACCCATATGCAATGCACAACAGGGGATGACATTGAAGATAAGATTCTAAAAATCTACAATGGAGAATGTGGAGACCATATAAACAGTCATATGCTTGTTAAGAAGATAAATCATTAGGGATATTATTGGACCTCCATGGTCCAAGACAATTCTACTTATGTCAGAATGTCTGTCAAATGCCAACAGTTTATCAATCTTCAACACTTACCTCCCCATGAGTTATATAATAAGATTCACCTTATCCTTTCTCAACCAGTGAAATTGACATTATTGGGAAGGTAACTCCAAAAGAATTAAATTGTAATGAATTCATTCTCGTTGTCGTCGATTATTTCACCAAATGGGTTAAAATTGAGTGATATGTTGTACTGAATGTAAAGAAAGTATCCAAATTTATCACGAAGAATATCATTTATTGCTACGATGTCCTTCACGAGCTGGTACCTGAGAAAGGTCTCCATTTCCAAGAATATGTCACAGAAGTAGCTCACGACTATAGGATTCAGAGGAAAAAATCTTCTCCCTACTGATCACAAACCAGTGGGGATGTCAAAGCTTCTAATAGAAGCCTCAAGACCATAATTATAAAGATGATTGAAATTTATCGCACCTGGGCTAATCAAATACCTTATGCCCTCTAGGGATATCACACATCTATTAGGATGCCCACTGGGGAGACACCCTACTCCTTTGTATATGACATAGAAGCAGTCTGCCCATTAAACTTGAGGTACCCTCTTTGCGGGTCATGCTTGAAATTTAGATCGAAGAAGTTGATTGACAACAAATTAATTACAATGAACTTTCACTATTGGATGAAAAAGATATTTAAAGCTTTGTACCACATATAAGGGTGTCGCTTATGCATTGTACGATCATTTAACAGGATGGTTAAAGACCAAAGTGTGAGAGAATGAGACATCACTGTCAAAGAGATAGTAGAGCCCATCTAGGCTCTAAGAGGGAAATCCAAGCCCAATAGGAGTGGTCCATACCTCGTAAAAAAAGTTATGTCCGGTGACGCATTTAAGCTCACACACCGCAATGAAGAAAAAATGGCGTCTAGTAAACTTGGACCTTCTCCAAAATTTCTACCCATAAGCCAATTATCATCACGCTATGACTCTTCTCACCTACCATCTATTTAAAAAAATCTATTCTCTTTTCCCTCCTATTCAAGTACTACATAACACCAAGTCCTCTTAGAATCACCTTTCCAAAATTTACATAACGTTTTTTAGTCTCGAAGAGGTACGTATGCAGCCCATAAAGTGAATTTGGGAAATAACCTTTCTTTTTTTAAAAATAAAATTATTTTCTTCCACCAAGGAACACTGGTCTGAGTCATCATTTTTAATAAACAAAAGGATTATGTACTCTTTATAGATTGGTATATATAGTTAAAATAAAAAAGAAATTCTTTCAAAAGCCACAAGAAGATAAAAAAAATCCTCAACATTTATTCATTTGATTTTTTATTTTATTTTATATTAAACACGACAATTACATGAAGTATCAGTGACAAGAAAAGTCCCTAAAACTTACATAAATATCCATCCACCTACAAGAACATAATCCTACCCAAACACTTACTACCAAACACACGACATACCAACAAATCCTAACAAACTCTCCTTAACTACAAGAAATCCCTGGCTTATCATCACCATCACCATTTCCATTTACCAAAGGTCCCCATAAAGCCTAATCCTGACAGCATTTCATTATGAGCTGCATGTGGCGGTATGCCTTGATCAGTCTAGATGAAATCACAAAACCTTCTTCCTCCCTAGTTTCAAAAATTATGAGCCACCTCTTCCTAGTCTCCTCAACACATACCTTCATAATCACATTTCACCATAATCACCTCAAATAATACTCACATATTACCCCAAGCTCCCTAGTAGATTAGGATGGATGGGTAGACTACTGACGATGCTACCTCAAATGTCCTAAAGTCATCCTTATTGATTCAGTCAAATCCTATATAAGAAAGAAGTTGGTTACGCACGGATGGATAATTTTATCCCAATTCACTTGATGAAGAAGTTGTTAGGGGAAGTAGATCTAAATTTGGTGAATACCTACTAGTTGAAAGTATCAGTAGTCATCCAATTAAAAGATAGGATGCAACTCGCCCCACCATAGTATAGACTAACGAAGGAGTGAAGCCCCATGTTCCACAAGTCAATCAACCCAGTTGTCCCCAAAATCACTAAAACTACGTAAATGTCATGGGAAGAAACTGGGACACCAGTCAAAGGATATTCGGTAGAACCTGTCATGTGAAATCTCTCCGATCATAGGGAATTTGTGAAAAAAGTTCAACCAACATTCCTTCTAGTTATAAAGATCATTCAATGACTCCGTCAGCATGGTAGCGACATAATTGTGGTGATAATACAATAATAACACGATGGTAGAAACTTGGGGACCAGTGATCATATCGCATGTCACCAACATTATCCTATAGGTTATTCCCACATTATCCTATGGTGCTAGAAGAGTCGTTATCACTATAACAACTCTGATAAAGGTTAATACTTCGCTCACGCACCCGTGGTCGGATTGTAGAGGAATAAACATGCAGCAATTTGGCGAACGACACCTAAGGAGAATGGGACAGGTCATGCATAGATGAATAAACTCTAGGGATGACACGCTATATGATATAAATTTCTTCATAGGTGGGATATGACTCATCTAGGCAAAAGAGGAACATATGGTCTTCACGATAGCTAAACTACAAAGACGCCTCCAAAAGATTCCAGTCAATTGGATGGTTATGCCACAAAGTAGTTGGGCTCAAGTTGAATGCGTCATAATTGACATTTTATTGGCATGTGGACTCCAAAACCTCAAGATAAGAGGAAAAGGCTTCGGTCGTCGAAATTTCCATCTCAGAGAGTAAGGAACATTGGACAAATGAAAAAATAAACAAAGAATTTAAAGTGTGGTTTTAAACTCCTCCAAAAAGGCAACCTTTTATATATAAAATTGTCCACAAAAAGATAAAGTAATTAATCTGCTAATACAACAAAAATTTCTAAGTACCAAGGAATGCAGAAAGAGGACAATCATGGTTAAAAAGCAACCATAATTGTAGGGGTATGCCGAAGATCCCTTTTTTTCATGTTTTTCCTCCTTCATTTTCAAATGAGCCCTTCTTTAAATTGACTTATTATAACAACGGTTTCTCAAACATTTCTTCTTAGAAAATTTTCAAAAATACATATTTTAACTTTTAAACATATTTTCTTACATTTCATCACTAAATAAAATCCCGTTGGAAAACTAAAACCTCATGTAGACTAGGCAATAAATTTAAGATAAACTAAATGAAAATGCATCATTTCTATATATATTTGCATTGTGTTTACATTTTTCAGTAATAAAAGAAAAGGAAAAAAGAAAAAATACCAAAATTTATGAGACACGGTTGGACTTTCCAACCTAAACCTAATTAAGAACCATCATCTCAAGGATCCTAACAGATGTGTTTCCCATGATGGTGAGAAGTGGAACCTCTCTCTCAGAACCATGAATCTCCTCATAGTCCTCATCAGTCCTCGATGGAGCTCCGTAACGTCGAGTTGTCTTCCTCAAGTGATCATCCATAGAAGCCATCCAATCGTTGATATCACATATCCAAGATGCCTGCACATTTAGAGTCTATAAAAGAGAAATCAAGAAAAAAAAATAAGTAAGTCAGTAACCGAGGAAGTGATCAAATCCAAGTGAGAAATCAAAAGCTAAGGTCATACCTTCCTCCGAAGGACCTCCTCGGGGAATGGAGGGAACCATCCAATGTGGCCTAAGGAAGGTGGGGAATTGATACAACAGAGCCTCCACCGAACTAGCTATGATTAAAAATAATAGAAAAGTGTTGGATGGGAATCGCCTTCACTGCCACTGCACCACTCCCTACCGCATGTGTCAAAGGACTCAATGCACTTCTACGACCCTTGTTATTAGTGATAGTGGTGGTGCACCATCCATATCTTATATTGACAACGACATCAGCTAACTGGTCGAAAAATCAAGATAGTCATAACATCTTATTGTATTAGAATATAACGTATAAGGCTCACCCTCTATTGCCGCTGCTCTTTCCTCGTCCGACAACTTCCCCACTTTCCTCTTAAAAGTAAGAGGTTCCAACAATGGAACCTACATGACATACCTTACCACCCTCTCTCCTAGGTATGAGATGAACCTAAACTCATGTGCTAGTAACCTTTGCATCTGGAATGAATGCCTATAGCCCCTGATGCCCCTGAGGATTAACGCCATGGATAGAACATCTCATGTCCCAAAATAAAATTAATCATTAAGAAAATACACAAGACTTAAGGAAAATATACAAAAAAATTCCAAAACATAGAGAAAATAAAGTTTAACGTGCTCACTTATTATGGCATTCAGTACCACCGTCTTCGATCTCTTCCACTGATTCAGTTTCAGGAACTCCCCCACATCATTTTCCTTCAGATATAAACCAGCCCCGTGTTGTTCTAGTTAACCTCATATAACCACTTCTACAAAAAATCAAAACAAATCTCTCAATGAAAATCTCAAAAAATATAAAACTCACGAAGATAATTAAAAAAAATTAAAGTTATGTCTATAAGGTACGTGGGCCACGGGAAAGTCTCTCAGAAACACCGACTAAAAGCATCCAAAGAAGCATAGAAGGAATCTAGTGTGAGGCTCCCCCAGTCATACATGTGAATCTCAGAGACAACCCGGAGGAAAGCCAAGAACCACAAGTCAACAATATCACCATGTGGAGGCACTTTAAAGAATCCCAACAAAAGCAGAATGAACATGTGAGTTGCCGAACGCACCTTTTTGTCAATCCTTGGTATCTATTTAAAATTATAGAAAGGTGTACTATAACACTAAAATCCTCCCGGATTGCCCAAAAAAAATCCTCCCAAAGTCCCCAGCAGCATCCCAGATCGCAACCTCAGATTTGTGAAGCGTGCGATCGGCCATAATATGTTGACCCCCACACTCCAGCACAGTCAGTTGGTTCATGTCTATTGGTGTGACTATCATCTCGCCAACCCCCAAATGAAACATGTGGGTAGTGTTCCACTAACGCTCTCCTAATCCACATAGAACCATCAAAGAGTCATCCAAAGCCCTTGCAAGAGGTCCAAACCCCGTAACCTCCCCCATCAGCTTCACTTCCCTGGGGAGCTTCTCCCATACCTGCTTAATTTGTTTTAATCCCCGAGAATGTATGCCTGATGAAGAAATGTCCACATGAATAAGATCAATAATTATTAATCATCAATAGAAATCCAAAAAGAAAAATTCAAAAAAATAAAATAAAAAGGAACACTCATATAATCGCTTGGGTTCATCATCCTCGCAAAGCGGTGATTATTGGGATCCATTAATAAAGTTATCTAATCATACATATCTTTAATATCATGGTATGGATTCTCAAATTCAATCGCCAACGCACCTACACAACACCACTCGATGACATCCCAGTCATCGGAGCTAACAAAAGGGTTGTTGTCAACCTCTTCTATGAATCTTTTGGGCAAAAATTGCCTAAAACTATTTTCTAGTCAGAGAGAAATAAGGAATTCATTTTAAAGGTGTGAATAAAATGAGGAAATCACCTCCTTTACATAAGGAACCAAGGGGTATTCGAATCGACAGTCCCTTGGCTAGTTCTAGGGACCCTTGGTTCGATAAAAACCCTATGCCTATCGACAGGCCCCTTAATTTTTTTACAGAAATTCAAAAAATACAAAACATCGGCTAAAAAATTTACAAAAAAAACATAAAAATCTCCAAAAAATAAAAAACCTCAAATTCTATCCAAAAAGATAATTTTTCATAAAAAAATCATTAACTTTCAAAAATGTGGAATGCATTAAAAAATCCATCAAAAATTATAAAAAATCCTAAAATTCAATATGCGCAAGCGTTGATGAATCATTGAAATCCTTAAAATTATCTAATAGAGTGTGAGTCCATACCAACACTCTTTAGGTCCGTAGAATTGGCCTCGGCCTTTTGAATCAGTCGGTTCCACTCTTTTTGTCCACAAAATTGCTCACGATTCTCTGAAATATTCATTTCCACTCTTTAGGCCCCAAAATTGTCCTTGGCCCCCAAAATCGATCGTTCACAGTCTTCAGTTCCACAAAATTGGCCTCGAATCTCTGAATCAGTCACTTCCACTCTTTAGGTCAGTAAAATTGGCATAGACCCTATGAATTGGTCGTTGACACTCTTTAGGCCCGTAGAATTGGCCATGTCCCTCCAAATCGATCATTTCCACTCTTTTGGATTGAAAAATTTGCGTCGACCCTTTGAATCGACCGTTAGCACTCTTTTGGTTCACAGAATTGGCCTCAACCATTTAAAATTATCTCTTAGCCCCTTATGTCCTCAGATTCAGACCTTTACCCCCAACATTCACTTTTATCAGGCTATCTATCTTTTGATGACCTTTGCATATCCTAAGCTCTCTCATTGAGGGTCTTTATATATACCCAATTTTTGTACCCCTATTTTGGTATCCCTTCATATGCCTCCATAGGTCCCAAACGCAATTCCTTCAGCCCTCGGACTATAGTCGTCCCTCAAAAACATTAATCCGGAGGATAATGGATGGTTTTATGCTTAGTTTGACCATTATAGGAACCAAGATTAGCTCAATGAACTTTTATATACCACTTAATACCTTTTTTAATGGTCCATACCACATGGAAATTATCTTACCAGTTTGTATTTGTATACATTCTCCCTCGAAAACCCTACTCTAGAGGTGACCAAATGCTTTTAATCTCCATTCGACTTCGTTCGGATTTTTAAATTGATCAAAGCTCATTTATTTTAGTAGGTATCTAAATAAACTTTTTAGCGATCCATACCATTGTGAATATGCCTTACAGTTTGCATTTACTTGCATTTCCTTTTGAAACCCTAATCTAGACGTTACCGGATGATTTCGAGATCTTTTTAACTTTGGTCAACTCTTGAAGTTGAGAGTTTCTCTATGAACCTTTGTAAATCTTGGAATCCTCTTTCTAATGGTCCCTATTGTGTATGAATCAGACTTATGGTTTGCATTTTATGTCCATTTTTTAAAACTCCATGTTGGAATACATATAAGAACACCGACCTTATGTCTATCTGTATAAGGAACTTTACTTGGCCAAAGAGTCGGGGGTATTTCAATAGATAGGCTTAGTCCTATGACGTTCACCAGACTCCCCGTCTCAAAATATTTCCTATATAGAGACGCTATGACCTCATAGTCAAGGACTTTCTTTTACAGATCCCAAGGCGTTCCTTTATCAAAATTCGTGCACAACCTTTACACATCCATTTAAAACATTCCATTATATTATCCACACACCTCACCTTTCTCACCCACTTTACCACCACCAAAATCATCTTACATCACAATCAAAGTCAGAATTCAAGTTTCATAGAAGGTTTAAGTCCTAATTATTCAAACTCGTAACTTTAGTCCTATTATTAACTTTTTTTGCTTACTAATATATTGTTAACATTTAGTTTTCATTTCCTCTCCTTAATAAACTTTTTACTATTTATATATTCACTAACTTTATTTTCATAAACTAAAAAATCCTAAAAAGAAAATTTGAACCTTAAATCCCAAATTAGAACTTTACTTGCATTTTCACTACACTTTCCTTGTTCATGTTTTCAATAAACCAAAATAAGAAAATTTTAGTTTTGGGTTCATGGGTTAAATCCCACCCTTATGTGTTATCAAACTATGTGGACTTTGATGCCATTTCTTGCTACGTAGGCCTCTCGAGTTTTCATCGGAATTCGAGTCTTCTTTTCTTATTTTTTCATGTTTTTCATTCTCACTTTTATTACTATCATATGCATATATACATAAACAATTTTATACATTCTTAGAAACCATTTTAGACATGAATATTAACTTCCATATAGTGAGTCATGATCTGGTGTGTAGCTCACATTATATTCAATTTTCATATATTTTCACTCTCCTTCATTTTTGTAATCCCGTTAGACATGCGTATCCAGTTTTTCATAGTGGATTATGATCTGGTGTATTGCATATAGCTTATCCTTTTCTCTTTATTATATTTTTAGAGACCCCGTTATATATGTGTATTCCATTTTTTGCGATGGATTGCGATTCGGGTTGCTGCTCACGTTCCATCTACCTTTTAGATTACTTTATTTTATTTTTCTTTATACACCTTAGAATGAATCTTCCCCATCCTCTCCATGATGTGGGCACCTATTTCATTGCTCACACATGGTACACACAAATTGCATTTTTGAGAAAAAGGATAACATTATCATAGACCACAAGAGATCAAAAGGGCAGAATGCCAACCTAACATAGTCCGGTTTCGTAATTTAGTCCACGAACCCATGATCTATTTAGTTTTGTATGCATTGATTTTTTTTTGTGACGTCATTTCTTTGGGGATGTCTACATCATTTTCCAATTTTGAGAAAAATATGTTGGGGATATAATTCTTTACATTTTACCCCCTTGACGATGACCAATTTATGTCTGAAGAAACCCATAAATATCGTGCGAGTGGTGAAAAAATGATTTTCTTCCTCGATCGATGCACGCCCTCTCTTTTTTGGGCAAACCTGTTAATCCCGGATGGCCATAGAGATCGACTCAAGTGACGTCACGTTGTAAGATTATTTTGGAGGAAAATGTTGCAAGTTTCCAAATCGTGGGCATTTCAGGCATTTTCTAACATACCTTACAGTCATGTTGAAGTGTGATCCAATAAAGCCCTTGGCGGATGATTTTCATTCATAACATGTGAATATTAGTGTGAGGAACATACTCTCCTATGTGTATTTCTTCCATAACTCCTTTTATTTGACTTTTATTACGACATAGAACTTGGGTGACCTCAATATGTCTTTTGTATAGATGTTCAACACGTAGGATGAATTGAGAAGCCCACTGTCTGAGTGACGCTTTATCTTTCTTGCTAAATCATGAAGGATATTTTACCTTTAGAAAAAATTCATAAATATCTTGATACCACAACCTTTCAAATGTAGTTTCAATCATGAAGATTTTTTTATGTGAATCTAGGTCGCTCCTCTTTGCATATATCCAACAACATTTTATCCACTTTGTCAGTGATATCCACTATGGAGGAAAGAGTAACCAAGAATAAAAAAAACTATTATAATCCCTTGGGAGATAATTTTTTTGTCATATGAATGGGGAATTTACTTCCTAAAAGTACTCATGATATTCAACAACTTTTCCTCATTGATCTACCAATGCCATAGGATCTGAAAGTTAGCGAGGGAAAAATATTTGAACACATTGATCATTCGTATTCCTTTGTCATGGGATATATTCAGTCCTGCAATTTAAGCTTCATACTCAGTAATATTATTGGTGAAGTCAAAATTCATTTTAAAAGTAATAGAATGGTGCCTCCCTTCTAGCAAAACCAAAATTATTCTAATGGCATATCCTTTCTCATTAGTTATTCCATCAAAGTACATATGCCACCTGTATTCGTATTTTCTTTCATCCACCATAATGTGTTTATAGGATTTGAAGGCCTAATCACGTCAATATTTATCAAAGGATAATCATCCGTGGGACTGGATTTATTCAGGCCTCTGTACTTAACACACATCATTATCTTCCCTTTTGTTTTAGGTAGATGCACGATGTTAGTGAGCCATATAGGGTATTCAACTAGTTTTATAAACCTTACTTTGAGTACTTCACTTCTTCTTTGACCTTGATAGATAATTAGGGTTTGAGCTTACGAATTTTTTTCTTGAACGTCTTAGACTATAGATACTGGGTATATAGTGGACAAAGATTTTAGGAACAATTCCTACCATGTCTATATAGGACTAGGAAAACAGGTCAGTATAATTTTTTAGACGTTGAATGAGTTCAGACTTTTCTAGAACTTCTAAAGTAGAATTTGTATTTATTTCTTTTATCTCACATGGAGACCCTAAATTAATCATTGTTGTTTTTTTAATAGGTTGTGTACTTTTAGTCTTTTTACATTAAGTTGCTTTAGGCGGTCTTTTATTTATTCATTATATAAATTAAATTTATTACTTTGATTTCCACATTCATCATCATCATCAATATTTTTCACACAAGGATACTTAAAGTTAAAGTTTGTTTCTTTCATAAAGGGATTTATATGATCAAGAACATCAAAGTAATTTTCCTCAAGGGCCTTCTCCTTAAAAGGGAGGTTATATATGATGGCTAATGGTTCTTCTTGGAGAACAAATGCAATCTCATATGTGCACGTATTCTCAATTATTTGCAAGTGGTAGAATATATAGTTCTTCTGATGTTCCACTATTACTTCTCGTAATATCTCGATGTTCCTCAGATCTTTAATGGGTTCCTTGTCCGTAGAGTTATTCTCTAACTTCATGATCAAGTTTTTTATTTCATTCACCTCTTCTTATTTCCACGTGGGGTGGTCCTAAATAAAATCTCCTACCTGGGCATTTGTTTCCTATTGTTGGTATCTACCTAGGGTTTAGGAAATCCATAGCAAGGTGGAAATTATCTCCTTCTTTTGACAAAGTGCCCATTGAGTCTAGGGTGATAAGGTGCACGTGTAGCCCCTTATTTCTTGAATTGACATCCCTTATCCCATAGTGCTATGGAAATGTGGTTGTTACTATTAAGTTTTCACCCTATCCCTTTGGTGTTGGAGTTCTGGGGTGCCTTGACAGTCTAACTAATCCCTTTCTAGTTCTTTCCAAGTCCCATTCCCAATAGGAATTTCATATTCTTTATTATACGAGTGACAGTGCAACAGTCATATTTAGAGTAGGGTGAAAGAATTTAGTCATTGGTATCAGCCAAAATGGCACGCATAGGTGGGTCTATCTTTAAGCCATGGATCTAGATATTTCCTCCCTCGTTTTTTATTTCCAAGACTGGTTACTAGGCCCTTCTCATTTTAGCAAGTTTGCATCTCCTAATATGATGATCATATTTCTCCCATTAAAGAACTTCAACTTTTAATTTAGTGATGAAAATACTCATATGATGTCAGTAAGCCAAGATCTTCCCAAAATCATATTGAAGGACACGGGTATTTAGATTACTTGGAACTTAGTAAGGATGTCTAGTGGGTGATCTCAAAATTGAGTTTTATAGAGCCCATTACGTCTTTTGGATATTGTAGTAGGCCCTTAAAGCTAAAATGGTGGGTGTAAGGTATTCATGTTTCATACCTAAGTTCTTAATGGGCAGACATTTTAGGAGGATCCATTATCAGTGAGTACCATAAGGATCCTTTTCCCTTTGACATCCATCGTAATGTTTAGGGTCGTATTGTGGAATGGCCCTATCTTAAGTAGTTCTTATTTGGAAAATGATATTCATTTAAAATGATTTAGACACATAATTGTTTCCATGAAATCTTCAGGGCTGGAGGAGATGGGCACAACCTTTTGGGAAAAATATTTCAAAATTAAATCTTTATATCTCTGAGAGAACATGACAAGTCCCTAAATAATTATATTGGCATTAGTTCTTTTTAATTTATCCAATACCTTATTTTTTCCAACTTCTCCTAGTGGATATTCTTTAAGAACCTCTTTTCCTTTCCTTTTGTCCTCTTCCTCAGAAAGAATGTGGTTAAGGGGTCTTCAAGATATAGTGAGATGATTGACTTTTATGGTCTCCCAATCTGGGGTGAGGAACTCACCCGAGATATCATTAAAATCTAGAGTACAAATATAATCAACATCTTTATGGGGGGGGGGGGGGGGGGTAGTAAAATCATCAAAGTGGAATATCATATCTTCTTAGGTTGACAGTTTGACTGTCGAGTCATTCGACAATGGTCAAGCAGAAGGGCCTTAGCTATCTTATGTCTTAAATTTTTCTTACCACCCAATATGGATGACTTCCATGTATTTGGTGGCCTTTTGTGCTTCATTTTACATGACCTCCCTATGTTTGGAGAGGTTTTAATGGAGGTGAACTGTGTTTGAAAATAGGAGATCATATTTATCTTAGAATATAATTTACATTAATTGGTACAGGTTAAATTACAAGGGATATTACATGTCTCTTTCAAGGCTCCTAACATCTGAATTATGAAATTCATGTTTGCCTATATGGGAACCATATGATCTAAATACTTATTAAATAAGATTTAAATGCTATGTTATTATATCTTTTCTATTGGGCTGAAGGATTTGATCAGGATGGATGCCTATTTAGATCCACATTCTGTAGTGATGACATCAATCGCGAGTTATGGCCAGGAAACGGATTACTACTGACATTAAGTTTTGGTTTGGTTGGTTCATTTATTTTTCCTTAATGAATAAGTCTTGGATGGAATGTCTTAAAGTATGACATCCTTCTAAAAAATTTCCAATGTTATGATGATATTTGCAGTACGTAAATCTTTTTAAGCCTTACGACGGGGGATTAGGTAGAGGTTTCAGATCTTTGGGTTTTACAAGATAGTTGTTTCGGGATCTTGGTATATAGTACCAATGATAGCGTACATAGGAAGGAATGATTATTTGATTCTTTTAGTACTTCATAGTGAATGCATAGATGTTTGGGCTTAGATGACATTGATAGTGGTTGTATTTTCCTTTTTAGTTTATGTAGTGGGGAAAGGAGAACAGTTTGTTAACTTATCCATCTTAACTTTGGGAGGTTGATTCATGACGTCATCCTCAAGCTGGGATCTTATGTCTATTAGAGTTTTGAATTGGGATAGGTATTATGTCTTCGAATGATTTTGGTATGGTTAAATCAATTTCTTCTTTACACACACCATGTGTTCCTCTTTCAAAGGTTGGTTAATCATTTGAGCAACCTTATTCCTTTAACGAGCAATGAAGGTGCCCAAGTGTTCATTTATTTCTCGTTTTGTCATATCCAAGTCCTGACGGGTGATTTCTAGTTTGTTATTTTATTTATACTGTTTCATGAATTCTCTATAAATGTCACTCTATCTTGGAGTCCATCCATCATCTATGGATAAAAACCACTTAAGTTCTTAACTAAACAAGATATATCCAAATATTTAGTCCATGACTTCCTCAAAAGCCCTAGAGCTTGCATGGTTAGTACATAGAGTCTGAAGTGAATGGTGGGTGTTCCCATTTCCATTGGATTTTTCAATTTCATGCATGTTGAATTTATTAGGCAACCTATCATTCAAATAGAAGGAGATGATCTAGATATCCATAAGGTTATCAGTACGTTGGAGTTGTAAAAAATTATATTGGAGCATTTGAAACTGCATTATGAGGCGTCCAATATAGTTAGGATCCTTAATCGAATTCGGTACAATAGTGCTTTCGGTAGTCATTATCAGAGGGTTATTGTCTACATGGATCATTGTCGATGGGGGTATGTTATTCGCAAGATGTAGACTCGCTCCCTATCCCACGGTATTTTCCAATCGAGTATGGAGAGATATTTTTTCTTAACCTAGAGTTGAAATTTCTTTTCTCAAGGGATTTAGGTTACCTATAATGTTAGAAAATTATATTCCCTCGTCATTTTTCCTTTTTTTAAGACGATGAGATGCGGGAGTTCAAGAGATGCAGTTTTTTCCCCTTTTCCAAGACATTAACTGCGATGTTTTTGAGAAATGTGGAATTAATATTTTTCCTAAGTATCTTCTCAGAAGAACTAACATGAGTTCAAGCAAAAATAATTGTCTATTTAGGTAAGCCTAGGTAATGATCCATTTCCTATGGTACTCCTCACCTAGTTTTTCGCCCCTAGTTAAGAGTTATGAAATGTGAATGGACTTTTTCGAAGTCCCATACTATTCTAGGAAACTTCTTCAAGGATACGAAACCCTTTTGGGACATGTCACTAATTGACAAATCTGTTGGATTGTTTTATTTAGTTGTGTACTGATTTTATACATCGTGAGGCTATAAAAGGCTTGCCATAAGGACAAAGGTTCCTTATTTTTCTATGGCCTCTCATAATATACCTCAGGGGTACATGTGAGAGGGTCATTTTGATATGCCCGAATGCACATGAATAGATAATCCCTATATAACTTGTGGGGAAAGTACATGGGAGAGTTACCTCAATATACTCGAGGTATATCAGTGGTGTTCATGGAGAACATACCACTCTATATATGTTGAGGGTGCCAGGAAGATTGGAAGTTGTCACTAAGGACCCGCATTGTATAGAACCGAATCTTGTCACTAGGCTTCCTAGCGTAATGGGGTATGTAGTTATATACAAATGTTATGCTTGTGAAGTAGTGTATTCCTTTTTGGAAAGTCTTTTATTTTTGAAGAAAAGGCCATTTTCATTTAAGATTTTTATTTATCTTGGCATAAATATCACAAAGAGGATTCAAGGGATGCTTGGGGTGTAATCTTACATTTACAACATCATAAATAACCAATGTTTTTCTACCAAGTCAGGTATTTAAAAAAGAATAAGTCGTAAAGAACATAATAGATAGGAATGTATAGGAATAACATGCTAAAATAAAGACATATCGACATTAAATTGAGTTATGTTCACTTAATAAAAATTATCCCAAGCGGAGTGACAATAGTGAGAACCCAGACCCAAGATGGAGCGTCTCTCCTGCCCCGCGCGCGTATCCTTTTGGATAAATGTGGAGACATAAGTTATTAGCAATGATGTGTGGAAATATACTCATTATCTTTTGAAAGGAATGGAGTTTTTACTCTATTTTACAAAATACAGACAAAATAAGGGTTAGGTCCCCGTAGACACCTAGTGAAGGAAAGTGATCCACGTGTTTAAGTAGAGAATCAAAGGACTAGGGGTTCGATTATGGATTGGGAAGGTTTTAAGCACCCTCTCGACCCTTTCGGTCTTATATGTAGTTATAAAGTATGTGTATTAGCATGTTATGGTGCAAAAATAAATAATAAAATAAAAATAGTTAGTATGTAAATAAACTATATTATGTAGTATCAAACGTGTGTTTGTGTAGATAATATAGACAAAGGATAAATATATACAAAGTCAGACTTATTGACCCAGATGACAGTTCGAGTGAGCCTACTTACTCACACGAAGTGATTCAAGGTTCACATAGTTTGTAAGAACATCAGAGGGAATTTACCTTTTATGGAGACTCGATGAAAGATATTTGAACTCTTTTTATCTTCCAAAGTGTTTAGAGTGAAACAAGACTACATCTGAAGATGTAAATTTTTTTGTTCATCAAA
This sequence comes from Sambucus nigra, assembly GCA_949130495.1. Lineage (NCBI taxonomy): Eukaryota > Viridiplantae > Streptophyta > Magnoliopsida > Dipsacales > Adoxaceae > Sambucus > Sambucus nigra. The sequence goes on along the minus strand of OX422208.1, from coordinate 473,486,002 downwards.
AGACTTATATGAGATGATTTCATTCATAAAATCAATTTGATGAACAAAGAATTTCAAAACTTATGCATTAAGTACAAAATAATAAGTATAATCCCTTAATCTAGTGAGCATCTAACCTATATGAGAGTGTTTCATAGTCTTGAAATATTTTTGTTTGGGTTTTGGGGATTTTATGGAAAAAAGAGTAAACATATGTAAATATGTACAAGATTTTACTTGAGTTTTATAGATTGGGTTTCTTTAACATGCCTACGAATCCACCATGGGCGGAATCAAAATCAACTCCTTGTACATGACCTTTACAGAAAAGTCATGTCTAAAGAAGTATAAGATGATAAAGAAAAGGAAGATTATGGGTGGTGTTGCAGGACGACACCTTTTTTAGTTCTAGACTCAAAATAAAAGAGTGAGAAGAAGTGTACATGCGATGTTACACGTGCACATTATCATTTTGATAGCATTCAAGCTTCAAATCAATTTTTTTGAGTATAAATTAATTGTGAGAATAAAATAATAAGTAAAACTTAATTATTACTTGAGAGAATTAGTAACAATAAAACACACACTTATATGACAATTAAATTTACATGTTATTTGATTTGTTGATGTTGTACGTTATATTTAATTAATCGGTGTAATTAGTTAAGCTAGACTTTTTGCAATTTCACGTAAAGGAAATATGTATGTGGGTTTTATTTTACGTTGTGAGGAATTACAATTTGGAGATGACTCTAGACTATACGGAATCTCGGTTACATGTTTTATTTGCTTTAAGTTGGGCCCATGGGATAGGTATACCCCTAGGCTAAGTTTTAAGCTATTCTGGGTATTTTCTTGGGCTCATTTCGGAGCCAAACAATAGGGCGGGATTGATAAGTATTTAAAGTATTTTTACATCATTAATTAACAACTTTACACATAAGAAACAAGTGCCAATATCCTTAGACTTGTGGAAATTCTTAAGACAACTTTAGGAAGGGAAGAACAAGGAATCAATGCATGGAGATATACCGTTCATCGTTTCATAAAAGAAATCTCTTGCTATATCACTTGTTAATTTATAACATGTTTCGAATTCCATGTTATATGTTTATTTTTAAGATTTAGAACATGCTTAGGATTGAATCTGATTATCTTAATCACGTTGGTTAATTGTCTTATGTAGTATCAGTATTAAGTAACTTTTCTTTGAAGAATTCTACTTTTGGTGAAGAAATTTGAAATTAACTAGTTTTGATATATCATTATGTGATTATAACTCATGTTTAGGATTAAATTTCACTTAGTAATTTAATCCTTTTTTTAATTTAAGGTTTCGTTCAAAAATAATCTGCGATTATGATTAAATTGCATGTTAAAGATTGAAACTTAATTAATTTGGAGAATTAATGAATTGAACCTATGATACTATTTAATTAATATTTAATCCCTTAGAAACAAAATAGGATTAATAATAATGTTTTGGGGTCGGAAGACTTGGTTTGGGGTAGTTTTAAACCATTGATTGGGCATTATTGGAGGATTGGGAGGATATACTTCATTTTTTAGACCAAGTTTAGCCTATACCCTGAATCGAATTTATTTGTCCTGGGGACAAATCGATTCAACCCATTTAATGGGTTCAGGTTTGGTTTTGGATAGGTTCATTGGATTATTCTGACTTGATTTGAATGGTTTTATCATTGTTTACTAGAGATGTTCTTGGTATATGATAATGGTAAAGTTTATTAGAGTATAAATTTAGAAACTAAATATGTTAACTTTAATTAATGTAGAATGTTGGATAATAATTTAATTAATGATACAATTAGGGGTTGGGGATTGGGTTAGATAGGGTAGACATATGAGTGCAGATCTATCCATTGCATGTATACATATATTGTGGGTCGTGTGTGTGTATTACTCATTTGCATGAACATACAGAACTCATGGACAATACTCTATTTAATTCTACAATTCAGCTTTAGGGATTGTGTTGGATTTGGTAGATGCACGAGCGAAGTGATATCCCGTGGACGTATACATATATTGTATGTTGTATTTATGTGTATTACTTATTTTGTTGAACATACCATACTCATGGTGAATCTATCGGCCAGGGCAAGTTTGGAAGTTGTGACTACGTATCTCACTCCTAGTAGTTGGCGCACAATACAATATTTTAAATTTGGTGGTGTGATTGCCTATTGATCCCCCATTCTATTAAGTGTGTAATGATGTATTTTAAATCCACAGAGGAACTCTTGCGGAGTTACTGATTGAGGCCTGATAGTTTCATCGGAGGTAGTTGCCTTCCTGTGATTTTATTATTAATATATGGAAAATACATTTTAAATATAGTAATGGACAATATATGAATGAACCCTATCTCAGGTTGGCTAAATTATTATAAGACTGTGTATGTCTTACTTACAGGTGGCGCCTGAGTGTTAGTAATTTGGGTTGTATTCTCACACATATAGTTAGTTACATCCTTAATGCATTTTATTATGATTTGCTTACTTACTAGTTGAGAGACATAAATCTTTAGTATAGTTTATGCCTTGGTTTAGGACATGCGGGTAGCATTTGACTTAGATGAGGAGGGGTGAGGTACTTATTGCATGTGAGAGATGATGGGATAGAATGTTAATTATAAATGAGTCTCATGATTTACACTATTGATATTAAATATATTTCTTAGAACTTTTGGGCTCTAATCCAAATTATATGAAACTGATTCTAGGCATTCATAGAGAGTATTCGCAGGACTGAGGAGATTTCAGACTTGCAGTTCCACTTAACTAGCATTTTTGGTTCTTTGAGTCTAGCTTAGGCAGATGCACTTTTAAGTATTTTAGCTTATTTTATTTCAGATATTTTACGGACCTACAGCCCTAGTTGTGTCCATCCCATTCTCCTCTCTCTGCCGGGGCCGGGGTGAAGGTCTCGTGCCCTCTCTGCTCTAGGAACGCTTTAGTCGTCATTAGTGTAGGGTGAATGTAAAGACATGGAGTCTCCAACTTATTTTTCACAAAACACTCAAAAAATAGTTACGGAATGGTAAGGTGTTAGGCATCAAAGACAAACTGACGCTTATGAAACCAATAGTTCGAAGGTTTGGGGGATAAGTTACGGAATGGGAAGGTGTTAGGCACCCATCCCTCCCTTTTGATCTCTCATGGGCTTGTGTTATTATTTTCCTTTATTTCTCCGTGAAGTGTCTGTGCATGTGTATATGTAAGTGAAGATTGGAATCGCCCGCCCAACTCATACCATGGAAGAGATAGAGTAAGGTCATCCATAAGAATGTTCCCAAAATAATATTTAGAACAAAATATGATTTATGCGTTTATCAAAATATTGATCTCTATGATGAAACAATAATATATGTTGGATAAAATGATAATAAGTATCTCAAACAAAATATGTATTAAATTAATGTATAGATAATAAGGTGACAAATGCGAAGATGGGAAAATCGGGGGAGATTGGAAAATTAGAAAATAAGAAAATTGGAAAATTCTCGAAACGCCTACATAGCCTATAAAGGAATCAAAATTCTGAAAATCCCTTACTAAGTCGTTTAATTAAAAGTTAAAACAGTTAAGAAGGTTTTCTTGAGGAAACTCTTTTAATAACACCAAGGAAAACTCAAGTTATGTTAGAAAATATTTTTGAACAAGAAATTTCAGTTACTTGAAAACTTAAAGGTTTTAAAGAATTTTAAAAACTTATATCAATGATAGAAAAACTAAAAGAAGTATTGAAAACATTCACACAACAAAAAGATTTTAATGTGGTAAAACCCCTATCAAATAGGGGAAACATCCACGACTCCATCTACGGAGTAAAAAAATCCACTAGAATGAGTTATAGAGTATAAGGAATCAATGTATTATCCGACCAAATCATACCTAAAACTAAGTCAAGAAATTATAGCATCACTCCTTGTTTTTCTCTGATTTTTCTGGCTTCTGACTGTGTTTTTTAACATCTTCCAAGCTTTACTCCTTAGCCCCTTCTTTGCGTCGACTCTGATGGTAAAAATCTCTTTACTAACACAACTTTAGTGTTGTTATGTGATAGTTTGTTATGTGATGTGCCTAACACATTCATGAAACCCACTCACGCTTATATAGAAAATTTCTGACAAATTAGAAATTTGATCTAAAAGGACATGCAAGGGTTCTTAGTCAAATTTTCTTTAAAATAGACCTATCCTTTTAAGGCAAATTAGAAAACAATTTTTTTTCTAATAAAAAAGCCAAGATCTTATATGTCTCACTCCTATTTATTTACAAAATTATTTCACAAAATGTGAAATACAAACTGGGAGACATAAACGTCTTTAGATCTAGAAATTTCGATGTCTTGTTTTTCAAGAAAACATGAAAACATAAAAGGATATATGCTGGTAAAAATTTCATAAAAACATTTTAAAACTAAAACCCAATAGAGAGATGATTTCTAATGAAGAAATTAGCCCTAACCGTAAATCATGACTATATCACTTAGTCAGATCTTCAAATCTCAAAAGTATGAGAAGAGATCAGACTTCATGAAAGTGTTGGACAAGAAATGTAAACCAGAGAGCATTTAGAAGCATGAACACAAAAAATTCTCAAACTCTCAAAAAATTTACTGAAAAATTTAGCCAAAGTTTTTTTTACGTTTTTCTTTTTCTCTCTTATTTTTCCTCTCTTTTTTCTTTCTCTCTCATATTTTCTCCCAACTCTCGGACTTGCCAAAAGTTAGAAATGAATGACCCTCAGTTCTTATTTATAGTCAAGGATAAAAGGAAATGTTGCGGGGAATCAAATCAAGGGTCAAGATTAATTCGAGGCAACTGTTGTAAATCTAATGGTTGAAGATGCACCGCAAGAAAACTCTTTGTGTTTGGCTCAAACAGGTAAGACATGGATTGAGTTAACATGCATGCAGACCATTGATGAATCCACACCAACGTTCCAGATCAACTCTCAGTTATGTGAGTACAAAGAAACACAAATCTAATCATTGAGAGAGCAACACATGTGTGATCCAGATTGATTGTAAAATGCATGTTTTTGTTTTTTTAAAAATATCATTTTCCACCCCAAATGTCTTCGCCACTTTCGGATTCTACTCAAGGAAAATTTTTGTAACTTTAAATTATTATAAAATGTCCCAAACATTATAAAAACATAATTTTAAATGTTTAAAAAATAGATTTTAAATTCTTAAAAATTATTTTAAAATATTAGAAAATATTTTTAAACCAATGTGAACATACAGACACCTCATACACATAAAATGTCAAATAAATACAGTCCAATGGTTTGTGAGTTGTGTTAGATAGTACCTTTTCTAGCCTTGTTTATTATTAATGCAAATCATGAAGAGGCACGAGGCTTAGGGTTCTAGAAGAGGATAACATAATTTTGTCTCTATTTTCAAACTAGATAAGCTCAAATATTTTAGACTCAAGTGAGTCATATATATAGAGTGCTTCAATACCCCCCCCCCCGGAAATATGAGGCAAAATCTCCTTTGAGTCATCTAGGACTCGTAGGGATATAAAAAAATAGAAAACCTTAATCCTATAGAAAAATTTTATCTACCCCATATACTAGAAATGAAAAATACATACCAATACCCTAAAAATATCCAGATGCATAAAAAGGTATTGATTCTCGTAAATAAAGCAGCTAAGATCAAGTTTTTTTAGAATAAATGTACAATAAATGTCCAAGATGAACTGAAATATTTCTCCCCCACTTTGTCTCAAATGGACAAAGGGAAAAATCATATAAATATCTAACTGATATAAGCATAACATTGCAAATTTAAATGATGATATTCGATTCTTCCATAACCCATACCTATGGATTTCATTAAGGATTCAAAACGAGTGTGATCCAAAGGTTTTGTGAATATGCCTGTTAATTGAAGATCAATAGGTAAATAATTAATTTCTAATTCCTTAGATTCGCCTAACTCGCATATAAAATGATGTCTAATTTTAATATGTTTAATACGCGAGTGTTGGATAGGATTTTTTGAAATGTTAATCGCGCTCTGATTATCACAATATAGATGTAGTTTTTCTTCTTTAATCCCGTAATCGCTTAACATCTGTTTTATCCACAATAGTTTAGCACAACAGCTTCTTGCGGCTATATATTCGGATTCAACTATGGATAAGGAAGTGCAATTTATTTTTTACAATTCCAGTCTACTAAGTTATTACCAATGTAATAACATGCTCCTTATGTGATTTTATTGTCATAGGACCACCCATCCCAATCAGTGTTGGTGTATCCAATTATCGTACTAGATGTGTTATTTGTGCACTAAAGTCCTAAGTAGAGAGTTCCTTTTATATATTTTATAATTCTTTTAGCGCATAGTAAATGACTCTCTTTAGGGGCATTTTGATATCGAGCACACACACAAACTGCATACAATATGTCAGGGCATGAGGGAGTTAGGTATAGAAGACTTCCTATGATGCTACGATACAGTGTTAGGGCGTGTAACCTTTAAATCCTTGTTGTAATTGTACTACGAAATGAATCCATGGCCAAAATTCTCCCATATACTAATTCGGGATTACTCAAGGGATAGGAACCAACAGAGATCGTTGTCCTTCAAAGTCTGCTGGAACATCTGGGATATTATTTTCTTAGAGGCACCTATGAGAGTCATGGCTCGATGATAACTTTGGAGATGAACAATTGGGGGATCGTTACACCCAAACTTCTAAATGTTGGGCATATTGAATTTTTTCGATAGCCTTGCTTTAGGGTATGAAGACATATGAGTGTAATCCATATAGTTCATAAAAATTCAGACTCGGTCAAACTTCTTGATCAACACCTTAAGATCTTCCTTGACATTATTTAACTATTCTTTTTTCGGATCAGCAGGTACTAGTAGGTTAACCCCTGGCCGATTAAGATTCGGCATAGGGAGATGATCTAGTGGGGGCCCATTAGCAGTAGGGGCACGTGGAGCCTGCTGATACTCTTCTATGACCTAAACAGGCTCAGGTGTGGGTGTACCCATAGAACTAGCGAAAAGGACCTCGGACTATTTATGAATAAAGACCTGATTTTAAAGCATCTCAAGAACCTCGGTTTGAAGTTTGTCAATCTTGGTGGTAATTTGGACTAGAACCGTCATCAAATAAATCTGCACATTCATTACTTGGTCTGCGTTATCCACGGAGAGTGAGTGACGCTGGATTCTGGACTTGGAGGAAGTATCGGGAGAACTGGCAGAGCTTTGGGGGAGTTTGATGGAAGACTAAACCCAATAGAGAGTCGGGCCAAGGGTTAGGTATGAGATCGACCTGAGAAGGAAAAATTATTCGAATTTATTTTTGAAAGAGAAAATGAAGAATCTTATATTAGAAAAGAGGAAAATATATTTGACATGTTTTTTAAAATGGGAGAACAAAAATCTTTTTGTGTTTTAATAAAAGATGAGGAAAAATATTTTTGGTATTTTTATAAAAGTGGAGAAAAAATATTTTTGACACTTTTGGTAAGGATGGCGGAAAAACGAGAGAAGAGTCTCAACACAATTATTATTATGTTTATGTTTTCACTTGTATTAGGTTTTCCTAAATGCAAAAATATATGTCGGACGGGATGCGTGCCTTGGATGTGACGACCCAATCCGAAATTAGGGTAAACATCGTCCTTAGCCCACAACCAAGTTCGAGGTGTCAATGCGGGAGGGGGAAATTACTTTTAATTTATTTAGGAATAAATCATTTATTAAAATTGTCACATTGAAGAAAAATCATTTATTATGCAATTATTCAACATTAATTAAATTCCATTATAATGAAAAACCACATTTAATCATTTTGCGGAAGCAACATTTTAAAATTCCATTCAAACATAATTAATACGAAAAATGCCCTGTATTATTACAAACTAAGGTTCCAAGTTCAAAGTCCAAATTTAAATAGTACAACTGATACATAATTAAATATCGAATATCAAATGCCGCCACTAAGAAATAAGCGGTCATCAGAGCTCTAACAACATCTGGAACTCTTGGAAATCTTACCGATATGAACATTTGCATCCTTACCTAGTACCTATGGGTTTTGGAAATTAGGTATGAGCAGAATACCCAGTAGGGTGGGAGATACTAAGTAATAATTTTGTACTAAAATACTATACATATACAATATCTTTTAATATTTCAAGAAAATAATATATTAAAATTATGCAAATGAATGTAACTATATGCAATGCTCCCGGTCTAGGTGCCCAAACTCACACTTAGGACATTTCATGTCTCGTGCCAAAGACTTATTGAATTGAACATTAGTCCTTAACAATTCATTGACTTAATTTCCTTTAACATAAGAATATTCTCATTATTAATTATTCATCGTAATATTTATCAATCTTTGCCTTAGAGTCTAGCCATCAGTCCTGGACTTCACGGGCTCTACACCATTGGTCTCCACTCGCCATATGTTTTTCTGTATAGGTTTTGGGGTATTTCATCACTAGGGACGTCATGCCCTGCTTAATTCTTGGCATCATCCAAGTATCCTTTCTTATATTTTCCACGTATTTCACATTTATCACATTTCATATATTTCATTATTCTCATCATTTTCCAAGTTCATTATTCTTTTCACTTTCACTTGTATCACACTTTATTATTTATCACTTTCTTAATTTCTTTAATTAAACTCGGTCAAGGAGGCCATAAATGCAACACCTTCTTCAAATATCATTTCTATGAAACTCATTATTTTTATTTAGAAAAAATGTATCATTAATATCTCTATATCAAACTCACTTAATGCATTTAAATGCAAAACAAATTCTTGACAGCATACTATTCACTGTATTTACGACAATGCCACTACTATTTGTTTTACACAAATGTTATTATTTTAAATGGGTTTAAACACACTAATTTCTCCAAAAACCAATTTATAGCTTATCAAAGTATATTTATGATTATTTATAACATTTATTTCGTAATTAATTCCAGGTTTCATAAATAGACTTTATTTTAAATTAAGTGGGTAATCCAATCATGTTTATGCCTTTGAATACCAAGTTGTGAATTTAGCAATTCAGAGGCTGCATTTTTTAATTTCCTTAAAACATGTTAAAACAAACATATTCATACTTTAGTCATGTTAAAAATTAATTCTACCAATTACTGCAACATAATATTCAAGGAACACGGATTTCTGTCTAAAAAATCCTTTAATATGCCACTATTCATGTCAGGTGTATGTAGTATTTCATTAATAAATTTATCCTTAAATTTTGAATCCATGAATGATCATTAAAATAAATTTAGCAACATGAAATATTCTTAAAGTCATTTTAAATCATCTTTCAGCATGAAACATGAATTTCTACCTAAGAAATCCCTTAATATGCCACTAATATGCTCATAATTGTGTAATCTTTCATCCTACTTAATTTCTCAAGATTTCATGACATGATTGCCCATTAGAAACTTAACAACATCAAAAATAATTATTTCAACTTCAAGACAAGTTTCTAGCATGAATAATAATTTTCAGCAAAGAAAATAGGCAAAATACTTCATCATTTTAGCATGAAATTATTTACTTCTACACATGATTTTAAGTTTAAAAAAAAGAGTTTAGAGGAGAACCCTACTTAGATACTATATTTGGATGATAATCAAGAACAAATAAGACCAAAATTGCTCCAAGAAAAGCTCCAAGAACTCCAACTACAAGCTCCAGAGTATTAGTTCCCAAATACTCCTTGAATGGTTATTTTGAGATATTTTGGGGCTTCTTTAATGGTAGTTTGGTGGGTATTTGAGGGATCTGAAGTTTAGCTACAATGTTGGGCAGAAGTCTAAGGTTTTTGGATCTCAAAGGAGTGAGAGGAAAGAGGAGAAATCTGATGGGAAAGAAATAATGAAGTCCAAGGCCACCCCCTCTCTTATAATTCATTTCTAACTCACACAAACCAAAAAGCCCATGTGATACATTACCCCACACATAATGAGCCAAAATCTCTTTAACCAAGGTCTTAAAAGGAGTGGGACAACCCCAAATATAATTAGGAATAAAGTGGGAACAAAACGCATAAAACAAGGAGGAGTTGTTGGATATATGCCAACCAGGCCCCCCGAAAATTTTGTTACTATTATTAATATTTTTTTTGATTTTTTTTTCTTGTCTTTTCTTTTCATGGACTTAATATATATTTTTAGATGTTGAAAACGTGGTCAAATAAATGTTTTAGTTTAATTAGACTTCTACAAAAATTACGCATGTTTGTAGTTTTACGCGTCAGACGCAATTATGTGCTTTTAATTGTACAACTTATAACTCGATTTTCTAAATTACGTTGCATCAAATAAAATCATTTCCTATTAATTTAAGGAATACGAATATAAAACCATTCATGAGACTTGAAAATAAAATTCAATGAATTAATATTTTGAATAATTCGACGACGACAGGATGACGAGTAAAAATAAAAAAAGGGGCGGGAATCACATTCTCCCCTCTTTAAGAGACCATGTCCTCGAAATAAAAACAAAACTACTAAAAAAGATGAGGATGTTATGTTCGCATCTCGTCTTCTCATTCCAAAGTTTCTCCTTCGACACCATGTGATTCCCAAAGAACCTTTACCAATGGGATGTCCTTATTATGCATGACCCTATCCTCACGATCCAAGACGGATATAGGTCGTGTTAAGAAGGTGATGTCTTCCTCCAACTCAATGTTATTCTAGTTGATGACATGACATGAGTCTTGAAGATACTTCTTTAGCATTGAAACATGTAATACATTATGCACACGGACTAACTGCGAAGGCAATGCTAAACGATAGGAGACGTTCACAATTCGTTCCAAAATCTCGAAAGGACCAATGAAACATGGAGCGGGTGTACCCTTCCATCCAAATATTTGGCTTCCGGTCCATGCCCAAACTTCAACAAAACAGGGTCACCTATCGAAAAATCCAAAGGTATACATCGATTATCTGCATAATTCTTTTGTCGATCCTGAGCCGTGACAAGTCTCTTGTAAATGAATAAATGAAGTGTGTGATACCGATTTAAATTAATTCACAATTTTCCAATTAATCCTTATTTAATTAGAGTCTATTTCTAACCAAAATTAAATCAACCCCTAAACATGCATCTAAATGTTATAAATCATTCAAACCATGTGTTGATACCAAATTTAGTCTGCTGACATGGACCACTCACTTATAGACATGTGTCTACCAGCGTGGAAATTATGTATACTTCTATCGAGCAACTCAAGATCACCGAGCAACTAAGAAGCCACGAGGAACTCTGGGGCCCCGAGCAGCTCGAGCGTGTCGAGCTACTTAGGCGGTCCAAGCAGCTTAAGCTGTCCGAGCAACATAGCATTCTAATTAGGATAATCAAGGAGACGACTGCGCATTAAATGCTCATTTATTATCATACAGATGTACATGTCTACTAGATAAAAATGCATTGCCCTTTCATTTGTACAGCCTCAAGGCTATAAATACATTGTAACCTCCTCATTGGAAGGGGACCAAAATTTCTTGAGCAAACCATTCCTCGAGAATTTCAAACAAACAGTCAGCAATAACAAAAACAGTGGACGTAGGCCATTCTTGCAAGGGCGAAGCACTTTAAAAATCTATTGTCTATTATTTCTTTATTCTTTTTATCTGTGATTAAAATAGTTAGGTCAAATCTAAATTTTTACATCAACAAATTGGCGCCATATGTGGGAAACGATTGTAATTATTGTTTTTCTCCAAAATAATTCATCACCGATGGCTGATCATCCTGAATCCAGCAATTGAAACGCTGGGATCCCTCCAAATCCTCCATCTACTCCTCCAAATGTTCAAGATTTGGCTGGTATAATGGCTAATTTGGCCCAAGGGCAAACAACCATGTAAGAAACCATGTGTCAACTCATACAAACCGTTCAGGGAGGAGTGCCAGCCCAATCAGGGCAACGAACCGTTCAGAGAAATACTCGTTTACTCTCTTCACGAACTAGGCGAACGTTATTCCCAGAGGAATCTCAGTCCAAATGCACCGATTCATATCATACTGAGAGATCTAATGATCATTTTTATCATACTGGATGTACTTCCTCGGTGCGAGCTACAGACACTCAACAAAACATCACTCTATCTCCAGAAAGGATAAGTGCTCTTGAAAGATTGAGTAGAGTCTCTCCTTTTGATCGTTTGGGTTCTAGGAGGAATAGAAGTCCCCCTAGTACTATGTCGAGGAACTCTCAATGTCCATCTGATTTAAAGGAAGGCTCTACCCAGTCACAACCAGTTGCTCGTCATGAAAGGTCCCAAGAGGCAAATTCAACACGATCAGTTGCTCGAACCAATAGGATCGAGGAAGGAAATGATGGATGGAAGGGCTCAATTCAAAGGTTGGAGGATAGATTAGGGGAGATGGATAAAACAAAAAATCCTCTACAATGGACTTTTGTCCGAGGAACACCATTCATACAAGAGATTATGGACTTTCCCACACCGTCAAAATTCAAAGCCCCAGTAGTAACACCAAAATACGATGGAAAAACTGATCCTGTTTTCCATATAGAACAATACCAGGCAGTTGCTGATATCTATGATGTTCCAGACAAGATGCGATGCAGGGCATTTTTAGGAACCCTTATCGGATCTGCTCAGATGTGGTACAATAACCTTCCTCGGGGGAAATTGTGACATTCTTTCAGCTAGCATAACTCTTTATTGGAAATTTTTGTTTTGGAACAAAGCCAGTCAAATGAGCAGCACACTTGCTAAATGTTAGACAGAAGGCAGGTGAGAGCACCAGGGATTATATTACTCGTTTTAGTAATAAGAAGCTCGAGGTAATTGATTACGATGAGAAGACATCAATTATTGCTCTGATGAGTGGACTGTTGCCAGATAAATTGTACTACACTCTAGCCAAAGATCCGCCTAGAACCATGGCAGAACTAATAACAAAGGCAGCGAAGATTATGAACACCGAGGAAGCTATGGCTGCGAAGAAGAATATGGATACCAAAGAGACCAAGGTTGAGGTTGATAAGGCTGAAAAGAAGGAGCAAAAGAACAATGGTGGTAACAGGAAGTTAAAAGCAAAGCAAGCATTGGAACAATTGAAGAAATTTGGAAAGTATACTCCTTTGAAAGTAGATATAAACCACATTCTGGAGGAAATCAAGAACAGCGAGGAGCTAAACTGGCCAGAGAAAATAAAGGCAGATCCTGACAAGAGGAATAAGTCCAAATATTACAAGTTCCATAAAGATCATGGTCACACGACCAAAAATTGCATAGCTCTTTAGAATGAAATTGAAGCACTCATCAGACGAGGCAAGCTGGCCAGGTATGTTGATCGTCAAAATGGTGGAAAGAGCAACGACCGAGCAAGGCAGAGGTCTAGATCTCCTCGTCGAGCAAAAAAAATAAGAAGAGAATTCATGAAGAAGACTCGGATGATGACCAAGACGACCTCGATCTCCACAAAAGACCCAAATAGCCAGAACGTGAGGTATTTTCTATCCATTTTGGATCATTTGAATGTAATGTCGTTACAGGTGGAGATGCAGGAGGCGGAGATATGACTTCTGAGAGAAAATATTACCTAAATGAGGCTCAAGATTGCTCATTCATTCAGCGAATAAATCTGGCTAAAGATGATTGCCCGAGGAAGGTAAATAAGGACAAACTGGTCATTGGTTTCTCTAAGAACGACTTGGTAGGTGTACTATATCCTCATGATGAACCATTGGTGATCAAGATGAGAATGAAGGAAGTGGTGATTTCATGAGTACTGGTGGATAATGGTAGCTCGACCGATATCATATTCCATCCATGCTTTGACAGTTTGAATTTGAAGTTATCCCAGTTGGAGCCATACCATAGACCCCTCCTTGGTTTTACTGGCGAAAAGGTTTTTCCACTTGGGACGATCAAGTTGGATATGCTTATTGGTACATGGACTGCTTGTCGAACGAAAAGAGTACCCTTCTTCGTAATGGATAAAAATGTCCAATCAGCTTACAACATCATCATGGGAAGGGTATGTGACACCCCGCCTAATTAAATACCGGGCGATCACTCCTTCATTAAATTAAATCAAGCTAAACAGTTGGTTCATTCTAAGCATCACTGTCGATAAAAAAAACATATTCCAATTTAACACCCAAAATAATTAAGCTAAGTGTCAAAACCATTTTCATACATACTTTCTAAATTTTATTTAAAGAAAAACATTTATTTTATTTATTAACAACATTCAATAAGTAAGAATCAATCCATACTAAATTCTGCAACATAAACCAAATAATATAATACATTCGTCAATCGAATGTCAACATACGAAAACTAAAGTCACAAATCTAAACTGAATAAATCCCATAGAACAATACTGGAAATATCTGAAATATAAATGTCCAATAACAATGGAATAATGGAAAGGGCTACACATGCCCAACTAAATGAAAGTACTAAGAGTGGATCCGAATGAAATAAGTTGTCTAATCAAGAGACCTGCAACTCCCACCTAAGCTGCAGCGCGTTCCTTCCAAGAGATCCTAAGAAAGATGCCCCTGTGGCTGGGCACCTATAATATATACATATATATACAAGAGAGAGGGAGAGAAAAAGAAATGGGTCAGAGCTCGAAAGTGTGTTTGATTTTAAAATACGTTTAGCAAGTATTTAAATTGATACAGGCCAATGCAACAACATATTAGTGCGTCACTCTCTTGAGAAATACTCACCTCTCTTCTAATGTGCACACCTATCGCACTAACCTTCCCAACGTTTTATCTCATCATAGAATACGCTATCCTTTCCCCAAATGATTTAACTTATCTTGGTATATCGCAGGATTCAAAATTTAACGATACAATTGTTTGAAAAGAATATTTCAATTAATAACCAAAGTTCTCATTTTTAACTTTATTAGTCCATAAAGTTTTCCAGTGTCATATTATACTTTCTCAAAACAAGTATTTACAATTTGAGTCATCAGCCATATCCTGCATATCAATTCATAGTAGGTAGTTCCAAATTTCAGAATTCCATATATATATATATATATATATTAACTGCTCAAATAATATATATACTATAACAGCACCCCAAATAAACTATGGCGCGGGCATACTCTACTATCCAAAACCCCATATCACTCATATTAAGGGGAATACAATCGGAATCACTCTCGAATTGTATTAACACATACACAAACAAAATTGAGGCAAATAATAGATTCCAAGTCTCTAAGAGGAGGGCACATGCCTGCGTCTCTTAGGACCGTCTGAACTATCATGTCAATAGCCTGTACCAAGGACATCTATCTTCTAGGGTACAAGTCAATATCCCCCATAAAGGTCCCATCGAGATAAGACTTGTCCCAGCGCGGTAACCTCAGGGATAGCAAGTAGCGTGGGCATGATTTTCACACATAGATAGTTTATGCACACAAAATCATATAACTATACTAATATTACCATATCAATATTAGGTAAATTCTCAATTCCCATAATTTTGACATTTCCATATTATCATATTATTAGTATCGCGTATAAGGGTTCGTCTCTAACCTTAATTCGAAGTATTCTTCCATCTATTACGTAGCTCACGTGGGCTCTCTCTTCCCAAGTATAAAATTCAGTAGGTATACCTCTATTCACTATCGTAGCTATTCGCCGAAATCTCTCGCTTGAAATACGTAGTTTCATCGTTCATTATATAATTATCCCAAAAGTAAAATTCTCGTCTTATAATAAAGTCCCCAACACTTATTCATGTGCCCTACTGGTCTTTCCTAACTCCCAAAATATTTTATTAAGAATCCCCAAGAATTATTTCACGATAAATTTAATTTAGCTAATTAAACAAGGGAAATAAGAGTCTTCCAGGAGGGGTCAATCGATCGAGGTCTGGGGCTCGATCGATCGAACCTTCGATCGATCAAAGCTCTAGGCTCGATCGATCGATCAAGCTGGTCTGCGAAAATTCTGCAGAAATGCAGTTACGGGTTCTACCAAATTTCTTCATCCAAAACCATGTTTTTCCATTCTAAACCTTCCTAAAATCCTACTACAATCATTATAACAATATACTAGATGTTTTCAACGTAAAGCATGTGTATGTCTAACATTAAACATGGATAATTAACCCAAAATTCATCTAATCATCAAGAACCCTAGAGTTTTTCTTAATCAAGGTTCTAATCTGTTTTTACCAGAATTTCCTTCTAATATATCATCAAAATTTTGTGGGTTATATTCCTCTACATGGCAAGGATTCCAGAATTTCATTATAATCATCACTACATGCATTTTCCTAACACAATTTGGGTTTTCTTCCATAGTTTTCATCTCTAATCAATCCTAAACTAATATGAAGATTGCACTAACGAAAATACGCAAGTTAAATACTTGCCTAGGATTTTCAGAAGTCCGGTTTCAGATGAATCCGGTGTGGTTGCATTCCCCTTCTCGCGATCTACGCGTTGGTGGTGGCGGCGGTGCAAACCGGTGACTTTTTGGCCTAGAATTGCCTTGGAGCTCTCTCCTCTCTTGTCCAATGGCCATCACTTGTTTTCTGAATATTCTAACCCTAAAAGACTAACCTAAATGGTTGATATTGGTTGCTGAAATTCGTGGGTTTAATTACCCCAAAAGGTTAAATGACTAAATTGCCCTCCCGGGGTACCAATTAGGCCTAAAAACGCCCCGAGACCCAAACTAAACCCCCGGGTACACTTTTCTGACTATCTCGACCCTTCCGAACGCGTTGGCTCACTCAAAACGACCATACGAACAACTTATAAAATACTCACTTTTGATTTAACAAAATTAATCCTGACGTGACACTGGCACGTCCCGACTTAAATTTCCGAAATAGTCATTTAATTCACTCATGACATTCAATATAACCAATATAATATATTACTTTGCTCATTAGTAATATTCAACAAGTTTCCCATAATTACTAACTCTCGTCACGTTAATAATTATAACATAATTAATTTATGGATTTTTATTAAATAAATCATTCATATTAAATTTAATAAATCCCCAAATTAATATAGCATAAAAATACGGGGTATTACATACTTCCCCCCTAATAATGGAATTTCATCCCGAAATTCGGAATATAAGGCATACCTGGTAAAAACAACTCTGGATATCTCTCGTGCTTATCTGCCTCACGCTCCCAAGTGGATTCTTCCACATTATGATGTTCCCACTGGACTCGTACACGTGGAACTATCTTCGACCTCAATCTCCTCTTACAATAGTCTAGAATAGCCACTGGTATCTCCTCGTAAGAGCTATCAGACTATAAGTCTATCTCATCTATCGCAATGTGAGTATGGGCCATATCATCCCGAAGATATCGTCTCAATGATGAGATGTGGAATACATCGTGGATGCGATGTAAATGTTCTGGCAATCCCAACCTGTATGCAATCGGCCCAATCCTCTCGATGATGGAAATGGTCCCACGTACCTCGGAGCCAATTTCCCTTTCTTCCCGAACCTCATCACCCCCTTCATAGGAGATACACGCAATAACACTTGGTCTCCCACATTAAACTCCCGGAAGAACCGTTTCGCATCGGCGTAGCTCTTCTGCCTGCCCTGGGCTACCCGAATACAACTCCTGATCATCTCAATCCTCGCGGAGGTCTCCTGAATCACTTATGGTCCTAGCAACTTGTTATCCCCCACCTCGAGCCAACAAGTTGGAGAACGACAAGGCCTGCCATACAAAGCCTCAAATGGAGCCATGTCAATCGTGAACTGATACGAGTTATTATAAGCAAACTCTACCAATGGAATATGTGGCTCCCAACCTCCTCCAAAATCGAGAACACACATGCGTAGCATATCCTCTAACATCTGATTAGTACGCTCTGTCTGTCCATCTGTCTGTGGGTGATAAGATGAACTCAATCTCAACTCAGTACCCATAGCCTCCTGAAAGCTTTCCCAGAAATGTGACACGAAGATCTTGTCTCTATCTGACACAATATTCAGGGGCACCCCGTGTAATCTGACAATCTCAGCGATGAATAACTGAGTATACTGACCCGTGGTGTAGTCTGTCCGCACCGGCAGAAAATGATCCACCTTGGTCAAATGGTCTACAATCACCCAGATAGAATCGTGGCCCTGCTGTGATGTAGGAAACCCTGTAATAAAGTCCATGAAAATACTCTCCCACTTCCACGTGGGTACTTCCAATGGCTGAAGCAATCCTGACGGTTTCTGATGGTCTACCTTTACCAACTGGCAGGTAGAACACTTGGACACGAACTCAGAAATGTCCTTCTTCATCCCACTCCACCAGTATTGCCTCCTCATATCCTGGTACATCTTATCTCCTCCAGTATGTACTGCAAATCGGGACCCATGAGAATGAGTCATCACTGCATGACGTAATTCTGCTCCTTCTGGAACCACCAATCTCCCATTAAACCGCAAACCTCCATTAGAACTAACAGAATAGGACTCAGCACCCTCGACTAGAAGTCACACAATCTGCTCCTGGCAAAACGGGTTTGTGGTCTGTGCCTGTATCACCCTCGTAACAATCTTGGGTGTGACTGACGTCACGGATATGAAAGATCGTGCTACTGTGTCCTGGTGACCTAACTCCTTCCAGTTTGCTTTCTAGACATCCGCTACCTCGTCTACCGGTCTACGACTCAACGCATCAGCAACTACGTTGGCCTTTCCCGGATGATACTGTATATCGAACTGGTAGTCCTTCACAAACTCTATCCATCTGCGCTGATGCATATTCAGCTCTCGCTGAGTGAACAGGTACTGCAACGACTTGTGGTCTGTGAACAAATGGAATTTCTCTCCCAACAAATAGTGCCTCCATATCCTCAATGCAAAGACGACCGCTACTAACTCCAGGTCGTGGGTGGGGTAATTCTTCTCATGCGGCTTAAGCTTGCGGGAAGCAAAAGCTATAGCCTTCTCTTCCTGCTAAAGTACTCCCCCAAGTCCCCGTAAGGACGCACCGGTGTAAACCAGGTACTCTACACCCGGCTTTGGTAACGCAAGGACTGGCGCTGAAGTAAGCTTGTCTTTCAGCTCGTCGAAAGGCAACTGACAAGCGTCATCCCAAACATATGGTACCCCCTTGCGAGTCAGATTCGTCAATGAGCCCGCTATTTTGGAGAATCCCCGAATGAATCTCCTGTAGTATCCGGATAATCCCAAGAAACTACGCACTTCCGTCGGTGTCGTGGGATGTCCCCACTCCCTCACCGCTGACACTTACTTGGGTCAACTGCTATCCCCTGCTCAGAAACAACATGGCCCAAGAACTGTACCTCTCGCAACCAGAAACCACATTTCTCGTACTTAGCATACAACTAATGCTCTCGTAGAGTCTAAAGAACCTGCCTCAAGTGCTCGGCATGCTCCTCCTCAGAGTGTGAATATATCAAGATGTCATCTATGAAGATGATGACAAACTGATCCAAGG
Source organism: Sambucus nigra (assembly GCA_949130495.1). Lineage (NCBI taxonomy): Eukaryota > Viridiplantae > Streptophyta > Magnoliopsida > Dipsacales > Adoxaceae > Sambucus > Sambucus nigra. Next base: position 473,466,503 of record OX422208.1, on the reverse strand, counting down.
ACTCTCTGAATACTCGATTCATCAAGTCCATAAAAACGGCTGGGGCATTTGTGAGTCCGAACGGCATTACCCTGAACTCATAGGACCCATATCTGTACAAAAAGGTAGTCTTTGAAATATCGTGCTCTCTAATACGTAACTGATGGTACCCCGACCTCAGATCTATCTTCGAAAAGAAAGTTTCTCCCCTCACCTGGTCGAACAGATTATTGATTCGAGGTAACGGGTATTTATTTCGTATCGTGACCTTGTTCAACTCCCTGTAGTCCACACACAATCTCAGTGAACCATCTCTCTTCTTCACAAACAAAACTGGAGCGCCCCAAGGTGAGGTACTCCTACGAATGAAGCCTTGACCTAACAGCTGTTCTATCTGATATCGTAGCTCTCGCATCTCTGCCGGAGCCATACGGTACGGTGCGCGTGCTATAGGTTTCGTATCTGGCAATAAATCTATAACAAAGTCTATTTCACAACTGGCCGGTAGGCCTGGTATCTCCTGAAACACATTGTAATACTCCCTGACAACAGGGATCGAATCTAAGGGAATCACAACCTCCTTAGAGATATCCTCCTCTATGTAATACAAATGAGCGGTCGAACCTCCCTCTGGGCGAGGCATCGCCACTACAAATATCTCTTGCCCCGGAATGGCAAAAATAATGCTCCCACCGAAGCAATCAATCATGGCTCTATAAGCTGCGAGCCAATCCATACCAATAATCACATCATGCTCGTGCATGTCTAAGACTAACATGTTTGCAGGTAATACCAAGCTACCAATCTCTACCCCCACTCCCCGGCATATAAAGAAAATAAGTGACCCACTCCCTAGTGGTGAGTCGACACACGTCACGGTGCTCTCTACGGTGGTTAATAACCCTAAGGCCTTCGTAAAATGCGTAGATATAAAACAATACGTTGTCCCAATAACAAACAAAATTCGACCAATAGTTTCATGGATAGAAAACATACCCCAAATCTCGGGTGGTGCCTGTGGGGCAGCTGCCCGCTGGACATTATAGATATGTCTGTACTGTAACTGTCCCTGCTGCACTGGAGCTACTGGAAAGGTTTGTAGGCCTAGTACCTGAGTGGGTCCTGGGAGAGTGATTGGAAGAAGTGGCCCCTGTGGATCATTACGGGCACCCTGCTGCTGTGGGGCCCTAACACTCTCTGGGCAATCCTGGCGTTTATGGCCATGCGCGCCACACGCGAAACATCGGCCTCTGAAGTTTCTCCCCCTCTGACCCTGCTGCTGTCGGTCTCGGCCTTGCTGACTTGGGAATTTATTCCTCTTTCGAAACTGCTTCATTTTACCATGTTGTTAACTAGAACTGACTTGGTCTTGGGTAGTTTGTTGTCGCAATTTCGGTGTTTTTGCACATTTATCAGCTTTAGTCATATGCATTTGGTTAACCTCTCTAGGTCTTTTGCCTCCTTTAAGTTTTAGGCTGCATTCTTGGTATTGTAAAATCGCAGTGGTAACTGCTTGTGCCACGATACCTGCTAACTCGGCGGTTGATATTTCCTCTGGGGATACTTGAGGTATGAGTCGATCTTGCTCGTTGACTCCCTTAACCGTTTTAGCTAGTTCTTTATGGCGGTCCATCTGAAATTTTAAATAAATTTGGATGAGTTCATCATTCAAATAATTAAATCGCAGAAGCACGAATTCCCAATGTATAGAGATGAACATAACATTCCTAGTATTTAGGTCTCTATATCAAAGAAAGCAACGCTGAAACATAAGAGGCCGCACAGATCCTAAAGGACACTAGAACCTGATGCTCTGATACCACCTGTGACACCCCGCCTAATTAAATACGGGGCGATCACTCCTTTATTAAATTAAATCAAGGTAAACAGTTGGTTCATTCTCAGCATCACTGTCGATAAAAAAAAAACATATTCCAATTTAATACCCTAAATAATTAAGCTAAGTGTCAAAACCATTTTCATACATACTTTCTAAATTTTATTTAAAGAAAAACATTTATTTTATTTATTAACAACATTCAATAAGTAAGAATCAATCCATACTAAATTCTGCAACATAAACCAAATAATATAATACATTCGTCAATCGAATGTCAACATACGAAAACTAAAGTCACAAATCTAAACTCAATAAATCCCATAGAACAATACTGGAAATATCTGAAATATAAATGTCCAATAACAATGGAATAATGGAAAGGGATACACATGCCCAACTAAATGAAAGTACTAAGAGTGGATCCGAATGAACAAAGTCGTCTAATCAAGAGACCTGCAACTCCCACCTAAGCTGCAGCGCATTCCTTCCAAGAGATCCTAAGCAAGACGCCCATGTGGCTGGGCACCTGTAATACATACATATATATACAAGAGAGAGGGAGAGAAAAATCATATAGCCTGTATTAACACATACACAAACAAAATTGAGGCGAAGAATAGATTCCAAGTCTCTAAGAGGATGGCACATGCTTGCATCTCTTAGGACCGTCTGAACTATCATGTCAATAGCTTGTACCGAGGACATATATCTTCTAGGGTACAAATCAATATCCCCCATAAAGGTCCCATCGAGATAAGACTTGTCCCAGCGCGGTAACCTCAGGGATAGCAAGTAGCGTGGGCATGATTTTCACACATAGATAGTTTATGCACACAAAATCATATAACTATACTAATATTACCATATCAATATTAGGTAAATTCTCAATTCCCATAATTTCGACATTTCCATATTATCATATTATTAGTATCGCGTATAAGGGTTCATCTCTAACCTTAATTCGAAGTATTCTTCCATCTATTACGTAGCTCACGTGGGCTCTCTCTTCCCAAGTATAAAATTCAGTAGGTATACCTCTATTCACTATCGTAGCTATTCGCCGAAATCTCTAGCTTGAAATACGTAGTTTCATTGTTCATTATATAATTATCCCAAAAGTAAAATTCTCGTCTTATAATAAAGTCCCCAACACTTATTCATGTGCCCTACTGGTCTTTCCTAACTCTCAAAATATTTTATTAAGAATCCCCAAGAATTATTTCACGATAAATTTAATTTAGCTAATTAAACAGGGGAAATAAGAGTCTGCCAGGAGGGGTAGATCGATCGAGGTCTGGTGCTCGATCGATCAAACCTTCGATCGATCGAAGCTCTAGGCTCGATCGATCGATCAAGCAGGTCTGCAAAAATTCTGCAAAAATTATGCAAAAATGCAGTTACGGGTTCTACCAAATTTCTTCATCCAAAACCATGTTTTTCCATTCTAAAAGTCCCAAAAATCCTACTACAATCATTATAACAATATACTATATGTTTTCAACGTAAAGCATGTGTATGTCTAACATTAAACATGGATAATTAACCCAAAATTCATCTAATCATCAAGAACCCTAGAGTTTTTCTTAATCAAGGTTCTAATCTGTTTTTACCAGAATTTCCTTCTAATATATCATCAAAATTTCGTGGGTTATATTCCTCTACATGGCAAGGATTTCAGAATTTCATTATAATCATTACTACATGCATTTTCCTAAACACAATTTGGGTTTTCTTCCATAGTTTTCATCTCTAATCAATCCTAAACTAATATGAAGATTGCAATAACGAAAATACGCAAGTTAAATACTTGCCTGGGATTTTTAGAAGTCCAGTTTGTAGATGAATCTGGTGTGGTTGTGTTCCCCTTCTCGCGATCTACGCGTTGGTGGTGGCGGCGGTGCAAACCGGTGACTTTTTTACCTAGAATTGCCTTGGAGCTCTCTCCTCTCTTCTCCAATGGCCGTCACTTGTTTTTTGAATACTCTAACCCTAAAATACTAACCTAAATGGATGATATAGGTTGCTGAAATTCGTGGGTTTAATTACCCAAAAAGGTGACATGACTAAATTGTCCTCCCGGGGTACCAATTAGGCCTAAAAACGCCCCGAGACCCAAACTAAACCCCCGGGTACACTTTTCTGACTATCTCGACCCTTCCGGACGCTTTGGCGTACTCAAAACGACCATACGAACAACTTATAAAATATTCACTTTTTATTTAACAAAATTAATCCTGACGTGACACGGGCACGTCCCGACTTAAATTTCCAAAATAGTCATTTAATTCACTCATGACATTCAATATAACCAATATAATATATTACTTTGCTCATTAGTAATATTCAACAAGTTTCCCATAATTACTAACTCTCGTCACGTTAATAATTATAACATAATTAATTTCTGGATTTTTATTAAATAAATCATTCACGTTAAATTTAATAAATCCCCAAATTAATATAGCATAAAAATACGGGGTATTACAGGGTAGGACTAAAAAAATTCGAAGCAGTACCATCTACTGTACATCAATGTTTAAAATTCCCAACCAATTTTAGAGTAGGAGTGGTGAAAGGCGACCAGAAAGTAGCCCGGGAATGCTACTATTCGTCAGCCGAGCAGGAGGAGCATAAAAAATCAAGAAAGAATACTACTACCTACCAAATAGAAGATGCGAAGATTGAAAAATTAGACCCTAGAGATGAGTCCCAACTCGTGAAAGGACAGGTCATGGAGGCTACTGAGAATCTCATTCTGGACGACGAGCATACAGAACGAACAACTCAAATTGGTGCATCCTTGGATGAATCAATAAAATAAGAATTGATAGCATTCCTAAGGCAAAGAAATCAGACTTTTGCGTGGAGTCATGAAGACATGCCAGGATTAGATCTGAATTTCTTGTGTCACGAGCTCAATGTGAACAAGGAAATCAAGCCAGTAAAGCAACGAAGAAGAGTGTTCAATCCTTAGAAAAATCAAGCTATACAGGAGGAAGTAGAGAAGCTACAAAAAGCCTCTTTCATTGAGGATGTCAAATATCCTAACTGGCTAGCAAATCTGGTGATGGTAAAGAAGAAAAATAACAATTGGAGGATGTGTGTAGACTTCACCGACCTTAACAGGGCGTGCCTAAAAGATCATTTTCCTTTGCCCCGAATTGATCAACTGGTGGTTGCTACCTTAAGGCACGAACTATTAAGTTTCATGGATGGTTATTCTGGTTATAACCAGATTAAAATGAAGCCTGGAGATAGGGAAAGTACCTCTTTTATTACCCCGAGGGGAACTTATTGTTATAATGTTATGCCTTTTGGACTTAAAAATGCAGGTGCTACCTATCAGCGGTTGATGAACAAGGTGTTTGCAGAGCAAATCGTTCATAACATGGAGGTTTATGTTGATGACATGCTAACGAAGAGCAACAAAGCTACTGATCATCTAGTTTACTTAGGCCAGACCTTTGATTAACTAGAGAAATATCAAATGAAGCTGAATCCCACCAAATACATATTCGGAGTACGAGAAGGCATATTTCTCGGATATATTGTTAACTAACGAGGAACTAAGGCGAATCCTGAAAAGATCAAGGCTCTATTAGAGCTGTGATCTCCGATGATGAAGAAGGAAGTCCAAAGTCTCACAGGGCGAGTTACAGCACTTAATAGGTTTGTGTCACGAGCAAGTGATAGATGCCTCCTATTCTTTAAAACATTTCGAAAGACTTTTGAGTGGAATGAGGAATGTGAGAAGGCCTTTCAAGAATTGAAGAAATACCTGGGAGAACCTCCATTGTTGTCTAGACCAGTGATGGGAGAGAAATTATACTTGTATCTGACAGTTTCAGAGAACGCAGTTAGCTCGGCATTGATAAGAATGGAAGGTGGAGTGCAAAAACCAATCTCTTACACTAGTAAGGCCTTTCGAGGAGCCGAAATCAAATATCCAAGACTGGAAAACCTGGCCCTAGCACTGATTGAAGCAAGCAGAAGGATGAGGCCATATTTCCAAGCTCATACGATAGTTGTGTATACATATATGCCATTAAGGCAAGCTATGCACAAACCAGAGAAATCAGGAAGATTGATGTACTGGGCTGTAGAATTAGGCAAATACGATATAATTTATGAGCCTAGGTCATCGCTTAAAGGGAAAGTAGTGGAAGATTTTATCATAGAGTTCACTTATCCAGACACCTCCAAAGAGTAGAAGTTTAATATCGACCAGCCTGTGGATGTTACAGGATCATCAAATTTAAACCCCAACGAACTTAAGTCGGTTGACAAGCAAGAGAAGATGGTCAACAAACCTCAAGAAGTGTTAAAAGAGGACATCAAGAAGCAACAAATATTCCACTGAGGAACTCTCTCCGATCAAAAGTTTGATGATGAAGTACCTATATGGAATCTATATATGGATGGCTCATCTTGCAATACAGGCAGTGGAGCAGGGATTGTTTTAAATAGCCCAGATGAGATTGATGTGGACTATGCTATGCGCTTTCAATTTAAAGCTTCTAATAATGAAGCTGAATATGAAGCTATGATTGTTGGTCTTAGTTTGGCAAAAACCATGAAGGCAGAGCAGGTCATCGTATTTAGTGACTCACAATTGATCGTAAATCAAATGCTGGGGGTATATGCAGTAAAAGGAGAATTAATGATAAAGTATCATGCGAAGGCAATGGAGGTTGTATCAAGTTTTAATGCGATACAATTGATTAGAATACCGAGATCAGAGAACGCAAGAGCAGATGCACTAGCTCGGTTAGCATCAGCCACACGCACTAAGCTAAGAAGAACAATCCCAATAGAAATCCTAGCTGATCGGAGCATAAACGAGGATCTAATGATGAATTTTATTACCCTTGATTTAGGACCATCTTGGATGGATCCCATCAGGGCCTATATTTAAGAGGGGGCTCTGCCAACTGATAAACTCGTAGCCAAGAAATTAATGTTTAAAGTTGCTCGTTATGTATTGACCAATGGCATTTTATATAGATGAGGAATTATAGCAGGGTTACAAAGATGTGTCCACCCCTCCAAGGTGAAAAATTTGATCGAAGAAATCCATGAAGGGTCTTGTGGAGCCCATGTGGCAGGTCAGAAGCTTTTGCCAAGAATAATAAAATAGGGGTATTATTGGCCCATGATGAAAGCTGATTGTACATCTTACGAAAAGAAGTGTGATAAATGTCAACACTTCTCTTCTGTCTAAGGAACTCCCCAAGCATTATTAACACCCATCACATCCCCTTGGCCATTTGCTATGTGGGGAATAGACTTGGTCGGGCCACTTCCAACGACCAGGGGAAGATTTAAATATCTCGTGGTCGTTGTGGATTACCTTACTAAATGGGTGGAAGCTGAGCCTCTTATTGATATGACATATGATAAGGTGAATCAATTTATTTGGAAGAATATCATTTGTAGATATGGTATTCCCCAAGCATTCATCACAGATCATGGAACTCAGTTTGACAACGAGGAGTTCGCTGCATATTATCATTAGTCAAACATATTGAAGACCCACTCTGCACTAGGCCATCCCTAGAGCAATGGACAAAGTGAGGTGACGAACAGAACGCTGTTGAATGGTTTAAAAAATGATTGGATGATGCAAAGGAAAATTGGATTAACGAGCTACATTATGTGTTGTGGGCTTATCGTACTACACCGCGAGCAGCAACAGGAGATTCTCCATACATGCTGGCATTTGGAAGTGAAGCTGTTATTCATGCCGAGTTGGGCCTACCCACACATAGGGTGCTGGATTTCAATTCTCCTATCAGTTACTTGATGAGGAGATTAGATCTAGATATGCTTGAAGAAGTTAGAGAAGAAGTAGTAATCAGGAATGCTGCATACCAACAACAAACAACTCTGTTTTACATCAAGAGGGTAAAGAAGTGTGATTTAAAGGAAGGAGACTATATGCTGAAGAAAGTAATTCAAAATCACAACGAACTGGAAGCTAACTGGCATGGACCCTACAGAGTAACAGAAGTTGTTCATCCAGGGACATACATGATTGAAACCTTGGAAGGAGAAGAATTTAAGAATGCATGGAATGCAGAACATCTACGCAAGTATTATTACTAGTTGGAATTTCTATGTAATGGAGTCTTCTTCAGTATAAATAAAGTCTTGAATGTTTCACCCAGTTCCCTATTTTTGATGAAATTTTTCGGAGTATTAGTGCTACACACTATACATTAAGTTCAGAATCAATCTCTTCCAACTCCGGTTAGTCGGGATCAAATTACCACCAACTCCGGTTGGCTGGGAAATAAATATGACCAACTCCGGTTGATCGGTAATATAATTACCACCAACTTCGGTTGGTCGAGAAGCAAATTAGCACCAACTCCGGTTGGTTAAGAAATAAATACGACCAACTCTGGTTGATCGGCAATATAATCTCTTTCAACTCCGATTGATCGGGATCAAATTACCACCAACTCTGGTTGGTCGGGAAATAATTACCACCAACTCCGATTGGTCGGGAAGCAAATTACCACCAACTCCGGTTGGTCAGGAAACAAATACGACCAACTCCGGTTGATCGGCAATATAATCTCTTCCAACTCCGGTTGGTCGGGATCAAATTACCACCAACTCCGGGTGGTCGGGAAATAAACATGACCAACTCCGATTGATCGACAATATAATCTCTTCTAACTCCGGTTGGTCGGGATTAAATTACCACCAACTTCGGTTGGTCGGGAAACAATTACCACCAACTCCGGTTGGTCGGGAAGCAAATTACCACCAACTACGGTTGGTCGGGAAATAAATACGACCAACTCCGATTGATCGATAATATAATATCTTCCAACTCTGGTTGGTCGGGATCAAATTACCACCAACTTCGGTTGGTCGGGAAATTAACACGACCAACTCCGATTGATCGGCAATTCAATAACCACCAACTCAAGCTGGTCGGCATTTAATTACCACCAACCTCGGTTGGTCGGCAATTTAAAAACCAAATAAGATATTTTTGTTTTCCACATATATACATACATGTTCATCAGTAAGTAAAAGAGATATTCTATAAAATATTTCCAAACCAATGACAATTAAATTGCAAAGAAAACTAAAAATTTCTTCATTAAAACCAGAACAAATTACATATGATATAAATTACAGATCGCATGTGATATCAATTGAATAAATTCTACTCTATGGGTTTCTTCCCCTCTGCCTTTGACACAGGGTCTACCCCAGTTGGAGGATCATCAAGACTATAAGGGTAATTTATGAAATTCATATCTTGCAGCATTCTGATGTTCATTATAGATGGACAGTCAAGCAGGTGTTCTGGGCGAGATATTTCAAAATTTGAATGAAGACTATAATCATCAAGATACTTGGAGAATAAAATGCGAGGAATGGCCCGGGATGGAATCCAACTAAGGTCAAGCTTGAAAAGGGGGACTGGTAGATCAAGAACTCTAGGAGTATAGTAATCCCACAAGAAATGACCTCTCACCAATTTTAAAACACAGAGAGCATTCAACCAGCCCTATTTATACCCTTCGTTGTTCGACTGTTCTGAACGAGCATCAAGATGACAAAGTGCTTCATTGTAACCAGCCATCCAAAACTCTCTAGGATGTTTATGGAATTGGTAAGTTAACCTATCCGGTTGCTCGTGAAGATTCTTCGCCAGATGTTCTTTATTTTCCAAGGCAGAGCTTTTTATAGAAAGTTGCTCGCTGAGGTTTAAAATCTTCTTGGACATCGCTGCTAAGGCCTGGTTCTTCGCTATCAATTGAAAGGCATGCTTCTTCAATAAAAATCCGACCATCCCTTGCTCGTCCCAGAGAAGAAGATCTTTCTTGTCCACGAGTAGAAGTGGAGGATCCAGCTTTTTTCAAAGTTTCCAACTCATCTCACAAGTTGGTGTTTTCAACCTCCAAAAAAGAAAAACCGTCATCATTGACAGGGAACAAGGCTCCCGAGGAAGATGTAACAGACTTAAGTTGTTTTACTTCCTCTTGCAAGGCAATGTTCTCTTGTTCCAGCAACTTGGCGATATGCCTATGCTCTTCAACTTCAAGATTTAAAACGCTCTCTTTCTTCTCACAAGCAGAGATGAATTTATCATATCCTTTTTCAGCACTTAACTGTTGATATTTATTCTCGTACCCTTAGTGCAAAAGTGTGGATGACTCTTTGTACTGCTGTTGGAGTTCCTCTATAGTTCCTTGGAGATCCTCAATCATCTCATAATATGCCACATGATTGGTAACAGCTCAGTCGAGCAATCACTTCAGATATTGGTAAGCTTCGACTACTCGTTCAGAAGTATTTATACCAAGGATGTCAATGATTTGAGCCTCATTTAGGTCTGCATGACCAGTTTTAAAATAATTATTACATTTCTTCATCAAATCTGTGTCATGAGCTGATAAGAGATCCATCCTAGGCAAAAACTAGCAAAGAAAAATAAAAATAATTAATGATGATACAAGCAGAGCAAGGACAAGAGAAAAATCAAGCCAAACAACCGGAGTTCAAATTTTATTTCATCACAAAAAGAAGTACATTGTCCAAAATTACATTCAACAAAAAAGCAAAAGAAAGATCCAAACAACTCTACACATTCTCCTTGCTTCTTAAGACTTCCTCGGAAGGCTTGTACGAAGAGGTTCGTTGCTTGGAGGGCAAGAAAAGCTGCTCGGCAGAAGTGTTTGCTGGTTGGGGCTGTTAGGTGCAAGGTTCAATAGCAGGGACCTGGTCCCTAATCATCATGGAATATTCTTCTGAGGTAGCTTCATCCTCTTCTTCTTCTCCAGGAGAAGGAGGAGGGCCATGAGTGTGTCACTGGAACAGTTCAGAATTCTCAGTAAATTTTAGCTCCTGCAGAGCTGCAACCCATCTATCCTCGAAAATATTTAACGCTGGAAAACTCCATTTGAGAGGACATGGAAGCGAGGCCTTTGTTTCAGCCTTTATCCCAACCAACGCTGAAAGACTTTTTAACAACGCTTCTTCTTTTTTCCTTCTCCGAGGAAGTCCTCTCAATAAGAATTTCCTCGGCAGCCTTCAATTTCCCTTCCACCTCCTATTTATGGAGATCAACGTCATGAAGTCTACCAACTTCCTCTTTAGCATTTTTGAGCTTATTCTCAAGCTCTTCAACATGCTTGAGATTCTCCTCAAGATCTTTATTCTTCTTCTCAAACTCTTTCAATTTCTTCTCCAATTCCTTGAAGGCTTCCACAGCTCGATCTCTTTCTTGCTCAACGAACTTAACCTGCTTCTCCCAAGAAACTTTATTTTCCTCATACTTCTGATGAGAGTCTTTCAAAGACTAGGTTAATCTAGTAAAATCCTTTTCCATTCCATCCAAGGAAGTTGAGGCCCTGATGGCTTCATCCCTTTTTACAATGCTATTGAAACACGTTACCAGCTGAAAAAAAGAAATAACTCTAAGTCAATATATGAACATAACATTAAAAAATAAAAGGCTCAGATCAATAATACTTACTAAGGCAATGTGTTGAGCAGCTAGAGAAGTAACTCCCTCACCAGTGAGAAAAATTTCAATGTCAGGGACCTCTGGGATAGTCCAAGAGATTACTAAGCCCACAGCGGAGCTCAGGGGAATAAAAGTTGAAACACCACCTTCAACAGTTGATGATTGAGAGACTGGTTTAGCAAGTCTCTTAGAAGGATTTTTCTTTACCCTCCTTAGAGGAATAGGAACATTCTCAACTAAGGACATTGTCTTAGCTGGTGATATGACAATAACTTCACTAGGAGGAGTAATAGCAACAATCTTCCTCGGAGCCACAGGGGCCTTCTCAACAACTTTCTCGGTAGCAGCAGGCGGAGGTGCATCAATAATTTTTGCCCCTTCTTCTGGGACATTTTGTTTGTTTTTCTTTGCCTCCACATTGGCAGAGTCTGATTTGTCAAAGAAAGCAGGAGATCTTCTTCTCTTTGTTAGATTACTGATGGGAATATTTGATTCAAAGGAGTAACCTTCCACACCAGTTTTAGAAGCTGGTACTTGGCCAATGTCAACCACCACTGGACGAGCAGTAAAAGATGAAGTATAGCTCTTGTACTTCAACAAATAAAAAGCAGATCTAATGTGTTTCTCGGCCACAGATTGGTGCAAACTCCAGATAAGTTTCAAATGCTTTAAATTAACATAAATTTCTTTGGGAGATTTTCTTTTGCTGTTAGCTGCAAATAATAAAAAATTAAACGTCAGTGATACATTTTATCAAACACAAAGAGGGTGTTGCGAATTTTTCAAAAAATAAAAACAATATATCCCATTGCCATAAGGAGGACATCTAGGACCTTGGTATACATCATCTCCATTTTATGGAGGGTGTTGCCAATTTTTCATTACCATTCCATGTTCAAAATAATTCCTATTGGCATCACGAAGATTGACAACTAACGCCCTATTAAAAACGTAGTTTTTAAATAAAAACTACTATTGCTGACAACCCATCTATAGCAATACATAATCTCTGGAATCCCTAAACGGGTTCCATGAAGTTGGTTCAACCTATGAACACCGTTAACTATTCTCCAGGTATTTTGCGCTATTTTTACAGGTACAACGTCAAAATATTGACAAAACTCCAAACATAAAGGATTTAGAGGAAAAGAAAAGCCACATTCAGTCACAAAGAGACTTGGGAACTAATGTCCCTCAGCCAAAGAAAAATAGTCAGAAGGTTCAGAAAGTTCTTCCAATATGACCCATGAAGGAATTAAAAATTCATAACGAAATTTGTCAAGAGATTCAACAAGGTAAACCATGATGAAAAAAATAAGTAAAAGAGAAGGAAGAAGATCTTACAGGAGAAGAGTGAACCAGTTGACAACGAACAATGGAAGAAACGAACGCACAAGATAGAGAAGAAATGAAAAGTTCGAAGACACAGATTTGAAAAGTGAAAGACGATAGGATTTCTGCCGCATTTAAATACTTTACCTCGGGAATAGAGAAAAGCAATGATTACCAAAGTGGACGTTTGCGTATTCGACGGCTAAAAAGAAGAAAAGGGGCACAAAAATCGAAGAGGTTATGGAAATTCAAAATACTTTAAAAGCCTGATACTATGCACTCAAAAAAGGAGTTATATACAAAAGTTTGTCTAAAATCCATACAAACCAAAAATTTGAGCAGCTGAATGTTCCTTACTTTTCTTCATCATCAAACTAAAAAAAAATTGGAGGCTCCTATTGATACCAAATTTAGTCTGCTGACATGGACCACTCACTTACAGACACGTGTCTGCCAGCGTGGATATTATTTATACGTCTATCGAGTAACTCAAGATCACTGAGCAACTAAGAATCCACGAGGAACTCAGGGACCCCGAACATCTCGAGCGTGTCGATCTACTTAGGAGGTCCGAGCAGCTTAAGCGGTCCGAGCTACTTAGGCGGTCCGAGCAACATAGCATTCTTATAAGCATAATCAAGGAGATGACTGCGCATTAAATGCTCATTTATTATCATAGAGATGTACATGTCTACTAGATAACGATGTATTGTCCTTTCATTTGTACATCCTCAAGGGTATAAATACATTGTAACCTCCTCATTGGAAGGGGATCGGAATTTCTTGAGCAAACCATTCCTCAAGAATTCCAAACAAACAGTCAGCAATAACAAAAATAGTGGACATAGGCCATTATTGCAAGGCCGAACCACTTTAAAAATCTATTGCCTATTATTTCTTTATTCTTTTTATCTGTGATTAAAATAGTTAGGTCAAATCTAATTTTTTACATCAACACCATGCATGAAAAAATATAAACGACCGATTCAGGAAAAAAACCCTTTCGGGTAAAACCTTTTATAACCCTTTAAAGAATTCACAAGACCTTTGACTTACATATAAACTGATAATTGCCCACAATTGTGTAATGCACGGTGCCTTCTGTAAACCTTCAAAGATACGAGAGACAGTGAAATACCCTCCAGGTGTCGGTTCGTCATCTCCGACTCGTCCACATGCAGAATGACTATGCTCCATATCCACTGATCAAATATGGAGATGCCTTCTCCACAGAGGTTGAACTAAAGCAAAGTGTCTTATTGAACACCAAAATAATTCACTAAAGCATATGGGATTTTTGTGAATCGAAAACAAAAAGGGACTAAACCCTAAAAGAAGAAGTCAAAAGGATTCTGTAGTTTCGCAGTTTTTTGTCTTTCAAAATGCTGGGACTTCTTAATGAAAATAAAACCATTTAATGAGTATTTATAGAAAAACGCATCGCCTTAGTTGTTCGAATGAAAAGTGGATGTTGCTCGAATGAGGTACACGTGTCGTTTGAACGACATCGTGCGACATGCACATGTCGCTCGAATGAGATGACATCTCACTTGAACGACCTGGCGTAAAAAATGAGGTACGCTACAGGACTTGGAAAAAATATTCATTCTCAAATTTTGACGAAAAAGTCCGCTCTAACACTTAGAATATATTTTGAAAAAAATCCCAAAGCTCTAAGTGCAAAGTTAAGGTATTTAAAACACAACCTTACCAAGTAAACTTTGCGGAGTCTTTGTGATGAAGAACCGTGATATATTTGGATCCGTCTTGATGTAGATTGCTCTTGAACTTCTTCGACGGTTGTAACGGTATACGACATAATTAATTGATAACGGACTTATAAAACATGTCCTTACAAATCTTCCCCTATGTCTATGCCGGAACATACATAAAAATATTAGAATTATCAAATACCAAAATGCCTATACAAATCTGAACTCCCATGAATAAATTTGCAAGATCTCAAACTGTTCTTCAAAAATCTTCATCAAATCTCAAAGCTTTTCTCATCAGGGTGTGCAACATAATGATCATCAATCTTTGTACCTACACACATGAGATAAAGCAAAATACCTTCGTGATGCATCGAGTTTGAAATGATATAAGAATAAATAAATAATAAATCACATCTCCCCAATAATGCAAAAACTCCCATATAACATGATAATTCTTTCTCCCCCTTTTTATGATGTCCCCAAATAGACAGATAAGAAGAAACAATCAAAACATGGTGTGTCACGATAAAAGCATAGCAAACATGGATCAAACTATGCATGCAAAGGTATATCCCAAAAACATCCATAAACTATATTTGGATTTTTCAACTTTTTCAAAGCAAAAATAAGATACAAAAATTATACACCATGGATTTATACTAACACAACCAAGTCATGGAAATGGAATGTATGGGTGTGAACACATTCGAAAGGTAAATTAACTCAATCAATCATATGTGCATGATGAATACGTGTACCCCTAACGAATGAACATCAAAAGTATCCTTTGGTGTAAAAAATGTTGGATTTAGATGATATCGTCTTATGTAAATTAACAAATCAAAGTCAAAGTGATTTTCACCCTAATAACGTCCAAAACTATTTAACGCTTTTTAAGAATTTCAAGGACGTGCAAACCTGTTTTAAATCTCCATCCAAACTCCCTCATATATATTTTCTTTTAGAGGTGTAAAACCAAAATTCTCAAACTTTGGACAATTGGTGCAAAAACTTAATTGACCCCTTTTTGGCATGAATTTCTTTTTATTGCCTTTAAATTTTTTCGGGCTCTTTTAAACCTCTTTGGACCCCGGATAATAAAATTCATCAATTTTCTAGGTCATATTTAAATGGTGGCTTAATCGTAAAGGATAGATGAGTACCTTTCATAGCCCTTCACCGTTTTCAAATAAAGCACACAACCTCACAAACGGCTCTTACATGCACAACTTTGTTATCAAGTTTTATTACACTTGGTTCGTTTTAAGGACAGGATTGAAGTGAAAACACTCAACCAACATGTGATCAAACAAGCACAATAATCAAACAAATTCGCGCATGTGTGCAATAAAGGAAATCAGGAGTCAAACATATAGGAAGTAACACTTAATTATATCTTAATGACTCCAAACATTATAAAGCACATAGATGAATTGACTTATTGTCTCAAAACACTATCAAATAGTCACATGAAAAAATGGAATGAAATTGTGGCTCGATCATCCTAAGTGTTTATCCATAAAAGGAGCAAACAAAATACAAAACTCTTTTTGGATTTTTCAAAAAATTTAAAAAATAAAATCCTTTTAGCTTTTTCAAAATTTTCAAAAGAAAAAATTTATACAAAAAGTACATGTCACAACGCTAGCAAACATAAATATCATGAAACAAAAAACTAGCGTATGACAAACATGCGAACACAATCATCTATATGATATGGCAAGAGAAGAATCATGTGCAAGAAAACGGGAATCAACTTGTTTAAAATCTAGAGCCTCTAAAAGTGATTTCCTAAACCGAATAGATGTGACACGTCGTGTGGGGGATTTAGGAACCAAGGGAACACTAGGCATAAACTTCCTAGGACTTTTTCCAATATTAAAACAAAAACGCCTAAGGTGACATTTACTAGCACAATATGAACATGTGTAACCGGGTGGAATGTTAGCTAAAGTGTGAACTTTTCTAATGTACTTGGGATTAATTCACCCTCTAAAACAAATAACAGTTTTTGCTTTAGCACTAGAAGAATGAGAACAAGATGAGCCATTACCATCACTATCAAACCTACTCGAGTCTGTCAAATTATTTTTTAACTTCAAATTTTTCTACTCAAGCAAAGAATTAAACTCTTCCAAAGACATGGATTTCTTTTTCAAATTTTCAACTAAACTTAACAGTTTATCGTGCTCCCCCTCAATTAAAACAAACTTATCCCTTAGAGTCTTTTCACGTGCCGTAAAATCATCGATTAATTTTTTATTCTCGACGGCACAAACGGGTACCCTAGAATTTTTTAAGTCATTCAATTCCTTTTCTAAAGATAGGACTCTCTCAACACTCTCCTTTTTGGAAAATTTTAAATCATTAAAGTCTCGGTCAAAAGAAATAAGTTTCTCATGATAAAAATCCCTTTGATTTTGAACCGTTTGCAAAAGATCCATTGCGGATTTAAAACGAGAATTTTCTTTTTCCAAAACTTCAATTATTTTCACAAACCTCAAATTCAAACTATTTAAATCATTACAAACTTGTATCAATCGGAGGGGGCATCAAACTAGACAAGTGCTCCATTTAAAATTGCGACAAAATTTCAAAAATCATATTTTTCAAAAAAAATCAATATCACACAATTTTGCGGAAAATAGGATTACGCGATAAATTAGCGTAACCCGCTCTGATACCAATTTGTAAACGAATATATGCGGTGTGTGATACCAATTTAAATTAATTCGCAACTTTACAAGTAAACCTTATTTAATTAGAGTCTATTTTTAAACAAAATAAAATCAACCCCTAAACATGCATCTAAATGTCATAAATCATTCAAACCATGCATCAAAAAATAAAGACGATCGATTCAGTAAAAAAACCCTTTCGGGTAAAACCTTTTATAACACTTTGAAGAATTAACAAGAACTTTGACTTACATACAACCTGATAATCGTCCACAAGTGTGTAATGCACGGTGCCTTTAGTAAACCTTCAAAGATACGATAGATATCGAAATACCCTCCACGTGTCGGTTCATCGCCTTTGGTTTGTCCACACACAGAATGACTACGCTCAGTATCCACTGTTCAAATATGAAAATGCCTTATCCACAGAAGTTGAACAAAATCAGAGTGTGTTCTTGAACACCAAAACAATTAACCAAAGCATATGGAATTTTTGTGAATTGTACACAAAAAGCGATTAAACCCTAAAAGAAGAAGTCAAAAGCATTCTGTAGTTTCGCAGTTTTATGTCTTTCAACGCTGGAACTTCTTAATGAAAACAAAACCATTTAATGAGCATTTATAGAAAAATGCACCGCCTCAGTCGTTCGAACGAAAAGTGGATGTTGCTCGAATGAAGTACACATGTCGTTTAAACGACATCGCCTGACATGCACGTGTCGCTCGAACGAGATGACATCTTGCTAGAACAACCTGACATAAAAAATGAGGTACACTACAGGACTTAGAAAAAATACCCATTCTCAAATTTTGACGAAAAAGTCCATTCCAACACTTAGAAAATATTTTGAAAAAATATCCCAAAGCTCTAAGTGCAAAGTTAAGGTATTTAAAACACAACCTTACCAAATTAAACTTCGGGAGTCTTTTTGATGAAAAACCTTGATCTATTCGGATCCGTCTTGATGTATACTTCTCTTGAACTTCTTCTATTGTTGTAATGGTATATGACATAATTAATTGATAACGGACTTAGAAAATATGTCCTTACAAATCTCCCCATATGTCTATGCCAGAACACACATAAAAACATCGGAATTATCAAATACCAAAATGCCTATACAAATCTACGCTCCCATGAATAAATTTGTAAGATCTCAAACTGTTCTTCGAAAATCTTCATCAAATCTCAAAGCTTTTCTCATCGGGGAGTGCAACAAAATGATCATCAATCTTTGTACCTAGACACAGGAGATAAAGCAAAATACCTTCGTGCCACATCGAGTTTGAAATAATATAATAATAAATCAATTATAAATCACATATCCCCCATAATGTAAAAACTCCCCCATAACATGATTATTCTTTCTCCCCATTTTTATGATGTCCCTAAATAGACAGATAAGAAGAAACAATCAAAACTTGGAGTGTCACGATAAAAGCGTAGCAAACATGGATCAAACTACACATGCAAAGGTATATCCCAAAAACATCCCCAAACTATTTTTTGATTTTTCAATTTTTTCAAAGCAAAAATAAGATCTAAAAATCATAAACAATGGATTTATACTAACAAAACCAAGTCATGGAAATGGAATGTATGGGTGTAAACACATTCGATAGGTAAATTAAGTCAATCAGTCATATGTGCACGATGAATACATGTACCCCTAAAGAATGAACATCGAAAGTATCCTTTGGTGTGAAAATTGTTGAATTTAGATGACATCGTCTTATGCAAATCAAAGTCAAAGTGATTTCCACCCTAATAACGTCCAAATCTATTTAATGATTTTTCAATAATTTCAAGGACGTACGAACCCGTTTTAAATCTCCATCCAAAATCCATCATATATATTTTATTTTAGAGGTGTAAAAACAAAATTCTCAAACTTTACAGAATTAGTGCAAAAACCTAATTGGCCCCTTTTTGGCATGAATTTCTTTTCATTGCCTTTAAATTTTTTTGGGCTCTTTGGACCTAGGATAATAAAATTCCTCAATTTTCTAGGTCCAATTTAAACGGTGGCTTAATCGCAAAGGATAGATGATTACCTTTCATAGCCCTTCAACGTTTTCAAATAAAGCACACAACGTCACAAACGGCTCTTATTTGCACAACTTTCTTATGAAGATTTATTGTGCTTGGTTCCTTTTAAGAAAATGATTAAAGTGAAAACACCCAACCAACATGTGATAAGACAAGCACAATAATCAAACAAATTCATGCATGTGTGCAATAAAAAAAAATTATGAGTCGAACATGTAGGAAGTAACACTTAATGACATCTTAATGACTCCAAACATTATAAAGAACAAAGATGAATTGACCTATTGTCTCAAAACACTACAAATAGTCACTTGAAAAAATGGAATGAAATTGTGACTCGGTCATCCTAAGTGTTTATCCATAAAAGGTGCAAACAAAATACAAAACTCTTTTTGGATTTTTCAAAAAATTAAAAAAATAAAATCCTTTTAGCCTTTTCAAAATTTTCAAAAGAAAAAATTTATAAAAAAAGTACATGTCACAACGCTAGCAAACATAAATATCATGAAACAAAAAACTAACGTATGACAAACATGCGAACACAATCATCTATATGATATGGCAAGAGAAGAATCATGTGCAAGCAAACGGGAATCAACTTATCTAAAATATAGTGCCTTTAAAAGTGATTTCTTAAACCAAATAAATGTGAAACGTCGTGTGGGGGATTTAGGAACCAATGGAACACTAGACATAAACTTTCTAGGACTTTTTCCAAGATCAAAACAAAAACGCCTAAGGTGACCCTTCCTACCACAATATGAACATGTGTAAACGGGTGGAATGTTACCTAAAGTGTGATATTTTGTAAAGTCCTTGGGATTAATTGACCCTCTAAAACAAATAATGGTTTTGGCTTTTGCATGAGAACAAGATGAGCGATTTCCATCACTATTAAACCTACTCGAGTATGTCAAATCATTTTTTAACTTCAATTTTTTTTACTCAAGCAAAGAATTAGACTCTTCCAAAGACAGGGATTTCTTTTTCAAATTTTCAATTAAACTTAACAATTTATTGTTCTCCCCCTCAATTAAAACAAACTTATCCCTAAGAGTTTTTTCACGTGCCGTAAAATCATCGTTTAATTTTTTATCCTCGACGGCACAAACAGGAACCCTAGAATTTTTTAAGTTGTTCAATTCCTTTTCTAAAGATAGGACCTTATCAACACTCTCCTTTTTGGACAATTTTAAATCATTAAAGTCTCAGTCCAAAGAAACAAGTTTCTCACGATAAAAATCTCTTTGATTTTGAACCGTTTGCAAAAGATCCATCGCGGATTTAAAACGAGAATTTTCTTTTTCCAAAACTTTAATTCTTTTCGCAAACGTCAAATTAAAACGATTTAAATCATTAAAACTTTGACTTCTGTCAATAGGAGGGGGAATCAAACTAGACAAGTGCTCCATTGAAAATTGCGACAAAATTTCAAAAAAAATCAATATCACACAATTTTGCGGAAAATAGGAATACACGTTAAATTGGCGTAACATGCTCTGATACCAATTTGTAAATGAATAAATGCGATGTGTGATATAGATTTAAATTAATTTGCAAGTTTCCAAGTAAACCTTATTTAATTAGATTATATTTTTAAACAAAATTAAATCAACCCCTAAACGTGCATCTAAATGTCATAAATCATTCAAACCATGCATGAAAAAATAAAGATGGCCGATTCAGGAAAAAAACCCTTTTGGGTAAAACCTTTTATAACACTTTGAAGAATTCACAAGACCTTTGACTTACATACAACCTGACAATTTCCCACAAGTGTGTAATGCACGGTGCCTTCAGCAAACCTTCAAAGATACGAGAGACAGCGAAATACCCTCTAGGTGTCGATTCATCGTCTTTGGCTCATCCACACATAGAATGACTACGCTCGGTATCCACTGATCAAATATGGAGATTCCTTCTCCACAGAGGTTGAACAAAAGCAAAGTGTGTTCTTGAACACCAAAATAATTCACCAAAGCATACGGGATTTTTTTGAATTGTACGCAAAAAGGGATTAAACCCTAAAAGAAGAAGTCAAAAGGATTCTGCAGTTTCGCAGTTTTCTATCTTACAAAACGATGGGACTTATTAATGAAAAAAAACCATTTAATGAGTATTTATAGAAAAAGGCGCCACCTTAGACGTTCGAACGAAAAGTGGATGTCGCTCAAATGAAGTACACGTGTTGTTTGAAAAACATCGTGCGACATGGACATGTCGCTTGAACGAGATGACATCTCGCTTCAATGACCTGGCATAAAAAATGAGGTACGCTACAGGACTTAGAAAAAATACTTATTCTCAAATTTTGACGAAAAAGTCCACTCCAACACTTAGAATTTTTTTTGAAAAGATATCCCAAAGCTCTAAGTGCAAAGTTAAGGTATTTAAAAAACAACCTTACCAAAGTAAACTTTGCGGAGTCTTTTTGATGAAGAACCTTGATATATTCGGATCCGTCTTGATGTAGATTTCTCTTGAACTTCATCGATGGTTATAACGATAAATTACATAATTAGTTGATAGCGGACTTATAAAATTTGTCCTTACATCTCTGTCGAATCAATTGAACCTTGTTCATCATCTCCTTGATTATATTAGAACTAGTGAGGTGCTTATCCCCAACCGCTGCCCAACATACGGGATAACGACATGGCCTTCCATATAAAGCCTCAAAAGGAGCCATCTCAATGCTGCCCTGATAGCTGTTGGTGTAAGCGAACTCTGCTAGATGAAAATTCTCATCCCAATTCCCTAAGAAATCTAGCGTGTAGGCTCTCAACAAGTGTTCTAAAGTCTGAATCATACGTTCTGATTATCCATTTGTCTCTTGATGATATGTCGTACTCAAATTCAGTTATGTAGCTAACTCTTGTTAAACCTTTTTCCAGAATCGAGAAATAAATTGTGGATCCCTATCTGAAACAATCGTCAGAGAGATTCCATGAAGTCGGATTATCTCTAAAATGTACAACCTTGATAACTTGGCTATATTATCTGTAACCTTCATTGGTAGGAAATGATCCGATTTATTGAGACGGTCTATAATAACCCAAACTGTGTCATGACCCTGTTAAGATCGAGGTAGAGGAGTGATGAAGTCCATTATGATATGTTCCCATTTCTACACGGTTATAAGGAGTTATTACAGCAACCCTGCTGGTTTCTTGTGCTCAGCATTTACCTGCTGACAAATATAGCACTTTGCAACAAATTCAGCCACATCTCTCTTCATACCGGACCACCAGAATTCCTTATAAAGGTCCTTATACATCTTTGTTGCCCCAGGAGGACTAGTGGAGTTCTTCAAGAACCTCTTCTCGTAGTTCTCTAATGGCCGGAATAATCAACCTTCCCTTATGATGTACGCCACCATCCTTGTCCATAGTGAGAGTATCAAACTCACCACTGACCCGAATATGATCCCTGAACTGCACAATATCTTCATCGAGTGACTGAGCATGAAGGACTTTTTCATGAGCAAGTGGCCTAGATATTATTCCCCACAGGTAGGCCCTATCGTTCCTTATTTGAGCATGCAATCAAAAAATTTATAGTTCATTGTACATCCTTCGTTGATAGAACTTAATCGCAGCTAAGGAAGGTTCTGAATTCCTACTTAGAGCATCTTCCACTACGTTGGCCTTTCCGGGATGATACTCTAAGGTAAAGTCATAATCTTCTAGGAGTTCAATCCATCTCCATTGCCATAAATTTAGGTCTCGCTGAGTGAAGATGTACTTGAGGCTCTTATGATCCGAGAATACTTAGAATTGTTCACCATACAGATAGTGTCTCTAAATCTTGAGAGCAAACACTACAGCTGCTAACTCCAAGTCATGGGTGGGGTTGTTTCTTTCATGCATCTTGAGTTGTCAGGATGCATAAAAAATTACTTGACCCAATTG
This sequence comes from Sambucus nigra, assembly GCA_949130495.1. NCBI lineage: Eukaryota > Viridiplantae > Streptophyta > Magnoliopsida > Dipsacales > Adoxaceae > Sambucus > Sambucus nigra. Next base: position 473,443,505 of record OX422208.1, on the reverse strand, counting down.
CATGAGCACTGCGCCAATTCCTAATCTAGAAGCATAATAATACACTGTATATCCTTTCCCTCACTCGAAAAGAATGAGAACTGGTGTCGATGTGAGTCCAACTTTCAACTCCTGAAAGGCAGCTTCACATTCACCTGACCACTAGAGGAAAACATCCTTTTAGGTCAGCTTAGTAAGAGGTAAGTTAATCTTGGAGAAGTCCTGAACGAAAATCCGATAATAACCTGCTAATCTGAGAACACTTCTCACCTCGATAACTAAATTAGGCCTATCCCAACCAAGAACTTCTTTGACCTTGGATGGGTCGACCGAAATTCCTGCTCCAAATACCACATGGCCAAGAAATATAACCTCATCCATCCAAAATTTGCACTTGCTGAGTTTTGCAAATAACTGATTCTCTCTAAGAACCTGAAGAGTAGTGCGAACCGATCCAAGTATGAACGGTATATACGGTTCATAAGGTCCATAAAATCTATTGGGGTATTAGTTAGGCCAAAAGTCATAACCAAAAACTCGTAATGAACCTATCGAGTGCAAAAAGCTATTTTGGGAATATCTTCTTCCTTGACTCGTAACTGATGGTAACCGGATCGATGGTCAATATTAGAAAATCTTCTTGCTCCTTGAAGTTGGTCAAATAATTCATCAATCCGTGGCATAGGATACTTATTCTTTATAGTTAACCTATTCAGTTGTCTGTAATCAATGCAAAGTCGGAGATAATTATCTTTCTTCTTGGAAAATAATACTGGTGCTCCCACGGAGACACAGTTGGCCGTATAAACCCTTTGCTCGATAAATCTTCTAACTGGGTGTTCAATTCATGCAACTCTACCGGAGCCATTCTATGAGGAGGAATATAAATGGGTGAAATGCCGTGATGAACATCAATGGCAAAATCAATCTCCCGGCATGGAGGCAAACTAGAGAGGTCTTCAGGAAAAACATTGAGAAATTCTCGGATAACAAAAAGGTATGATAACGTGCGACTAGGCTCTTCTTGAGAGACAATACTAATCAACCAAACAAAGAAATTTCGTTGCTCTCAAACCATAGAGAACTTACATGGATATTCGAAACTTTATTCTCTATTGAAACGATAACGAGATCCGTCTGGAATTAATACTGAGACACTATGTCGGTTGCAGTCAATAATGGCGCCGAAACATGACAGCCAATCCAAACCGAGTATCACCTCAAATCCATCCATATCCATCAGTATTAAATCATATTCCAGAATAAAATCTCCCGTAACAATTACACAACTTTTATAAATCTTGTTCAGAATAACACCACCACCTATGGGTAATCCTACGAAGATCCGGGGACAAAAATTCTCTATGTCAAGACCCAAACAGAATGCTAAAGAAATCGATATAAAGTAATGAGATGCACCCTAATCTAATAATGCTTTAACCCATGTACTGAACAATAAAATAATACCTTCCATTACAAAAGGATTCTGGGGAGCTGTTGAGTGCTGGGTAAGAGCATAAGCACGAACTGGATTGAACCTACTGGCCTGGATACCTTGCATTTGTCCATGATTGCCTTGGTTAGGACGAGGCATCCCAGAATTTGGTATAGACTGCTAGTGTTGTCCTAAGGAATGTTGTTGTTGATTTTACTACTGAGGACCAGAATGACTAGAATTTCTCCCGTGTATAAAGTTTCCACTCTGATAACTTATTTGTTGTTACCTATTTTCTAGATGAGGCACTCTCACCTAAAATGATTAGTGGATATGCAAATAAAACAAGCCCTAGGGGAGGTTGGGCTCTGTTTGTTACTTCTCTCTCTTATTCATGTTCTGATGTTGGCAACAAAACCCTTGTTGTTGTATCTGAATTTCTTCCAATTATCAGAAGATCCACCATTGATCTTTTGTTAGGTCCCGACATGAGTTCTTTTCTTATCCCTAATGACTCGGGAGTCTTTAGCCTCAAGCTCAAGGCGGATCACCTTATTTACTACCATCCCAAAATCTAGATGATAAAAACCCACAACAAGCTTACGAATGTGAGGATTTAATCCTCTCACAAATAATCTACTCTTCTCGGTGTCATCGGATCTAACGGACTTTACGTGCTTTATTAGACTTTCAAACTCATCCTGATATTCATTCACTGACAAATTTCCTTGAATCAGTTGGGAGAACTTGTCTTTCTTAACACCTTTATATGCCTGGGGAAAGTACCGATCAAGAAAAGATGTCCTGAAAATGTCCCATGCCACTGTCTCGGTAACACTGGCAAGGTGAGTGGTCCACCATAGATGAGCCTGTTCCATGAGTTGGAAAGTAGCCATCTTAACCTTATGCCCATATGGGATGTCGAGAACATCCATGACTCGTGTAACTTCCTGGAGCCATTCTTCTGCGCCATCGGGCCCGGTAAAACCATTGAAGGTAGGAGGATTTAACCTCCTGAATTCTTTCTGTATGGATGAAACTGTAGAGCTTTCGACGGAACCACTGTGGTTACCCCTTTCATGGTGGAATAAAGTGTCCGTCAATAGACGTACGACATCTTCCATACGTTTAAGCCCATTGTTCTCGACTTCAACGCTAGTACGCTTGGGCGGCATCCTTAACGAAATAAGGTAAGTTTAGCACAATAGTAAAAAGGGAAATCCTACGAGGGTATAATAATGTAAGTTCATATCGCCACACACGTCGAACATAATGCTCTGTTACCAAGTTCTGACGCCCCGAACAAGAATTAGGGTAAACGTCGTCCTTAGCCCATAACCAAGTTCGAGGTGCCAATGGGGGAGGGGGAAATTACTTTTAATTTATTTAAGAAAAAAAACATTTATTAAAATTGTCACATTGAAGAAAAGGCATTTGTTATCTAATTATTCAACAGTAATTAAATTCCATTATATTGAAAAACCACATTTAATCATTTTGCGAAAGCATCATTTTAAAATACCATTCAAACATAATTAATACAAAAAATTCCATGTGTTATTACAAACCAAGGTTCCAAGTTCAAAGTCCAAATTTAAATGGTACAACAGATACATAATTAAATATCGAATATCAAATGCCTCCGCTAAAAAATAAGCGGTCATCAGAGCTCTATCAATGTCCGAAACTCTCAGGAATCTTACTGATACGAACATTCGCATCCTTACCTGAAGTACCTGTTGGTTTTGGAAAGTAGGTATGAGCGCAATGCCCAGTAAGGTGGGAGATACTAAGTAATAATTGTGTACTAAAATACTATACATATACAATATCTTTTAATATTTCAAGAAAACAATTTATTCAATTTATGCAAATGAATGCAACTATATGCAATGCTCCCGGGCTAGGTGCCCAAATTCACACTTAAGCTATTTCATGTCTCGTGCTAGAGACTTATTTAATTGAACAATAGTCCTTAACAATTCATTGACTTAATTGCCTTTAACTTAAGAATATTCTCATTCTTAATTATTCATCGCAAGATTTATCAATCTTTGCCTTAGAGTCTAGCCATCAATCCTGGACTTCACGGGCTTTACACCATCGGTCTCCAGTCGCCATATGTTCTTCTGTACAGGATTTGGGGGTTTTCACCACTAGGGACGTCATGCCCTACTTAATTCTTGGCATCATCCAAGTATCCTTTCTTATATTTTCCACGTATTTCACATTTATCACATTTTATTATTCCCATCATTTTCCAAGTTCATTAGTCTTTTCACTTTCACTTGTGTCACCTTTATTATTTTTCACTTTCTTAATTTCTTAAATTAAACTCGGCCAAGGAGGCCATAAATGCAACACCTTCTTCAAATATCATTTCTATGAAACTCATTATTTTTATTTAGCAAAAATTTATCATTAATCTCTTTTTATCAAACTCACTTAATACATTTAACTGCAAAATAAATTCTTAACAGCATACTATGTCCTTGACAGCATAGTAGCATATGATTCCAATTCTGTTTGAAAATTTATTTTTCAAATATAAAACCAACATTTTAAATTATAAAATTTATAAAAATCCAAAATTTCATTTTTCTCCGTAGAGGGTCTAAATCCCACAATATAAAAATCCACTACTCTCAAATCTCTTCAAATTAAATACAAACAATAATCTCTCGAAATAATACAACTATCTATCTCTAAATCAAATGCTCTATACAACAAAAATAAATAGAATCTTATCATATGTATTCTCTCGAATATTCTTCCCAATAATAATCCATGCTAAATATCATTCTCCAAATCAAATCCAAAGCTTCCAAATTTTCACTAACCTACCACTAAAAGAAAATTTAGGGAAGTACACAATACGACGGGAAAGATGCTCAACAAATATTAGCGGTGAATAAAGCGTAACAATACGAGTACGAATATTCAAATCAAATGTGAATCTCACAAGAATTTTTATCAATATAATTTCTTAACAGCACATTAAACGAGTCACCAGGCCTCACCATACCACGCCATACTTTATCAAGTAGCCGGAACGGGAATCTTGGCGGGTGCCCAACATCAGTGCCATATTAAAACTTTATGACAACATGCCCAACACAATAATAATACCACATGAATCAAAAATCCAATTCCAATAATAATTTCTCCCGATTTCAAAGAATTTAACAATTTAAATATGAGTTCAATTAAACATGAAATCAACGGAATAACACTCAGGAGATTTAAAGAGCATAATCTGTAAAATCCCATACCTCAAACCACGATGACAAACCAATGATAAATCTGCCCAGAAATCACCATCACAACATCAAGATCAACTCTCTACGATCATCAAAACACCTCCAAGATCAGACACCAAAACAACCCCCAAGAACACCTCAAAACCTAAGGTTGAAAGCATAAATTAAAGGGTACTGTTTGTGTATAAAAGAGAGTAAAAGAAAATATATTTTATGGGTATTTTTATTCCACAAGACTGTTCCAAAATAATTGCCCACGATCCCTTTTTATAAGGTAAAAAGAATACAATTTGAAACAAACTAAAACTCCTCGAAAATACTTGTTGTTCATTAAACCTAAGGGGATCGATCGATCGACCCCCTGTCGTCGATCGATCGATCACCCTGGCCTGCTGACAGTTCGACCAAAAATAATTTATAAGGGACATTTATTTAAAACTCAATTTAAAATCCATTTTTAACTCCGATTTCGAAATCGTTTGAAATTCTCGCCTTTAAAAATAATTCTCAACATAATTGAGCAATAAAAATAATTTTACCAAAAACATTATTTTCCTCTATATTTTGAAGATACCCCCAATATTTAAGCGGGTTGTTACACTTCCCCACGAAAAATGGAATTTCGCCCTCGAAATTCACCGAATGCCTAACTCTCAAAAATCAGGCCAACAATCTCCCAAAATAATATCGTCACCAAAAATTCCAAAATTAAATTTAAATACCTCACATCAAACCTCGATGCCTTACACGACTTATCACCAAAAATATTCTATCTCCAAAAAACATGTCTAACCCGCATGCTAGACCGAAAACAGAGGACCCGAGGGTTGATGTATACCTAAGCTCTGATACCATTCTATAATACCCCGCCAGCCCGAGGAGAGTGAAGGGATCACTACTGTCAATAAAAACTATAATAAATCCACAATATAACAAGGTATAGAGCATCTAAAAATCCCACAATATAAAAATTCACTAATCTCAATCTTCAAATTAAATACAACCAAAAGTCTCTCGAAATAAAACAACTATATATCTCGAAATAAAATGGTATATACAACAAAAATAAATACAATTCTACTCATTTTGTATTCTCGAATATTCTTCCCAAAATAATCCATGCTAAAAATCCATCTCCAAATTAGTCCAAATTGCCCAAAAATACAAGCTAACCTGCCACTAAAGAAAAAATATGGGGAAGTACACAATACGATAGGAAATATACTCAACAAATATTAGCGGTGAATAAAACGTAACAATACGAGTACGAATATTCAAATCAAATGCAAATATCATAAGCATTTTATCAATATAATTTCCCAACAACACATTAATCTGAGTCACCAGGCCTCACCATACTGCGCCAAACTATATCAAGTAGCCGGAACAGGAATCTTGGCGGGTGCTCAACCTATGTGCCATATTAAAATCTCATGAAAACATGCTTAACACAAATATAATATCGCAGGAATGATAATCAGATTCCAACAACTATTTTCCAGATTCCAATTGAATTTAGCAATTCAAATATGACTCGATAATCACAAGAATATAAAGGGAATAAAACTCGCGAGATTAAGGAGCATATCTCCATCACGTTCCTCTCGCGAACATAATCAAGTCTCGTTATAGCCCAAACTCGAGAAAACACCAAATAAGCACTCTAATCTAAGGTTAAAATCTTGAATAAGTTTGGGGCTATGGTTTGTAGATGAAAGGGAGTAATTTTGGAGAGGTCTTCTGGTTGAAAAGCTTGAGAAAAAGTGATTAGCATCTAAAAATCCCATAATATAAAAATCCACTAATCTCAATCTTCAAATTAAATACAACCAAATGTCTCTCGAAATAAAAAAAAAACTTTATATCTCGAAATAAAATGCACTATAAAACAAAAATAAATACAATTCTCCTCATTTCATATTCTCCAATATTCTTACCAAAATAATCCATGCTAAAAATCCATCTCCAAATTAGTCCAAAGCACCCAAAATCCACGTTAACTTGCCATTAAAGAAAAAATATGGGGAAGTACACAATACCACTGGAAAGATGCTTAACAAATATTAGCGGTGAATAAAACGTAACAATACGAGTACAAATATTCAAATCAAATGAAGATCTCATAAGCATTTTATCAATACAATTACTCAACAACACATTAATCCGAGTCACCAAGCCTCACCATATCGCGCCATACTTTATCAAGTACCCGAAAAAGCAACCTTGGCGGGTGTCCAACCTATGCCATATTAAAATCTCATGACAACATGCTATACACAAATATAATACCATATGATTCAAAATCAGATTCCAACAAGTATTTTTTAGATTCCAATTGAATTTAGTAATTCAAATATGAGTCAATAATCACAAGAAAACAAAGGGAATAAAACTCATGAGATTAAGGAGCATATTGTGTAAAACCCCATACCTCAAAATTATCACCTGAATTGACACAGAAAAATCAGCCTCTAAATGTGATCGCACCATCACGTTCCTCTCGCGAACATAATGAAATCGCGTTCTAGCCCAAACTCGAGAAAACACTAAATAAGCCTTCTAATCTAAGGTTGAAATCTTGAATAAGTTTGGGGAGATGGTTTGTAGATTAAAGGAAGTAATTTTGGAGAGGTCTTCTTATTGAAAAGTTTGAGAAAAGTTATTTGAAAAGCCAAGCCACGAATTTGTTGGGTTATAAGGGATTAAGAGTTTCATTAAGAAAAAATTTCAAATCAGATATAAACACTAAAAAATTTATTTCGAACAATCGGACCGTAGGAAATGGATGAAATTTGAAGAAACTTAGCTGAAGACGAGAGGACGCTATGAAAAAAAATTCATCTCGATCGGACCATTCAATGTTTTTAAATAGTTTTTTTGCCACAGAGTTTTATGTTTTGAGGACTCTTAGAGAGTTTTATGTTTGGAGGACTCTTATATATAAAAAAATTCAATTAAAACTCCATTATAATTCCGATTCCAATTTTGTTTGAAAATTTTATTTTTCAAATATAAAATCCAACAATTTAAATTATAAAATTTATAAAAATCCAAAATTTTATTTTTTTCCGTAGAGCATCTAAAAATCCCACAATATAAATATCCACTAATCTCAATCTGCAAATTAAATACAACCAAAAGTCTCTCGAAATAAAACAACTATATATCTCGAAATAAAATGCTACATACAACAAAAATAAATACAATTGTACTCATTTTGTATTCTCGAATATTCTTCCGAAAATAATTCATGCTAAAAATCCATCGCCAAATTAGTCGAAAGCGCCCAAAATATGAATTAACCTATCACTAAAGAAAAAATATGGGGAAGTACACAATATGACAGGAAATATACTCAACAAATATTAGCAGTGAATAAAACGTAACAATACGAGTACGAATATTCAAATCAAATGCAAATCTCGTAGGCATTTTATCAATATAATTTTTCAATAACACATTAATCAATATAATCTCATAAGAATTTATGAAGTACCTCATAAAATGTCCCCCAACATCTCTCGAATGATTCACCTTCGGTTTGAGCGAAGGTTTGGATTTGACTCTTTAAAGACTCTTTAAAAACTGTCCTCTAGATGTCACACTACTCAAATTCTTCAAAAACTGCGCTTGCATTTCGCACCACCTCCCGATGGAATTAGGTGCTAAAGACCAAAGCCAAGTTTTGGCCTTGTCTTTTAAGGAAAACGGGAAGAGTTTGAGTCGTGTGACATCTAGAGGAAAGTTTTGATAGCTAAAAGTAGCGCACACTTTCTCAAACTCTCTAACATGAAGGTACGGTTGTTCACTATCCATGCCGTGGAAAGTAGGAAGTAATTGAATCATTCCATTACGAAAATGGAATTGCGCGGCATTGTAGGGAAAAATGATATAGGACGGAGAGGTGGTCCTCTCCGGTTGCAAATAATCACGCATGGTCCTATACAGGGGTTCGGGTGCAACCCCCTGACTACAGTACTCACTAACATTGTCGGCAATGGTCGTGGGATCGGAGTGGGCCTAGGTATAAGAAGAAGACGAGACCGAACTAGAACGATAAATTGATGGTAAAGGTCTCCAATAATCTGAAGGTTCACTAGATGACGAGGGTTCACGAATAGATTTAAATTGCTACAACTCGCGTCTTGCATTTACAGAATTTTGGATTGATTTTTGGAAGTTGTGATGTCATGATAACCACAGGGAACGATAGTGTAAATAGAATGTCTTAAACCTAAAATTGTTGCCAATCCCCGGCAAGGGCGCCAAAAACTTGGTGCGCTCTAAAAAACACTTATGATTCAAGTGCAAATCTATCGCAACAAGTAATATCCGGTAAGTACGGAATCGTGATCCACAGGGATTGAAACACTCCTAAGAGAAGAGGATTAGGTTAAAGGGATTCTCTAAACATCATAAAAGTTAAAGTGTAAAAGATGATTGAATTGTTTGAAAAAGTGATTGAGGGTAATATCTAAACTAACATGCTATTGATGAACAATTAATTAATTAATAATTACGAAACTATGAAAAGAAATAAGATAAGCTTGAGTTCAAGATATTAAAGGGATCGCGGATCATTCTCCCACCTCGGATTCACAAAGAAGGGGATTATAGGGCTTGGTTTAAATTAATTCTAATCGAGCATAACTAATTAAGTCTGAACATCAACCATGTAGAGACTAAACTCAACAATGGAGGATTAGGGGTTAGTTAGTTATTGCTAGATGGGTCGGGATTGTAGTAAAGCTTCAAACACTAACCCTTACATGACAAGAGAAGTTAAGAAACTATGATACTCCAACACCAACACATAAAGTTCCATTAGAACAATTATAAATCGAACCCTAAATATGAAGTTCAAGCATCCAAGGTGGGTTTATGATCCCCAATCATAAGTCTAGCTACTCATAATTGAAACTAAACTGCACATGCTAGTTAACAACATAATTAAGTTAGTTACCTAGTTTAAACTCAAACCAATACAAGAGATGGAATTAAGTGCAAATTAAATCTACTAGAACAAGTAGAGAAGAAGTAAATGAACCTTTCTTGCATTAATAACCACAATTCAACTAGTAATCAAATCTTTACAAGTGGGTAAAAACCATAAATGAACTTGACCTAGGAGAGAGAAGAGAGTGTTTTCTATATATCCAAATATCTAACAAAAGTATTCTATATCTATCGAAGAGGAAAAACAAGAGATATATCCCAAAAATCCAACCAAAATGGCAAACTAGTAATAAGAAGAAAGCTGAAAATGCAGGGCCGAATCGATTCACAGCCAAATCCGAATCGATTCGGAAGTGTAGAGATGTTGCCCTGTCTGAAACTAAATCGATTCGGATGATTCCCGAATCGATTTGGGCCTGCTCAAAAAGGAAGGTTGCACAACATTGGCATTATTTCTCCCATGATTCACCGAAACTTTCGTAACTTCTTCGTTAGAGATCGGATTCAAGCACCGTTGGAGGCCACGCGAAGATAAGAAGAAGGTCTACAACTTCCGTGAAGAAATTGGGATCAAAACTCGAGTGCTGAAATTACCAAAATGCCCCCGACTGTACAAGTGTCTACGGAACTTCTCCGGATCAAAACCAAACTTCCCAATATGCATTCTCAAGACCTATAAAAGCTCAATAAAGACACATACAAAATATATATGATGAATTCAGGGGTTAGTCAATAAATGAGTATAAGAATCGGGAAATACATGCACGGGAATGCTAGAATGTACAAATTAATAGGGTATAAAATACAGTAAATGTGACGAATCACACCCCCTAACTTATACATTAGTAGTCCCGAGCAATGAAGTATGAATAAACAAGTGGTGTCAACAAAACCAAAATAGAAGAAATATGTACATAGAAGGAAAAATGCCACTTTCGTAGGCGAACGATTTCATTTAGCGTATGCAATAAGATGTTTTAAACCCTTAGGTGGCCCTAGGGGACGAGTGAGGTCTCGTGAGGGTTTCCAGGGATGACACCCACAAACATCAAATCAACTCATACTATGATACGACAAAAACCTAGTGTAGCTCAACAAATATCTAAAGAGCACAATTTATCAACAAAGTGAACAAAGCTCACACAAAAGACGACAATTATCGGCATTAAACAAATAACTTCAATAAAAATCGAAACCATGAAAATGCGAAATAAGCGGACACGTGTGGTAATTTAGATTTGGAAAAACTTTAAAAATCCATAAAAATGCTAAGGCATGCATACTCAAGTTCTCTCCGGTTGTTACACTCAAAAATGGAACACTCGGAAATGGGATGTAACACACTCTGGACATGCGGGCATAAAGAGTAATTGTAAAGGGAAGCTAGGCCACACACATGTCATCAACGAAGAACGCAATATAAAAGTGAAAAATACAATCTCATGAAAGGATATCGCATATTAACCAAGAGAAAAGTATTTAAACAGATTATCGCTAATGTTCGACCTTTGAATCACATCACCCTAGGATCAGATAGGACTTTTATGGGTACAAAATTTAGGCTAGGTTAGGGTACGAAATGGACGAATGTATTTACGAACTCAAAGTGTTCAGGATGAAAACTTGGGATAATGAAAAAATGCGGGCAATAACAAAATTGGAAAAACAAGTTCCAAAAGGCATCGAATATATCATCGGGGAGAATAATCAAAGCTTATTGAACTATATACACAACATTTACAACTTTCTCTTTCTTTTCTTTTCTTCTTTTTCTAACTTTTTCTTTTGTTTTCTTTTGCTTTTTGCTTTCTCTTTTTCTTCACTTTTTTTAACATCTCTTTTCTTTACTTTTCAAACTCTCATATGCCTAAATTGCAACCACACTACACAATATCATTCAATCCCAAGAAACATTCCAAACAAAGGTATATAAGGTAATATTTATTGCTTAAAACTCCAATTTGGAGTTGGTTATGGGATTTTGGGTAATGAAACGAAAGGCTAGTATTTAGGCTCAAAGGGGTTGACTAGGGAAACATATATGGTGAGGTCACGGCTAATATGGGTCATATAACAAAGATTGCCTATGATCATTTCATAAAGTTTCATGTGATTCGCGGAACTAAACACCATTGAAAATCATGCTCAAGTGTTAAATCAATTAATATGCAATCAAATGAAAAAAAAAATGAGATTGACAATGATTTCATTGACAAGAAAGAGATAGATAGGATGTATACGCTCAAAAATGACGATAAGTCTCAATTTTCACTTTTGTAAGGTTATAGCATGCGCCTTAAAATAACGACTTTGAAACGCTTAAACCAAATCATAAATAATTATTTGTGTTTATGCTCAAAGCTTCACAGTTTAATTTTATGAGGCTATTCACAATGCAAATAATAACGGGCTAATAAATCAATAACTCGAACCATTCTTCATAGCTATACAATAGGATATATCGATCATATAAGTAATCATAGTAGATATGAGAGAGAAAAAGATTTTTTTTTTATTTTTTATTTTTTTATTTTATTTTATTTTATTTTTTATTTTTATTTTTATTTTTTTTAAATAAATAAATACTAACATGATAACCGGTATCAAAAATGTAATCCATACCCCCTAACTTGAATGAAACATTGCCCCCAATGTTAGTAGGGATAAAAAGGGAAAAGGTGTTAGAAAATAGTCACCCCGTAAGGAGTAACTCAAGAAACGCGCAACAGCATGCCTGTTACATGTTAGTACCAAAAATAGCAATATATACAAAAGAGATATATACAAGAGCAAATATGAATATGAAAATGAAAATGATTAATTTCATTAATAATCACAAGTTGTATACATGGGGCACAAAAACGAAAATTAGAAAATACACTAAATGTACTCTCTCTTCCCCATACCAATACACAACTAAAATGTTACAAACCCAAAAATCAAAATAAAGAACCACAAAAGTCAGCAGTAGAGAAAATGGGATGGCAGCAACCTACATATGGTCCGGATGGCGGCTCGAGTGTTTGGGCGCATTGGGGTCACGAGGGGCATAGGGATCATAAAGGTAAGGAAGCACAGCCGCCTCGCCCCCACGAATATGAGCAAACAAATAAATCTATGCCCGGTCAATCATGGAAGTATCTCGCTGATAGTCAGCTCGGAACGATGCGAAGTTCGTCATATAAGTGTCCCAAAACTCGATAAAATCAGCCTCTAACTCATCCATCTGTGCCACGAGAGAAGTAATGGGGTCAATAGTAGATGGGGCTGGAGGTGGGACTGGATGAGGCACTTCTGTAATATCTGGCATAGGGGCATCAGGAGCATCCGCAGCATCAGGAGCATCCAACATACTCTTTTTCCTCCTCTCCCAATAATCTTTTCCCAAACTCTTCTCAATGGCTTTTTCGCCAAGCATCTTGGGGACGTGACGAATGTTATCCGTTCCCGCTGCCTCGCACTTAGCGTCTCTACAAATTCGGGAAACTAGTCGCGCGTACGGGAGGGTAGTGGTACCCTTATCACAGTAAATGGCCTTCAACATTCGCTGAAGTACTAAGGCGGTAAGTTTGACTATGGAATTGGCGTCTAAAAGATGGTAAAGGAAGTGGGCCTGGGCGGAGCGAAGAACAACCTTGGTTTGGGTAGGCGTGATGGAATTAATAGGGACAAGGTGGATAATACGATGGTTGTCGGGAATAAGAGAGGTGGGGAATGTTTCCCCAGCCCAAACATTCCCTGGCGCCAGACGCGCAATCAGGGTCTCGTTCGACAGCTTCCCCTCGTCGGAGCAAGGGTAATCAAAATCCTCGGGGTTATCATCCCCAGTCAGATGCAAAGCCAAGAGAGGCTTTGAAACAGGAATTTGCTTACCCCGCACGTAAGCCTCAAAATTTTCATTCCCACATGGGACGAGAGACGTATAGAACTGACGAACATGCTCATCATTGACATCACCCCCCTGCAAGGTGGGCTTCCCAATTAAACTTCTGAAAATACCGACGAACAGAGACGGGGAAATCCTCAAGGTGCACAGGCCTCTCAGTAGCAATTGGGCGACCTGAAGGAAAACTAGCCTGGAACCAGTCCCTCTCCTGCTTTGAGTGAAAAGGATTCGAAACCTCCTCGACCCGAAATTGCATTGTATGTGGGCTTGGAGATCGAAGGAACCTATAAAACATAAATTCAATACACATGCCATAAGTGCGATGCATAAAATCGAAGTAATCATGAAATTTGGGGAAACTAGGTTCGCAAGGTTCGCGTAGGGAAAAATTGGTCGAGTAGACGTAACCGATGAACACCACACTCAAACAAGGATAATTCAACAAGAATGTGAGATAAAAGGTGCGAAGATAGAGCTTTACGTACAAAATCTTCACAAAGGCACTTTATCGGACATATAGTGTGCAATGTATGGAAAGTAGGGTGAAAATGACATTTTGAATGTGAAACAACCCCAACAAATACAATTGAATCATCAAAGCAACATAAACAAGTTGGATTTGTTGGATTCATATCATAAACAATGAAAAAATATGGAGTTTCATGCAGAAAATGTGGGTTTTTACAAGAATCCATTTATCCCTACTTTCATACCAAGAACAGTAAATACAATTTTGAAATCTATTTAAGAGGGTTGAATTAGTTACCTTGGATGAGGATGTCTTGGATGAGGAAGCCATGAGGGTGGAAATGAATGGAAGAAGTGAAATGATATGGGAGAGGTGGAGTTCGAAGGTTAACAGAGAAGAGAAAACGAGAAGTGAAAATAAAACAGATGAGGGAATTTTAAGTGACCTGGTGAACCGAATCGATTCGGTAGTTAAACCGAATTGATTCGCTACTCTCGAATTCCACACTGTCTATGAGCGAATCGATACGGTAGTGCTGAATCGATTCGGATGAAGAGACCTGACACTTTGGGTTTATCGAATCGATTCGATATTAATCCGAATCGATTCGCAAACCTATAATTGGCTACTGGGAAGGGTCGAATCGATTCAGTGATTAAGTGAATCTATTCGGATACTGAGTTCCAACTTGTTGTTTTCCTAAATTCCTAAATCTCATGAAATTTGATCATTGGGCCACCTTCAACTGGATTTCTTGGACCAATATTATATATCTAATGTATGCAACTGGTTCGAAACCAAAAAATTCAACCCCACACGTGTCGGGGATGCTCGGCACCAAAATTGAGAATTTACCGAACCTATTCAACCCTGCTAACGGGGCTGCTGCATACGATGTTCGGTTTTAAATCTGAAGATATTATTAGGATGTAATTTACTATGTGAACACATATTCTTCCCATTCTTCCGACTTCGTTCCAACTAAAGTTCACACACTTAACAATTATATCGGGTTCTAGATCGGAAGATATGATACCTATCAAAAATGGAACACCCCGAACGTTTGACCCGTGTTTGGTTTTGGAACCCGGATTAATATTTGAAAAATGGGTCCATGGGCTATTAAAGTGATGAATCAGTGGGTCAGTGCACAAATTGATAGAAACATCATCTACCCTGTTTTCCTCCGAGCAACTCTCCTTACACGGGATTGGTGACTCTATGTAAATGTCAATTTCGGATATGATAGAGTCGTCAATCGGAGTGAAATCATAATTTCCTAATTCGTCCCCGATTTCATGGTTTTCTCCTATGCCAACCTCTCCTAGCATGTCAAAACACACATCTAACACACACCATTCAATTTCCTCCCTCGCAATTTGATCGTCTTCCACACACACCACTCCAATGAAGCTCACTTCCTTAACACACTCATCCTCATCACTCGAGATGTGCGATACATTGAAAATATTGACATCTAATGTCATATTTCCAAAAGAAAAGTTCATCTCATCATTCCTACAATTTATCGAAGCATTCACGGTCGCGAGGAATGGTCGTCCTAAGATGATGGGAAGTTGATTGTTGGGGCTTAAAACAGGATGGGTATCAAGAACGATAAAGTCGACCGGGAACAGAAAGGTGTCTATCTGGACGAGGATATCTTCCAAGACGCCTCGTGGAATTTTGGTGGAGCCGTCGGTCAATTGAATTTTAGTTTTGGTAGGACTAAGTTCTCCTAAATCCAATTGAAGATAAACCGAATATGGCAAGAGGTTCACACTAGCTCCTAGATCAAGAAGAGAGTGATTAATGGCGAAGTTTCCAATCACATATGAAACAGTTGGACACCCTGGGTCCTTAAATTTTGGAATCGTGTTATGTTGGGAAATGGAACTAACCTGTTCAGTCAACTCCACCTTTTTTCGAGAAACATGATTTCTCTTAAAGGTGCATAAATCTTTCAAAAACTTGCCATAGGAAGGGATTTGCTTAATTGCGTCAAGGAGAGGGAGATAGATTTTTACTTGTTTGAATGTCTCCATGATTTCTTGATCTTTGTTGGGTTTAACTATGGGCAGGTGCCTTTGAGGGTAGGGTGCGGGAAATTGATAAGGGACTCAAATTTTCGGCTCCTTGGTCGGCGACTTACCTCGTCTCTTTTTAGGAGTCACTTCACTCTCTCGGGGAGTTATTGTGACCTCATTGGATTCTTTCGGGGAAGGTGGAACTGGATTTTCAATCACCTTCCCACTCCTAAGAGTGGTAATGGAATTAGCTTGTTCCATAGACTTACATTGAGCGGAAGAGGGAGTAGAAGCAACGGAATTCACACTATTTTTCCCAATGGGCCCTTGAGGTTGTGACGGGAATTTTCCTTTTTCTTGCACACTCAAAGCAGCGGTCAATTTGGAAATTTCTTTTTCAAGCCTAGAATTTGTGGCTTGTCGAGAATTCACAAAAGATCGAAAAATTTCTTCCAAACTTCTCTTGTTCGGGTGCGCGTAGGCAGGTATAACTGGTGGAGGTGGTCCCAGAGGGGGACCTTGCATTACCACTTGAGGTGGAGGATGTTGGTTGTACGGTTGTTGGTAATTCTGAGGCGGAGGAGGACGAGATTGTTGATATTGGTAACCAAGTTGGTTACCCCAAGATGGATTAAACCCTTGGTCGGAAACGTTTTTGGATCTTCTAAAAACTCCCATAGCGTTCGCTTGGTCATGGAGGATCACTTTGTAAGCCGGAATAGTGGGACACTCTTGGGTCAAATGAGCATTAGTGTTGCAAATGGCACATAACTCCTCAATTACGGATTGAATTTGAACAACAGGATCTCGACCCTTTGAGCCAAGCTCCTCAACTTTCTTAGATAATTTATCTAGTCTCATTTTCATCTCATCCTCGTCAGAGAGGTGATACATACTAGGGTTAGAAGAGGACGGAATCGAAGGTCGCGAATTTTTTTGTTTGGATCCGAGGTATCCCATGCTTGGGTGGTTTCGGCACAATATTTGAAATGTGCCCACGCATCATCTGGATCTAAACTAAAGAACTCACCGGAGCACATTGTCTCCACCATTTTTTTCGCATTAAGTGTAAGCCCATTATGGAAAAATGAGATTAATCTCCACTTTTCGAACCCGTGATGTGGGCATTTATGAAGTACCTACTTAAATCTCTCCCAACATCTCTCGAATGATTCACCTTCGGTTTGAGTGAAGGTTTGTATTTGACTCTTTAAGGAGTTGGTGCAATGAGTGGGAAATAATTTCTTCAAAAACTGCACCTGCATTTTCCCCAACTCCCGATGGAATTAGGAGCTAAAGACCAAAGCCATGTTTTGGCCTTGTCTTTTAAGGAAAACGCGAAGAGTTTGAGTCGTGTGACATCTAGAGGACAGTTTTGATCGCTAAAAGTAGCGAACACTTCCTCAAACTCTCTAACATGAAGGTACGGTTGTTCACTGTCCATGTCCTGGAAAGTAGGAAGTAATTGAATCATTCCATTACAAATATGGAATTGCACGGCATTGTAGGGAAAAAAGATACAGGACGGAGAGGTGGTTCTCTCCGGTTGCAAATAATCACGCATGGTCCTATATATGGGTTCGGGAGCAACCCCCTGACTACCGTGCTCACTAACATTATTGGCCATGGTCGTGGGATCGGAGTGGTCCCAGGTATAAGAAGAAGACGAGACCGAACTAGAACGAGAAATTGATGGTAAAGGTCTCTAATAATCCGAAGGTTCACGAATAGGATTTAAATTGCTACTACTCACATCTTGCATTTACAGAATTTTGGATTGATTTTTGCAAACCGTGATGTCACGGTGACCACAGGGAATAATAGTGTAAGGAGAATTTCTTAAACCTAAACTTTTTTCCAATCCCCGGTAACGGCGCCAAAAACTTGGTGCGCTCTAAATAAAGCTTATGATTCAAGTGCAAATCTATCGCAACAAGTAATATCCGATAAGTACGGAATCGTGATCCACAGGGATTGAAACATTCCTAAGAGAACATGATTAGGTTAAAGGGATTCTCTAAAATGTCACAAAAGTTAAAGTGTAAAATATCATTAAATTGTTTGGAAAAGTGATTGAGGGTAATGATTAGGCACATATTCTTCACATTTATCCCCTTAATTTCGGTATTCTTATGATCCCGTGTTGTGTATATAGCTTGGATTTGTCTCGTATTTATGCTACTAACCCCTTTTGGCAAGTATTTCTTTTTTTGTGTATTTCTCATGTGTTTTACAGGTATTTCATGCAAGTTAGTGCGAAAGAGAACGCAAAACAGTGAAAGAAACCAAGAAATGGAGAGTTGAAGGGAATTTTCGTAATTTTTCAGCCTTAGTCCGCAGGTGGGGCCAACTAGAAAGTTGAAGAGATCTAAATTACAAGAACACTGGAAAAAACGGCACCTCAATCCGAGCTACGGTGAAGAAGATACGATGTTTTGAAGTTGCGCGATAATGAAGAGAAATGGACCGGTCCGGTCATGCGAAATCCCGGCATTTATTATGAAGATTAAGAGGTTCATAGCTAGTAAAAACATGCGCAACAAGCAATTCTAGCTGTCAAATTTGTGCTATTTGGTGCTATAAAAGACCAAGCCTTACCTCATTTCAAGGGGAGTCGAATTCTAGAGAGTAGAATAGAATTTTAGAGAGAAAAAGTCAGATTTTAGAGAGTCTTTTTAGTTTTCTTTGGTAGAAATTTTCATAAACCCTAGTTTTTGAAGTTTGTCTACTATTCAAGATTCAAAGTTCTATTCAAGATTCATCATTCATCCATTGCAAGTAATTTTAATTTATTGTTTTTACTGCTTTCCTAGTTAGTTTAATTAATTGTTGATTTCTAGTTTTCCATTCCCAATTCAAGTCATGTTCTCAATTTTCTAGAGTTAGTTACGAATTCCTACACTTTAATTTGTAAGTTTTATTTTGATTTCATCATGTTAAGCTAAGTTTTTAAGGGTTGGGATGCATGAACCCATCCCAATGTAAATTACTTATGTAGAAAATAGAATTTAAATTAAAATTTTAAAAGAGTCATGCGAGACAATTTTACAACCATTGTAGATCTTTTAATCTCTCTTGCCCTAGGTACTTGGGATGTTTAAGAATACGATGTGCGTATAATTATTTAGAACCCCTTTATATTTACCTTTGATTTGGTATGGTGCGTGCATGAACCTCATATACGTAATGCTTAGGATCTATAAAGACTGGACTCATTCAAATTTGTAATTTACAATTCTAGTATTCTACACGGTAAATTACTAGGGTTAGGGTATTGTATTCCAACCTACTTTCTCATTCATCTTATCATAGTTAACTTTTTTATTTTTTCCCTCTTCAACCATCATTATCTTTTTCACATTTATTTTAGAAGTAATAAATCAATGAAATTCTATCAAACATTCCTGTGGATTCGATACCCAGACTCGCCACTATACTCCTTAAGAGTGTAGTTACAAGTTTAGGTTTTTTTGTATTGAGGTTAGAAGCCGATAACAACGACTAGCGTATTACACGGACGCTCGGTTTTTCCACTCGACCAAAATGGCGCCGTTGCCGGAGAGTGTTTGTTATAGATTATAATTGACTTACTACTTCGTAAAAAAAATAATAAATAAAAAATTAAAAATTAAAAAATAAGGGTGTCACGTTCTTGAATTGCCCAATTTGAAATGTCTTACTTTAACTCTTTTGGTGGCTTTAATTGTTATGCTAATAGTGAGGAGGAGGCACTCAAGACTTATGAACATTGGATCAATATCACTAAAGATGATTCTCATAAATACAAGCCTAGTGCTAAGGCAATCCAAATTTATCAAAATCAATTGCTTGAACAAGAAAGACTTGAAAAAGAATATCGAGAAAAAAATCGTTATTGGGAGCAAGAGTTGGATGCATTATTTGAACCCAATGAGGATTTTTCTTCCGATAGTTTTGAAGATGAAGTAAGTTTTCAACCAAATGAGGAATTCGAGGTGCTAGAACCAAGGAAGCCTACTTTGGAAGAACTCTTACTTGTTATAAAAAATCAATCTGATGACCTTGCTGCTACCGAGTTGAAAATTACAGCAACTTGCAAGGAGTTGAATGATTATTTGGACAACTTAGAGAAGGGAGAGACTTGCGCTTCACCTAATACTTTTGAGAATGAAATCATTGAGAGTTATCCAAGTTCTTTTGAATATCAGCCTATTATAAATATTTCAAAACCTATTGAGGTTGAAGATCATTTGTCTCCTTGTGTCCCCACTATTATCGAACCATTAAATCCATCACAAGAATTAGGTGAATGTATTATGGGCCATACACTTAGACGTGTCACTCCACCAGATCCATTTGAAAATTTTAGGGGAGAAGATTTTGAGGACAAGGACTCAATGCTTAAATTATTTTCCAAGATGGACTCTTTCTGTTTGTGTGATCCTCTTCCCATACTACTTGAAAAATCTTTGGGAAGTGATTATATTTTTCTTGGATATCAATTATACTTGTCCCACCTAGCACCCAAACCCCCCATCATCCCATTAAATTTTTTAATTGGTGATGGTTCATTTTCTCCATCTCACATATTCCTTCCGTTTTTCAAACGGAATTCTTACTTTTCAGGAGGCATGCATCCTAATGAGGTACACTAATTACCCCTCAAAGTCAAATTGTATTTTGGGTGGACCCTCAAATTTTTTGACTTCTAGTGTATAAATTGTTATAAGTTCAAATCGTAGGTTGTACATAATTAGCCTTTTCTTTTTAATTTTTTTCCGGTTTAGAGTAATTAGTTAAAGGTTTTGTTATTCTTTTTGTTATGCTTGGTTCTAACATGTTTTGTAGATTCAATGGACTCACACTCATCAGGGATCGCTCCATTTGGGTAATATCTTTCTTTTCCTCTCTTTATGTTGTGTTCTTGATTCGCATTGCGGACAATGCAACATTTAAGTTAGGGGGTGTGGGATATTCTTCCCATTTATTGTTTAGATTCATTGATTCAATCACATGTTCTTTCTAAGTGTGGTTTTTTAGAAAATTTTAGAAAAAAAAATTGAAAATTTTTGAAAAAAGCCAAAAATATTTTTGTTCAAAATAAATAAAAATTGGAATTTAAATTTATCAAAAATATCACCTTTATTCTATTTAAAGTCTCAAATTGTTAACAATCAAAATGCACTAAGCCAAAATTGACCGAAGATGGAAATTGAAAGAAAATTGACGACTTAACGAATAAGTGTAGAGATTGATCAAACCCGGTGAGATTTCGAGACTTTCAATTTTTTTGAGTTTTTAAATCAATCCGAGTTTATGATTAACTCAAAGTTCTTTTCAGCGTTTTAATAAGTCGTTGATGATCTCAATCCTTTGTTTTGATCGGTTATGGGAAATGTGTGAAATGTTATCTCGAAATTCATGCTAACTTAATTAATCTCGAGATGCATATGGTAATGTGATTAGCAATTTGGACAATGAAGTAGGCCCTCGTTTGTTACCCAAAAATATTAGCCATAAAAAGTTGTGAAAAACAAAATTATCCCTTTGCAACCCAATTTGAGCCTAATAAAATATTTCCCTTTCGTTTGATAACCCGAAAAACCCAAATAGCTCGGAATTGTGAAAATTTGGAAATTCAACAAGTAAGTCCAAATTGTGCAATAAAAAGGGGCAAGAGAAAAACAGAAAAAATGCTCAAAAAAAAAATAGAAAGAAAGAAAAAATGAAAAAAAATTAAAAAAATGAAAAGAGAAAAATGATCAAATGCCCGAAAAAGCACTAATGGACATCATAAGGACATTTTCCAATTCCAACATTCCCTACCATTTTCAGTTTTTCCCCGTTACACCTTAACCCCAAGAAAAGTCCTAACCGAGTCCGAATTGCGAATTTGATTACCGCGTGGAGAGCTAAGACATGAAAAGATAAAATGAGAGATTAAATGGTGTGAAATAGAGGTGATGTTCTCATTTCCTTATAACCGTACTCCGATGATGAGATCTTTTCACCATATATTTTCTTCTTTTTAATTTTGTATGCGTGAATTTGTGTCCATTATATTTACTCTTTATATCATGCATATCGAGAGAAAATAGACACAATCCGAGTGATTCGTTTGTGAGTGCATCCATAAGAATTTGAATCAAAATGAATTTTCGGAAAGTAACGTAATGCTCAATCGGTGGAAATTTGAGGTTTAATTTCTGGTATTGCAAACACACACTATGGTTTGAGACATTTGAATATGAATTTATGGTGATAAATTTTCAAAAATTTTAAATTGTACAATTTTTAAGTATTTTAATATTTATTCGAGTCAATAAAGAATTTTGTGGGTATATTCACTGCAAACTCTCACGAGACAAAACTCGTCCTACTAGGGCAACCTTGGGGTTTAAAGGCTTGTTGCATATGCTCAATGCAATCGCTTGCCTGCGAAAGTGGAATTTTATTTTAATAAAGGAAGTTTCAAGAGTGGAATTTTGGTTAGATTCATTTACATTGCTCGGGACGCGCAAAGTTCTAAGTTAGGGAGTGTGATTAGGCACATATTCTTCACATTTATCCCCTTAATTTCGGTATTTTTATGATCCCATGTTATGTATATAGGTTGGATTTGTCTCGTATTTCTGCTACTAACCCCTTTTGGAAATTATTTCTTATTTTGTGTATTTCTCATGTGTTTTAAAGGTATTTCATGCAAGTTAGTGCGAAAGAGAACGCAAAACAGTGAAAGAAACCAAGAAATGGAGAGTTGAAGGGCATTTTCATAATTTTTCAGCCTTAGTCCGGAGGTGGGGCCAACTAGAAAGTTGAAGAGCTCTAAATTACAAGAACACTGGAAAAACGGTACCTCAATCCGAGCTACGGTGAAGAAGTTACGATATTTTGAAGTTGCGCGATAATGAAGAGAAATGGACCGGTCCGATCATGCGAAATCCTGGCATTTATTAAGAAGATTAAGAGGTGCGTAGCTAGTAAAAACTTACGCAACAAGCAATTCTAGCTGTCAAATTTGTGCTATTTGGTGCTATAAAAGACCAAGCCCTACCTCATTTCCAGGGGAGTCGAATTCTAGAGAGTAGAATAGAATTTTAGAGAGAGAAAGTCAGATTTTAGAGAGTCTTTTTAGTTTTCTTTGGTAGAAATTTTCATAAACCCCAGTTTTTGAAGTTTGTCTACTATTCAAGATTCAAAGTTCTATTCAAGATTCATCATTCATCCATTGCAAGTAATTTTAATTTATTGTTTTTACTGCTTTCCTAGTTAGTTTAATTAATTGTTGATTTCTAGTTTTCCATTCCCAATTCAAGTCATGTTCTCAATTTTCTAGAGTTAGTTACGAATTCCTACACTTTAATTTGTAAGTTTTATTTTGATTTCATCATGTTAAGCTAAGTTTTTAAGGGTTGGGATGCATGAACCCATCCCCATGTAAATTACTTATGTAGAAAATAGAATTTAAATTAAAAATTTAAAAGAGTCGTGCGAGACAATTTTACAACCATTGTAGATCTTTTAATCTCTCTTGCCCTAGGTACTTGGGATGTTTAAGAATACGATGTGCGTATAATTATTTAGGACCGCTTTATATTTACCTTTGATGTTGTATGGTGCGGGCATGAACCTCATATACGTAATGCTTAGGATCTATAAAGACTGGATTCTTTCAAATTTGTAATTTATAATTCTAGTATTCTACACGGTAAATTACTAGGGTTAGGGGATTGAATTCCAACCTTCTTTTTCATTCATATTAGCATAGTTAACTTTTTTATTTTTTCCCTCTTCAACCATCATCATCTTTTCACATTTATTTTATAAGTAATAAATCAGTTAAATTCTATCAAACATTCCCTGTGGATTAGATACCCAGACTCGCCACTATACTCCTTAAGAGTGTAGTTAAAAGTTTAGGTTTTTTTGTATTGAGGTTGGAAGCCAATAACAACGACTAGCGTATTACACGGACGCTCGATTTTTCCACTCGACCAGGTAATCTCTAAACTAGCATGCTATTGACGAACAGTAAATTAATTAATAATTACGGAACTATGAAAAGAACTAAGATAAGCTTGAGTTCAAGATATTAAAGGGATCGATGATCATTCTCCCACCTAGGATTCACAAAGAATGGGATTATAGGGCTTGGTTGAAATTAATTCTTATCGAGCATAACTAATTAAGTCCGAACATCAACCATGTAGAGACTAAGCTCAACAATGGAGGATTAGGGGTTATTTAGTTATTTCTAGATCGGTCAGGATTGTAGTAAAGCTTCAAACACTAACCCTTGCATGACAAGAGAAGTTAAGAAACTATGATACTCAAAAACCAACACATAAAGTTCCATTAGAAAAATTATAAACCAAACCCTAAATATAAAGTTCAAGCATTCAAGGTGGGTTTATGATCCCCAATCATAAGTCTAGCTACTCATAATTGAAACTAAACTACACATGCTAGTTAACAACATAATTAAGTTAGTTACCTAGTTTAAACTCAAACCAATACAAGAGATGGAATTAAATGCAAATTAAAGCTAGTAGAACAAGTAGATAAGAAGTAAAGGAACATTTCTTGCATTAATAACCACAATTCAACTAGTAATCAAATCTTTACAAGTGGGTAAAAACCATAAATGAGCTTGACCTAGGAGAGAGAAGAGAGTGTTTTCTATATATCCAAATATCTAACAAAAGTAATCTATATATATCAAAGAGGAAAAACAAGAGATATATCCCAAAAATCAAACCAAAATGGCAAACTAGTAATAAGAAGAAAGCTGGAAATGCAGGGCCAAATCGATTCGGAAGTGTAGAGATCTTGCCCTGTCTGAAAACCGAATCGATTTGGCTGATTCCCGAATCGATTCGGGCCTGCTCAAAAAGGAAGGTTGCACAACATTGGCATTATTTCTCCCATGTTTCACTGAAACTTCCGTAACTTCTTCGTTCGAGATCGAATTCAAGCACTGTCGGAGCCCATGCGAAGATAAGAAGAAGGTCTACAACTTCCGTGAAGAAATTGGGATCAAAATCCGAGTGCTGAAATTACCAAAATGCCCCCGACTGTGAAAGTGTCTACGAAACTTCTCTGGATCAAAACCAAACTTCCCAATATGCATTCCTGAGACCTATAAAAGCTCAATAAAGACACATACAAAATATATATGATGAATTCAGGGGTTAGTCAACAAATGAGTATAAGAACTGGGAAATACATGCACGGGAATGCTAGAATGTACAAATTAACGGGGTATAAAATACGGTAAAACTGATGAATCAGAGAACTTGCACATAAAAAGAATGTAAGAGATGAAAGTATGTTGAAACAAGAACCTAGAGTTCCTCCTCAATGGTGCTCACGGTATGTTCCACGTGCAAAGGGATTTTAATAACACTAGTTTGAAAACAAAAGAATAAAGAGTAGGTAACCAAAATGTCTTAGAGAGAAAATAAAAGTAAGAAAGGTGAAGCAATTATAATAGCATGAAGACTTGAGTCACCTCTACTCAGGGGATGCTCAAAGGAAGGCACACAATAGAGTCCATATTAGTGGAAACCTGCAAAGGGATCACTTAGAAAGAAAAAAATAGTGGTGAACCAAAGTTCTTGCAAATAAAGAAACTTTTCTTTCTTAAAAAAATGAAAAAGAGAACTCAAAGAAGAAGGGAATAAAAGTCAGAGGAGGAGTGGCAGGTGAACTGCTTGCTTGAACACCAATTACAGATGTGAACGACAAAGTAATGATGGTGCTAGCCTAAAACACAGATAATAAATAATCTAAGTAAATAATGGATCCATAAGCTGTTGAAAACTATAAATTGTAGAATTAAGCACCTGAACCCTAATAGGGGGGAAAGGGGTTCAAATCAACCACGGGGATGGTAGAAGTTAGTGTATCAACCTGTTAACAAGTAAGATTGTTAAAAAATAAAAAGTGACAAATAAGGAAAATAACAAAGGCTATATGATTGAGTACGTGTGTAGATATAGAGACGTGTGAAACATGTTTGCTCAAAGCCACACTATAGATAGGTTGAGTAGGAAGAGGCTTGACCCCGGGCCTGTTATCCATAGGGAGATAAAACCTGGGGATAGATATCCTACAAGAGGGTAGTAAGCTAAGGGTTACTTGGAAAAAGTATTTCCACACTAGTATAAGGGTTACTTGAAAAGGGACCCTAAAAAATAAAGTTCAGCCAGAACAAAGGTAGAATGAGGTTAGCCAGAAATAAGAGCTAAAATATATGCAAAGGAAAAATGTTAGAGAATTACCTCTGAAAGGATAGTGATGGAAGACCCATTTAAAAAATCTCCTACTATAGAGGAGCCAAAGACTTAGTATGGGGACTGGGGGCTATAGTCACGTATGAAAGGGGTCAACCATATAGAAATAAATTCATCAAAACAAGTCCAAAGCTAATAGGTGATAAGACTTAAATATATTTGAAAAATATTGATGAATAGCTACACATAACGAGAGTACATGGAGGAGCCCCTCGTAGTAGTGGAAAATACAGTGGATAGCTACAGAGTAAACAAAGATGGAAAATGTTGGAAAAAATATTGAAACGTGAGGAAAATTTAAATCCTAGAGGTAGTAGACAAATCTCTCTAGCAAGGAACAAAGATGAGATAAGAATAGAATTCCTCTCCGGAAGGAAAGGCCCTCGAGGAATAGGGGAAAACGATGAGGTGGTGACGTTCACATTTAAGGGGCCACTAACCCCCAAAGTAGATTCATGTTCAGGAGAAAGCCAAAAGAAAGATTTAAAGTTAGAAAAATATATGTTGTAAGAGTCAACAAAATAAATTAAAGGAAACACAACAGAAGTGAACTTACAATGCCTAAAGGAGGGATATGATCACAAGGAAACTTACAAGTAGTGGGCCGGCTAGTTGAAGGAGAATAGATCATAGTACATCATGATCAACATCAGAGCCTCTCAAAGATGACAACAAAGCATAAGCGTCAGGCGAGTGAAGTTCCAAGGTTATATGAATTCAGTTCAATTTCATAGAATACACACCTTGATACAAATATTAATTAGGCCATTGAGTTGATGCCTTCCAAATTTTAATCTTACTTACTAAATCCTAAGTGAGGATGGAAGATTATATGAGGAAAACCCAAATGGAAAAAACCTCAGACGGCTTGACCTAGAAGAATCCACTGCGAATATGGTTTTACAAAAAGTCATAAAAGACTTACTGGCTTGACAAAACAAAACCCACTGATGCCATCTTCAACACCTTCGTCCGTAGCATGAGAAAGTCCAACGCACTGTACAACACCTCCAGTGTCTTGGTATCTAGTGAAAATGAAACTTGTACGGAGATCCACCACACCCAACCAAGATGAATGCATGAAAGAATGTGTTTGGGCTTTTTGTTCTTGAAAAATGATAAAAAGTTCACACTAAATTATAAGAGACTTTTATGAAAAAGGATAAGAATTTTCTCTTCAAGTTCAGGAAGTGTTCAAGTGAAATTTTCTATCCTTTATTCAGTTACTAAAGTGAAAGAAGTGACCAAGGAAGTTATGGACAAAAACTCCATGAAATTTGAAATTTTGCCAAAAAAATAACCGGTCGTTCGAACGACTTAACCGTCTCATAAGAACGACGACATTTAAACGATATTACTAACAAAAATTTAGGCATAAATACAAGATAAGTCGTTTGAACATACTCGTCGAACAACATTGTTTGAACGAGACTTCGAACGAATTTTCAGACAACCCCATAAGAGAAATCGCTCGAAAGTCGTTCGAACATGCTCGTTTGAACGACCTGGCCAATTTTACAACATAAAATTTAATTTTAAATGGCTGAAATTGATTTGAAAATTCCATAAAAAGCATTTAACAAAATTGAAAATGTCTCCAACAACATAGAAAAGAACCAGGTCAAATACCTTTGGGAAAAGGAGCAATCAGAATCGGTTTGTTGAGTAATGAAAGCCCGGGCGCTCAAAATCATCATCGATGATAGATGTATGAAACTAAATGACACTAAATGTTTTGTCCAACAGAATTAGGCAATACTATAAATGGACTCAATTGGAAATTTGTCCTTACAAATCTACCCTTTTGGCTGTTCCAGGAAAAAACATAAAATACAAAATACAGAATAAAATGACGCTGAATTTACTAAGCCAATTTTTCATGCCAATCCTACTGTCCATCCCCAAAACCCTCACAGAAAGGGCAGATTGACTCGACTGACTACAAAACTGCATATTTGAAAGCGGGCAAGAAGATGGCAATAAATGAACTACACACGTGAAACAATCAAATCTATAAAACGCATGGGGAAAATAAGGGTTAAATAACCAAACTATCAAAGGCTCCCCCTAAACATGTTCTCCCCTTTTTTGTCCAAAAAAGATAAAGGGGTAGAACTAAACCTGCCATGTTAGTGAATACAACATGAAACAAATGATAGATAATATAATAGAGAATGGAATCATGATAATATCCCCAACAGAGGAACTAAAGAATATATCATAAGATGATCCAGAAAATAATATAGCATATGATGAAACAAGCTCGGATTAACATTAAAGACATAAAATCCAAGATGTTCTAACATAAAGACAACAATATCCAAATATAAGAACTAAAAGGGAAATAAAAAAACTGGTACAAATGAGAGAAATACATAAATAAAATAAAAACTCTCTGCCTCTCTCTCTCAAAAGTACATAAAGTGAAACTACTAAAAAAACTAAATTATGGAGTTGGATCATTGATAGGGTCATCACCATGAACGAATCCGATACCATAAGATCTTGCACCATGGCGTATCTCAGAACGACGTAGCTCCTCAAAATACTGCATGAGAATGGAGTCTCGTCCCACTTGAGCCTCATCTCGATGAGCCTTGGCCTCTTCTCTATGAGCCTAAGCCTTCTCGTCTCTTTCTCGATCTCCCTGCATAGTAGCTAAGAGCTCCTAAAAGATATCTCTCTCTTAATGATGATCCTCATAAATATGCTCAGCCTGTAAATGCGCAAACCTAATATCCTTTGACTCTATTAGGGGGATGATGAGATGTAGATGGTCAAGACTCAGTTAGAGTGAAAGAGTGTGCAAAGTGTGATGACTTGAAGTGGGATGGAGTGGGCTGAGGTATGTCTCGAGGAAGGTGATCACGGGAATGATTAATGGAGGAGATATCAATGGTCTAATAGCGAGTGACGTGTACATTCGATGAAAGAAGGGGGAATTGATCTGTAAATAGTTATAAGTAACTCTAACCGCAAAGGGTAAGGCTTACCTAACTAGATTCAGGGGAGATATACAAACAGACTTAAGTACCCCAAAAATGTAATCAAAAAGGTCTATGGATGCCCTAATGCTAATAGCGTACATCAAATTCGCATGATTCTTTGAAATTGAGTATAGTTTGCACGTGGAAGAAGGCATGCACGAACGATCCAATTAAGAATTATAAAATCAGCATTTAGGTTCTTATGATATAAAATAGTGGTACTCGATTAGACTGTACAAAAAACGGTCTCAAGAATAAGGAGAAAAGAAATCCTAGAATCCTTGGGCCAAGGAAAGGCAGGATTAGGGACGTGAGGCAAACCTGTGAGACATGCAATTGAGTCGAGGTGATGGTGATTTCCCTAACATAGACTATGGAGGCTAGTCCGCTCTCAGTCATAAGCGTACCAAAGAAAAACTCATGAATGAGATCGGGATAAATGGGTTCTCAAAGATTAATTATAAGATCCCAACCTAGAATAGCAATCCAAGTGTAAATGATAGCGCCGAAAAGAGAGGCTAGGTTCACAATATTTTTGCGAACAAAGGACCTAGTCACAAAGCCTAAATTTTGATAGAGTGTATGGTTGACATGTGTCTTCCCACAAAGTCGTAGGTTGAGGATGCACGCATCGTCACCCGAGGAGTAATCCTTATTGGATGAATCAACATGACGAGAGTCCTAACTCCTCCATCCATCTGTACGAGCAAAAAGGAAACTGCAAACCTACCAGGAAAAAAAAACCCACCACAACACTATCAAAACCAAAAGCACCAAGAAAATACCATACTCCATCGGTAATAAGAAATAGAAATATATAAAGCATATATAAAAATTAAATGTAATGGCATGAATTTTTTAGAAGGAAAAAAAGAAGCTTTGTAAAAAAAAATGTCAAAAAATTCATGGGATAACATTTAATAGGGGAAAGACAAGAAATTTTTAAGAAAAAAGTTATGTACGCAAGAAACATATAGATAACATAGCCCCAACAAAAATTGTTTGAGAATATATGAAGTGGGTAATAAATGGATAACCCAAAGATGTTGTATGTTTTGAATAATATACCCTAATCATATATGCTTAACCAATTCAAAGAAAACTAAAATGGATGAAAAATAAGAATATAGCTAATAAAACACATGAATAGAAGAATTCAGTACCCTTAGAGTAAATAGGTACGGTGGGAAATGGGGAATGGGAGTTTAAAAATTAAGAATGGTGGAGGAGAGTAGTTGAGTAAAGTGAGAGTTGAAATATGGAGAAAAAAGACGGAAAGTGGAGAGAGTGGAGAAATAAAGATTTTAGAGCACGAGGTTAACTCACAAGAGAAAGAGAGAGAGAGAGAGAGAGAAGAATGTAATGAAGCAACAGGAAAAATGAACTGAACCACCCAAAAACAAGACGACTTGTTCAAACAAATTTTGGAAATCTCGTTCGAACGACATACTGACGAAATTTTGAACAAGAATTTAGTGCATGCCAAGACTAAAATCATTTAAATATCGTTCGAACGAGAAATCAAACGAAAATATAGGCTTTAAAAACACTACAAAAAGAGAAAAAATTGTAAAACTACGTATTATAAAGGTCTGAAAAGGTTAGAAATCCATAAAATTTGATTTTCAATTGTCCTAGGTAGCGTAGACATTTTTGAACTATAGAAGAGGAATGAATGAGTGCGAACAATGCAATCGAGAGCACTACCTAAGACAATGTACAAGTGCAAAATGCCAAACAATATATTAACACAATATACACTCATATATGCCTTGTGATAAAACGAATACGATTGGACGTATCCGCAAAAGCAAAAATGCCTAAAATATTGATTATTTTCTCACCAATAGCGTCAGATAAAGATCTTCAACCTATATATTCCATAAATAGCCACAAAAGCAATGCAACAATTTATTGTGCAAACCCATTGATCTTCAACCTATATATTCCATGAATATCAAATACACTTTTGAATTATTTCTTTTGAAAGATCAAACACTCTACACTATGTTGGCCTTGGCTACATTTTTCAATGCCAGACTTTTTTGGGCTCTTCTTCTTTTTGCAAATGGAGGCTATTCACGTAAAAACATTTTGTTTTTCGCATCCCTAGTCCATTGATAAATAAAATTAAATCGGATGAATATTATATTATTTTTCCAAATCCGGACAATGGTTTTACATAGACAAAATCGATTTTTTATAGAATATGGTGACAAAATTGATAAGACAACACCTTACTTCCCCTAGCGTATGCAGAGTGACGTAGACATCCATAAGATTCTGTGAAAGGAGTGTGCAAGACAGGGAAATATATGAGGCAATTATAGAAAAATATATCATAAAAAAGCATTAATGTGCACAAGCAAGACGAAGTCGGAAGTAGCTACTCATCGAAAGCCACATGGACATGGAATAAAGTAGTGATCTGAAAATATCACGCACATAACCTATATGGACAAAAAAATTGCCATTTCTACTAAAAAAATGAAAATATTTTTTCGAATTTTTGAAAAATAGGTGTACAAATTGTAATCTAGTTCATAAGTAAAGAGATAAATATGAGGCTCAACCTAAACTCGATAAACGACTCCGGCCTCAATCAATGGAGAAAACCCCAATGGATTTCGTAAGGTTTTCAAACCTAACGCCATATAGAGGCTTGGTAAATATATTGGCCAATTGATGATTGGTGCCTACAAAGCTCAATGAGATAATTTTCTCTTCAATTAACTCTCGAATAAAGTGTTCTCAAATCCTAATGTGATTTCTAGAACGTTGAAAGGGATCTCGGGAAATATGTATTGCACTTGTATTTTCACAATTAATAGTCATTGTGCCTTGTGAAAACCCGTAAGACTCCAACATTTATTTCATCCGAATGAGTTGAGTGAAACAACTCCCATCGACTATGTATTCGACTTCTGACATTGATAAAGAAGTGGAATTTTCTTTCTTTCTCATCCATGAGACAAGTGCACTACCAAAGTAGAAACATCTGTTAGATGTGCTTTTATATCCATCAACATATCATGCCCAATCGCCATCCAAATATGTCGATAGACAATCATTAGTGTCGAAGGAATACCAAATCCCAAAAGATAGGATCCCACTAACATATTTAATAATGCATGAAATGGCATATAAATGAGACTCTTTTGGGGCGGCTTGATATCGGGTACATAATCCTACACTAAAGGAAATATCTGAACAACTAGTGGTTAAGTAGAGTAAACTACCTATCATACTCCTAAAAAGAGTGTGCTCTACATCCTTTCCTTCCATGTCGTTACTAATGTTAAAAAATGAACTCATTGGAGTACATGAATTCTTGGCTAAGTCTAGATTAAATTTCTTCATAAGATCTTTCGCATATTTAGTTTGGTTTAAAAATATCCCGCTATCGAGTTTACGCACTTGAAGACCTATGAAGATGGTGATCTCGGGACCATACTCATATCAAATTCATTTTTCATTTCTTTTGAGAAGAGTTTGAGTATGTTTATCACACGTGGATCTGAAAACTATGTCATCGACATACACTTGGGATACTAAGATAGCATTCTCATCTCGATTAACAAATAACATCATATGTACTCCCCCTCTCAAAAAGTCATGAGTATGGAGATAAGAAGTAAGCCTCTCATACTAAGCACGGGGTTCTTGAATCAAATCATATAGAGCTTTCTCTAAGTAATAGACATAATTAGGATACTTAGGATCCTCAAACCCTTCGGGTTGTTCCACATTAACTTCTTCCTGAAGGAACCCATTTAGGAAGGCACTTTTAACATCCATTTGATAAAATTTGAACAAAAAATGACATGTTATGGCTAGAAAAAGGTGAACGGACTCTAACATAGCAACTGGAACAAAAGTTTCATCAAAGTCAACACCTTTTATTTGGGTAAATCCTTGGGCATCTAACTTATATTTATTACGAATAATGACACCATTTTCATCCAACTTACTTTTAAAAATCCATTTGGTAAACATGATGTTAGTATCACTAGGTCGAGGAACTAATTCCCAAACATCATTTTTTTGAAATTGAAGCAACTCTTCGTGCATGGCATTAATCCAATATTCATCTTTTAGAACTTTTTTGAAATTTGTAGGTTTAAATTTAGAGGTATAACACAAATAAGTAACCTAATTTTCTAAGTTCACCCTATTCGTGACACCTAATTCAGGATTCCCAATAATTTTGGAACGGTCATTGTGAAACTCAATTTTTTCAACACTGGGAGGTTCATCACACTCATAAGAGAAATCATACTCATCATCAACAAATGTAGACGTAGCGTCATCTTTAATGACGCCATTCATTGATTCCATAACTTTAGAACTTGCAAAGTTGTAAACTCTAAAAGCTATACTATTTTGTGAATACCCTAGGAAAAAACGTTCATCACTCCTCGAGTCGAATTTACCTAAAAAATCTCTATCCCTAAAGATGTAACAAGGACTCCACTAAAATAGTCTAAGTTGGGTTTCTTGCTGGTACACAATTCATATGGAGTTTTATTTGTATTGGGACACAATTATACCCTATTCACAGTGAGACAAGTTATTCTTATCACTTCTGCCTAAGATCTATGAGGAACTTTCCTACTAAGGTGCATGTACCTTGACATTTGTTAGATCGTTCGATTCTTCCTCTCAATTATACCATTTTGTTATAGAGTTCGAACGATCGAGAATTGATGCTTAATTCAAACTTCATCACAGAAAGAATTCACACTGAATTCTTTAAATTCACTTCGATTATCACTTCTAAACCCATTTATGGTGACACCATGTTGATTTTGAAGGACTCAAAATTTGATAGTTAGAAATTTAAAAACATCGGCCTTTTCTCTTAGAAATCTTACTATGGAGTATCTTGAAAAGTCATCTACCATACTAGGATATATCTCTTTCCTCCTTTTTACTCGGTACGAGTAGGACCCATAAGTTCCATGTGAATCAATTATAAGACACGAGAGGTTGTTATAGAGTCCAACTTCTTATGAGGGATCTGAATTTTCTTTCCAAGTTGACAACGTCTGCAAATTGAGGAGCTTGGTTTTCCTAAGGATTGTAATCCTAGAACTAGGTCTTTCTTAACTAGACGATTAGGATCTCTAAAGTTTACATGGACTGGATGTTCATGCCAAAGATCAAGACAAGACCTTGGCACTATTGAAAATAAAAGAGTACTTTGGATTGATTCCATAAAAATTATCACTAGCCCTCACACCTTATAGAATAGCCTCACTCGATTTATAATAAACGGTGCACTCCTATCGTCTAAACTTAACTACTAGGTTTCCATCGTATAATCGGATAATTCTTATCAAATTTCCTTCGATTCCATCAACATAAAGAATATTTTCTACTTTTGGAAAACCGCAAACTACAATTGTGCCTCTACCCATGATTCGAGATTTACTCCCATCGTCAAAGGTGACTTTACCATCTTTGTAGTTTTCAAGAGTGCTAAAAATAGATTTATCACCTACCATATGTGTAGAGAATCCACTATTAAAATACCATTTGAAGGTATTTTGATCCGTAAGAGCAACACTAACAATAAAAGCTGTATTGGTCTTATATTTTTTAACCCAATCTTAAGTTGTGTTATTCCCTTTGTTCACTCTTGGTTGGAATCATTTCCTTGGGCCATAGAGAACCTTAGAAACTCTTCGATTAAACCTTTGGATTTGTTGACTAGATACTCAACTTGGTTTTTAAGGCTAGCTAAGGAGATACAGTGTGGCCTAAGAGTTGTGAAATAATAATAATTCCCAATCTTGTAACAAAAATCTCTAAGATTAACTTGTTTATGCCAATAAGTAGACACGTAGGGTTGATTTGGAGTCCCTTTCATAGGCTTCTTAGGTTGACTTCTTTTAGGTGGGTTAGGTTTATGAGGGATTATTTTGGTAACAATCTTAGCTATGGGTTCAGATTTAACATTTGATGACTCATCATCATCATATCCTATACCATTTCCCTCTTGGTAACCTTTATCATTGTAACCTAAAACTAGACCTAGGAATATCTTTCCCATTCTTTCAAAATTATCTTCAAGTTTGACTTTCATTTCTCGAGAGGACTCAAGATTTTTCTAAAGTTTGACAATTTTTGCTTCAAGTGTTTTTATAATCTTGAACGGTTCGTGTGTATCTTTGTTTACACAAGCTAGAGATTCAGTCAAATAACATTTTTCTTTACCCATCAAAATAAGCATCTCATAGAGAGAAATCTTAATTACCTCGAGTTGACAAACTAGAGCCTCCTTCTCCTCAAGTCTTTTCAACTCCTTTTCCAATGCCAAAACCTTAAAAGTTAACCTTTTATTTATCTTTGGTTATGTAGTGACTCGTTGTACAACCTCTCATCTACATCATTCTCACTTCCTTTTTCATTACTACCTTCTGAGTGAGTGATTACAATGCCAAGATCATGCTCAAAATTATCAATACTAATATGTGCCTCACTTGAAGTGCTAGAATGACTCGCCATAAAAGTAGTGAAGTTGTTTTCAGGAGGAAATAAATCATCAAAGTCCTTTAGACTCATTCTCAGTGTCACTAAGAGTTGCATTATAAATATATGTATCCGTACCTTCTCTCTTAAGCTTAATGGGGAACTCATACGCTTTATGACCATGTCCTTCACACTCAAAACAACTATCTGAATCATCCATTTTAAAGTTATCTCTTTTAGAGTTGTCATTTTTGAACTTCTTTTGATCTGGATTATTAAAACTTCTACTTGGATTGTTTTTATTTTTCTCAAATTTTGGTTTTTCAAATTTTGAGTTTTACTTTTAAACTTGAGAAACTTTTTAAATTTTTTATTAAATAAGGCCATATCATTGATCCATATCGGGCTCTTCGAATTCATACATTTCTTCCTTTTTAACTTTTAGGGCTAGTCCCTTATAATTGTTTTTGTTATCTTTAGGAAACATGTCTAATTCATATATTTGGAGGTCACCTACAAGCTATTTGAGTTTTTATAAATTTAACAATCCTAAAGAATTACGAACCATGACTTTCAAAATAAAACGATGAAAGAAAGATCTAAGAATCTTCTTAACTACCCCTTTTTGAAGGATTTTATCACCTAAGTTGAAACAAGAATTAACAATATCAAAAATAGGAGCACAAAATTCTTCAAATGTTTCACTTTCTTTTATGGTGATAGTTTCAAATTGACTGGTTAAATTTTGAAGTTTTGATTCTTTAACGGCACTCGTTCCATTGTGAGTAACTTCAATAATGTTCCATGCCTTTTTTTGAAGTTTCACAATTCATGACACGACGAATCTCCTCTGAAGTGACAGCACTAAACAATGAATTTAAACCATTAGAATTAAAGTTACACAATTCCAACCCATCCTCACTCCATTCTTCTTTAACTTTTAAATCAGTTTCTTCGTCAATAATAATAGTAGGAAGGGACCATGCTTTTTCAACATCAACCCAAACACGTTCATCAATTAATTTTAAGGAAGATTTCATACATGTTTTCCCCTAAGTGTAGTTAGTTCCATCAAACATAGGTGGACTATTCTACGAAAAACTTTCCATATAACCTCCAGGATTCATCTAAATAAATTTTAGAAACTATCTCTGATACCAATTTGAAGTTCCAAGGTTATATGAATTTTATTCAATTTTGTAGAATACACTTCTGGATATAAATATTAATTAGGCCCGTGAGTTGATACTTTCCAAATTTTAATCTTACTTACTAAATCCTAAGTGAGCATGAAAGAATATAAAATTGCAACAAGAAAGAAAAACCACAGCAATCCGATATATGAGGAAAACCCAAATGGGAAAAACATCCGATGGCTAGGCCTAGACAAATCCACTACGAACATGGTTTTACAAAAAGACATAAAAGACTTACAGAATTAACAAAAAAAAACCGCTGATGTCGTCTTTAATACCTTCATCCTAGTACATGAAAGTCGACGTGCTGCACATAACCTCAAGTGTATTGGTATTGACCAAAAGCCAAAATCCATCTCCAATCCAAACTGGTGCGGAGATCCATTGCACCCAATCAGGAATGAATGTATGAGAGAATGTGTTTGGGGTTTTTAGTTCTTGAAAATGATAAAAAAAATCACATAAAATTTTTGGAGATTTTTATGAAAAAGGATATAAATTTTCTCTTCAAGTTCAAGAAGTGTTCAAGTGCCAATTTTTGGCCTTTGTTCACTTACAAAAGTCAAAGAAGTGGGCCAAGGAAGTTATGGGCAAAAATTGCATGAAATTTGAAAATTTTCCAAAAAATAACCGGTTATTCTAACGACTTAGCAGTCTCGTTCGAAAGACGAAATTTGAACGATATTACTAATACAATTCAGACACAAATACGAGGGAAATCATTTGAAATTATTTCAAACGTACTGGTTCGAAGTATATTATTTAAATGAGACTTCGAACGACAATTCAGACAACTCCATAAGAGAAGTCGTTTGAACATGCTCGTCGAACAACCTGGGAAATTTTGCAAAAAAAATAATTTTAAATGGATTAAATTGATTTCAAAATTCCATAAAAAAGTGTTTAACAAAATTGAAATGTCTCCAATAACTTAGAAAATAACCAGTTAATATAGATTTGGAAAAAAAGAGCAATCGAAATCAATTTGTTGAGTGATGAAAGCTCGGATGCTCAAAATCTTAATCGATAATAGATGTATGACATACAATGACCCTATATGTTTTTTCCAATGAAATTAGCTAATACTAAAAATGGACTCAATTAGAAATTTGTCCTTATAGCCATTGATCTGGGTGGGTGTCAATAACACCAATGTCATTTGAAGAAGAACCATTATCATCATAGAAATGGGGGCTTCCATAAGAAATAAGTTTCTCTTCAAATGAGGAAGACGAGGAACCAGAATTTGAAACCCCATGACTTACTGTTTTATTAAGTGAAAAGGAGGAACTAAAGTACCTTCTACGAGAGGGGTGGGTAAGGTGGAATTCTCAAAGCCTTATAACCTTTCTTGTGCACAGTTTGAAATGTTTCTTTAATACCAATAGTGTTTATGTTTGACTCTTGGTCTGGTACAATAGAAGAAAGTAATACCCCATAATTTTAATGACTTTTAAAATAGGATTAATTAAAAGTAAAATGGGGATTAATTGAAATTAATTATGAATAATAATTGGAATTAATGCGGATTGAATATTACTAGAGAATAAAGTGATATGTGATTGATATTGAATATTACATAGTGATTAAAAGTAATATATGATTATATGGTCGCGAGTGAATAACACGTGAATGATAAGCAGCCAAAAGTGTACATTTTATACCCGAATAGACATATTTTAGTTGCCAATTCTCAACAAAATGGGTCTTATGCACTTAATTGTATATTGTGCAGGCTTGATTGCAGTTGCGGAGTCAAAAGAGTTATTTTAAGGAAAATTACATCAAGAATGGAGCTAATTCCCCAGTCCCGTAACCTTAACCAAACCTAATCAAGCCTAACTTAGCCCAGACCTTCACCCGAGCACGTGTGTGTTTAGTTTATGCTTTTTAGATTTTTATTTTGTGTCGTTTTATTTTTATGTTCTTATTTTAGATTTATTTAGAATTTTTAGGATTTATTTTCTATTTCTTTTTATTTAGTATAATTTTAGTTTTATCTTTATTAATTTTTATTTTTATTATTTTTAAGTTAGTTAGTTTTAATTTTTAGTTAGGTGTACAAATTAATCACACACACATACCCTAAACCCCTATACATTCATACACCCAAACAACTCACTCACACACACCTTACTTCCCATACACTACACTACATGCAATCATCACCACACCCATCTTCAACCTCCCACCAAACCCATCTTCTCTCTCCTCCATTAAACAAATACCCACCTCTTCTCTCTCTCCTCAATCACCACCACTCTCTCCAAAACCTCCATTAACATAAACCCACCTACCTCCACCTTATGCCCAAACTCGACCTCAAACCCGAGACCCAAAACCGATTTCTCCCTGCTTAATCCGGTCGTTCTTGTCCAATCCAATTTCCCCTCCAAAAATACAAACCCTTAACCTATGGCACCCGTGCCCATTTCGAACCCATAATCCAACACCTTCCCAACCACCAGCAGTCCCTTTACCCCCTTTGACCCACTGCAAATCCAATCCGTGTCGACCCATACATGCAAATTCCGAAGCCCAATCTCCATACCATCATAACCCATGACCCTCTTGACCTCAATCCACCTGCCATGGCAGCCTCCGATCGCGACCCGAGCACCCCATCTCTAATTCGTGTCCAAACCCAGAGACAACACGATTCCACCTGCATAATACAAACAAACTAAATCACAAATAAACCAAATAACAAAATCCTTTTACCCCACATGTGTTAAAAAAAACTTAACCTCAATATCCATTTTACCCCCAACTAACTCCTTTTACCCCAATAACCAAAATGCCTATTAACCAAATCTGATTTTTATTTTCTCACCCCTCATTCACATGACCTCACAAAATCCATGCACATTTGTGCATTTCCCCATTTTACCCCAACTTATCCTCACATCCCTCATGTACATTTAATCCCTACCCAATTTACCCAAAGCTATATGCATACTATTTAAAGAAGATGGAGACCATTTTGAGAAGGGAGAATAATGTAGAGAGAATTCTATAGAGTTAGGTTAGAGATAAAATTTTAGAGAGAGAAATACAATTTTAGTTTTTTTGGGTTAAGTAGAAAGTAAATTAGGGAAATACTTTGTAAACAGTATTTAATTTAGAGATTTGTGAGGATAAATTGTGAGTAATTCAATTGAGTATTATATTGAATTGATTATTGTTAGAGGCTCATATTGGATGGATGGTGCTTGATTTCAAAGAAATTAGAGTTCAATTTCACTTCAAGAGATTGGGTTTGATTGTTCGCTGCTCTTCTATTTCATTTTATTAGACTTTTATTATTTGTTCATCATGTTTAATATCATGTTAGGCTAAAGCCCCTTTCAAGGGGTGCGGTGACCCATTATTTGATGTTAATCCATTTTAATTATTTTATTTACATTAAAATTCTATTTGATAATTAACTTTACACTCTTACTTTTTATTTACGCCTCGAGGGAGGGTAAATGATTTTCGAGAGAAAATCAAAATTCTAGTTATATCATTCAAACTAGTTTAGTCGATCGATCCTAGCGGATGATTTGTTAGATGATGTTGGATATACATTTCAAGAGTTCTAAGAGTGTTAAATTTAATTTTATAAAATGTTATTGTAAAAATTACATTTGCAACAAGAGTTGATTTGTTATTTTGATACTTACTTGGGATAATTAATTTTAATGAATTAATTAATTTTAATTAACTAGAATATATAGTGTCATCTTATCCCTTGTTAGTCCTCACTTTTATTTCCTCACCATTCTCATATTTTAGATTTTTACTTAGTTAGATTTACGTAGTATCTTCACTTACTTTTATTTACATCTTTGATTTAGTTTAGTGTCCCACAAAAATTGTTTTAATATTTGAAAAGCTAAAAAAAATAGAAAAAGTTAAAAGCCCGAAAAAAAAAGTGAATTACAATTGAGTTTATCTCTAGTTCCACCCCCTTGATGTGGATTTATACCCTTACTTACTTATACACTTTAGTTGTTATATATTTCTGTAGGTAATTGAGGTTTTGATTAATTTGGCTTCGACAATAACATCCATACAAAAGTCAAGTTATTAGCGAACTATTTAAATTAAGTTGGGACGCGCGTGGGAGTCGTGTTGGGACTAAATTAAAAGGGAAAAAAACAATTCATCCATATGGTAATTTAAACTGTGCCAATGAGTTCGGAAGGGTCAAAATAGGCAAAAAATTCTACCTGGGGTTTGATTTAGGTTCAAGGTCAATTGGGAAGCAAAAGGACAACCCAGAGGGGTATTTTGGTTATTTTCTGGGGGAGGTGAACAGTATCTGTGGAATTGGAGTTTTATTATTTAAGATTAGAGTGTGGTAAACCAGAGATTATTTACCAAAATACTAAGTTGAATAAGGGTGATAACTCTAGGAAGAGGAGGGGTTTTGAGAGAAAACTAAGGGTTGCACCACCACCGAAAAAGTGATTGGAATGGAGGAGCAATCATACTACATACATCTTCACCAAAGGATCAGACATACATCTTAAGGAAAGTGTACTTATTGTTCTAATTATTGAGTATAATATCCATGTTAAATTAGAAGACATAAACATCCATGAAAACTATAAACCAAAGATGAAAATTTGATGATTTTGATGTAATTATTGAAATGGAAATTATTTAGGATTATTCATTTGATGAAATTAGAATTAACACCATGAAATTTTGGGTTTAATTTATGAAGTAATTTGGGGTTTATATGTGTTCTTGAGAAAGAATTCTATCATGTAGATTTTCTTGAATTTAAAATAAGATTATTATGATTAATCAAAATTCCAAGATGATTTTGATATGATTTGATATTATAAATCATGTACATACTTGGGTATATCCTTTGGGATGAATTATAAGGATTTTTGAATCATTTGGTGGAGGTTTTGAGGATGAATTATGTTACAACTCGTTCTGCACAACTTTATAGTTTTAAGTTTTTTCCAGATCGAAGCAAAAAAGCCTCAAAATTGTAATTTTCATTTATGGGCATATTGTAACTTTATCGAAAAAAAGGATTATTTTGAATTAAAATATAATTCGGGCTCCGTATAATGTGTCTGGGTTTTGGACCAATAAGTATGAATTGAAGGTAGGTACTGGAATAATTAATTAAATCCTTTCGGTTAATAAGAGATGTTAGGAGTAATGGCAAATGTGAATAAAATGTGAATTATTAGTTATGGCATAAATTGAAATACACTACATATGGGATTTGTATATGAGATGAGAGTATAACCACTTTTTCATATATATATATATATATATATAGGTGGAGTGAATACCTATAATATAATTGAGATTTATAATACCATAATATGTAGGATATTCGAGATCTAAGTATACTACATATGAGACTTATGATATGGGACTTGCTTATTCCATATTGTTGATATATATACATAGGTTGAGTGTATACCTATATGATGATTTGTATGTATGACATACCTAGCCTACTTACTATCGATGAGAGGTTTGCTCTTTGAGGACAGTCATATCCTGATGAGCCTTTAGGGGGATTTTTGACTTCTGCTTCAAAATATAGAACCTAGGTACGGGTTATCTGTGATAATGATAGTGGTGACGGTAATATAGGTGCGTAGGTATATGTGTAGCCCATAGGCTTGGAACTGTTTTCGCCTCCAATATGTGTGATTTGTGATGATGGTTCGAGTGAGATACTGAACCAACAGTCCTTTATACACAGTGACGAGATGTACTGAGACTAGATAGCAGAGTAGTGCATGCGCCGCAGCTGTGTCTCGGGGTGCATTATTGTATATATATAATATAGTGAATGTGTATATGTACATGTGACATTATCTATTGTGTGATTTACGTAGACGTGAAAGATAAAGAAATCTGAAATAAATTAAGTATGAGTACATTTAATTATATGGAGATTTGTATTAATATATTTATTTATTACATGTATTGTGAAGGAAATACGTGGGGAAATATAATGTCTATGCTTAGTTGATACAATGAGATAATCTAGTGAAAGTGAAAATAGTAACTAGAATAAATTGAGAATACGTTAGGCGTGCACATTAGTTGAGAGGTGATAATCTCAAGTGAGAGTTTGAGGATCTAACATATATATAATAGTTGCTAATTATAGCATTTATTCACTTGCTATTTCTAAAATATTTTACAATCGGTCTTTGACCGGTTTCTCTTACATATTCTCTTCCCTCTTGTATATTCTATATTAGGTGTCCAGCCACAGGGACGCCCAACTTAGAGGATCGCATATTTATTCGCTATGGGTGCTTTGGAGGACGGACCTTGCATTAGACGCATCATTTTATTAATTCCTTTGCTCTGTAGTCATTTTCTTCTATGGCATGTTACCAATGGATCCTTGTCATTTTCATTCTATCTCAGTCATTAATTTTACTTATGTTGGTTTTGGATACATTTGGTTTGACTTGGTTTATTATATTGAGATGTTTTAGACTGGGAAGTTTATTCCAGTTATATTAAATAAGTTGTGATGGTTATTATTTATTATTCATTGTTGTGGATTGGGTTATATCATAAATGATTGGGATTATTAAAAAGGAATTCGGTTTAAAATTAAAAGTTTTAACACTAGCTTAATTGATTACTAGGTGGTTAATAATGAAAAGAAAAAAAATTATTTTTCGACGGTGATGCTAAGAATGAGCCAACTGAATAATTCGAATTAATTGGATAAAGGATTGATCACCTGGTATTTAATTAAGCGTGTTGTTACAGGTGGTATCAGAGCATCAGGTTATTGTGTCCTTAGCATCTGTATAAATTTCTACGTTTTAGCATAGTGTTCTTTAGTTTAGAGCCCTATTATTTGGAGGTTTTATTCCTCTATGTATTACGACTTACATGCTCCTGCCAGGAAACATACGTGATATAATTCTTATACAAGCTCGGTCGGGCATTGATGAGTAGCGAGGGTCGTTAGAAGAACAACAACAGGAGGACTCAACCGAAGACTTAGAAGATTTTGGAAAGGGTTATTTAGATAGAACCCATGAAAATTTTTGTTCAGGCTGAGGACGATAAAAAAGTCGCTTGGGAGATGTAGTTTCTAGGAACCGTCATGGATGACATTTGTACCATTTCAAAACCTACCCACCAATGTCAGTAAAAGGCTAAGGAGCCAGAAGTACTCTTGTGAATGAAGAAATCCAAATACAATTATTTAGGGTAAAGTGTAGAAACACACAGGACTTGAACATTTCGGGTGAAATTTTTGTTCATGGGAAGTGATGACTGTTAGACATCACATATAAAAAATCATTTGGGAAGCTAAAACGAGAAAATATAGTATGGTTAGGCTGTGAAATTATCCACTTTATGTTTAATCGGAATATGAATAGAATTTTGAACTTATTTCATATAGGAGAGAAACAAAGTTCAACGCGAAAGATCAGTGAACTTTTTTAACAAATTCTTTAC
Source organism: Sambucus nigra (assembly GCA_949130495.1). NCBI lineage: Eukaryota > Viridiplantae > Streptophyta > Magnoliopsida > Dipsacales > Adoxaceae > Sambucus > Sambucus nigra. The sequence continues at coordinate 473,399,098 of OX422208.1, read as the reverse complement.
CCAATGAAGAATGGGGTACCTTGCAGATAAGAAGAGTTCATTATGTGGAATAACTCGTGAGTTAAATACTTAAGTGTAAATGGGAAAATCTAATGAAGACGACTAGGGTTGATCTCGCCAACAAATTCCGTAATGCCCTAAGGAGAAAGGGATCTAGGAGGGTTGGGGAAAACCTAGCCGCAAGGCAAATATTGAATTCATTTGTGATAGTGAAACATTAATGGACGGTATAACCAATGGGGAATCTATTTAAATTCTTACTAAGCGGCGATGAATTCATCCTATACCAATGAGGTTGACCATGTGTTTTATGGGACTAGCAGAGCCAAATGAAGAGTGGAAATAGAAATTGGGAGCTAAGACTGCCCGGTCCAAGAGAAGGACGTTCCAAAATAGTCATTAGGACAAGTGGAAGGGGAATGATAAAGGCTTTCCCTATGTGTAGAAACATAGACTACTAGTGTTGAATGTGTACACGTTGATAAGTGAGACCAATAAGTTTAGGAATGGTAAACCATGCCAGTTAGGCATATCAACTAGAGGAGTGAAATTTCCACTGGAGGAATTGGGTCAAGAGAATTAGGCCAAGTGAATTTACAACCCGAGAGCAGTGGGATTAGGCAAAACCGGTGGAGTCCTCAACAACTATAGCATACCGTAATTCAGGGTCGATGGGACCCAGGAAGTAAAAAGGAGGCCAGTAAGTCCATAATTGAGGCCTAGAGAATTGGGACCAATGTTTTAATGATGGGCGTGTAGCCGTAGAACAAAATAATTTGCCCACTACGAGGAGGGGGAAACTATTGGATGAAATCCTAGATATATAATGATTGTAGATGCTCATGGGTCATTTTGACAGCTAAGTGCTGGGACCCTACGATTGGGCGAGACTAGTGAAGTTTTGTTTCATCCTTATGCGTAAAGGATTAATTCAAGTAGAACGGGTGTGTCACAATATATATTAATTATTAACACTAAAACTTCGTGTGCGAGTGGAGTTTAGTGGGTATGATGGTTTTAACTGTTGGGTTGAAAACGTATTTATAATTGATAATGGGACTTTTTGATGTCGTCCGTGAGTGAGACGGGTGGGCACTAAAAACATATTTTGTCATTATAATTTACCACTACCTGAGTTAGCAAAGTAGAGCTTATTATGGTAATTTGTAGGGATTAGTTACTAAATGTTTGAGCTATAGTAGATTGAATGATAAGACTATCGTGCTCAATATTCTAAGTGAGTAATATTTGTGGTGAGGTGCCACATGAAATAGGGTTGGGCCTATAAATATATATGAAAATTTCATGGTATCGTCGACATCAGTGAGTATGCTGTATTGTTATATGTAAACTCGGTGTATAGGAATTTATTTACAAATGTGACTCAGGATACATTATGATATTTATCAAGCAACAAAATATAGATCGTGAGAGAGGCATGTTTCATGTTATTTCTAAGGGGCATAAGTTTTTTTTAATATACGGAGATTGTGGGAAGGTACATATTATGGACTGAGTTCCTTAGGAATCTAGACGACCGACTATGTTAGGTAGTAGTGTATCGGGAGGGTTTCTTGTCTGGACTTTTCTTTGTGAGACATCCCACGTATGAAACTAGCGAACGTCGGGTGTTGGAGAGAAGTTTGGTCAATAGTACATAAGTTTCGGTTTTTGGTCATTATACATATACAAGAATATAACTAAGAGATGATAATTCTAATACGACTTAAGGTCGGCAGAGACGCCTAATCCCGGTATCATTATGAATAGAATAATGATGCCACTAGAAGAATGATTAAGTTATGACTAGTGGGGTGGTTGAATGTACTTCTATCCTATCAGCATGCCAAGCACACGAGAATCGATTTACGAGTGGTACATATTATTTGGTCAATAATGCACGTGACATAGGGTGTATGGGCGCCCTAGGTGATTGAATCAGAAAGTGGATTATGATTGTCATGTGAATTCGACAACATTTAGCTAGGGAAGCCGAAGCTTATTCCGTAAAATTTGTCAGAAGCTTACATTTCAAAAGAAACTAATTTTTAGAGCAGTAAAAGGAATTCTAACACGCAATGAGGTAAAGTCACATGGATCACAGTTAGATGTACATTTGAGAGAATATAAGATGTATTAAGTTACAAATGACGATGATGATGGGCTACAATGAAGAGAAATATTGCTCAATTCATTTGAAATGGGTGACTTGTTTATTGCTAAAGAGTGGACCATCCGAAAACAGTAGGGATATCTCAACCAGTAGAAGGGGAAATCATTCCAAGATTTTTATCGCGAAGGTAACTCTACTTTCTAAAGGGGTTATGATCCTATATGGGTGATAGTGGATTGGTTTATCGAAGTAGCTCACATTATGGCAGTTAGGGCTGATCATACTATGGGATAGTATGTGTTGATCTTTATAACCGAGATAGTGAGGGTATATGGGGTATCGCTTGATCTCATGTCCAATTGGGATAAGATCTTCTTCATTGGATTTTAGGATAGTGTTCACGAGGCCATAGGTATTGAGTTGTGATTGAGTACGGCCTATCATCCGTAGATCAATTGGCAGAATAAGAGGACTAATTAGATATTGGGAAATAAACTATATGTGTACCCTTATATCTTAGGGGAGAACGAGCATAGTCCCTTCCATTCGTGGTGTTTGTGTACAACAAACTCATATAAGCTCACTTTTGGGCATGTCTCCAATTGAGGTATGGCACGGTAAGCCTTGTTGTCCTCCTGCTTGTTAGTTAAGCATAGGGAATCGGTAACTATTACAAAGATTAGATATGAGTTGGTACTTAGTAAATAATGCGGGTAAAATATATACTACACAAATAACCTACTTGGGTGTGATCGTCACGAGACGAGATCATATGCATCTTAAAATTGATTAATCTACTAAGGTGCAAATAGTAGAAGGATAGATAACGAATATCTAAAATAAAGTTTAAGAAGTCAAACATAAAAGATACGGCTTGGGCAAGAACCTACGTGACAGGGTAACCTGGATTTTAAAACGAACATTCGTTAGGTGTTCATTATTAAGGGCATTTGATAGCATACTGTAAGGGCGGTACTGAGTAGTATACTTGTAAGCGTGAGGATGCAGTGCGCAACATATAGCCAGAGTTGTTCTTATCTGGTATACATTTTCTGAATTTCGGGATGAAATTCCGTTGTAATGGGGGAAGTACGTAATACCCCATAATCTTAATGACTTTTAAAATAGGATTAATTAAAAGTAAAATGGGTATTAATTGAAATTAATTATGAATAATAATTGGAATTAATCCAGATTGAATAGTACTACCGAATAAAGTAATATGTGATTGATATTGAATATTACATAGTGATTAAAAGTAATATATGATTATATGGCCACGAGTGAATAATATGCGAGCTATTGAAATTAAGTCGGGAAGTGCATGAGTCGTGTCGGGACTAAATTAAAAGGGAAAAAGGGAAATTATTTTTAAGTCATTCATACGGTCATTTTGATTGCGCCAATGAGTTCGGAAGGGTCTAAATAGGCAGAAAAGTCTATCCAGGGGTTTGATTTGGGTCTAGGCTCAATTGGGAACCAAAAAGACAGCTCAGAGGGGTATTTTGGTCATTTTCTGGGGGAGGTGAATAGTACCTACGGGACTGGAATTTTATTATTTAAGATTAGAGTGTGTTAAATGAGAGATTATTTACCAAAAGACTAAGGAGAGGAAGGGAGAGAACTCTAGGAAGAGGAGGGGGTTTGAGAGCAAACCAAGGGTTGCACCACCTTGCCCCACCATTGAAAAAGTGATTGGAAACGAGGATAAAGCATCATACATACATCTTCACCAAAGGATCATACCTCCACCTTAAGTCAAGTGTAATTCTTGTTCTGATTAGTGAGTATAATATCCATGTTAAATTAAAAGGGATAAACATCCACAAAAACTATAAATCAAAGATGAAAATTTAATGATTTTCATGTAATTCTTGAAATGGAAATTATTTGGGATTATTCCTTTGATGAAATTCGAATTAACACCATGAAATTTTAGGTTTAATTGGTGAGAGTATTTGGGGTTTATATGTGTTCTTGAGAAAGAATTCTATCATGTAGATTTTCTTGAATTTAAAATAAGATTAGTATGATTCATCGAAATTCCATGATGATTTTGATATGATTTGATGTTATAAATCATATATATACTTGGGTATATCATTTGGGATAATTTATAAGGAGTTTGGTATCATTTGGTGGAGGTTTTGAGGATGAATTAAGTTACAACTCGTAGGTAGAAATAGGTAAAAAAATACAAACATTGTATGAAAAATTTAGGAGTGTTTTAAGAAAAATTTGGTAGTGTGCTCATGTTTTTTTGTATAAACTCACGTTATGCACAAGTTTGTAGTTTTAAGTTTTTTCAAAATCGGAGCAGAAAATCCTCAAAATTGTGATTTTTATTTTTGGGCAGATTGTAACTTTATCGGGAAAAAATGGATTATTAGGAATTAAAATATAATTTGGGTTTGTTATAATGAGTCTGGGTTTTGAACCAATAAGTATTAATTTAAGGTAGCTACTGGAATAATTAATTAAATCCTTTCAATTAATAAGAGATGTTAGGAGTAATGAGAAATGTGAATAAAATATGAATTATTAGTTGTGGGATAAACTTGAAATATACTACATATGGGATTTGTATATGGAATGAGAGTATACCCATTATATAATATATATATATATACATAGGTGGATCAAATACCTATAATATAATTGAGGTTTAAAATACCATGATATGTAGGATATTCGAGATATAAGTATACTACGTATGAGACTTGTGATATGGGACGTGCTTATGGCTTATTGTTGATCAATACATATATATATAGGTTAAGTGTATACCTATATGATGATTTGTGTGTATGACATACCTAGCCTACTTACTATTGATGGGAGGTTTGCTCTTTGAGGACAGTCATATCCCGATGAGCCTTTTTTTTTTTAACTTGTGCCTCAGAATATAGAACCTTGGTACGGCTACCTGTGATAATGATGGTGATGACAGTCATATGAAGCGTAGGTATGTGCATAGCCCATAGTCTTGGAACAATATTCTCCTTCAATATGTGTGATTTGTGATGATGGTTCGAATGAGATACTGAACCAACAATCCTTTATATAGTGACGAGATATACTGGGACTAGATAGTAGAGTAGTGCGTTCACTGTATTATTTCATATATATAATGGAGTGAATGTATATATATATATATATATATATATATATATATATATATATACATGTGACATTATCTACTGTGTGATTTATGTAGACGTGAAAGATAGAGAAATTTAAAATTAATTAAGTATGATAATACTTAATTAAGTTGAGATTTTAATTAATATATTTATTTATTACATGTATTATGAAAGAAATGCGTGGGGAAAGATAAGGGCTATGGTTAGTTGATACAATGATATAATCAAGTGAAAGTGAGAATAGTAACTAGAATAAATTGAGAATACGTTGGGCGTGCACATTAGTTGAGAAGTGAGAATCTCAAGTAAGAGTCCGAGGATCTAACATGTATATAATAATTGCTAATAATAGCATTTATTCACTTGTTGTTTTTAAAATCTTTTACAATCGGGCTCTGACCCATTTTCTCTTACATATTTTATTCCCTCTTGTATATTATATATTAGGTGGAGGATCACATATTTATTCTCTATGGATGCTTTGGACGGTGTACCTTTCATTAGACTCATCATTTTATTGATTCCTTTACTCTGTAGTCATTTTCTTCTATTTCATGTTGCCAATGGATCCTCATCATTTTCATTCTACCTCAGTCATTAGTTTTACTTATGTTGGTTTTGGATACATTTGGTTTGACTTGGTTTATTATATTGAGATGTTTTAAACTGGGAAGTTTATTCCGGTTATATTAAATATGTTGTGATGGTTATTATTTATTATTCATTGTTGTGGATTCGGTTATATGATAAATGATTCCTATTGTTAAAAAGGAATTTTATTTAAAAGTAAAAGTTTTAACACTAGCTTAATTGATTACTAGGTGGTTAATAATGAAAGGAAAAAAATTATTTTTGGACAGTGATGCTAAGAATGAGCAAACCGAATAATTCGAATTAATTAAATAAAGGAATGGCCACCGAGTATTTAATTAAGCGGGTTGTTACAAAGAAACAGTGCGCTCATCCACTTTCAATCTTCTTTTGTTCGGACACTCGAGTCCTCACATGAGAAGAAGGAGGAGGTGTTGTCTCTACTTATGCTGTAACAAAAATTTTCACATCTATGTCTAGATGCTTCCTTTTCGAGTTGGACTTAGTTTTGGCCTTCCACTTTCCCTTTCATATGGTTGCCTGAGCTTTAGGCTCAGGATGTTTGGCAAATATTGACTCCTCATGCACTGGTCTCACCAAAATAGGGGTGAACTGCTCGAGGTGAGTCTTCGCAAAAGTACTTCAATACTAAAGATATTTTAGGTCCTCTTACCCAAGTACTTATCATTGTTGGGAATTTTGATGGGAATAGATTCACGGGGCACATCCCTTAATAAATTCTTGATCAGTAAAATTTATCGTTTCCATAAGACAAACCACGAGGGATTGAACGAAGGGAGGTAATCATGAGTAGAAATAAATAAATCAACAAAGCTATTAGTTCTTTGGACCATCCCCTCGAAGGTGAAATTGTCATAGACCTTCAAATATAGTTATACTCGCAAGTGGCTAGAGGGATCATTTGAGATACAAATCCCTTGGTCATATCCAAACTATCTCCTCACTCATTATTAGTGATAAAACTCTACTCCTTGCCCAAGTTCAGTAAGTGATGGGAGAACACAAGGCTAGACCATATCCATAACATAAATATGAGGACAATCAGTTACCGACTCCAAATCTGTAGGACGAAAGAAAGTGATAGGAGAGGCTATGAAGAAGCCCCAAGAAAATACACTACCTACTCATTTGGATTAAGGGTTTAAAGATAACTCATCAATGTTGTCAATTAAAGATCACATGGCTTATTTGGGGTACTTATTATGTCATCTATATATCCGAGCAGCTTGACTGTGCAATAAGCGATAGCTACACTAAAAAGGATAATTTGTCACTTTTGATCCGACAACCCTTGTCATGATCATTGAACATGATAAAAAAACATGTTTTTTATCACGGTCAATGACCGTGACAAGTCTATGACAACAGTTTATCACGGTTAATAATCGTGGCAAGTTCTTGACAAGTACAGTTGTAAAAGTCTTGCGCCATGCATGATACTGGTTTAAATAAATTCATAAATTCTAACCACAAACTTATTTAATTAGAGTCAATTTTAAACCACCCTATGTCGAATCTTTCCCATCTAGGGCTAACCTACCCATAACTTTTGATCCAAAGGAGGAAGAATTAAATAAGGTTAAGGAAGACCTCAAGATGTTTACCAATAAGTTTGACCAAGTCCGAATCTCTGGGAACTACAAGGATTACACCCATAAGTGTCCCTATCCTAAAACAAGGCTGCCGAAAAAGTTCAAGATGTCGAACAGTGAGAAGTTCAAGGGTAAAGGACACCCAATTGTTCATCTCCAAAGTCACCATCGAGCCATGACTCTCGTAGGTGCCTTGGAGGAAATAATGGCCGAAATGTTCTAACAGACTTTGAATGATAGCGCTCTTCGCTAGTTCTTATCTCTCGAGGAGTCCAAAATCCACAGTTCAAAAAATGTTGCTTGAAAATTCACATCATAGTACAAGTATAACGAAGAATTGGAGGTTACCCGCCGTGATTTAAAATTGCTCAAAAATAATCTTGGGGAATCAGTCAGTAACTTCATAGTAATATGGAGAGAGAAAGTGGCCACCATGACCAATTATCCTTCTAAAGAGGAGCAAGCCAGTATCATGAAGAGTAATTTCTCACCCCTGGTCCAAGCGACAATGGGAGGATAGTACTTCCCTTATGTTTGAGCCCTTTGAGAAGTAGGAGTGGAGATTGAAGAAAGCCTTGCCAAGACAGAAGTTGAGCCAAACAAAGTATTCGGACATTTCACTCCCAAAAAGTATGAGAAGCCTGCCAAAACCGCAGTTTCAACCATCAATAACATCTCTCAGCCTACCACTTCATGGGCACCAGAAAATCAACCTAACCCAGTCAGAAAGGAATACATCGATCTTCACGCTCCCCTCTCCAAAGTTTGCCAATGCCTTTTAAGCCGAAATTATATTAAGCCATTGGACCCTCGTCCATTAACAAACCTACTTCCCAAAAATTTCAAACCAGATGCCCATTGCGACTTTCCCCAAAGTGACGACCACACCACTAATCAGTGTTTCCATCTTCAAAATTTAATCCAAGGTCTGATTGATCGTGATATCATTACCCCACCAGAAAATTCTAAACCTAACACTACCCATAATCCACTCCCAAATCATACAAATATCATCTTCCTATAAGAAGAACCAAAATTTGATCCATTTACCCAGTAAATCACCCATCATACCAGTATATTCCCCTAAACCCCTCAAAGTTGGCCCATATTTTCTCTTCCATTATACATGTTTTATCGATCAGGCTCTATCACTTCTTATTAGATCATGCATTATTGTTCGTAGCCGCTCCGGAGGGAAAGATATGAAATTATCATCAGTATTGAACCAACTCCTGGAGTTCGGGCTAAATTTGCCCTCAGAAATGACCATTGATTACCAAAGATTTAGCACATTATTCTTAGAATCTTAAAAGTGGGATCCAGAGTCAGATAATTGGGTAATACCTATTGATGAAGTCAGTTTAGATGATGTCGTCCAGATCATGGCAGACTATTTCGACAGACAAGCAAAATTTTCAACGTGTTCAAACAACGTGATGGTTTGAAACTAAAAGTGCACCTAGTGCTTTTATTTTTACATCTACCCGCCGAATAGGAGGATGTATACGAAGAGGTTGTTGAGGTTGTGGAGTGTATTGACTTTTTTTAGAAAGATGATGTCATTGCCACCGAATAGGGGGATGAATTGGATAGTTCAGGTGAAGAGTAACACTCAGAAAAGACTAGACCAATAGTCAGAATATGTGGAATGATATCGTTTAAGGAGCCGCTAGGAGAAATAAACAAGGTGGATGAAAAGCTCGAGATAAATGAGGAGATATTTTTTCCCTCTTCTGTGAAGCATATCACTAGATCAGGGAGGCATTACCAGGTTCCAAAGCCGCAATCATCAGCAAATGACAAGGGAAAATGTATTAAGAATATTCTTATTCCAAAAATGACCCTCGAAGAGAGGAAGATCCTCAATCACTTGAAGAAAACCCAAGCTAGAATGACTCTATGGGGACTCTTTATGTCTTCCCACCTGCACCAGAATGCCTTGATCAAATAACTTATCGGGCTCACTGTCCCTCCTTCCAACATGTCAGGAGAATAAATGAATCTGGTTAGATGTCTAACCTCTTCAATATTTCTCTCCTTCTCCGAATAATAAATCCTTAAGATTGGTCAAAATCCCATATATACTCTCAATATCTCTGTAGAAGTCATGGGAAAGACCATCCCACTTTCTCTTGTCGATAATGGACCAGCTCTTAATGTTTGTCCATTGATAACCCTCAATTGCGTGGGACTGAAAGTGAGGGACCTTTATCCAACCTCTATCGTGGTGCACGCTTATGATATTACCCGTCAAGAAGTGACGTGGTCCATAAATCTTACAATAGGGGTTGGCCATATTAATCCTATTATTGAATTCCTGGTCATTGATATCCCCTCTTATTTAAATTTGTTGCTTCGATGATCATGGCTCTATAGTATCAAGGTTGTGTCTTCTTCCCTTTAGCATAAACTGAGGTTCTTCTCCGATGGGCAGGTCATCACCATCTTAGGCGATGATGATAACACTGAGAATGTAAGCACCAGTAATCCAATACTTGGGATACATTATGGGGAGAATGATATGCTTCTTTCAAGTTTCCAAGTCGAACCACTTCTACTCCCAGTAGGGGACGATTTCAAAGATAGGTTTTGTCCGAAATATAGCCCCCATGGCAATGTTAGTATAATCAAGATGTTCAAAGACATGAACTCCATGCCCGGACTAGGGCTAGGACAATAATAATAGGGAATATTAGAACTCATAGTGTTAGATAAGGCTTTTCCTCCTAATGGCCTGTGTTATCAACCATTAGCAGAACAACTCATAATGGTCCGCCAATCTCTATTGAAAATATGGCTACAAATCACCAAACTATCTTAGGAGATCCATTCAATAAAAAAATCATCAGAGAGGGTGCAGATTTTGCCTTTTACGGCTTTCTCGAACCCTGGTATGATTATGTGGACAAGAAGATGAATCTAAGAATGGAGATATTTTTTCAAAAATGGCTAATCATGGGCCGAAAGTTCCCAGCATCATATGCGACCACTCATTTAAAAGACTAGAGTTACTATCAAATATTTCAAGGGAAATGACTCCAAGGATTCATTCAACTTGCAGACACTAGAGCTGACACTCTGTATGATCCACTATAGTGCTACATTAGCGGATCCATCCTACCTGATTAAAGTTACTGATACACCTCTCCTATACTAGCATGCTATACCAGTTCCACTTGTTGAAATACAATCCAACTCTGATGATTATCCCATTTCCTTTTCTTTTGTTATTCCTCCTTATTCTGATGTCAGTGAGACCTCCTTTGATGAGGTTCTCAACGTTGTTTTTCCTAACGATGAAGTAAACGAATATTTTGAGTATCTTGTTGTGCCTTACATTGATTGTCTTGATCCTAATCAAACTCTTGATGATGATTATTTTACAAATGAACAATTCTTAATTGATCTTAATAAGGTTAATAACAAACAACATAATCACATTCAAGTTATTGAAGATGAAACTGTTGTTATTAATCTCAGTTCTAGTAACCAACTACGCAAAATTAGGATAGGGTCTATCCTTAACGAGCATGAATGCGTGCAACTTGAAGAATTATTAAAGAAATTTTTGGATGTCTATGCATGGACCTACAATGACATGCCCTACATTGATCCCGAGATAGCTCAGCACGAGATTCCAACTCTCCCAGAATGCAAACCAGTCAAACGAAAACTACAAAATATCCGCATCGAAAGGTAGCTCAAGGTTAATGAAGGAATGGTCAAACAGTTTAACGTGGGTTTCATTCATGTGATCAAATATCCCACGTGGCTAATCAACATTGTACACGTGCCAAAATATAAAGGAAAGGTTCGCATGTGTGTTGACTACCGACACTCATGCTACTCAATATCGACATGATTGTGGACAATACAACTAGCCACGCTCTCAAGTCATTCGTTAATGGGTTTATCGGATGTAATTAGATCAAGATACACCCGAATCATCAATAGAAAATCGCATTTAGCACCCTTGGGGAACCTTCTATTACACCGTTATGACATTTGGTCTAAAAAATACAGGGGATACCTATTAGAGGGATGCCACAACCATATTACATGATCTGATACACAAAGAAGTCGGGTTCTATGTGGATGATATGATTATCAAGTCTAACACTAGAGAAGGTCATGCTCCCGCTCCTAAGAAGTTCTTCGAGCGGCTACGGAAGTTCCAGATGCGACTTAACCCACAGAAATATGTTTTTGGAGTTACCAAAGGAAATCTCTTGGATTTATGGCTAGTGAGAAAGGAATTAAAGTTGATCCTTCCAAATATAAGGCCATACTGTAAATGCTACCACCCCGAATGGAGAAGGAATTCCAAGTATTCCTTAGAAAATTACAATATATCAGTCGATTTATCAACCAATTGACCTCTATTCGTGAACCCATCTTCAAGATTTTTCAAAAGGATTCCACTAAGGTTTGGAATGAAGCTTGTCAAGAAGCCTTTGAAAGAATCAAGCAATACCTAACCCGACCTTCGGTACTAATGCCACCACAACCTGATTTACCCCTACTCCTATATCTGACCGTAATAGATATTGCAGATGGGGCTCTTTTAGACCAATACCTTGAAGAGTCCCGCAAAGAAAAGTCATCTACTATGCCAGTCACAAGTTGGTCGGGTACAAAATTAACAACACTTCCTTGGAAAAATCATGTGTCTCCCTTGTCTGGGTCACCCTAAAACTACAGCACTACATGATCGCCTTCCCCATCAAACTTGTGTCCCGAATGGACCCCATCGAGTACCTATTCGAGAAACCTGTTGTGTATAGCCAAATGGCCTGATGGTTGATGCTATTAGCCGAGTTCAATAATGTGTATGTCATGCAGAAATCCATGAAATAAAGACCCATCTCTGACTACCAGGCTGACTACCCTATGAAAGAAACTGATGTTTCAATTTCTGAATTTTCGGATGAGAATATCCTTTGTACCTCCAAAAATTACCTACAATGGCAAATGTTCTTTGATGGTACGACTAATAAGAAAGGGTATGGCATTGGGATACTCCTACTTTCCCCTGATGACTCTCACACTCCTATTGCCATTAAACTGTATTTTCCCTGCACTAACAATATAATCTAATAAGAGGCATGCTCGATCGGCCTCAAAGTTTCTATCAAGAAAGGAATTCGATACCAAGATGTCTACGGGGATTCAGCCCTCATCATCTCTTAAGTACTCAGAAGATGGAAAGTCTAGGACGAGAAACTCTTACCCTTCCATGCCCACATAGAATAGTTGGACTCCAAATTCCAAGATATCACCTTCCACTACCTACACCGAGAAAAGAATAACCTATCCAATTCCCTTACTACCTTAACCTACATGGTTGACATGCCCGATGGAATAACGATGACCCCCTTCCTGATGCAAAAGCAAGCTAAAACTACCCATTGCTACCATATTGGGCTCATCACAAAAGAAGATCCTGATATAGACGATTATTGATACTACCATATTTGGCACCTCCTCAAGCATGGTAGGTATACCCAAAACTCTGATAAGAAAGACCGCACAACCTTTTGCAAACTGGATGCCCAATACATTATCTTTGATAAAGAACTATTTAAGAGAAACTTCGATGGAACCCATTTACACTCGATCACATGGGCTGACATAGAAGAGATAATGCAGCAAACCCATAGCGAGGAGTGCGCACCCCACATGAATGAACATATGCTCACCAAGAAAATCATTCGACAAGGTTACTACTAGACTACCATGGTTTAGTATTTCACCACCTATGTTCAAAGATGTGTTAAATTCTAGAAGTTTTCCAACCTGCAATACTTGCCTCAGCGGGAATTATACAACATGACTTCTCCCTGGTTGTCCTCTACATTGGGCATCGACATCATAGGGAAAGTTACACCCAAAGCCTACTATGGGCACAAATTCATACACCAAAAGGGTCAAATTTGAGTCATACATAGTTATAAATTCTTAGAAGGTGGCCAAGTCCATCTGAAAAAATATCATTTGCTGATATGGGGTCCCACATGAGCTAGTGTCAGATAACGGGTTAGCAGAAGTCACACAAGTGCTCGAAGAGTATGAGATTCAGAGACACAAGTCTTATCCCTACAAACCTCAAACCAACGGTGCATTCAAAGCTGCTAAGAATAACTTTAAATCCATCAACAGTAAAATGATAGAGAGTTACCGAGATTGGGTCAATCAGATCCCTTATGCCATTTGGTCTACTGCACTTCTGAGAAGTGCGATTGTGTGATAATTGATTAAGTTCGCAAGTTTCCAATCAACCTTTATTTAATTCAACCCCTAAACATGCATCTAAGGTGCGTGTGTCAACTCATAAATACAGAAAGCATTTGACACAAATATATACTGAGACACAGATTTCAGGAAAAAAACCCTTTCGGGTAAAATCTTTATTTCACTATGAATATATAAATCACAACTTACAATTACATAGAGAAATCTGCAATGGATCAATGCGCAGCCAACCCACAAAGACACACAGTCTTGAACTCAACAAGAGAATACACGCAGCACCCTCCAAGGACTCGCAGCCCAAACAACAAAGAAATAACTGCAGCTCTCCTCAATGACATGCAACCATAACACTTTATAGAGACTCCCTCAGTAATAACACGCAACTCTCGGTTGTAAAGATCTCCCCACAAAGGTTGAACAATAGCAAAGTGCTTGTGTTCTAGTCTTCCAAAAGATTCACAAAAGTAATTGGGATTTTTGGGTGAATCAAAAAGATGTTTGGCACATCAAAAACCGAAATCTTATTGTGTTTGAACTCTTAGAAACGTTTTCTCAAAGAATTACAAAAAATACACCACCGAAATAGGAATTTTGAGTTGGTTCTCATGGATCTGTTCGAAATTATCCAAGGCGGATCGGTCCGACCTCGGATCGGTTCATTTTTAAAATGGGCTTCTTCGGTTTATCGGCGATCCGTGGTATACCGGTTCTTTGCACAACGGATCGGTTCGGTATAGAGGAGGACAGTTCCGGAGGTGGATCGGTTCGTTTTTAAAAGGGACGGACTGATACGGTTTACCAGAAAATAAAAAATCTTTCAAAAACCTCATTTTTCTTGAAAAAACTTACTTCTTATTTTTATAAAAAATCATTTTATAAAAATTTCCCAATAAAAAGTATGAAACTTTAAGGGACATAAAAACAAATCTTTACCAAGTTCATTCTCGCAGAGGTTATGATGTTAAAGACGCTTTGATATTCGGATCCGTTGATGTAGATGTGATCCTGAATTTCTTCCATGGTGTAACGGCGCACGACATACATATTGACAATGGACAAAAATGTCCTTACAACTTCAGTTCGAACATCTACTGGGGCTACCCCTTACTCTCTAGTATATGGCATTGAAGCGGTCCTACATGTGGAGCTAAAAATTCCTTCACTACACGTTATGCTTGAAAGAAAAGTAAATAAGGAAGACTGGAAGTGAAGTCATTTTGATGTGTTATCACTCCTGGACGAAAGAAGACAAAAATCTCTATATCATACACAAGGGTACCATCGCCTAATAGCACAATCATTCAATAAGAGAGTCAAGGACTATGGTGTCCGAGAAGGGAACTTATCCCTTAAGGAAATCGTAGAACCCATCTGGGACCCCTGAAGGAAATTCAAGCCCAATTGGAGAGACGCCCCTAAATTGTAAGGAGCATCCAATCTGGAGGAGCCACTATTCTCACCGACCTTAATGAAGAAGATATGATGCGTCCAGTCAACCTAGACCATCTAAAGAAATTCTACCCCTAGTCTGAAATCTCGGCGTGCTACGACTCTTCTCATCTCCCTTCTATTCTAAAAAGAATTCTTCATTTCCCTACTCAGAACTATGTGGGGCCTGATCCTCTAAAAATTATTTTACTTTCAAAAATAAAACTCATAAGATTTTCAAAACCTCCAGAGGTACGTAGGTAGCTCATACTATTTACATGAGCACGACCCCCTTCTTTTTCACAAAATGCTATTCTTTTCTTATCCCCGAGAAGGACAGTTCGTCTTTATCATTTACATGAGCAAAATGATTATGTATGCCTTAGAAATTGGTATAGATAATTCAAATGCAATACTCATCAAGAGGCACAACAATATAATTAAAATTTTCTTTATTCCATTGATGAAATTTTTTGTTACATTTACATCATCATAGGGAGTCAAACAACTTCCCCCGCCAACCTAACCTTATTTTCCTTAAAACAAAAACAAGCCAAACTACTCCTAAAACAACCCTTCCCAGAGAACAACTGGATACATAACTATACACAAAACCATACAAAAGATTCACAAATAAAACTCCCCAAGGATCCTACACACAACTTCGAGAATAACCAGCCCCATCATCATCATCTTCATCTTGGGGTTCCCAAACTTCCCCTGCTTCGATTGAATACTGAAGGCATTCCATGGAACGGTAAGCCCAGATTAGCCTAGGGAAAACCATAAAACCACCCTCCATGGTGTCAAACGTGGAAAACCACCTTTGCATGGTCTTCTCAACCAGCACTTTAGCCACTATCCTCTTGAAGTTGTAAGGTTATATGAACTACGGTTATTTCGTAAGAATACACACACTACACAATAAAAATTTGCCAAAGAGATAAATATTCCAATTTTAATACCCTTTGCAAATTATCAAGTTAGCAATAACAATTAACAATTAAACTGATGGAATTGACAACTTGATTAAGATATATAAATTTAGCCAAATTTTATCCATTTTACCCTACACATACATCTAGGTGATTAAATGATATAACATAAGAAAACATAACCACAACGCGCCGATGTATGAGGAAAATCCAAATGGGAAAAACTTCAGATTGTGGGGCCTAGAAAAATCCACTACAAATAAAGGTTTTACAAGGGAATCAAAAGACTTACAGACTTTACACACTAAGACATGCTGATGTCGTCTCCTCTACCTTCGTTTGTAATACGCGAAGCTCCAACACGTTGAACAACACTAATCTTGTCTCGGTATCCACCGAAGGCCAAAGAACCATCTTTACTCAACTAGGATGTAAGAATCCACCGCATATGTCCACGATGGAATTCAGGTTGAAAGCATGGGGTTTTAGTTCATTTAAAATCAAAATTGTGTTGGAGAGTTTGTTTTTATAAAAAGGAAGACTATAATTCTTCCTTGGAAATGTGAATGTTCCTCTTTGAAAAACTGTATTTTCATCCACTTTATGAAACTGGGAAAAGTAGTGGACCAAAGCAGTTATGCAAAATAACTCCTGAAAAGATTAAAAAAATCATAACTGACAAATCTCGTTCAAACGAGGTCATTCGAACGAGATTTCTGACGACAATCCAGTGCAATACAAGGAAAATCGTTAGAAATCTCGTTAGAATGAATTCGTTCGAACAACAATTCTAACGAACCTTCTAACGATATGTCTATGTAAATAGCTCAGGTTCGTTAGACCCAGGTGATTCGAATGACCTGGGCTGACTTCGAACGAAAAATATCATTTTCTCCAAAAATGATTTAAAATTAGGTTGAAAATTTTTAATAAATATTTTAAGTGAATTAAAGTTAACTCCAACACATAAATTGAATTTGGGTCATGTACTTTTTGGGAAAAGAGAATGGAATGCGATTTGATGAAGCGTGAAAAGTCAGATGCCCAAATCTACATGGATGATAGATGTGTGACATGTTAAGACCCAAAAATATTTTGTCTAATGGAATAGTCAATACTACAAATGACTCGATTGAGAATTTTTCCTTACAAATCTCCCCCTTTGGCTATCCCGGGACAAAAATACATAAAAAATATAACCCAAAGACACTGAATTTGCTAAGCTAGCCGTCAAGACGATTCTAAAGCCTATCCCAAAACCCCCAAAAAATGACAGAAAAACATACTCAACTGACAATTGGCTATAGAGATGTAGGCAATATATGGGCAAATGAATATGAAGTCCTACACACATGAAACAACAAACACATAAAACGCATGGGAAAAATAGAGAATATAAATCATGTAAACATATGTGAAACATATTAAAAGCATGTTAAACTCCCCCAACCAATAATTCCCCCTATCAATGTTTCTCCCCCTTTTTGTCCGGAAAAGACAAAGGGATAGTTTAAACATGCATGGTTAGAGAGGATGATACGAGGAATAAAAAATAGCAGCAAAATATCCAACACATGCCAATTGCATTATATGTAACAATAGAATCAAAACACGAAAATGATATCAATAACCAAAAATATGGAAAAGCAAATATCCAAACATAAAGGAGTATAAAACAAAGTTCATGATCTAATACAAGAGAGACAACATAAATAATTATGATCCTCTAGCCCTCACAAGTACATAGTCTGAAATAAACTTAAATATAAAGAAAGTTAGGGAGCTGGAGCGTCATTGGGGGAATCAACTGGAAGGGATCCTGAACTGGATGAGCATTCACCACTACGCATCTCCATGCGATGAATCTCCTCAAGATGCTCAAGTAGGATGGAATCACGACGAGCCTGGGATTCATCTCGATGAGCTTGAACCTCCTCCCGACGAGCTTAAGTATCACGATCCCGCTGCATGTTAAGCAAAAGTTCCTGCAATAATAGCCCTATCTTGGTGCCTTTCTTCTTGAATTTTCTCCACTTGTGAACAAACAGACCTAAGATCCTTTGATTCAAGTGGTGGGTAAGCACGAGAAGATGATGGTCTAGAGGGAGCACGAGTGGAGGTAGTAGAGAATTGTGAGGATGCAAATTGAGAGATAGTGATCTGTGGAGTATCAAGGGGTAAATAACCACGAGAGAGACCAATGGAGGACATATCAATTGTTTAGTATCGGGTCACATGGACATCTGAGGGAAGATGAGGGCATACCGCATCAAGATAATGGTAAGTGATAATAATCGCAAAAGGAAGTGTTTGCCTAATGGGACCTGATGGGTTGACTTTGACAGATTTAATAACCATAAAAATTAAGGCGGGGAGGTCAATGGCAGCTCTAATGCTGATAGCAAACATGAGGTCTGCATGCAACTTGGTAATGTGAGTGGAGTTGGCATGAGGAATGAGACAAGCACAAACAATCCAATCAAGTACCATAAAATCTGGATTTAAATTCTTATGATAAACGGTAACGACACCAGATTTAATAATGCGACTCACGGTGCTCATGATTAGACCAGGCACAGGACGAGAGTTAGGAGGCCAAGGATAAGAGGGATTTGTGACACGGGGTAAAGAGATAAGACAAGCGATGGATTCAGGAAAGACGATGATGTCGCGACCTCGTACTTTCGAGAAAATATGATCCTCACGAACACTCATCCAAAAGAAAAATTCTCTAATAAGGTCTGGATAAATAAAGTCAGTGAGATTGAAAAGAGGTCCCCAACCCAAATCAAAAATCTAAGAGTGAACATAGTGCCAGCTAGAGTGGGGAGATTGAAGATTTTTTCTCGAACATAGGATCGAGTAGAAAATCCTTGGGTATGATATTGGGTATGAATGGATAGAGTTCTCCAATGTAGTTTGAGACCTGGAATCGACGCATCAACATTCGTGTCCTCATCTGAGGAGGATGAAGATGAAGATGAAGAGGAACGTTCCTCAGGAGAGGAGCTTATTCTACGTGTACGGCGACTATGATTCGGCATAATAAGAGAACTAAAGTAGAACCTACCCAAAAATATGCCAACTGAACCTCCAAATAACACCATCAAAACTAAACAGTAACATAATCCCATCCTCCATTAGTAATAAACAAAAATATAGAAAAAAATTGAAATAAGTAAGAGCAGGTCCATGAAATTATAAAAAAATTATACTATAAGAAGATTTGATAATAGTCATGGAGCTCAAACTTATTGAGGGGCAACAAAAAATAAAGGAATAGTATATAACCCCAAAGCATAAACTATATATATATATATATATAAATGTGTGTGTGTGTGTCATTGGGTATATTTTATCAAACTTCATTTTATCCCCTCATATATACACACACACACATATAAGAGAAGAAGGAGAATACCGAAAAAATGGAAGAACTTGGATTCCCTGATGAAAGAAGGGTGTTAGAAGAAAGGAGATGGTTGGTGAGAAATAGAGGAGAGGGAAAAAGGAGAAGTGGACGAGTTGGGCAAAAATGGGGAGTGGAGATCGTGGGAAAGAGGAGAGAGAGAAAAGAAGTCGAGGCTAAAACGGTGGAAAAAAAGACTGAACTGCCGCTTAAAAACACATGCCATTTGAAAGAAATTGGAAAGTCATTCAAACGAACATTGAACGAAAAGACAGAAGCCTAGAAGCCAAAACTCGTTATAAAACTCGCTCGAACAAGATTTTCTAACGAAAAAACTGAGTTTTGAAAACTTCAAAAGAAACAAAAAAAATGTTAAAAACTTATAATAGAAGGCCTGAAAGGTTAGAAACCAAACATAATAATTTTTAAGATGTCCCAAGTAGTGTAGAGATTTCCAAACCATGAGAGCGGGAATGTAGGGGTGTGAATAATGCGAGTGAGAGCATTATAAAGACAACGCATAATTGCAAAATGCCAAACAATATATTCACGTAATATACACTCTCATACGCCTTGTGACTATAAATGGAATATGATGCAATACTATCCACAAAAACGAACACTTGGAAGATTAATGATTCTCATGCCAATAGCGTCACTAAAACGGAAGCAATAGGGATTAATTGTGCAAAACCATTGATCTTCAACCTATGTCTCTCATCAATATGAAATAAGCTCCTAAATTCTTTTGATTTTGAAAGAGCAACGATACTAACATCAAAATGAAAAATTAGCCTTGGCAATGTTTTTGATGCCACAATTGTTTTAGGCTCTTTTACATATTTGCAAATGCTGGCTATTCACGCATAAAAATTTTATTTTTCGTAGCCCGTGTCCAATGCTAAGAACAAATAAACCGAATGAATATAATGATAATTTTTCCAAATCCGGGCAATGGTTTTACATTCAAAAGATCGATTGCTCATAAAGGGTTGACAAGATTGATAAGACAACATCGCACTTCACTTAGTGTATGCCAAGTGACGTAGATAATCACTCAATTTCGTGAAGGGTGCGTGCAAATAAGGAAATATTATGAGGTAATCATAGTGAAATATATCATAAACAAGCATTAATGATCACAAGTGAGACGAAGTCCAAATTAGAATCTCATCGACATCCACATGGACATGGAATGAGATAGAGGTCTGAAAACATCATACACATTACTTATATGGGAAAAAAAATTTATGAAGGCCATTCTACTACAAATAAAAAAATGTATTTGAATTTTTATAAAATATATATATACAAGTAATAATCTAGTTCATAGGTATAAAAATAGACATGAGAAATAACCTAAACTAGATAAACGACTTCAATCTCAATCAATGGATCAAACCCTAATCGAGTTCCTAAGGTTTTCAAACCTAAGGGAATCTAGAGGTTTGATAAAGATATTGGCCAATTGTTTATCGGTGCCTACGATGCATAAGGAAACAATTTTCTCTTCAACCAATTCACGAATAAAATGTTCACGAATCCTAATATGCTTGGTTCTAGAATGTTGAACGGGATTACAGGAAATATGAATTTCACTTTTATTATCGCAATAGATAGTCATAGTTCCTTGAGAAATACCGCAATCTTCCAACATTTATTTCATCCAAATGAGTTGAGTGCAACAACTCCAGACGGCTATGTATTCGGCCTCCGCCGTGGACAAAGAAATGGAATTTTTTTCTTGCTCATCCATGAGACAAGTGCACTATCAAAGTAGAAACAACCGCAAGATGTACTTTTGAATCCATCAACATCTCCTTCCCAATCGTCATCTGAATATGCCAATAGACAATCATTGGTGTCGAAGGAATACCAAATCCCAGAAGACAGGGTCCCACTAACATATTTGATAATACGTTTAGTGGCAAGAAAATGAGACTTTTTTGGGGTGGTTTGGTAGTGGGAACAAACTCCTACACTAAAGGAAATATCCATACGATTATCAATTAGGTAAAGTAGACCACCTATCATACTCCTAAAGAGAGTGTGCTCTACATCATTTCCTTCGGTGTCCTTACTAAGTTTAACCGATGAACTCATTGGAGTAAGTGCATGCTTAGCGGATCTAGTTTAAATTTCTTCACAATAGCTTTAGCATACTTAGTTTGGGACAAAAATATCCCACTATCAAGTTGATGAACTTTAAGACCCAGTAATAAGGTAAGCTCACCGACCATACTCATCTCAAATTCATCTTGCATTTCTTTTAAAAAAAATTGAGTATGTATCACACGTAGAACCAAACTCTATGTCATCGACATGTAGTTGTGCGACTAAAATGGCTTTCTCATCGCGACGGACAAATAATGTCATGTCTACTCCCCCTCTCAGAAAACCACGAGAAAGGAGATAAGAAGAGAGCCGTTCACACCAAGCATGGGGTGCTTGTTTCAAACCATATAGCGCTTTCTTTAGAAAGAAGACATGATTAGGATGCTTCGGGTCCTCAAATCCTTTAGGTTGTTCAATGTAGACTTCTTCTTGAAGAATGCCATTTAAAAATGTACTTTTGACATTCATTTGAAACAATTTAAATTAAGGTGACATGCTATGGCTAGTAAAAGGCGAACCGACTCTAACCTAGCAATGGGAACAAAAGTTTCTTCAAAGTCAACACATTCTATTTGGGTGTATCGTTGGGCAACTAACCTATCTTTATTTCGAATAACAACACCATTTTCATCCATTTTATTTTTAAATATCCATTTGGTACCAATGGCATTAGAATCACTAGGCCGGGGAACCAATTCCCAAACATCATTTTTCTTCAATTGCAACAATTCTTCCTGCACATAATTTATACAAAATTCATCTTTTAGATCTTCCTTAACATTTTTAGGTTTTGTTTTAGAAGTATAACACAAATAGGTAACTTCATTTTCTAATTGAGCCCTAGTCTTAACACCTACCTCGGGATATCCTAAAATTTTTAAAGGGTCATTACTTTTACGAACCTAAGGAGAAGGATCCTTTCTCTCAGTAGTGGGAAAAACCAAGTCAGTGTGAGACTCAATATTTTCTATACCGGGAACAACATCGCACTCACATGACAAGTCTTCCTCATTTTCAATAAATGTGGCTGGAGCATCGTCTTTTATTACAACATTTATTGATTCCATGACTTTTAAGCTACTTAAGTTGAAAACTCTAAAAACTCTACTATTTTGAGAATATCCTAGGAAAACACCTTCATCACTCCTTGAGTCAAATTTACCTAGGAGTTCTCTATCCCAAAGGATATAACAAGGACTACCAAAAACTTTAAAATAATTCAAATTAGATTTCTTGCCATTGCACAATTCATATGGAGTTTTGTTAGTATTAGGACGCAAATAAACCCTATTTACATTGTGACATGTTGTTAACTTCTTCGACCCAAAACCTACGAGGCACATTCCTTCCGAGGAGCATAGATCTTGCCATTTCTTGGATCGTTCAATTTTTTCTTTCAACTATACCATTTTGTTGTGGTATTCGAACGGGCGAGAATTCATGCTTAATTCCTATTTCATCACAAAAGGAATTTACACTGGATTCCTTGAATTCGGTTCCATTATCACTCCTAAAGCGGTTTATGGTAACACCGTGTTAATTTTGAAGAACTCTACATTTAATAGTGAGAAAACCAGCAATCTCAGATTTTTCTCTTAGAAAACCTACTATGGAGTATCTTGAAAAATCATCCACCATCATATATCTCTTTCCTCCTATGATCTCGGTACGAGTGGGACCCAAAAGGTCCATGTGTATCAATTCTAAGACACGAGACATTGTTATTGAGTTTAACTTTTTATGTGTATTCTTAATTTATTTTCCTAATTGACAAGGCCCGCAAATAGTGGAGGTTGGTTTTCCTAGAGATGGTAAACCTCGAACTAGCTCTTTTCTTACTAAAAAATCAAGATCTCTAAAGTTAACATGACCTAACCGTTGATTTCAAAGATCGACAGATAAGCCTTTTACAATATTGCAAACTAAAGAGGACTTAGGTACTATTTCGTAGAAATTGTCACTAGTTCTCACACCTTGTAAAAGAGCCTCACCCAATTTATCTTATACGGCGCACTTCGATTTACTAAACTTAACATCAAGATTTTTATCACATAACTGGCTAATACTTATCAACTTTATCTTGAGACCATCAACATAAAGGAAATTTTCAAATTTAGGAAACCCAAAAATTTCAATAGACCCTCTACCCATAATTCATGATTTGCTTCCATCCCTAAAGGTGGCCTTACCATCTTTATAGTTTTCAAGAGTGGTAAACAAATATTCATCACCATCCATATGTCTAGAACAACCACTATCAAAGTACCATTGGGAGGTATTTTGAGCCTTAAGTCCAACAAGAACAACAAATGCTTTATTGGTCTCATCTTTCTTAACCCAAGCTTGAGTTGTATTCTTCCCTTTGTTGACTCTAGTATTTTGGTTGGAATTATTTCCTTGGACTTTAGAGAACCTTAGAAACTCTTCCATTATACATTTGGATGTATTAACTAAATACTCAACTTGGCTCTTAAGTCTAGCTAAGGAGCTATAATTTGTTTCTTAGAAGCTGTAAAATAATAATTCTTTCCAAGCTTGTAACAAAAATCTCTAAGATGACCCCATTTGTGGAAATAAGTGCACACATAAGGTAGTTTTGGAGTCACTTTTGGAGATTGCTTAGGTGGACTTATTTTAGGTAGATAAGGTTTAGGTGGATTTGTTTTGGTAACAAACTTAGATACGGGTCTGGATTTGGCTTTGGATGACTCTCCTTCTTCATATCCTATACCCTTTCTCTCTTGGTAGCCTTTTTCCTTATACACTAAAACTGGACCTAGAAATAATTTACCCATTCTTCCTGAATTATCTTCAAGTATGACTTTAACTTCCCTAGAGGACTCGATATCTTTCTCAAGATTGACAATTTTTTCTTCTAGACTTTTTCTAATCTCCAGGGATTGAGGAAGATCATTGCTAACACTATCTAAAGACTCTATCAAATCACATTTTTCTTTACTCGTCAGAATAAGCTTCTTAGAAAGAGAAATTTTTAAAGCCTCTAGCTGACTAACTAAAGCATAATTCTCCTCTAGGTTTTTCAAATCCTTTTCTAAAGTTAAAACTTTAAAGGTTAATCTTTAATATACCTTTTGAATACGAAGAGACTCAGTGTATAGTTCAGAATAGGCAGATTGCAATTCACTCTAATCTACTTCACTCACACTTCCTTTTTCATCACTACTTGCTGATTGAGTGGAAGCAACCTAAAGATCATGCTCGGAATTGTTAACATTAGGGTGTGACTCACTTGAAATGCTAGCATAACTCGCCATAAAGGTAGTGAAGTAGTTTTTAGAAGAAACGAAATCATCAAAATCATTAGACTCAATTTCACTATCGCTAATTGTAGCATTATAAACGTCATTTTCTTTACCTTGTCTCTTGAGATTAGTAGGACACTCATATGCTCTATGACCTCGTCCCTTGCACTCAAAGCATATCTCAAAATCATCCTTTTTGAATTTATCTCTTTTAAAGTTTGTCATTTTTAAACTTATTTTGTTCTTGACTATTAAAACTCCTACTTTCCTTGTTTTTGCTTTTCTCAAATTTAGGTTTTTCAAACTTAGAATTTTGCTTTTTAAACTTGTGAATTTTTTTAAATTTTTTAGCAAATAAAGCTATATCATCAGGTTCCATATCGGACTCTTTCAAATTCATACAACTCTTATTTCTTAGCTTTTAAGGCTACTCCCTTATCTTTTGTTTTTATATCTTTAGGGAACATGTCTAATTCATAAGTTTGGAGATCGCCTATAAGATCTTCAAGTTTAAATGAATCTTTCCTAAAGAATTAAGAATCGTGACTTTTGGGATGAAACTCTTAGGAAGAGATCTAAGAATCTTCTTTACTACACGATTTTAGGAATTTTATCACCTAAGTTGAAACATGAATTAACAATATCGGAAATGTGGGCATAGAATTCATCAAATGTGTCACTTTTGTTCCTGGTGATGGTTTCAAATTGAGTGGCTAAGTTTTTAAGCTTAGATTCTTTAACTGCACTCGTTCCCTCATGAGTAACTTGTAGAATGTTCCAAGAATCCTTAGAAGTTTCACAAGTCATGATACGACGAAACTCCTCGGGAGTCATAACACTAAATAATGCATTTAATCCTTTAGAGTTAAAGTTACATAATTTCAATTCATCCTCACTCCAATTCTCTACAGGTTTTAAAGTAATTTCATCATCAAGGATCCTAGTAGGAGGGGACCATCCTCTTTCAATAGCAACTCAAACACGTTCATTAATTGAATTAGGGTAGATTATATACGTGTTTTCCAATAGGTATAGTTAGTTCCATGAAACATAGGTGGTCTATTTGATGAAAAACTTTCCGTATAACCTCCAGGATTCATCTAAATAACTTTTAGAGACTTGCTCTGATACCAATTTGAAGTTGTAAGGTTATGTGAACTAAGATTATTTCGTAAGAATACACACACTAAAAAGTAAAAAATTTCCAAAGAGAGAAATATTCCAATTTTAATACCCTTTGCAAATTAGCAATTTAGCAAGAACAATTAACAATTAAAGCGATGGAATTAACAACTTGATTAAGAGATATAAATTTAGCCAAATTTTATCCTTTTTATCCTACACATACATCTAGGTGATCAAATGATATAAAATAAGAAAACATAACCACAACGCGCTGATGTATGAGGAGGCCCCAAATGGGAAAAACCTCATACGGCTGGGCCTAGACAAATACACTATAAATAAAGGTTTTACAAGGGACTTAAAAGACTTACAGACTTGACTCACTAAGATATGCTGATGTCGCCTCCTCTACCTCCGTTTGTAATACGCGAAGCTCCAACGCGTTGCAAAACACTTATCATGTCTCGGTATCCATCGAAGGACAAAGAACCATCTCCAATCAACTAGGACGCAGAAATCCACCGCATATGTCCATGATAAAATTCAGGTTGAAAGCATGGGGTTTTGGTTCATTCAAAATCAAAATTGTGTTGGAGAGTTTTTTTTATAAAAAGGAAGACTAGAATTCTTCTTTTGAAATGTGAAAGTTCATCTTTGAAAAACTGTATATTCGTCCACTTCATGAAACTGGGAAAAGTAGTGGACCAAAGTAGTTATGCAAAATAACTCTAGAAAAGATTAAAAAAAATCATAACTGATAAATCTCGTTCGAACGACTTCATTCAAACGAGTTTTCTAACGATAATCCAGTGCAATATAAGGCAAGTCGTTAGAAATCTCGTTAAAATGAATTCGTTCGAACGATAATTTTAACGAACCTTCTAACGATTTGTCAGTGTAAACAGGTCAGGTTCGTTAGACCCAGGTCGTTCGAACGACCTGGGATGACTTCGAATGAAATTATCATTCTCTCCAAAAATGATTTAAAACTAATTTGAAATTTTTTAATAAATATTTTAAGTGAATTAAAATTAACTCCAACACATAAATTGAATTTGGGTCATGTACCTTTTGGGAAAAGAGAATGGAATATGATTTGATGAAGCGTGAAAAGTCGGATGCCCAAATATCCATGGATGATAGATGTGTGACATG
The DNA here is from genome assembly GCA_949130495.1 of Sambucus nigra. NCBI lineage: Eukaryota > Viridiplantae > Streptophyta > Magnoliopsida > Dipsacales > Adoxaceae > Sambucus > Sambucus nigra. The sequence continues at coordinate 473,371,956 of OX422208.1, read as the reverse complement.
TTAATACCCAAAAATATTTTGTCTAATGGAATAACCAATACTACAAATGACTCGATTGGGAATTTGCCCTTACACCTCCTCCACAACCACTTCATTTAATCCATAGAAACATGTCAGACTCGACCAACTGATTGGGAAGTATGGGTTAACGGTCGAAGATTCTCACACAGAGAGCTAAGCTATATGCCCAAATTCTCTGTCAAATCCTTCACAAAAAAAAAAGTCTAGTGTCTGAGGTGGCACAACCTGATCCCATCCAAATTGACGTAGGAACTGGCAGGGAAAGTAGAAAGAAGTCTTCCGGAGGTAAACCAAGCAAAGATATTGCTATTCCCTCGGTTCTAGAATTGGATGCAACTCTTCGCACCAAGGCACTGACCAATGCAAACCTTGAGCCCCGTGCTTTACAAACCAGTTCTCCTAGATCTCGACATCCAGGCCTATGCTGATAAAGTAGCGAGTAAAGAAGTTTTGCATAATTGCCAAGAGATATTCAGTAGGGATCGCCATATGTAATCTCTCTAACAACCATATGAACAGCATAACAGGGTTACCCCTCAGGAAGTCAGAATGTCCTTCCCACCAAGAATCCAGACCATTCAAAGTTTCTAACATAATCACTGCCATATGATTACGACGGTACGATATCCACAAAATGATGGTTGCAAGTTATGGGTCCGCCAATAGGTTCCCAGTCACCAAAAGTTATTTCGAATTTAAGCCAAGGATAACGGCTTTGGTATAACCCGCATAACCTACATCCTGCAAATGCATTCAATGCAGCACAGTCAGGAGATAAATCATTCCTCGCATAACCAATGATTGAGCCGTCGAGGGTGAAGTATGGAGAAGCATTCTAACACCTCTCGAGGAAACTGAGAAAATTCAGGCATGGTCGTCGCAACACTTGGAATTATCTCCAGCATGACAAGAAACTCTTCATAAGTCGGATAGACTGCGTCTAAGCCAAAGCGAAGGACATGGTCCTCGAGGTACCAGGATTGTACCCCCGTCATCAGCATGTTCCATTCAATAGGTCGGTTGAGCCATAAGGAAACTCGATGCAAATTGAAAACATCACAGTCTACATTATATGAGCACATAGCCTTTAATTTTGGAGGTAAGACGCGGATTAAACACTTTCGGGGAGTGCCATATTAAAAAATGATGAGACAAGAAGCAAGAAGTGAGAAAATGAAAGGAAATATGGATGGGTGAAGAAAAATTTTCACCATTACCCCCTTTTTAAACTTGAAATACTTAGACAAGGACAAAAATCCTAAAAATCCCAGAGGAAAACCTGCCACACCAAGGACCAAGTAATTGGAGAAAGTGCAATCAAAGACTTGGGTTAATTAGACTGGATTGACATGCCGATAGGCAAGACAATAGGTATGTCGATAGGAAGGACAACGAGACTCATCCCGAAACCCCCCAAAATACTCTATCTATTTATCTCTCTCTCACACACATTCACCTCCTTTCTCTTTCTTCTCTTTCTCTCTCTTATCTTTCCCTCTCTATCTTAAAGAAGCCACCTAATCTCGAATGTCTCTCTACCAAGTGGTCAACACCCGAATATGCTGCAAGAAAAATAGAAAAGAGCAAATCATTTAGTCTGAGGCAAAGAAAGAAATCAAAAAATCAAAAGATAAGGAAATAAAAGTATACCCTCGGCTAAAGGACGTTCTCTGTCAGCCCCAGATCCTTCGAATCCATCGTATAGGGACGATGCATCATATGCATCGACTCTCCGTTATACCATATGATGTTATAAGAAGGAGCAGCCAACCGCACAAAGGAAACCTCTGATGTCGTCGTCGTTGCCAATGTCGACACACCACCTGCATTGTGGGCAGACCCCATTGGCCGACTCGTGCCCCTACCAGAGCCCGCATGGGGAAGAGGCATAACATCATATGTATTCGGGGAATCAACCAGTTCGACATTAAATCCAAGTACTCATAGGTCGCTACCATCTCAGTATACAATGAATACGGTTCGTCGACCATCACCGCCACCCTCACATCATCTGACATCTCCTGCCCTCGCCTCATGTATATCGGGGGCCTCGTAGGTGGCACAATCACCTCATCCTACACCAACTATCGGACTAACATATGCCCTAGATACTTGGAGTAGCCTAACTCATGTGCCCGCAGATGATGCAACTGCGTGTTCCCCCTGTCGCCCCTATGTATTGAATGGTCGTCCCCCGGGGATAGAAGGTCACCTGTAAAATCCCTAGCACAAAAATAACTATCGAAAAAGATCATCAAGGAAAAGTGGTCTTAAGAGGAAATAAAAATTTACCCGATCATCATTGTCCCTTAACCTACCCGACATAGTCCAAAAGATCGTGCCACTTCCATTTGGCACTCTCTACACCCTGCCGGTCGTCACATGCCGAAAAGTTTGTAAAAAAATTCCCAAAAAAGGCCACAAAATCCATTAAAAAATTTTAAAACTACCAAATGAATTTTAGAACTTTTTTTTACCAAGAAGAACATTTTTTATAGCACTTACTTCCCCAGTGGAACACTTACTTCCCCTGTGTAATTCTCAAATTAATTGGATATCTCCCCAGCAACGTATCCAAGGGACATCGCAGAAATCAAAAAATTCCCAAGGAAAGATGCATCCAGTCCACGGATTAATACCTTTTCCCTAGTGGAGTCTCCAAACTTCCCAAAGAAAATTATGACTTAAGCCCTGAGAATTGACTTCGACCCGTAAACTTGGTCTCATCCTCACTTAAGCCCAGAATTGGCTTCGACCCTCAGAATTCGTCACATCTACTTAAGTTCTCAAAATTGGCTTTGACCCGCAGAATTGATCACCCCCGTCTTAAGCCCTCAGAATTGGTCAAACCCATCTTAAGCTCTCACAATTAGGTTCGACCCTCAGAATTGGGTCTGACCCACAGCATTGTCACCCCTACTTAAGCCATCAAAATTGGCTTCAACCCACAGAATTGATCACCCCTACTTAAGCCCTTAGAATTGACTTCGACCCGCAAAGTGGTCGATCCAATGTTAAGCCCTCAGAATTAGGTTTGACCCTCAAACTTGCTCATCTCTACTTAGGTCCTTAGAATCGACCTCGGCCCGAAGAAATGCCGCTCCTATCTTAATCCCTCAGAATTGTCTTCGGCCCGCAGAATTGGTTGCTCCTACTTAAGGTCCTCAAAATTGACCTCCACTCGCAGAATTATCGGCCTCTTCTTATGCCCTAAGAATTGACCTCGAACTTTAGAATTGGTCGCTCACACTTCAATCCTTAGAATTGGCTCTAACCCATAGAATTCGTCACTCCCATCTTAGGCCATTAGAATTGGCTTCGACCCTCAGAATTGGTCACCCCCTACTTAAGGACCTCAAATTTGACCTCAAACCATAGAAATGGCCATCCCCAGTATTTACTTAGATCCTCAAAATCGAGATCAACCCTCTGAATCGGTCATCCTCATCCCTTAGGTCCTTAGAATCAACTTATTTCCTAAACATCATGTGGTGTCTATTCGATGGCTTTCACTATTCCAATCTCACTCATCAAGGGGATCTATATACACCACATTCTAACACCCTTTAAGTCTCTCCTAAGGTCCCTAATACCTCCTATTTAACTACAAAACCTTGGTTATACTATGAGTACCGACCTAAAGGCCATCGGGCGCTCCCGGGCCCTGTTTGACTCCGATCAACTCTATCGTCAGAGCAAAATCTTGATGAATCTTCAAAGGGATATGATTCCTCTTTCCAATTATCCTCTTTTTGAGCGAATTGGCATAACAGTTCAGACAAATGAACCATTTTACTATCAAAAATCGATCTGGAGGCTACCGGGCACTCTTGAGCCCTTATTTGACCCCAATTAACCTCATCTTCAATATGAAAGATCCTTGAATTTTCAAAAGGGCACTAAAACCCCTTTCCAAAAATCAACCCCGTGTATAAAAAGGCATAACCGTTCGGACGAACAATCCGTTTTCACCCGAAAATTGATCTAGAGGCCCCCGGGAGAAAACAGTCTCTGTTTGACCAAGGTCGACTCTTCATCTCGAATGAGACTGAATGAATATTCGAAGGGTACTGAATAACATTTCCAATGGTCCACCCCATGTCCAAATCAGCCTTACGGTATGAACGAACGATCCGTTTTACTGCAAAAGGTCATCGAGCATTCTGAGGTCCGGTTGACCAAAATCAACTTTCCAAACTGAGCCAAGCTCTTTGGAATGTCGAATAACTTGCCTAACCTTTCCAAAGGTCTGCCCCGTGCATGATTCAAACTTACTGTGCGGATGAACAATTCATTTTCGTCCGACAATCTCCCGTCCCCAAAGGACCGATGAGTGCTTTCGAGCCACGTTTGACCCAAAGTTAACTATTGGACCTGAAAGTAATCCAAATTAATCTTGAATTTCTCTGAATTACCTTTCTAACGGTATTCCCCGTGCACAATTTGGATCAACGAATTGCGTTCTATGACTGTTTTTCTAGGAAAAATCTACATGAGACTTTCGGTTGGCAGGTCCATTTCCTTGCCTATCTGGAGTGTGCCTTGGGTTAACTGACGATTTTTAGGGTTAGGGCTATGCTGATCGGCAGCCCCTTACCCTATAAATAGAGGGAATGACCTCACTCCCAAAGCACACCTCAGATCCATCAATATCAATGATATCAGCAACATTCTCATACAATTAGCGAAGTTTCCTTGTGTGAAATTCCTTTCCATATTACATTCCCATCCTTTTCATGCCTAATTTGGCAGAATATCATTCGATCATATCGTACATTCATCTCAAATTTCAAGGGCGCTTATCCAATATCATGGTCAAGCTTCAATTCTTCAAAAAATGTCCAAAATCCTTCTCTCTCTTTAAATTTCTTGCTTTCACATTAATTACATTAAATTCATAATTTAGCTTTTACTTTAGTTCATACACATTAACATCTTACCTTTTTATTAGTTATATTGCACACACTTTATTTCTAGATAAAAAACAAAACAAAGAAAAATAGGGTTATACCTATAAATTCCAACGGATTTATCTATTACAATTTGTCAGAAACAAAATACATTTTCTACACACATACATATAATAAAATCCCGTTCGAATCTATGGGATAAACCCCACCCTCTTGACACATGCGAACCACGTGGACTTTGATACCTTTAAAGACTACGTAGGCATTTTGGGTTAAAACCCGAGACTCGAGTCAAATTTTCCAATTTTCTAAATTTCTAATTTTTCAATTTTTTCAAATTTTCTCGTTTTCATTCTTTTCATCTATACATTATTTTAATACATATTATGTTTATGATCCCTATTAGCATTTTATCCAACATGCATTGTCGTTTCATCATAGCAATCAATATTTCGATAAACACATAAATCGTATGTTTCTAAATATTATTTTAAGAATATTCCTATGGATTACCTCACTTTATCTCTTCTATGATATGAATTGGGGGATTCTGATCTCCATTATATATACACGCACATAAACTTCACGAAGAAATAAAGAAAAATAATAACACAAGCACATGAGAGATCGAAAGGGCGAGATGGGTGCCTAACACCTTCCCATTCCATAACTTAGCCCGCAAATGTTTGAACTATTGCTTTCGTAAGCATTAGTTTGTCCTTGATGCCTCTCTCTAGAAGCGGTGACATTTTCTTTTACCCGTTTTGTGCAAAATAGGCTCGTGACTTCACCTCTTTACATTCACCCCACACCGATGACGACCAAAGCGTTCCTAGAGCAGAGAGGGCGCAAGATCTCCACCCAGGAGAGAGGATATTGGGATGACCACACATAGGCAAACATAATGGAATATCACAAGATCCCAACACAACTATCTTGTAACACATGTAAATCATACTTTAATAAAGAATGCAAATTGTAAAACATGATTTAATTAATCTAAACATAAATTGGGTAATTAATAAAACATGTTATTGTTCTTTACTCTATAGGATCTCGAATAGTCATGAAATTTTAGCCCATTGAAAACGATCAAGAATACTTTCCTTGATACGTGCTAATAGTGTCCTTAAAATTGGTTAAAGTAACGAATATGTCTTAGATCCTGTCACCTTCAAATCTTTCATTCGCACATTGAAATATTTTCTTAATACTTTCTTCAACACAATTAACCCATTATGAGAATGTGGAATTTTTCTCCCTTAGCTTATTGTTTCGTTACGTTGCCTTTAGAGTGTATGAATGATCTTATTTATAGGCAAAGAGAGGACCAAGTCTCCAACAGTCATTTAATGTGAACCATCCATAACATTAGATACCCAAGAGTTTCAAAATTCGTGTATAATCAGAGGTGACCTTTCATCACATATTAAGTAAGAAGTGACATTTTATTGCGCAATTAACTTTTAATTTTTCTTTACGAGTACCCTTTTAATGAACTAAATGTAACGATTTCTATATTTCAATTATAGACAATACTAACGAAGAATTAGTATTTAAAGTGATTCTAACATGATCAACCTAGTTGGTACCACCAACATAAGCAGAAATCATATTAGTCTCATGTTTGTCATCTTTATAACGCCTTTGATGTTCTATTTTTATCATTTAGAGTTCTTTTGCTTGCTTGTATCTCTTCTTTTTGCTTGATATGATATGTCTATGCATGAGTGTTGCTTTAACACACACACACACACACACAGAAACTTTTGTACATATCAAATATACATAATTGCTGACGTATACCTATTTTTTAAAAATAATAAAAAATAATTTTTGAGTTGAATTTCTTTATATGGCATGTAAACATTTTAAGGCACCCATATAAAAAAATCAGCTCAAAGTCATTTTTTTGCTATTTAAAAAAAATTGGTCAAACTTTCATCGCTTTAAAAGTGCTTTAAAAGATGAAAAAATTTGACCAATTTTTTAATCATAGCAAAAAAAACGTTAATTTTAGTTGATATTTTTATTTTATTTGGATTCCTTGAAGTGTTTAAATATCACATAAAAAACTCAATTAAAAAATAATTTGTTTACTATGTTATAAATCGGTACGTAAATTTTGTATGTATTGGACCATATATATATATATATATATATCTCTGTGTGTGTGTGTGTGTGTGTGTGTGTGTGTTCCCGTACATACCAAATTTACGAACTGATTTCTTTAAATATTAGAAGAAAAAAAATTGAGTTTAGTTTTTTTATGTGATATTTAAACATTTTATAGAATCTAAATAAAAAAAATCAACTCAAAATAACTGTTTTTTTTAAATATGTCAAACTTTTATAGTTTATAGTAGCTGTAAAATTTTGACTGATTTTTTAAAATGGTAAAAAAAGTTATTTTAAGCTAATTTTTTATTTTGATTCCTTGAAATGCTTAAATATCACACAAAAAACTCAACTCAAAGATATTTTTTTAATATTTAAAATAAATAGGTTTGTACGAGCAAGTATGTATACTTAGTATGTATGAGAGCTTGTGCCTCTGTGTGTGTGTGTGTGTGTGTGTGTGTGTGTATAGTAATGCTCTTGTATGGATCAATTCGTATTTCAAAAGTGCGTATCGGACATGTATCAACTCCAAAAAAGAAAAAGAGTGTGTCTATAATTTAGCGGATAATTTTTAGATTCACCGTCAGGTGATACATATCCAGCCCGCACTGTTAAATATGGACTGATCTACACAAGAGCAGTACTATAAGTATGTGTGTGTGTGTGTGTGTATATATATATATATATGTGTGTGTGTGTGTGTGTGTGTGTGTGTGTTTTACAAGACTATTTCAAAGAAATTTTTTGGGTCGAATTGGAATGACTACATTTCTTACTAACCCTAAATAGAACATTCTTCAATTTTATGTTTTGACAACAATTAAAAATATTAAAAACTAATATTTTTTCCACTTTCCCATCCGATGAAACCCTTACTCAAGTCATAATATCATATGTAATGTGGTCAGGAAGACCAAAGTAAAACACAAAGATGAGCCTATATAGGGGTGTTCGCGGTACGGTAAAAATCAGTACCGTACCGTACTGTTTTGTACCAAAAATTAGTGGTAATGGTTTAAGTTTTTTATTTACCGAAACCGAAAGTACCGAAACCAAAATTACCGATTTTTTATGGTTGTTTTTGGTTTTGACATTTTAAAAACCGATTTACCAACTGTACCGATTTACGAAATTATTTTAGGCATAGTTTTTATAATTTATAATAAACTATTAGGCTTAATATTGGAAGAAATAAAAGTAAAGCGGGCCAATGTTAAATTATCTTAGTTGGCGTTAATATCACACGGATAATATAAAAAAAATTATTCACAAAATATACACACGCGCACGCTTTTATTTTACCCACAAAAGTCCCAACCCTAAGCATCTCTTCTTCTTCTTCTCTCTCTCTCTATGGCCGACCTCCTCACCATCTCTTCTTCTTCCTCTCCTCTCTCTCTCTCTCTCTCTCTCTCTCTCTGGCCTTAAACAAAGAAATAGGGGTAGACCATGGAAGAACACAACCTTATTCTAATAACCATGTGGAGAACACTCTCTAATCACCTCGTCTTCGATCTAGATCTGTTTCGAAAATCTCTTCTCCATCACGTGTCAATCTCATCTCTCGCCACTTCAATTCCGCATAAGGTAATCCATTTTTTTTTCAGATCTCCGAAATCATACATATATTGATATTTATTATGACAAGAAATGTTGTTTCAAACAAGAGAGAGTTGAGGATGTAATGCCTATTTCCACCGGTCACGAGCGTGAGGAGCTTGAAGCTCAGCTTCAAGTTAGTTCACTCAATTTTTGTTTATTTCGTTTGTTGATTGATAGTTGTCATGGAGCTTGATTTTGTTTTTTTTGTTTGTGATTAGGGACACGATATTTTGGTTATTAACTTTCCTGTTTGTCCTTTCAGTACAAAGGTCAGTTCTAATAATGTTCACATAATTTGTTTGTTATGCTCAATATTACTGCCTTTGGATAGTTTAGAAGGATATTTTAGAAAATGTCTGCCATTTATGCAAATTTGTTCAATGTTAATATTTTTTGCTATGTCTTAATTATGTACCGAGTAATAACAAAATTACCGCAAAAAGAAATTTATCGAAATTATCGTATTTTTCGAAAAATCAATTTTATCGCAAAAAATCGATTTTACCGATGTACCGCGTGGTTTGATTTTGGTTTATGGGTTGGTGTACCGACAGGTAAAACTAGTAATTTTGGTTTAATAATTTCAATGTTGATATGGTATTAGTGTGGTCCATTTACCGATCAAACCGATCGAAAATCAGTCCTAAGCCTATACATTGTAGAATATATTTTATACTATGTTATACATATTAGTGAATATGGAACAATATGGAGGGAGAATATCTTTAAGCCAACGTCATTCCCTAAGTAGAAAAAATACACATCTCCGTCATCACATGGTGAAGAGCATTTCAAACTGACAAGATTGAAATGAAAATATTATATGACATGATAGATGCCCGAATGTTTATCCGTGAAATGTGAACTCACGCTCCCGTTTGTAGCTAAGTATAAAATAAATATAAAAAGAAAAAATTTAGAAAAGAAATGTGAAAAAGTAGCCCCGAATTGTCATGGTTATTCGGCATCCACTAGTGATTCGCTGCATCTACCAGTATGCTCAAGACCAATGCTGCTAAGTTTCGAATATTGAGTATCAAACTGAGTGTTATATTAAAGTGTTACAATACGTGGTTCCCACCTTAAAAGATCACTTCGTAGACTTGGACCCACTTTAAAACTCAAATTTGAGATATTATTAGCCTCCATCATTTTTAATGAGCAGGATGAGAAAGTGTGAGGTGGGATAATATTATTTTATCAAATATTTAATGTGATAGACGATATGATTTCAAATGAAATAAATTATCTTATTTTATTTTTGATGTTACTGAAATATGATTTTAAGTGAGATAAATCATGTGGTGTAAGTATTTTATTCCATCAAGTGCGGAATAAAACCATTCCATCTATGAAGTGAAATGATTTTATCTCATTAGAATGAGATAACTATCATAATTCACTTTCTTATCTCACTCATCAAATGAGATTATATGTTTTATATGCATATTTGCCCAAAGCTGGCATGCAATAAGTATATTACAAAAAAAATTGTAATTGCTAAACTAGACCTCTTTTAAATATAGAAACAAGAAAGTAAGGAACATCATTAAGCTTTGTGGTCCTAAATCTTTCACGTAAAAGTTGGACAAAAATCATTTACTCTTCTAATATTAAAATTAACATCCCCTGACATATGGTGTTTTGCCCCCATGGGAGTGGCCAATACCTTGCACCAAAAATTATGTTCTGCCCCAAAATATTTTACCCAAAATGACATTGTATTAGTGTGTTTATGTATAATTACCCGTGCCCTTTTTGGCGATGGCGTGTTTGGGTTGTCAAAAATCGTTTACCAATATTTTATTATACACTATGCCTTAGGAATGCTCTAAATTGACCACCGATTTCTTTGTTGTTCCATTTTGTGACTAAAGTGAATTGTTATTGGAAGAATATTCTTCTATTTATTACTGGATGAATATTCTTCTATTTATTGATTTCACCATTTTTTTAAATATGCAATATCATATTCCCCATGGCTCCCATAGATTTTCTAAAAACATACATTCAAACGATTGCTTTAGTATGAACAGTGTGTAAAAGGATCGACAATGAATTAGCCCTACGTTTTAATTCTTTGTTAAATCGAATACACTAACTTAAGGTAAACTTGGTAAAAATACACGGTATGATCCATCATCGTATAACATGTTTTGACATTAGAAATAGCACACGATTATTCTGAATGGTAATTTGACAATTGGGTGATAAGGTAATGTTGGAAAAATTGGAGATAATATAACATAACATAAATGTTATCTAGAAAATAGAATTTTGAGCGATTTTGAGCTCAAATTTAGGTGGGACCCACACTATGATGTTTGTTGGACCATATACGAACGCTTTCTCCTTCGCAAGGAGATTCATGTGTTATATTCACATGTCCAATTCCATTAAGTTATGATTGATATATATGTTTCCAAAGTGACTCATAAAGAAATGAATGTTAATGAATTGGTAGTGTATAAACCTTGTCCCACATAGGAAAAATAGTGGGAATTTGAAGTGTTAATAAAATCCCAAATATGGACTAAGGCATGTATGCCTTTCGGTTATCCCAACTCTTTGAATGTGAGATGACCTAAACTATGAAAGTGTTGGGTTTGCGCTTATTATCCTTTCTTTTTGGGCCAAATTTAAATTAACTTTTTGGGCAAAAACATAATTAATTCCAAATTTAATTAAGTTAAAACTAGTTAAACCAAATTTAACTGTTTGACAATTAAAACAGTTTAATAGTTTTGACTGTTCCCAACAGTCAAAACCAATGCAATAAATAAAAATCATTCCCTCACGTTTTTCACCAATGAAAAAAATTCAAAATTCGTATAAGTGTCAAAATTCGTCCATTCATATATTGAAACAGTTTGCATATTTATTGTAAGGACATTTTTCTCATGTCCACTTACATGTTAGTATGTCGTATACGGCTACAACCGTCGATAGAATGTTCAAGAGCATACACGCATTAAGATGGATCCGAATGTCAAGAAATATTCAACGAATCCTCGAAAAAAAAAACGTTGGTAAGGTTGGGTTTTAAGTTCTTTAAAGTTTAATTTTAGTATTGAAATTTTTTTACAAAAAAGTTTTTATAAAAACGAGGCAAGTTGAGGAAGAAATATTTTTTATAGACCGGACCGATCCGTTAAGAAGAAAAACGAACCGATCCGGATGGCATTTTTATATAGAGAATTCTGTCTGACCGGACCGATCCGATAATGATGAAAAATGAACCGGTCCGGACCTGATAATTTTCCACCGCCTCAGATTTTTCTAAGATTTCTATAAAAGGCTATTTCAGTGGTGTATTTTTTTAAAACTTTAAGAGACTTTTTTTAGAGCCCATATTCAACAAATCTTCATATTTTTTGAGTCCAAAAAACTCAGTTTTGATTCACCAAAATTCTCATATACTTTTGTGAATCTTTTGCAACCCTAGAACACAATCTTGCTAGTGTTCATATATTTGTCGAGAGATTTTATACATCGCACGGCTGCATGTCATTGAGGAGCACTTGAGGGAGTTCCTTTGATGATTTAAGACCGATGTCTTTTAGGTTTGCTGCGTGTGGATCTTTGCTGAAGATAGAACTGCGGTTCTTGTGGATTGTCGTGCGAAATTCATTGTTGACGATGCCGACCGACGCCTTCCAGTATTCGTGTGTCAAACAACTATATTTCATTGTAACCGTGTAAGTTATGATTTATAATTATAGTGAAATAAAAAGGTTTTGCCTTGAGGTGATTTCTTCTGAATTTTGTGTCGCATATTTTATTTATGATTGGTTTGACTCATGCACGCACGTAGATATATGAGTTTGTGGGCTGAATTAATTTGATTCATAAATTAACTCTAATTAAATAAGTTTGTGATTGGAATTTTGCGAGTTTATTTTAGTCTGTATCACACATGGCCTTTCTGGCATTTACAAATTGGTATTAGAGCATGTTGCGCTAATTTATTATGTATTCCTATTTTTTCGCAAAATTTGTATAATATTGATTTTTGTGAAAATTTTGATTTTTTGAAAATTTGTCGCATTGTTTCCAAGCGAAAACTTATATAACCGGTTGACAAATTTTGACTTGTCTAATTATGTGTACTGGAAAGCATGAATGAAATCCCATTTAAAATAAATCGATGAAAGAGTTTGTGTCACTTATGAAAGAGGTTGAAATCCTCACACTATCAACGTGAATAATGTCCCTAATTTAAAACATGTGTCAGACTGGACTGAGGAAGAGTTTAGGTGGAGAACTTACAATTCACGAGGGCTTAGTTCAATTTCTGAACACGTTACCCCGTCGAGTTCCGGCTTATTATGATGTGTACTACGTTTAAAGAAGCGTGGGATGTTTTAAAACTCACCTATCAAGGCACTAACGCGTTCAAAGAGTCTAAAATTTAAAATTTGAGGCAATCACTATGTTAGAGACTGAGTGTTTTGACGAGTTTTATGCACGTTTGTCTGACATTGTCAACACTAGTTTTAATCTGGGTGAGCCTATACCCAATGCACGAGTGGTTAAAAATATTTTAAGATCGTTGCCTAAACGTTTTACCCCGAAAGTGACGGTTTTAAATACCTTAGGAAATTTGAGCCATATAAAACTAGAAGAGTTGGTAGGAAACCTACAGACGTACGAAATTGACATATTGTCTGACATAGTCAAACCTAAGGATAGATGAATAGCGCCTAAATCCCAAACTAGGAAGGGAAAGAAAGTGTCCACGAGTGATAAGAAAAATAAAGTGAGATTTTTTGAGTCTGAGTCTGAGGACGAGTCTGATTTTGATATGGCCCTGCTTGCAAATAATTTCAAAAAACTTCTCAAGTTTTCGAAAAAAAATTCTTTCAATAAAAGGCTTTTTGAGAAAAAGAAAAATGTGTTCAAAGAAAGTGATGAGCATGAGAAAGAAGGTGAGGAATATTTTGGAAAAGTGACATATTTTGAGTGTGAGGACAAAGGGCATAAGTCGTTTGAGTGTCCCACTAGACTTAGGAGAGAAGGTAAGAAAGTTGCTATGCCATCCACCCTTAGTGATAGTGAGGAAGTTGTAAAAGATTACGAGGATGAGTCTTTACAAGGAAAGTTCGTTGCCTTTTTAGCCAGTCACGAGAGCGACGATGATGAGTCGAGTGTTTCTAGTGGAAGTGAGAGCGAGTTTGAGAGTGGGGATGAAAGTGAGCTCCAAAAAGGTTTTAGGGATTTATACACGGAAACCTTGAAAACAAAGAAGTATAATAGGGATTTAGGTCATTGGGTTTTAGATTTGGAGAGATAAAAGAAGTTTTAAGGACGAAAAAGTGTGATTTAACCGACACGGAATCTAGTCTGACGACACGTGTATCCCAACTCGAGTGTGATCTCGAACGTGCCCGGGAGGTCAAAGTCCCTTTAGAGAACGCATCTAAGAAACTTGTAAAGATGGTTGAATCTCATTTTGGGTAGTGGAAAGAGTTTAGGAAAAGGTCATGACGGTGCATCCACTTCTTTTGTTTCACCCGAGCCGATTCCCGCTTCCGTGATAGATTCATATGGCTCTCGACCTGACCCACCTAGGCATCCCATACCTATTAGGAGAGTGCGTAGGAAACATTTTGATAGAGGTTTACCTAGGCCTGGTTATGTTTGCTCCCATTGCAAAAAGAGAGGACACCTGAGAGAGTTTTGCTTTAAGTTGGATTATGTGTCACGATTTGAGTCTACACATATTCTCCAGCATGCACCCACCCATGATAATTTTCTTGCACATAATGATACAGAGTTTGCACATATTCGAGAGCAAGTAAAGTTTTTGGTCAAGTAGTCACGTGATTTAATGGAAATTTTTCGTAGATTGTCACCTTCTTTGAAAAACTCCTCTGTACCTACTGGATGAGGTTTAGACTGTTTGCTAGTATAGGATGATTTCCATGATGACATTTTTGCATATTTCTAGTATGTATCATTTTTGTATTTATATTTTTCCATTTGGATATATTTTTTGAAAACTCAAAAAGATTTTGTTTTTGAAATATTTTGAAAAATATGAAAAGATTTTATTTTTATAAAAAAAATTGAAAAGACAAAAAGATTTTCGTAGTTTGTTTTACACCGTTTATGGATGATCATTTAGGATGACCAAGTCACAATTTTATTCCATATCCATGTGACTATTTGATAGTATTTTGAGACAATATGTTGTGTCATTCATGTGCTTTACAATGTTTGGAGTTTTGGAGATAATATATAGTGTTGCTTCCTACATGTTTGACTCTTTTGTCCTTTAATGCACACATGCACGAATTTGTTTGACTTTTGTGCTTATATATCACATGTTGGTTAAGTGTTTTCATCTCAATTATTTTCTATACAACGAACCAAATGCGATAAAACTTGACAAAAAGTAGTGCAAGATATAAACCGTTTGTGAGTTTGTGTGTTTTATTTTGAAAAAATGAAAAAGGGTTGCGAAACGTATTTCATTTTTTCCTTTGTGATAAAGACATCGTTTAAATGGACCTAAAAAGTGAGGAATTGAAAATTATCTGGGGTCCAATAAGGTTTAGAAGAGATCGAAAAAATTAAAAAGCGGTAAAAAGAAAATTATGCCAAAAATAGGTCAATAGGTTTTTAGTTTCATCACCTCATAAGAAAAAATAAAAATAAACATCATTATCTTTTAATGAGGGAATTTAGATGTAATTTAAAGAGTTTTGCATGTCCTTGAAAGTCATAAAAAAGCATTACATAGTTTTGGACATTATTGGAGTGGAAATCATTTAAACATTGATTTGTTGATATATGATGAAGACGATGTCATTTAAATTCAACAATTTTACACCTAAGGACTATTTTTTATATTCATTCATTAGGAGTACACTTATGCATCTTGCACACATGAGATGATTGAGTTGATTTTCCTATCGAATCTATTCACATCCCTTCATTCCGTTTCCACGATTTGGTTGTCTTCGTAAAAATTTATGGTGTGTGATTTTTGTAACATCATTTTTGCATCTTTGTATGAAAAATCTGAAAATCAAAAATAGTATGTTTACTGGGTTTACCGTGACACTCCGATTTGATTTATGTGATTTATTATTTTCCTTGTCTATTCCGGACAAATAAAACGGGTGAGTGTGGTGACAATTAAACTCAACACAAAATAACAAGCAAAGCCAATCACCAGAACAAGTAAAGAATTTAAAGGAACGACAATCACACACAACACAAAGGTATACGTGGTTCGGCAAGAAAGCCTACGTCCATGGTGGTGCTCTCAGTATTTTATTTTTCTTTACTCCGGGGAGTGTTTACAGAAAAGAATAAATCCATTTTGCCCCGGGCTGAGGGTTTATTATATACATGTTGTTTTTCTAAGAGTGGGGCTGTTGGACTCCCTGATGTTAGCCTATAATCCCTGGAATATCTCCTTGAGAGATTTTAGAAATTAAATAAGTCACAACTGAATTAGTAGATGTGCGGGGCCTCTAAACTATGGGTCGTGTTTAATCGGGCTACTCGTCTGGGCCAAAGTGACAAATCGAGGTACCCACAATTGCCACTAAAATTTTTGGGTCACAATTTGGGCTCAATAATTTTAAATAATTTGCCTTAATGGAACTTTTGTGAATCATGCAACACTCTTGGGTTTGAAGTGCCCTTCCCTAATTGAGTTAGGCGAAAAATCGCCTCGTTACCAGTGCGTTATGATTAGAAAGGTTTAAATCATCCTTGAGTGGCCATTCCCTGAATGTAGCTTCAAGATTCTTCGCATTCTCTAAATTTCTACAAGCTTCCACTGTATCTCTCTTATTGTCAGGTCTCATCTCCCATCTTCCAGATTCTTTCTCATCTTCTCATCGTCCCTCCTTGTGACTTTGCCTCGTCCCAAACTGACTCTTACTTCGTAAGTTCTTCTCACTTATTCTTTTTCCTTTTTCGGTTGGAATTTCTTCATATCCTTTACTAGGGTTTTTCTTTTTCGATGACGAAAATAAGTAATAGTTTGATAACTGAATTTGGGAAATACTACAACATTCCAAACTAGGTGGGCATTGAATGTACCCATGTTCCTCATATTGTCAGAGATGTTGAGGATGGTCACTGGATTCATGTTTTCTTGTTATCCTAGGGAGGTCTTAATTTTCCCCCAAATAACTTATTTTTGCACTTTTTTGGCTACTTCAATATAGCTTCTTCACAGTGCTCGCCCAATATTTGGAAAATTGTCAATAGTGTGCATAAAATTAACCAGCTCAATGGGACCAATCTAAGGCTTGCTAAAATCTGCTTCTGCTACTCTTTTTCTCGAACAAGCTTTAGACTTCTTTACCTCAAGGCTAGGAGTCCTTATAGGGTATTGGTATTAAATCTACCTGATTCCCATAAGGACTACTGGCATGGGGGGTTTATTGCCAGAAATTGGCAATTCCCCCTCCATACTGAAGGGTTGAGGTCTGGGAGATTTGTGATTTACTTTTATGGGGATGAATACATAGGTAGGCATAGTTCTTGTCTGCTCGTTGATCCTCTATTTGTGTATGGTTTTTCTCATATCAGTTTCTCTTTCTTTTTTTAGCGAAGACGAAGAACATAAAACCAGATCTTTGTGAGATTCGGGTTGTCGAACTGATTAGAGCCTGGAAAATCATGGAACTTTTAGCTGACGGTGAGCATCCTCGATCAGCGGTGTTCCTTCTAGAATACAAGAATGTTGGGTCCAGTTTTATTGCGTGACCTGTGGATAGCACTCCTGAGCTAGACATCTCAAAAGAGGTCGCTGCCGACCCAATCCAATTGGACGAGGAGGAGAGCAGCTCTGGTGAGGAGAGCGAGGGTGCTAACAGGGGCGGTGATGAAGGTAATTCCAGTGAGGAGAGCTCTGGGAGTGAAGAATCTTCCAGCTTAAAAGAGGGTTCAGGAGTCTTCAGGTGAATCAAGTAGCTCCAATGAGGAAGACATGGCTCATCCTAGGAAGAATTTGATCCTAGATGATGATAAGGACGATACGCCTCTCTCCCGCCATTTGAAGAAGCAGAAATCTGGCAGCGAGGATGTTGCCACTAGTTCTCAGTCTGGTGTCCATGATCAGGAGAAGAAGAAGAAGGAGGAGGAGAAGCTAGTGAGAGAGAGGGAGAGGAAGAAGGAAGAGGACAAGAAGAAGGTGGAGGATAGGAAGAGAGTTAAAAGGGAGATGAAAGAGAGAGAAGAAGAAAAGAGGAGAGAGGAGGTGAGGACAAAGGTGGGGCACTCTCTGGTTCCCTTGACTGCTTTGCCCGAGGGGTCTTTTGTTGCCCTCTTCCCTCAGTTGGCCCCTGCGGTGCTCGAAAGAGAAGTTTTGCATGTTGATCGTCATAAGGCGATGGGGACTCACCACTAGCCCTAAAGGTGATTCAGAGGCTAAACTTAGTAAGTCTGCCTTTACTTTTCTATTATTATAATATTCTGTTCAATACTTCTCTTGCTAACATTTCTCTTCTCTGTAGTTTGTAACCGATTTCACTGTCCTCTACAGCAGCTGTGTCGAGCTGGTGAGGAAGAATGCCGAGTTAGAAAGAAAAAATGCCGAGTAGGAGGCCAGCGTGAAGACTTCCATTGCTGCCAAGAAGTCTTCTGATCTTTCTCTGACTGAAGCCGATAGAGCAAAGGAGGTGGCGAGAAAGGATATTGAGGAGTTAAGGCAGTTCTACGACGTGGTCTGTACGAGCAAGTTGGCTGTGGTGGAGGAGAATAAGGTGCTTGCGGGAAAGGTAAAGAAGGTGGAATCAAAGGCCGCCATCCTCAAGAAGAGCTCGTACAATGCTGAATGGGCCGTTGCGTATGAGGATGCTGATGTTCAGATTGGCTACATTAACCGTCTCAATTTCAAGAAGGGTACAAGTATCTTCTAGCGGCCGAGGTGGATATCGGCTCCCCACTTTTTAACGAGCACGATCCTGGCCCTAAGCCTGTTGTGGATGAGGCACCTTCTCCCGCTATCGATGAAGGTGTTCCTACTGTCCAAATTTCTCCTACTGGTACTCTTTCTGACCAGGGGACAGTGACCGCTCCGTCTGAGGGAGGCGTTCTTGTTGTCGCGAACAAGGGAAATCAACCAGCAATCTTGGAGAAAACTAAGGTTTCCAGCTAGCCTCCTTTAGGGAACTCTTTATATTTTTCATTTTTATTGTTCTTTACTTTTGATGATGTACTATGAGCCCTTTCTTAATGAAATGAAATTTTGTTCCTTCTGCGTACTGATTTATTTATTCTCCAATGCTTATATGGTCTCTAGCTGATTGATGTTGATGACTATATACCTGTTACTTCTCAACTAGGAAGAATTCTTAGTCCTAATGCTAGTAATCAAGTTCGCCAAGACTTTGTAAGGATTTTCAAGTCCCTTAGGTCGAGGAACCAGAGCTTTAAAGACGAGTCGGAGCTTGTTGCCAAACTGAAATATAGGCTTGAGGAGATAAAAGAGGTTGGCGCTTTAGTTCAAGAGGAAGTGAATGCTTTGAGGGCTAAACTTCTGGATGCCTCCGAGGTAAATCAAATTCGATAAGTTCTTCAAGAAAAGAATGACGCTATGAGGAGAGAGTTTTCATAACTTAGAAATCATGTGCCGAGCATTGGCCCTCAAGTTTTGTAAGGTTCCTCTTCATCAGTTGGTTCACGATTTGGTACCGATGATAGGGGTTCAGCTAGGGAGATTGACGAGATTTGAGGAGATGTTCGTCGGGCATACGTGATAGTTTTTGGTCTCTAAAGAGATGTTACCCTACTAAGGCATCTGTTCAAGAAAGGTCCTCAACGAGTGTGGGTTGACGGTTATGATCAGGGTTGGAGCGATGCTCCGACGAGGATGGAAGAGGTTGAAGAGCTATCCTTTATTAGGGGATGGTTGAATGCTCTCAGGGAGCTGAAGGTCCCCAAGAACTCAGTACTCTGGTATCGTCACAAGATCTCCCCTTCAACTTTGATGCCCAACCCCTTCAGGAGGGATAATCAGTGGGTCTCCATAGATGCTATCCCCAAGAAGCTATTGGAGCCAGATGTGAATGAAGTCGAGGAAGAGTTAGTTCCTCACCCAGAAGATGGACGAAGAGCACAAGAAGCCGATTATCTTGCTCGAAGTCCTAATCCTCATTAAGATCTATTTAGTTCAACTAATGTAACTCTTTATAAATGCAGTGAAGTAATAAAATAATTATGTTTTGGTAGATTTGCTGACTAAACATGTGTTGTGTATTGCCCACTTCATTGATTTCTTATTTGATTATCTTGGTCTTTTCTTAGCCGACTAGATTTGATATGGGTAGAGTTGTTTTGTTGCGTGAGTATCCTCCCAGTCCAGTATGTTTATAATATACCATTCTGCCTTATTTTACCTTTTAGGTCGTGTCATCACACTCCTTTAGGCCTATGTGTGGCAATAGAGAGGACACACCTGGTGTTGGATGTTCTATCCGAGTAGGTTTTTTAACCCAAACATCGTTTGGCGGCTAATTCGAGTTAGTCGAGCTGCCTAAGGGTTCCCTATAGGGCTTCATATATTTTTAGGGTAAGTGCTAAGAGGTTGTTTGTGTTAAATGACGAGAACCTGAGGAAGGTAATACCCTGCTTCTATGTGTTGAGAGGGGAGACTGTTACTTGGAAAAGGTGAACAAGTTATAAAGTTTCTGGAAAAAAAATCAACACTTCATAGAATGCCACTTCCAAACAATATTTTATTAATAAAAAAATAATTGAAAATTTTGATATTGTAATAAAAGATTAAAATAGAAAACTAGAAGTAGAATTTCTTTAAATTGGTTGCATTCCAAGCTCGAGGTATCTCCCTGCCCTCCAGCATTTTTAAGTGATTGGCTCCTTGAAGGTTGTCCCTTATCAACTTGCATGGTCCCTCCCAGTTTGGTCTTAGCTTGCCATCTGATGGTTTTATTGTGCTGTCAAGAACTTTCCTTAGGACGTAGTCCCCCACTTGGAATGCTCTTCCATTGACGTTCTTATTTTAGTTCTTTGCTAGCTGTTGCTGATAGCCTGCTAGTTTCACTATAGCTAGCTCTCTGCATTCCTCAACTATGTCAAGTTCAACGAGTAATGCTATATCACTTTGGCCTTGGTCGACCAAGGTGGACCTCATGGTGGGGAGGCCAGCTTCTAAGGGAATGATTGTCTCCATACCGTGTGTCAGTGCGAATGGGGTTTCTTCGGTTTCTCACCGTGGGGCAGTGCGATAAGCTCATAGGATGTGTGGAAGCTCGCTTACCCATGCTCCTTTGGCTCGCTCCAAACGCTTCTTCAATCCATCAATCACTATTTTGTTAGATGCTTTAACTTTCCCGTTGCTCTAGGGGTATGCCACCGAGATGAAATGGTGCATAATCCTGTGTTCATTATAGAAACCCTGGAAGAGGCCACTTTCGAATTGGGTTCCGTTATTAGTGATGATGGTTCTGTGGATCCCAGAGCGGGTGATAATGTTCTTCCATATGAACCTCATCATATCTGCGTCTCTGATGTTCTTCAACGACTCTGCCTCTATCTATTTGGTGAAGTAATCTGTCATGACCAACAAATACTTGTGATTACTGGCAGAGGTGGGAAGAGCACCCACAATGTCCATTCCCCATTGAGCGAAAGGCCAGGGGCTAGTAAGTCATTTTAGATCACTGGCGGGTTGGTGAAACATAGGAGCGTGTAGTTGATATTTTTTGCACTTGCGAGCATATATCCCATGATCCTTCTACGTATACGACCACGAGTAGCCTTCCTTCATTGCTCAGAAAGCTAGCAACTTGCCCCCAATATGACTCCCACAGATTTCCTCATAGAGCTCGTGCAGAACTTGCTCGACGTCCTTTGGGTGAATGTATTGGAGGTAAGGACTGATGAAAGATCTCATATACAGTTTGCCTTCAGGGGATAAGTGAAAGCGAGCAACTTTAACTAGGCCTGTAAATTGAGCACCCGAGGCCCGAAGCCCGCCCGTTCGGCCCGCTATTTTTGGGCCGAGCTTTATTTGAGTTTGAGCCGAGCCGAGCCTGAGCCAAAATTCCAAGCCCGAATGAATTTCGGGCCGAGCTTGAGCCGAACTTCGCCAAGTCCGAATTAGGCCCGAAGCCCGAACTTCATATTAATAAATAAATAAATAAATAAATAATTTATATAATATAACATATTTATGTTAATATTGTTTAATTAGGTTTCATCCTTTTATTTCATTTATTCTTTTTTCTAAAAAAAAATCATTTGTCATAATCCATTAGATTACATGTGATTTTCAATTTTGTGATTTTATTGTTAATCTCATTATGGGTATTTGATTTAATAATTGATCAAGTCACAATAGGGCTTTGTAAGTGATCAAATTATGCTAAATGTTTGAAATTTAATAGACATTTGTAGCTTTTCACTCTCATTTCCCTTGTTTTAATTTAATACATTTCATAATTATATATTTTATTTCATGAAATATCAATTAGATTTTAATGTATAATTTTGTCCATTATGGAAATACAAGAAAAAAAAATTAATTCAAACTTTTTTAATTAAAAAAATAAAATCGGGCCCGAAACCCGTAATATTTATGAGCCGAGTTCGGGCCTAGGTGGGAAAAAATAATTCGAGCCGAGCTCGGACTTGAGCATGGGTATGTGAGTTCGGGCCGAGCCTGAGCAGCACCAAGCCCGGCTCACCCAGCCCGATTTACAGCCCTAACTTTAACTAATGAGAGGCCTTCTTATCGTCTGATAGGGCACCATCTTTCAAATAATCCCCTAGGGGGTACATCCAACTGGGGGCTGGTTCAATTTGGAGAAGATGACCTGTGTCTCGCAGCTCATCACTCAGGTTAGTGATCGGCTCGGCGAGGAAGTGGATCATAATTGTTCTCTTCAAGTCCGAATTGATTGATGATCTTAACGCCTCTAGAATGACTATTTTGTCCTCTAGGAAACTGTTAGACGCTGACTTATTCGAAGTTAGACATTAATATTTTTGTTGTGTCGAGGTAGGCTGCCATTCTCTCATCCCTCGTGTTGAAGTCTCCACTTATCTGATTGAAGACCAATTGTGAGTCGCCGAACACCTGAAGTTTCTTTTCCTTTAATGCTTGTGACTTTTGCAGGCCTGCTATCAATGTTTCATACTCTGCTTCATTATTAGAGGCTTCAAATCCAAGTCTGATTCCTTGCTCAATGATTGTATCTTTTGGGGTAACTGACACAATTCCCACTCCTGCCCCTTTGGAGTTGGAGGCTCCGTCAATGAACAATCGCCAAACACCCTACGTCGAGTGATCTTCCCTTTGACTAACGGGTTGAAGTTGGTCATGAGGATAGTCTCCTGTAAATTCTATGATGAAGTCGGTGAGGACCTGTCCCTTGATTGCATTCATTGGCTGAAACTGGATATCAAATTGCTCGAGTTCGACTGACCACTTTGATAGTCTGCCGAACATATTTGCTTTTTGTATGACTGCTTTAAGGGGGTGAGATGTAAGGACGATCATAGAGTGAGCTTTGAAGTAATGATTCAATTTCCTCGAGGCTACCACTAGTGCAAAGGCGAGATTTTCTAGTGGTAGGTATCGTTGTTAGGCCTCCAAGAGAGCCTTGCTCAGGTAGTAGAATGGGTGCTAGATTCTCGTTCTTTCGCATACTAGTGAAAAACTAAAAGTGTGGCTGAAAACTGTGAGGTATAAGTACATGGAATCGTTCTCTTGAGGTATTACGAGCAAGGGTGGTGTGCTGAGATAAGCTTTGAGCTCCTCTAATGCCTTTGAGCAATCCTATTTCCACTCCACAGTTTTTTTTCTTGAATAACTGGAAGAACGACTGGCACCTTTCGTATGACTTTGAGATGAACCGATTTAAGACAGCGAGCATGCCCGTGAGCTTCTATACGTCTCTTATCGTGCGGGGGGCTGCACTTTATTGATTGTGGCAATCTGGTTCGGGTTGGCTTTAATGCCTCTCTTACTAACCAAGTACTCGAGAAATTTTCCTGAATGGACGTCGAAGGAACACTTACTTGCGTTGAGCTTCATTCGGTATTTCCTGAGGATTTTGAAGGTCCTTGATTGGTCTAAGAGGTGGTCTTCTTTATGCTTGCTCTTGCCGAACATATCATCGATGTAGACCTCTATGGTATCTCCCATTTTATCCTTAAACATTTTAGTGACCAACCGCTAGTAGGTTGCTCTTGCATTTTTTAGCCTAAAGGGCATAACTTTGTAACAATACAATCCGATGGTGGTGATGAATGCTGTCTTGCCTTGGTCTGGTTCGTGCAGAGGGATCTGGTGGTACCCGAAGTATGCATCCAAGAAACTCATTCTTTCATGAGCTGCTGTGGCGTCAACCAAATGGTCGATCTTTGGGAGAGGGAAACTGTCTTTAGGACATGCTCTATTGAGGTCAGTGAAGTCAATACAGAATATCCATTTTCCATTACTTTTTGGGGACCATTACTGGGTTGGACAACCGCTTAGGGAATTAAAGTTCCCGTATGGATCCTGCATCCAGCAGCTTTTCCACTTCCTTCTCTACAGCCTTGGATTTTTCGGGTGCAGTTCGCCAAGACTTTTGTACGATCGGCTTGAAAGCTGGGTCAGTGTGCAACCTGATGACAAACTACACCGGGATCAATTTCGGTTAGCTCGTAGGGTTCCCAAGAGATAACGTCCAAGTTATTCCGCAAAAGTACTGTCATTTCTTTCTTCTCTCAATCTGTGAGGGAGGCTCTGATCAAGAACATCCTATCTATCTTGTTGTGACCTCCTCCAGGTTCTCAATGACCCGCTCAGAGGGGAGGAGCCTGGTCTCCTCCACCCCAGGTTTTCCATATTTTAGCTTCTATTTGGAATGTACTAAACCTTCCTGTTCTTCAACCTTCTTCTTGGCCTTCTCGACCTTCTTTTCCAGTTTTGGACGGATGGTTGCTATAAAGAACTTTCTCTCCATCACTTGATCTCCATGGATCTCCATCACTCCTCGCTCAGTCACATACTTGAGTTTTTGGTGGTAGGTGGAGGGGACAACCTTCATCGCGTGTAGCCACCGTTTACCAAGGATGGCCTAGTAGGGTGAGTCAATGTCGACCAACAAAAAATCGATCATCTTGGAGACACTTCCTGCCCTTACAGGTAGTACAATCTTTCCCAAAGGGATGGTCACTTTACCAGCGAAGCCGACTAGAGGGACATTGGCTTCCTTTAAGTCAGCGACGCTTAACTTCAACTTTCTAAATAGGTCGAGATACATCACTTTGGATGAGCTACCCTGGTCCAAGAGAAACCTATCGAAATCGTAGTTAGCTATCGCAAGTGTAATGATCAAGGCATCATGATATGGGGTCCTTACTCCCACTAGGTCTTCATCCGTGAACACAATGTGTTTGTTGTAGTCGACATTATCTGCTCGTCGACGCTTTCCTACTTGTGTTTTAGCTGGTTAGATTTGAAAATCTTGCATTACTGCCGTAAGCTTTTTAACTTCCATCCGAGATGAGTTTCCTTGAATCTGCTTTAGGTCTGATTCCCCATGAATCACTGCGAACTCATGGCCATCATCCTCCTCGAGCACGTGTTCGGGCCTTGTGTCTCCATTGGCAGCGACCTTCTCAGCCTTCTTCTCCATAAATTCATTCAGGTGCCTAGTCTGGGATAATTCTTCAATGTGAGACTTGAGATCTTTGTAATTCTCAGTTTTGTGCCCACCTTCCTTGTGAAAATCTCATTTTAGCTCATTATTCCTCTTAGAGGGATCTCCTCCCATCTTTCTGGGCCACTTAACGAATGGCTCGTCCTTGATATTTCCTAGGATCTTGTAGATTGGCTCTTTAAAGATAGTATTCACTACTTAAAATGCTTTTGAAGCATCTTTTTTATTCCCGCTCTTAGGCCACTCTTTCCCCCATTCTTGCTTCCTTTCTTCTGGTTCTCAGCTTTATCGTTGTCCTTGTCAGCGAACTTAGCTTGACCATTCTCCCCTGCACTGAGGCGAGTCATATCCTCAACTTTGACATATTTCTCGATGCGAGCCATTAGGTCATCAATGGTTGTGTCCTCCTTCTTAGTGAGGGATTGGTGCAAGATGCAAGAGTTGGGTAGGTCAATCTTAAAGGATGCCACTACAACCTACTCTAAGCAGCCCTCGACCTAGTTGAAAAACTCGTAATACCTTTTTTCATAGTCTCTGAGGCTCTCCTGGGGTGTTTTCTTCATTGTTAATAAGGCATTCATCCTCTTTAGATGGTATTTTCTAGTAATGACGCGAGCTGCGAATAGCTCTGCCAGGGACTCGAAGCTCCTGATGGATCTATAAGGGAGTCTCTCGAACCACTTCTGGGCCACATCATGTAAGCTCGATGGAAAGATCTGACACATTAGTGCGTCCTTATGGTTCCATAGGGTCATGGCCTGCCTGTACTGCCTAACATGGTCGATATGATCAGTCTTTCCATCGTAGATCTTGAATCTAGGAATCGCGAACTTCTTGGGGTCTTCTTCTTCTTCTATCTCCCTTGAGAAAGGGGATTTCATTTGGGTCCTGAGAGCTCGCCTGGATAGATCTCTGGTAGATCTGGAACCCCGATGTGCTAGGTGCTGATCCATTTCTCTCTGGATCAAATTTTGTATGTCATCATTTCCTCGAGCTGGGATTCTATGGTGGTGAGTTGGCTGCTATTTCTCGATCAAGTCATCATCTGATTTGTGTTCCTCAAGTCTTTGAGATCCACGTATAGGGATCCTTACTCAGTTGCGAGACTTGCTCGCCTAAGGGCTAGTAGTGCGCTATTGACATTGCCTGGTGCTACGATGGAGTTCTCTCTCTATTCTCTCCAATCTTCTTTTGAGACGAGCATTCTCATCTTCTTTCTTGTGAGTGGCCTCCTCTTAATCTTGGAGTCTGGATTCATAGGCGTCGATTAGCCTGGAGACCTTTGTGGACCTGACTGATCCTTTGCTTTCCTCCGAGGCTTGCCGTTCTGGGTGAGGCCTAAGATTTGAACGTCGAACTTCAGATCTGATCCTGTGAGGGGCAGGTTGCTCTTGAATGTCCCCTGCTTAAGGGGCATTGGTGCTGTGACCAGACATTCCAAATTCTTTTGGGTGAAGGCTTTCTTGAAGGAAAATAAACGTTCCCACCGACTGCACCAATTGTGGTGACAATTAAACTCAACATAAATTAACAAGCAAAGGCAATCACTAGAACAAGTAAAGAATTTAAAGGAACGATAATCACACAAAAAAGAAAGATATACGTGGTTCGAAAAGAAAGCCTACGTCCACGATGGTGCTCTCAGTATTTTCCAACGCCTCAGATTTTTTTAATATTTCTATAAAAGGCTATTTCGGTTGTGTATTTTTTTAAGACATTGAGAGACATTTTTTAGAGTCCATATTCAATAAGTATTCATGTTTTTTAGTCCAAAAGACTCAGTTATGATTCATCAAAATTCTCATATACTTTTGTGAATCTTTTGGAACCCTAGAACACAATTTTGTTGGTGTTAATATATTTGTGGAGATATTTTATACATCATATGGATGCGTGTCATTGAGGAGAACTTGATGGAGTTCCTTTGCTTATTTAAGACTGAGGTCTTTGAGGTTCGTTGCTTGTGGATATTTGATGAAGATACGACTACGGTTCTTGTGGATTACTGCACGTAATTCATTGCTAATGACGTCAACCGACGCCTGTGGGTATTCGTGTGTCAAATAACTGTATTTTATTGTAACCGCACAGTTTGCAATTTACAGTTATAGTGAAATAAAAAAGTTTTGCCCTTAAGGGATTTTTCCTGAATGCTATGTCGCATATTTTATTTATGATTGGTTTGACTCATGCACGCACGTATATATTTGAGTTTGTTGGGTGAATTAATTTGATTCATAAATTAACTGAAATTAAATAAGTTTTTGATTGGAATTTTGCGAGTTGATTTGATTCAGTATCACACACAAACTTTCAGGCATTTACATTTATGTTCCATGGTTGAGTATAAAACAAAGAATTATGCATTCGCTGGAATTAATTCATTGGTGTGCTACTTGAATTAATTCAAAAATTCGTTCTATCTTGGGAGATAACTATTCATTAACCTAAAGAACGTTGGAGGGGCTAAAATTATCTTAAGGATATTGTGGTATTACACAGGGCCTGGATTCTTTTATGTTTCTAGTATTTATTTCCGCAAAACCAAGTTAGTCTCATTTTTCTATAATTTCATTTTATTTCTGTAATTATTATTAATTCGTTTTATTTCTGTAATTATTATTATTCGTAATTTTATACTATTATATTAATTAAATAGTAAACATAACAATCTTAAGACTATTTTATTTTTTTGCTGCTGTTTATAATGAGTACAGAATAATTTCAAATTATAGAAATTTATTAGTGTCATATAAATCTGTTTTTATAGAAAATTTGATAAATTATTATTTTATTACAGAAATTTAAACAAAATAGGTTATATTGTTGTATTCTTGTTATAGTAATTATCATTTTGTACCAGTTTACAATTGTTGATACTAAAAATTATCATGTTACGTGGACCAATTGGATACTGACACGTGCAATATAGCAGAAGAATAATCATGGTCAACAAGGATGAAATGCCGACCTACTGAGGGATGTCGACTAGCCTGTCATTGAAGCCCAACCAAAACCAGGAAGATCGACCAACAATGATAGTAAAAAGCCAACAGTTGTATACATAAATAATATTACAAATGTAAATGTCTATGATATAAAGACATTCCATCCTTTGATATTCCAACACTTGTATACCCCCTGGGGGGCTATAAATACATTTTAAACCCTACATATAAGGGGGATGAAAATAAGAGGCAATTGAACAAAGATAAAACCAATACACCAAAGTGGATGTAGGCTCTTCCTTTAAGGCGAACCACTTTAAAAATATTTTATCTCTTTTACTCATATTTATCTATGATCAATTAATTAGAGTAGTCTAGTTTTTTGCATCAACAGATGGGCACTGTCTGTGGGAACGATATTTTAAATTGATCTCACTCATTCAAACATCTAAATGGATGATATTCCTGAATCAAGTCTTAAGAACGAAGGCATTCCGCCTGTCCCTTCCGCTCCTTCATCAACAAATGATTTAACTGAAATTCTGGCCAATCTTGCAAGAGGCCAAGAGGCTATGCAAGACACTATCACCCAACTTGCATAATATCTTTAAGCCAGGGCACCTACCCTATCTGTACAGGGAAATATAACACTGCCCCCACCAAGATATGGTCAGCGCAGTCAATTAATGACGACAAGGGATGTATCCTACCATCCAAGGTCAAATTCATTGCTTAGAACATCATAATCTTTCCACACACAATCTTATTCTCCAAAAAGGCCAATTCCTTAGAGAGATTAATTCGTGCTTCTCCATTTGATCGTTTGGGACCCAGGAGGAATAGAAATGTTTCTATTGCAATGTCAGGTAACACTCGACGACCATCTGATCAAATGGAAGGCACATCCCAGTCTATATTAAATGCCTGACGAACTGCTGCTCGGACCGAACAATAAATTCAGGAAGAAAGATCGTCAAATAACAAGGTTGCAACACATAGATCTGGTGCTGCCAATGATGCATGGAAGGACTCCATACAGAGATTGGAGGACATATTAGGAGAAATGGCAAAGGACAAAAGCCCACTACGAAGAAGTTTGTAAAATGGTCACCATTTGTGCAGGCAATTATGGATTTCCCAAATCTAGCAAAGTTTAACACTCCAATAGTAACATCCAAATATGATGGAAAAACTGATCCCGTTTTTCACATTGAATAATATCAAGTGGTTGTTGACATTTATGCCATCCCCGACGAAATGAGGTGTAGAGTTTTTTCTGGAACTCATACTGCATCTACCCAAATTTGGTATAATAGTCTTCCTCGAGGATAAATTTTTAGCTTCGGATAATTGGTCGAGATATTCATTAGCAACTTTTTATTTGGAGCGAAACATATGAAAAGGGTGACACACTTGCTTAGTGTGAGACTAAAAGAAGGAGAGAGCACCAGAGATTACATCACTCATTTTAATAATGATAAACTGAAAGTTGTTGATTATGAGAAAAAGACTGTAATAACCGCCCTTATGAGTGGACTACTCCCCGAGAAAATATATTACACTCTTTCCAAAGACCCTACGAAGACAATGACAGAATTGATGGATAAATAAGAAAAGATCATGAATGCCGAGGAAGCAATGGCAGGCAAAGGTAGCTCGGGCACAATAGTTGATGGCAAAAATGACAAGAAAGATCATAAAGACCCCAAAGAACACAGGGAATAAAAAAAAAGAGTTTTGGAGCGACTCAAGAAGTACAACAGTTATATTCCACTAACCATGGGAATTCACCATGTTTTGGAAGACAGCAAGCATAATAAAGATGTGCATTGGCCTGATAAGTTGAAAATTTCCTCGACCAAAAGGGATAAGAGTAAGTAATGTGAATTCCACAGGGATCATGGTTATACGACGGAGCATTGCATAGATCTTCAAAATGATATTGAAACTCTCATCCGACGGGGAAAGTTGAGTCAGTATGTTGATCAGCAGAATAATGAAAGAGTTTGGAATAGATTAAAATCTCCTTGCAAGCCAAGAGAGGAGAAAAAAAAAGAACTCATGAAGGTGACCATGATGATGATCCTAATTTCCCCAAAAAGCCCAGGAAACTGGAACACGAGGTATTCTTGGTCAGTTTTAGTTCTTTTAATTGCCACATGATTACAGGTGGAGATGCAGGAGGAGGGGATCATACAATAAAATGAAAAGCTTACCTCAATGAGGCATAAGCTTTCTCGTACATATAGAGGATAAACATTGCCAAAGAAGATCTACCTAGGAAGGTTAACAAAGACAAATTGGTAATTGATTTCCCTAAAAATAATCTCTTAGGGGTATTATACCCCCACGAAGACCCACTAGTAATCAAAGTCAGAAAGGAATAAATTATTGTCTCTAGAGTACTAGTAGATAATGGTAGCTCAACAGATATCATGTTTTATCCTTGTTTTAGCAACTTGAATTTTAAACTCAATCAATTAGAGCCTTATCGTCGACCAATAATAGGCTTTGCAGATGAGAAAGTCTTTCCTTTGGGAACCATTAAGAAGGAGGTGATGATCGACACATGGCCAGCCAGCCGAATAGAGAATATCCATTTCATTGTAATGGATAAAAATGTCCATTCAACTTACAATATAACCATGGGAAGAGTAGGGCTAAAGAAGTTTGAGATAGTACCTTTCATTCTCCATCAGTGTTTAAAATTCCCTACTAACTTTGGTGTGGGAATTGTGAAAGGTGATCAGAAAGTAGCTCGGGAGTGCTACTACTATTCTGCAAATGGAAGAAATAAATAAGAAAATAACTACTTACCAAGTGGATACCTCTGAAACTGATGAAGAATTTGAGGTTGAAACCTTATACCTAAGGGAGGAAACAAAACTGGTAAAGGGACAGATTATGCAACCAACTGAAAGCATTATGTTAGACAACAACAAACCAGAATGTGCCGCTCAGATAGGGACAACGCTAGATCCTATTTTTAAATAAGAACTGGTAAGTTTCCTTAGACAGAAAGCATGTGTTTTCTTGGAGTTATGAAGATATGCATCTGATAGATCCTAATTTCCTTTGATGTGAGCTCAATGTAAAAACATAAGTCAAACCAGTAAAGTACATACGAAGAGTATTCAGCCCCGAGAAGAACCAAGCAATATAGGAAGAAGTCAAAAAGCTTCAGAAAATGGCTTTTATTAATGAAGTGAAATATCCAGATTGGTTAGCCAATGTAGTTATGGTAAAAAAAGAACAAGTGGAGAATATGTGTCTATTTCACAGATCTAAATAAAACATACCCAAAGGATCACTTTCCTGTGCCTCAAATAGATTATCTCGTGGATGCTACATCAGGGAATGAGCTACTCAGCTTTATGGATGCTTATTCTGGTTATAACTAGATAAAAATGAAGCCTAAAGACAGGAAAATCACTTCTTTCATCACTCCCCGAGGAACATACTGTTATAATATTATGCCTTTTGGTTTGAAAAAAGTAGGGGCTACATATCGAAGGCTGGACAATAAAGTTTTTGAAGATAAAATAGGTAAAAATATGGAAGTCTACGTGGAAGATATTCTTACAAAGAGCAAAAAGGCATCTGATCACATTGCCAACCTCAGCCAGACTTTTGATCAACTTGAGAACCACCAGATGAGGTTGAATCCGACCAAGTGCATTTTTGGAGTGCAAAAAGGAATGTTCCTCGGGTATATAGTAAATCAAAGGGGAATTGAATCAAATATAGATAAGATCAAGGAATTAATTGAAATGTAGTCCCCAACCTGGAAGAAAGATATGAAAAGGCGGACTGCAAGAGTAGCAGCACTAAACAAATTCGTGTCCCGAGCTACAAATAGGTGTTTTCCATTCTTCAAGGCACTCAGAAAAAGCTTTGAATGGAATGAAGAACGTGAATAAGATTTTGTGGAATTAAAAAAATTATTTGGGGTCATCTTTATTGCTCTCCCGGCCAATCACAGGTGAAAAATTATACTTGTACTTAGTTGTTTTTGAGTCAGCTGTGAGTTCTGCATTGATCTATTACCCTTGTAAGGCTTTCCGAGGAGCAGAAATCAGGTACCCTTGTTTGGAGAAATTGGCATTAGCATTGATTGAAGCATCAAGACAAGTGAAACCTTATTTCCAAGCCCATACAATCATAGTTTACTCTGATATGCCTCTAAGGCAGGCTTTGCATAAATCGAATAAATGTGGTAGATTAATGTGGAATTAGGGGAGTATGATATCGTATATGAACCAAGTTCTTCTTTGAAAGGCTAAGTAGTGGCGGATTTCATAGCTGAGTTAACTTATTCTGAGGTCCCCAAGAAACAAAGTGAACATGCCAAATAAGAATCAGGAGGAAGTGATGTTAACAAGAAATCTCCCGAGGAACTTTCAATAAAAGAAGCAGTACCGACCTACCAAATTCCTATTCCCCAACATAGGAAATGACCAGGAAATATAAAGAAGTAAGAGGAAAAATATTCCACTATGGGAGTTTAACAGACCAAGAGTTTGACAACAATGCCCCAATATGGAATTTATATGTTGGTGGATCATCTTGTGCAACTGACAGTAGAGCGGGTATAATACTTAACACTCCTGATGGTAATTATATTTAGTATGCCCTGCATTTTTAATTCCAAGCAGAGTATGAAGCCTTTATTGTGGGCTTAAGTTTAGCCCAATCATTGAGTGCCGAGAAATTTGTAGCACACAATGACTCTCAGTTGGTGGTGAACCAAATACTGGGTTTATATGGAGATAAAGGAGAATTAACAGCCAGATATCTATCCAAGGTGATCAAAGTAATTGAAAAATTCCCAATTGTTCGTATGCGTAGAATCCCAAGGTTGGAGAATGCTCGAGCTGATGCCCTTGCTCGGCTAGCCTCAGCTACCGGGATTAAACTCCGACGAACTATCCCTATTGAGATTTTGGCCAATAGGAGCATAGATGAAGATCTGATGATAAATTTTATTTCCACGTACATGGAGCCATAATGGATGGACCCCATCAGAGCATACGTTGAAAACGGAACTCTGCCATCATATATGGTGGAAGCCAATAAGCTGAAGTATAAAACAGCTAAGTATGTGTTAGACAAAGGTGTTTTGTACAAGAGAGGACTAACAGTCCATTTGCGACGTTGTGTTCATCCATCATAGGTCCATGACCTAATTCAGGAGGTGCATGAAGGATTATATGGAGCTCACATAGCAGGGAGAACACTTCTATAGAGAATAAGTGCGCAAGGATATTACTGGCCAATAATGCGAACAAATTTTAAAACTTTTTCCAATAAGTGTGATAAATGTCAAATATTCTCTAGCATTGCTCTCACTCCAATCACTTCACCATGTCCATTTGCAATGTGGGGCATAGACTTGGTCGGGCCACTACTGACCACTCGAGGAAGATTCACGTACTTGGTCGTCGTAGTGGATTATTTTACAAAATGGGTTTAGGCGGAGCCCTTGATAAACATGCCTTATGAAAAGGTGTATCAATTCATATGGAAAAGCATTATCTGTAGGTATGGGTAGCCCTATGCTTTCATTACCGACCATGGAAGACAATTTGACAATAATTAATTCACAACTTACTGTACCCAATCCAATATTCAAAAATTTCGTTCGGATCTAGGACATCCTAAGAGTAATGAACAAACTGAAGTTACGAACATAACTTTGCTTAAGAGGTTGAACAAACTGAAGTTACGAACATTCTCTTGCGGTAGATTACGTGTCTAAATGGGTAGAGTCTATAGCTACCAAAATGAACGACAGCAAAGTGGTAATTAAGTTCTTACAAGAACACATACTCTCTCGCTTAGGTGCTCTGAAGGAAATTATTAGTGATAACGGTAAGCATTTCATCAATAGGCCGTTTCAAAAGCTTATGAGAAAGTATGGAGTCGTCCATAAGGTTGGGATGACTTATCACCCTCAATCGAGTGGGCAAGCCGAGCTATTAAATCGTGAAAACAAAAACATTCTTGAAAAAACCTTCGATACTAATTAGAAACATTGGTCCCTTCGATTGAACGATGCGCTATGGGCTTATAGAACCACATATAAGAACCACCTTGGGATGTCTACATTTCCATTTGTCTATGGCAAGCCATGCCATCTCCCCATGGAGCTCGAGCACAAAGTCTATTGGGCAATCAAGAGCTTCAATTATAGTTTGGATAAAGACGGTGAAGCTCGCAAGCTTCAATTGAATGAGTTGGAAGAGATTCACAATGATGAGTAGGATAACACTAAGATATCCAAAGAAAGAATGAAACTTTCATATGATAAAATTATCCGACGCAAGGAGTTTCATTCGGGAAAAAAATTGCTTCTTTATAACTCGGTCTACACTTATTTCCCGATAAATTGCGTTGGAAATAGAAGGGCCCATTTGTCATAAAAGAAGTGTTCCCCCATGGTGCCATTGAATTGGAAGAACCAAAAGGGGTAGTCACAATTAAGGTTAACGAATAATGCCTAAATCCATACTTAGAGGTGTGCGTAGAAGAAGCCGACACTATTTTGTTATCGGACCCCATTTATGAGGATTGAGAGAGAAAGAATTGAGAGGTCGTAGCACCCCCGACGCATATGGGGTGACTCTTGTGTATAGTAGTTAGTTTAGGTTAGGATTGTAGGGTCGTAGGAATAATGTTCGTTAAAGATAGAAATACAAAGGAATTTACCAGAGAGCGTAGCGATTTTCGAGGAAAGTTGTCACATATTTCATAGCGAAATTTTGGGTAGGAATATCTTTGGGAGGTTCCAAAAAAATTGAGCGAGGAGAAGCCTAAGTTTTGAGAGTTAAAGAGAAGGGAGACATACCTTTCACAGTGTTATGGACCTGTTTGATCCCAAGACCACCGTCTCGGTTCACAGCTACGAAAAAAAAGACACGACCAGTTCGCCCCTGGTAGCCTAACCGCTTCGAATATCTGTATCAGTTCGCAAATTACCATGGTTCATCTTCCATTTCCCAAAGCACTTTCCCATAATTTCCAACCATTCTCTCCAACCCTTCCCTCCAAAACCATTCCCCCTTTCCCTCCAAATTCACCCCCCACCCTCAACACACCACCTTTAAATACCAACCCTTTTCACCCCATTTCACCTCGCACCACCATTTCCCTCTCTTACTCTATATTTCTCATATTTTCAGAAATTCTTATTCTCGTCAAAATGGTCGCTAGAGCAGCAAGACCACTCCCTACAAAATACGCCTCCGCCGAAATCCTCCCCGACGGTAATAACTAATACCACTACCACCAAAAGAAGAGGTGGTGTGACACCTTCTTCTTCCCATCCCGCTCAATTCATATTCAGCGCAAAGTCGAATGGGCGCAACTTTTGTAATAAGTTAATAATTTATTTCGCCCGAGGGGATGGTGTCAATTTTTAAGGAGTTTCATCCCGAGGTTTGGGAGGACGAGATGCGAGTCTTCCATGTCCCGTTCGTCTGAACGAGGGAATTTTAAGAGGAAGCCTATGTTGACGAGTTGTGCATCCCGTTTTCACTCAATATCATCATTTAAAAATTAATCACCATAGACGTCCTAAGCCCCAATCATTATGACTACCCAACAAATGCTGAACCTGTCACGAAAGGTGCATGCATCACCCACCTTGACCCCGGACACTCGTGGAATCAAGAAACTTTTTCGGTGGGGATCCTTTCCGAAAAATCCCGAATCACATTCCATATTGTGTGCGCCAACATCCTTCAAACCTCCAATGATTCAGTGATGCGGCCTAGGAAAGCCAATTTCCTCTTCCACCTCTTCGACCCCCCCACCCTAATCCATTTCGCACTCATTTTCTACGCCGATATCATTAATGGGTCTATGGATCGTAAAGGTCGAGCTCCCCTACCATACCCCCGCTTCATCACCTCCCTCCTTGTCGATGCCTGGATTCAGCCCCCAGCCTTTCCTCGCCTTCCAAAGGAAATTGGGCAAGAATCCCACACCCAAAGCAAACGCCGACGTGAGGTGATACAAGTGGCGACAAATGTGGACGAGGATGTGGAGGTGGAAGAAGAGGAAGAGCCCGACTATAATGAAGATGATGATTCAGACTATGAGCCCGTGGGAGAGGATATTACTCGTCACATTAAGAACTTGGAGACGAATTTCCAAGAATTTTTAAGGGATTATCGGGCGGACCAAGAGGAATACCGACGCGACACTAGCATGATGGTCCGCCTCTTAGAAAAAATGTACAAACTCCAAGTAAATGAGGGGGTGCCACTTCCCACTTACTTCTATGACTCGTATGATCCCAATGCACCCAACCCATCTCACCCTCCTCCATAATAAGCATTGCTAGGATGTGTTGCTATCTGTTGCTTTCCTTATGTATTTCTAATTTTAACTTCTTATAATTCTAGTTTGGTAATACAAATAATTTGCATTTTGTCTTTGTTTATTTTTATGCACACTCCTTTTACTTTAGATTATAGTCCTTTTGCATAGGGACTTTGGGAAAGTCTAAGTTGGGGGGGGGTGGGGGGGGGGGGGGGGGTACGCATGCGCTTCAAAATTTCAGAAAGTTCAAAATGCCCCAAAAATAAAAAAAAAAATACACAAAATTTTCAAAACTCCAAAAAAATTGAAAATTTTCAAAAATAACACTAAAATTTTATTTGAAGTCTCAAAATTGTAAAAATCAATTGCACAAAGCCAAAATTTACCGAAGATGGAAATTGAGCAAAAATTGACAACTTTACGAATAACTATGGAGATTAATCAACTCAGAGAGATTTCGAGCCTATCAATTTTTGTGAGTTTTTAAATCAATCTGAGTTAATGGTTAACTCAAAGTTCAATTCAGCATTTTAAATAAGTCGTTGAGGATCTCAATGCCTTTGTTTTGAGTGATTATGGGAAAAGTGTGGGATGTTGTCTTGAAATACTTGCTAAAATATCTCTAAACTAAATTATTATCGATTCGGATATGGTAAAATGAGTAATTCGGACATATGAAGTTAGGCCATCATTTGTTTACCTAAAAATATTATCCATAAAAAGTTGTGAAATTTTTTCCATTT
The DNA here is from genome assembly GCA_949130495.1 of Sambucus nigra. NCBI lineage: Eukaryota > Viridiplantae > Streptophyta > Magnoliopsida > Dipsacales > Adoxaceae > Sambucus > Sambucus nigra. The sequence goes on along the minus strand of OX422208.1, from coordinate 473,334,643 downwards.
GCAACCCAATTTGAGCCTAATAAAATTTTTAATTTCATTTGATAGGCCGAAATTGTGAGAAATGGAAAATTCAGAAATTAAGTCAATAAAAAGGGGCAAGAAAAAATAGAATAATTGTCACCAAAAATAGAAAGAACAGAAAAGAAAAATGTGGAAAATAGAAAAAAAAAAGTAGAAAAAGAAGAGAAGATGAGAAAAAGCCTGAAAAAGCACTAATGGACTGTAACAACCTGCGTAATTTTTGGGGTATTTTCGAAATTAAGAGGAAAAATAAATTTTGAGATAAAATTATTTTTATTGCTCAAATATGTTGGATTTTATTTTTAAAGATGAGAATTTCAAACGGTTTCGGAATTGGAATTAAAATGGAGCTTTAATTGAATTTTTATTATTTAGAAGAGTCCTCAAAACATAAAACTCTCTAAGAGTCCTCGGAACATAAAACTCTCTAGTAAAAATAATATTTTTAGAAATCCGATCGTTCGATCAAGCTGCATTTTTGTCAGAAGTCCCGTCTCGCCATTCTCTATAACATACTAAAATTTCAAGCGATTCCAACGGTCCGATCGTCCGAAATAAAATTTTTAGTGTTTGTATCTGAGTTGAACTCTTTTCTTAATCAAACACTTAATCCCTTATATATCAACAAATTCGTGGCTTGGCTTTTCAAATCACTTTTTCTCAAGCTTTTTAACCAAAAGACCTCTCCAAAATTACTCCCTTTCATATACAAACCATAGCCCCAAACTTATTCAAGATTTCAACCTTAGATTATAAGGCTTTTTTGGTGTTTTCTTGAGTTTGGACTAGAACGAGATTGGATTATTTTCGCGAGAAGAACATGATGGTCTGATTAGATTTTGAGGTTGAAATTATGTGATGATTCATGTTGGTTCTTTTTGGTGGTTTAAGGTATGGGGTTTTACACAATATGCTCTTTAAATCTCTCGAGAGTTATTCTGTTGATGTCATGTTTAATTGAACTCACATTTGAATTGTTAATTTCTTTGAAATCTGGAAAAATAATTGTTGGAATTATTTTTATTCATGTGGTATTAGTCATGTTGTCGTTGATCACGTTGTCATGAGATTTTAATATGGCATGGACGTTGGGCACCCACCAAAATTCCTACTTCCAAGGGCTATGACTTGATAAAGCATATGCGAATGGGGTGAGGTCCGGTGACCCGGTTAATGTGTTGTTGCGAAATTATTGATAAAATTCTATTGAGATTCACATTTGATTTGAATATTCGTATTCGTATTGTTGCGCTTTATTCATCGCTAACATTTATTGTTGAGCATCTTTCCTATCGTATTGTGTACTTCCCCATCTTTTTCTTAGTTGGCAGGTGAGCACGGATTTGAGTGCTATGGACCAATTGGGATGATTTTAGCGTGGATTATTTGGGAAGAATTTTAATACAAGAAGTTGGAAGAATTGTATTTATTTTGATGTATAGAGCATTAGAGATTTGTATTTTTCAAGTTAGATAGTTGTTGTATGTAATTCGAGAGACTTGGTATCAATTTGAAGATGAGATTAGTGGTTTCTTTTCTATTATGGGATTTAGATGGTAACATAATGATCAATCAGTGGAAATTGATGGTTTAATTTTTGGCTTCGCACACACACATGACAAATTGAGACTCTTGAATAATTTATGGTGACTATTTTTGAAACGGTTTAAATTGTATTTTTTTAGGTATTTTGACTTTTCTTCGAGTCAAAAATGAATTATGTGGGTATATTCACTGCAAACCCTCACGGGACACAACTCGACCTACTAGGGGAACCTATGGGTTTAAAGGCTTGTTGCATACTCTAAATGCAATCGCTTACCCGAAAAAGAGGTATTCTAAACTAATAACACGTTTGTTGAGTGTTGGACCTTACTTATATACTTTTACATTGGTCGAGACGATCAAAGTTCTAAGTTATGGGGTTTGATTAGGCATAAATATTTCATATTTATCCCCTTAATTTAGAGGCTTTTATCATCTTGTGCGATGTAAATTGAGTTAATTGATCTCATATTATTTCTAATGACCTTATCTATGCAGTGCATTGAGTTTTGTGTACTTCTCGTATATTCTGCAGATATTTTACACAATTGGAGAAAAGAGAAAACTCAAACTCAAGAAAGTTACAAGTGAAGGAAAGTCAAGGGGAAAACATTAATTCTACACCAAGAATTCGGACACAGAACCTAAAGAAAATTGAAGTTCTCGACTCCACGAGCATGTAGGAAGAAATGTCATCCAAATGTGAGTCCCGGGAAAAAAGTTACGAAGACTCGAAATTACGAATAAAGCAAGGAGAAAAAGGAAGAAAAAAAAGGGAGCGAACCAAACCGATAAATATATCACCGGACTGGTCCACTGAACTGGATTCACCAAATCAAACCAATGGAAAAGCATTTGGATTGGTTCCCTATTATATTTCATACCGGACCTATTCGCCCATTTAAGAAGGAGACATCGGATCGGTTCAGCTTAAAGAATTCTGATTTTTCTTTTCTCTAAAAAAGAGTTTTGCATGGTTCAAACTCTAAAAATAACATGATGTATTTATTTCTTTGTCATACCAGACATTATGGAGCTTATTTTTAGTTAGTTGTGAGAGGGTTTTGAATCCAAGAAGTGTAGGATTCGTATTGTTCAAGAATTTGTTCATATTTTTTCATTAATTCATGACTTCTATTCATTCCAAGTAATTTCATCTTTATTGCTTTCAATTGCTTTCATATTTTATGTGGGTAATTCATTCTTCTTAGTTAGAATCCATCCTTGAATGTTTAATCTCACTTTTGATACAATTATGATTTCGTGAAACATAGATTCCCTTTTTATTCATAGTTTCGTCATGTCTAGCTAGATTTCTAAGGGTTGGGATGCATGAACCCAAGCCGATGTTGTTTTCATGGAAATAAAAACAATTCTTTGAAATAAATAAATTATTAAATCGTGTTAAGTAGTTGTTGAAACCTTCATAGGTCTTTTAACCTCATTTGTCATAGGTAACCAGGGTGTTTAAGAGTCTGACGCGCGTGTCAGCTATGTAGACACCGCTTTGTTTCTATTCTTAATTATGTATGATGCGGGCTTGTACTCTCATATATGTAATGCTTAAAATGAATAAAGTCTGGGTTTGATTAATTATTTAGTCTACAATTTCTTTTATATCTGGTAAACATACTAGGGTTCGGGGGATTTTAGTTCCACCTATTTTTCTCATTCATATTTAGCCAGTCACAATAGTTTACTCCTGCATACGTAGTTTAATTATTAGTTTAATTAATTTGGATTTAGTTAATAGATATACAATTCCAAAATTTCATCACCTCTTCCTTTCCTTTTTCTGAGTCAACTTAGGATTAGTCATCTTACCTATCGTCGTCGCGTTTTACGTCCTATTTCCCGGAGGATTCGACCGTGTCTTATTGGGTTTATTACTTATGTGACCTATTTACACTTGAACCGTAATTAGCACGCACAAGAGATAAATTTTGAGTCACGTCAGGAAGCCTTATTATTTGCTAATTATATTCTTAACCAAGTCCCACACTAGAAAACTCACAAGACGACTTATGAGGGTGCTTAGACAAAATGATGGTTACTAAACCTAAAAAGGTAAAAATAGGGCCAAATATCATTGATTGTGTGTTCGTCGGTTATGCTATAAATAGTAGTGCTTGTTGATACCAAATTTAATCTGCTGACATGGACCAATCATATGAAGACACGTGGCTATCTACATGACAACAACAAACACTTTCGAGATGATCACACGCTCCGAGGAATCATGTTACTCCGAGGAACTCATACGCTCCGAGGAACAGACCTCTCTAAGGAACTCTTTAGCACCGAGAAGCTTAAGCGGTCCGAGAAACTCAGGCGGTCCGAGCTGCACCTCGAAGCAGGATACCAACAGTTTAACTACTCATTAAATGCTTATCATTCAGACGCACACGCAAAAAGGGCATTAAATGTATTACCCTTTCATATGTATATCATTTAATGTATTACCCTTTCACATTACAACCTCAAGGCTATAAATACATTGTACAATCCTCATTGTAAAGAGAGCCCGAGTCCATACCGAAATTTCTTGATAGAACTTATAAATCGAGAATTCACAAACACTCATCAATAAAGCAACATTGGACGTAGGCCATTCTCATAAGGCTGAAGAACTTTAAATTCTTTGTCTCATTTATTTATCTGTGATTGAATAATTAGAGTAATCTAATTTTTTTTACATCAACAGTGCTTATCGTTTCTTAGGTTATAAATCTGAGATTTCAGATATTCATGTAAATACGGTTATTGAATCGAGGGACGCTTCATTTTTTGAAAATGAATTTCCATACAACTTGACCCGAGAATCTGGTCCTTCTAAAAGGTCAAATCAAGATACTAGAAATGGTACTCATCTACCGATTGATTCAATAGAGGAGGAACCAAGACATAGTAAAAGGGAAAGGACTTTAACTTCTTTCGGTCTGGATTTTCTAACATACTCGCTAGAAAATAAACCTCACTCGTACAAAGAAGCGATATCCTCACCCGATGATTCTAATTGGAAAGATGAAATTAATAGCAAAATTGAATCCATTTTGCAAAATCATACTTGGGAACTAGTGGATCTTCCACTAGGTTCGAAATCGTTAGGTTAACAATGGATCTGCAAAAGGAAATTGAAGGTTGATGGATAAATTTATAGACATAAGGATAGACTTGTAGCTAAAGGTTCTAGGCAAAAGGAAGGGTTGGATTACTTCTACACATACTCACCGGTAATAAGAATTATGTCCATTCGAATGTTAATAGCAATAGTTGCCATTAATGGACTTGAAATACATCAAATCGATGTAAAAATCTCCTTCTTAAATGGTGAATTGAACGAGAAAATCTATATGGAGCAACCTGAAGGGTTCAAGGATCCCGGAAAAGAAGGAAAAGTGTGTAAGCTTGTGAAATCACTTTATGGATTAATACAAGCACCTAAACAATGGAATGAAAAATTTGATAATGTAATATCATCAAATGGTTTGAATATTAATGAGTGCAATAAGTGTGTTTACTTTAAAAGCATTCAAAATGGATATGCCAGTGTATGTCTCTATTTTGATGATATGCTAATCATGGGTAGTAACCTAGAAATTGCCAAAACTACAAAACGTATATTGAGTAGTCGATTTGACATGAAAGATTTAGGTGTCACCGAGGTTATATTAGGATTTAAACTTTCTAAAACATAGGATGGATTTATATTACCTCAATTTGACATTACATTGATAAAGAACTTGAAAAATCCAAGAAGTATGATATTAGTCCCACTAAGACACCGGTAAATGTAAATTTATAGCTAACAAGAAATTATGGTGAAATCATATCTCAACTAGAATACTCTCGTATTATCAACAATTTAACATATATCACGGACTATACTCGACCGGACATAGCATACTCGATAAGTAAGTTAAGTCGATTTACGAGTAATCCAGACAGAGATCACCGGAAGTCTATATTAAGAGTTTTGCGTTATTTAAAATATACTAAAAACTATGAAATTCACTATTCAAGATATCCGGATGTACTTGAAGGACATTGCGATGCAAATTGGATATCCGGTACAAAGGACTCTAAGTCTACGAGTGGGTATATCTATACCCATGGAGGTGAAACTGTATCTTGAAAATCCTTAAAACAAGCGTGCATTGCTAGATCGATAGTGGAATCTGAATTTATTTCACTAGGAAAAGATGGAAAAGAAGTCGAATGGCTTCAGAACTTCTTAAAGGATGTTCCAATTTGGTCAAAACCAATGCCCATAATATGTATACATTGTGATAGTCAACTGGTGATTGGAAGGGCACAAAATCACATGTATAACAAAAAGTCTCAACATATTCATCGTAGACATAATACCATTAGAAAACTTCTCTTAAATGGACTTATCTCAATTGACTATGTAAAGTCAAAAGATAATATGATGGATCCACTAACGAAAGCTTTAAACTGAGAGCAAGTTGAAAGATCATCGAGAGGAATGAGTTTAAAGCCTATAAATAAATAATAATCAATATAGTGGGAACCCAGCGTAGCAGACTGGAGATACCAAGATGGGAAAGCCAAACTATATTGTATTCGGTAAGCACTTGAGGACATTTAATACTATCCATTCCAAAGATGAAACAATGCACATTTGCCGTAAAATTAGGATAAGTTATGCTTTTAATGACATCCATATCTTAATATGTCTAAGTGGGGTATTGCAGGATACTCGTTATGGAAGTCACCTATGTGAGTAAGAAGGGGACCAGTTCTATGAGAATAATGAAATCCAAATTCTCTAAAATACTCACGAAACCACTATTTATGGCTAAAACGAACATAAACGTGAGAACCAACCATGTTGAAAAATTATTGTGTGAATAATATTGTCTAGGTTTACAAAAACAGTTAACGGTTCAAAGATGTGAAGTAACTGATTAACGAAGTAAATCCGATGGTATATCACTAAGGAAAGTTGAAGGCCACTAGGTTACTTCTCCTGATGCAATAAGTCACCTGTGTATGCATCTTTATTTGCATCTGCTTTGTTTCTATTTATATTGATATATCATTCATGTTGGGGATTACGGGAAAAATTAGACATAACATAACATAAATGTTGTCCAGAATTTTCTGGACAGAATTTGGAGCAACATTGAGCTCAAATGTAGGTGGGACCCACAAAATGATATTTGTGGGACCACATATGAATGCTTTCTTCTTCATAAAGAGGATAATGTTGTATATTCACATGTCCATTTCCATTAAGTTATAAATGATAAATATGTCTCCAAAGTGACTTGAAAAGTAATGAAAGTTAATGAATTGGGTGTGTATAAACCTTGTCCCACATAGGAAAAATAGTAGAAATTTGAAGTGTTAATAAAACGCCAAATATGGACCAAGGATTGGATGCCTTTTCGGTATACCAACTCTTTGAGGAGATGGCCTACACTATACAAGTGTTGGGCTTGGGCCAAAAGCCACAACGTGTGCGTCATCTGTCCATCCGACCGACTCGGCTCGATTCGGTTCGAGCTTGGGCTTGGGATTATAAAAATCTCTTTCTTTTTGGGCCGAATTTAAACTAACTTTATGGGATAAAACTTAATTAATTCCAAAATTAATTAAGCTAAAAATAGTTCAATCGAATTTAATTGTTTGACAGTTAAAAATGGTTTAACAATTTTGACTATTCCCAACAGTTAAAACTAATGCTATCAATAAAAATCCCTCCCTCCAGTTTTTCACTAATGAAAAAATTTGAAATTTGCATTCCAAAAAATGATTGTCTAGTGCCAAATTTCTTCCATTCATATATTGAAATAGTCTGCATATTTATGTTCCATGGTGAAGTACAAAACACAGAATTATGCATTTGGTGGAATTAATTCATTGGTGTGCTATTTGAATTAATTCGAAATTAGTTATATCTTTGGAGACAATTATTCATTAACCTAAATTATGTTTGAGAGAATAAAATTATCTTAAGGATACTATGGTATTTCACTAGGCTTGAATTCTTTTCTATTTCTAGTATTTATTTCTACAAAACCATGTAAGTCTCATTTTTCTATAATTTCATTTTATTTATATAAGTATTGCCATTTTGTTTTATTTCTATAATTTTTATTATTCGTAATTCTACACTATTGTATTAATTAGATAGTAGACATAACAAGTAAAAGCACCCCGAATAAAGAGAGGCTTAAGTCCAACCTTTATACACTAGATCTTGATGAAATCTTCACAAATAATATTTATGTGCAAGTGATTTTCTTAATCATCATTCACCAACATGCAAATTATTAAAATTTATGCTTTTTGATTGATTCTCAAATACAAAATTAACTTTTCAACTGTACCTTTTCTTATCAAGATCTCACAACCTAAACCCTAAATTATAGGGGTGGTGTCTCAGTTAAAACACGAATTATGACAGTTCACATGATAAAAAATTGCACGGTCAATTAATGTATTTTAATTTAACACTTTGGTTTTAACATAAAAATATGAATCCTAAGAAGGAATGTAGATATTGTCTCAAGGAAATTCAGCCTTGGATTGTTTTTCATTGTTGGTTCGATTCTTGCAAAGTTGAGGCAGAAACTTGAAATTTATCGTCTAAACTGTACCTTTTCGTTATTGGCAACTAAAGAAGGTTTAAATTCTCCATATTGAAATACCTACAAAGGTGCGATATACGCACTTCATCAAGGGTGTTTTGGGTATTTTATCAAATGGTGCCCCCTATAAATATCTAGTTTTAGTATAATTTGACTTAAGTTATGAAGTTGGTATTTATCATTAGATACTACGGTATACACATTAAGAGATAATGAGACTTATGAGAGTTGTAACGTAAATTATAAAAAAACGAAACAAAGGAAGACATCATTATCCATGGACATAGTTAAATTGGTAAATCACGTACATCTTGTCTTGCACTTTGTTACTTCATTGGGTTATGTGTTTTCTCTTTACTTTCTCATTAGGCTTCATTTATATTCTCATTCTAATTGGTTATGTCTTTATTTTACTCATCTTAGATCTTGGGTGTGCTTAACTCACTCTCTTGAGTGAGTATCCAAACTATAAATTGGTATTAAAGATTTAACTTGTAAGGGTTATTATTAGTTTGCATTCATGGTGTTTGGTAAAATTATTTAGAGTGATTTTCGTCTCGGGCTAGTTGTTTCTTATTGGTAACCCGTTTTGAAGATACAATATGGATACATCGAAGGTTGCAAAGGTGTCAATGATCAAATTTGATCTAGAAAGATTTGATGGAAAGTCTAAAAATAATTGACCGTGGCAATGCCAAAATGAGATATATATTGATCTAACATTGTTTGTATAAGGCATAAAAGGAAAGTGTTTCTAAAGCACTAGATATGTCCAAAAATTATTAAAAGAAGTATGACTTGGAAGTTTGTATCACGATATGATTAATATTACACAAAAAATGTGGTATACTATGTGATGTATGAGTAAACAATCGGATCGATATGGAAGAAATTGGAAGACAAGGATATCGAAAAGAGAATAGAAAATTCTCCCTATCTCTAAAAGAAGCTGTTTTGATTTGAATATATTTAAGGTATGTTGATGTCCAAAAATCTTGATGTGTTTAATAAAATTATCTTTGATTTTATCATTGATGGTTATATTTATGATGAAGACAATGGTTCTTTTTTTCTACATCCATTTTCAGATTCATAGTATCATTTCAGCACAATAGTGATACGTGGAAATGATGAAGTGAGTTTTTATGACGTCTCTTTGGCATTATGGGGAAGTGGGAAGCTAGATAAGTATTAGTGTGATATGCAGTCTAATGCATTAGGTTTGTAAAGTAAGACCGAGAAGATGAAGGATGGCAGAATAGGAAATTCCAGATCCAAGTAAAAGACAACTAGATGCAAGATATGTAAGAAACTAGAGGCGATATCTTCCAAATCTTTTAATTCAAAAGAAGATGATCTTTGGATCACATCGAGAACAACTTTAGGAGAAATCTTATCAAGTGAGTGGATCCTGGACACGAGGTACTCGTAAAATAATTACCCGAATATATATTTATTTTATACCTTTAGATAGTCAATGGAGAAAAGTGTTTTTTGACTAATAGTCATGCTTATAAGTGGAAGGGTATTAACACAATCAAGTTAACTATGATTACTATAGTGACTTATACATTCGGGATTAGATGATTTACTACGAATTTGACAAAAAACTTTAATTCTTTGGGATACTTGGATTCCAATAGGTTCAAGACTGTACTAGAGGGAAGAATGATCAGCAATGTCTTGGATGCAGATACTCCCTAGTCTACTCTCATCTAGACCTGGATCTACCTCGGCCTTAACCAACTAGTGTCAGGTCATTCAAAGAAAGAAATTAAAGCTCAATTGTGGACTCGAATTGAGTCACCTTGGCCTCGGCCATAGTGACTCGGCCTCATCTAATGAGTTCGTTCTTGAACTCATCTAATGAGTTCGTTCAACATGGTTCAACATCAGCAACCCTGTAGAAAGTGGAATCTCGGCCTCGTCCCCCACTTGTCAGGAGATGGGGGCTAATCGAAGTTACCAAGTCAGCACTAACAATGGTCCCAATAGGGGTTTCACTCATCAAATCAGTCTTGTCCTGGACTACGTAGCCGATAGTGACACCTGGTAGAGCGCGTGGTATGGAACACGCATAGGACAGTGAGCGTGGGATACGTGACCACGTGGGAGAAACCATTATGGAAAAATCTCTCCCACATGTAAGGGAATATTTTATCATCACGACTTACATGTGACAGAGACATTTGGCTCCTCCTCATTAGCTAGGAACATTATATGCACGCATTTTACATGTTTGGGGGTACATAACACCCCCCGGGCACTATAAATACTTGTATTCTACATCATTGTAAGGGATTATTCACAACCCTAGCAGAACTTTGTCAAAATACTTAGTGAAGAGAGTAAAGCTTGAGTGTTGTATTTACAGGCCATTAGTGCCCTTATTATAGTGAATACCACCATTTACACTACACAATGGGCGTAGGCACCGATAGAACCACTTATATCTAGTGTTACCTTCTTCTTTTCCTCATCTCCTTCTACTGTTATATTGTTGTATTTTCACCATTATTACGCTAGTGTGAGGTTATTCATCACTTTGATTTGGTGATACCAATTCTAGTATCATCAATCAGGCACCGTATATGGGAACAAGATATATATTCTCTTCCCCTTTCCTGTAGCTGCACTATTGGATTCTCTGGTGGTGGTGCAATCTCATCCTTGGTTGCGCTTGAACCACCATTAAAAGAGAGCTGGTTTGAGTTTTAGCTCATTTTCTCCTCTTCCAGCTTACTACTAGTACCTCATCTAATTTTTTAGATCACCAAAACTCTTCAATGGTAATAAATCCACCAATTATAGGTGTTCTTAGTACCAGCCAGGCCCTTCCTCAGTCAGAATTGGCCGAGGTGGCGGTGGCTTTGCGTTTATTGGTAGACAGTCAATGACAAATGCAAGAAGCTCTTACTTCTTTAAGCCAGAATATGGCGGTTAGACATACTAGAGATGAAGAGGAGTTTATAACGCCGACCGCCAGGGATGTTTACCCAGATCAAACGACCAGGGGACCACCCCAGGTCCCACTCAAAGATCTTCCTCCTCGGTAAAGGAACAGAGATGTGGCCGACCCTAGGCGCTTACATTTGGAGAGGTCAGGTCATGAATGACCTAATGATGAGGATGAGAAATATAATGAAGAGGATAACATGAGCTGTTAGGAACCTTATCAGATCTCTAGAGGCATTGTGGGACCTATTCAGACTAGCCAAGGGTGTAGTGGCAGGCCGAGTCTAGAGTTTCATCTAAGGGCATCATCTCTAGACAAATTAAGCAGAGGGTCGGCTTTTGATAGGCTTTGTAAAGAAGTAGATGACCTATGAAATTTCCTCTCCAAATCCAAAGGTATAGATGGATCCACAAGGAATGATAGATGTGATGACCATCGACCTCCTCATGGCCAAGATGAGGAGCAATAAGAGGTGAATAGGTGATAGAGAACAGTTTCCAAAGAGCCCTCGGTTCACCCAGATGGCAGACAAGGGACTGGCGATAATATAACCCAGGCTGAGGTTATAGTAGCGGCCAAAAGACCCTAGAATAATTCTATTCAAAGGATGGAGGATAAGATTGGGGACATTATGAAGAGCCCAAACCCCTTGCAGAGGGGATGCAATAAAGGCTCCCTCTTCGTGGAAAAGATTATGAGTTATCCTACCTCGACTAAGTTCAAACCACCCTAGTCACACCAAAGTATGATGGGAGCACTAATCTAGTCCACCATATGAAGATGTATCAGTTAGCTGCCAATATTTAAATAGTCTCAGAAGATATGAGGTGTTGTGCCTTCTCAAGCACCTTAACTGGAGCAAGTCATGTATGGTTTACCTATATCCCTAAACACTCAATTGAGAATTTCAAATAGCTTGCGAAAACATTTATACATAATTTCTTCTTTGGGGTGAGGCCCTAGAAGAAGAAAACCTACCTGCTCTACGTGAAGTAGGGTAAGAATGAAAGTCTAAGAGAGTACATAGCGAGCTTCAATAAGGAAAAATTAGAGGTTGAGGATTATGAAGAGATTATTTCCATGACCGCCCAGATGGGAGGTCCATAGTATGGAAAGATACTTTGCCAGATTGCAGAGGATCCTCCAAATTCTATGGACCAACTCCTGGCTACATCCGGGAAGGTCATGAATGCAGAGGAAGCAATGGATATCAAAGGTGAAGACGAGAAGGGGACAACCAGTAGGGAAAATTTAACAAGAAGAAGAAGGATTGAAATAAGAGGTCGGCATATGAAAAGTTTGTAGACTGCACCCCTTTGACTGTCAGTTGTTAGCATATTTTGAATGAGATCAAGAATGATCGATCTTTAAAGCGACCTGAGAAGATGAAGGATCCTCTCCACAAGCGGAATATAAATATGTGGTGTAAATTTCACCAAGACCATGACCATATAATCGATAAGTGTCTTCCTCTCAAGCACGAGATTGAGAGAATGCTGAAAGAGGGAAAACTGAGAAAGTCTGTTGATAATTGAAGTTACAAGGGTAGCCGAGACGACACCAAGAAGAAGAAGAGAAATGACAAGTGCAATCCTGATGCTTCAGCGGGTTGAGACGATGACAACTCGAACGATGATGACGAAGCGAACCCAGACTTACCTCCCCCAATTACTGATCCTAAAGGTCGGCTTCATACAATCTCTCTTGGGGTTAAGATGATCTGTGGAGGATTAGCTGGAGGAGGAAAATAAGTTACCGATAGAAAAACTTATGTAGTAGAGGACAAGGCTCTCCCTCCTAAACCTAAGGAAGTGCATTCAGCAGGCATAAATCCGAAGAAAGTAAAACTAACTAAAGTTAATATGAATAATTTGATTATTGGTTTTTCTAGAGTAGATTTCAAGGGGATTCTAGACCTGCACGATGACGATTTGGTTATCACCACTCTGGTACAAGGGTATGAGGTTCCAAGGAATTTTGTGGATGACGGAAGCTTGATCGACGTTATGTTTTGGAATTATTACAAAGGCTTAGGTCTGAGCAGAAAGAGGCTGGTGAAGTATCATCAACCTCTCAACGGGTTTGGTGGAGAGAAAGTATGACCTTTAGGGATTTATGAAATGGAAGTCAAAACGGGAGATTACTGGACAAAATACCTCATGAAGAAGATTAATTTCTTCATAATGGATGATAATGTGTACTCGGCCTACAACATAATCCTCAGAAGAGTAGTCCTTGAGGAATTTGAGGTTGTACCTTTAATGGTTCACCAGATGATTAAATTTTTGACCCCGTATGGGGTAGGGGAAGTTCGGGGGACCAAATTGAGGCACACGAATGATACTTTAACTCAGCTGAGGAGATGGAGGCATACAAAAGGGCCACTATGACTTATAACATTGATACCTTGGACCCTAGAGATGAAAAAAATCCAAAGAAGGGCGATGCTGCTGAGGAGGTAGAATCCATCATCCTCAATGAGGATGAATCGGAAAAAATCGTCCAAATTGGCAAAGACCTAAAGAAGGATGTCAAAGAGGAGCTAAAAAAGATGTTAAAGAAAAGACATAGCATCTTTTCTGTGAGCCATGAGGATATGCCCGACATCGATCTGAAGGTTCTCTGTCATAAGCTTAATGTGGTCGAGGATGCAAAACTGGTCCGTCAGAGAAGAAAAGTTTATTCATAAGAGAAGTATGATGTCATCCAAGAGAAGGTGAAGAATTTGGAAAAGGTAGAATTTATTTGGTAGGTCATTTATACCAAATGGCTTGCGAATGTTGTCATCGTCCCCAAAGCCAACGACAGATGGAGGATCTGTGTTGATTTTACAAATCTAAATAAAGACTTTCCTAAAGATAACTTTCCACTACCAAGGATAGATCAGATGGTTGACACTATTGCCGACCATGAATTAATGAGATTTATGGATGCCTACTTAGGCTATAATAAAATATTTATGGATCCAACCGATGTAGAGAGGATAACTTTCATAACTGATAAGGAGACCTATTGTTACAAGGTCAGGCCCTTCGGATCAAAAAATGTCGAGGCAACATACAAAGGGATGGTCAATAAGATGTTCTAGGAGTAGATTGGGAAGACAATTGAAGTTTATATCGACAACGGTTGACGAAGAGCCTCAATGACGACACTCACATGGCCGACCTTGAGTGCACTTTTGATACGATGGATGAATACAAGATGAAACTTAACCCCTCCAAGTGTGTCTTCGACATGGGGACATGCAAGTTCTTAGGATTCATCGAGAATCAGAGGGGGATTAAAGCCAACCCCAAAAAGATCAAATCTTTGTTGGAAATGAAGACTTCCACAATAATAAAGGATGCGCAGAGACTAAATAGATGGGTGGCCACATTAAATAGGTTTGTATCTAAAGATATCAATAAATGCCTTCCTTTTTTAAAGTGTTAAGAAAAGATTTCGAATGGAATGATGAGTGTGATAAATCCTATCAAGATTTAACGTCATATCTCGGCTCTCCACTCTTTTTATCATGACCAATCCAGTAAGATAAGTTGTATCTTTACCTAGTGCTGTCGCAATTAGCCATTAGTGTCGTTATTGTAGAGAAGAGGATGAAATTCAGAAACTAGTGTACTTTAATAGTAAGGCCCTCCAAGGGGCCGAAAAAAGATATCCCAAAATAGAGAAGCTAGCTTATGATATAATCCATTCCTTAAGGAAGATGAAGCCGTATTTCGAGGCACATACCATGATGGTCCTCACAAACTCACCCTTAGATTGGTCATTCACAAGCCTGAGAAATTAGGAAGGCTAATGCCCTGGGAAATTGAACTGGGGGAATTTTACATCATCTACCAGCCAGGAATGACCATTAAGGGGCGTGCCCTAACTAACTTCGTAGCCGAGTTCACGTGGGATGAGGCCAATACAAAAGAGACTAAAGATACAACTTGTGAGCAAGAGAGGATGGTGTGTCTTCCCCCGATCGTGATCGAGATGAGTTCATTAAAAAGCAAGGTGTCTAAGAATAAGTAAGAGCAATACCTCTTAAAGAATGGGACCCAAAAGAGGGTAATTTTTCAAGGGATGGTATTATGTGGAGAGTTTTCGATGATGGACCTTTATGTGAGAACGAAAGTGGGGTAGGTTTAATTATGTCAACCCCATATGGGTCTGACATTGAATATGAACTGAGGTTCAGCTTTAAAGCCTCCAATAATGAGTCAGAGTATTAATCCCTCCTAGCAGGTCTTTCTCTTACCCGGACACTGAACGTTGGCCAACTCCTTATCTATAGTGATTCTAGGTTAGTTATGAACCAAATTTTGGGGGTATATGAGGCCAAGGACGACAGACTGGCTAAGTACTTGGGAAGAGTAAAAAGAGCACTAAAGCATTTTAGTGAGGTGAAGCTGAAGAGGATACCCCATTTAGACAATGGCCGAGCCAATGCTTTGGAGAGGTTAGCTTACGCCACTAGGACATAAATTAGAATAATGATCCGGATAGAGATCCTATACTCATTGACCATTGAAGAAGAAGAAAATACTGTGGAATTTTTCTTCAACTTGAATATAGGAGCTTCTTAGATGGATTCTATCATCTAGTACATCAGAGATGGGGAGTTTCCAGAGTCTAGAGCAGAGAGAAAGAAGTTGAGGTATAATGCTGCTAAGTTCTCAATCATAGGACACATCTGATAAGTGTCAAAGGTTCACCACCATACCCCATCAACCTCATCAGCCTCTTACTTCTATAACTTCTCCTTGGCCATTTGTAGTCTCGGGGATTGATTTTGTAGGTCCATTATCGAGATTTGTGAACAATTATCATTATCTGATTGTGGCGATTGATTATTTTTCGAAGTGGGTAAAGGATGAGGTGATGATCACAATCACAGAGAAGAATTCTTTTAGTTTATCTAGAAAAATATTATCTGTAAGTACGACCTACATAACACTCTGATTTTGGATAATGGGATGCTGTTCAAAAACATCTCCCTTGAAAAGTATTGCGAGCGGGTCAGCATCAAATAGTTCTTTTCAACTATAGGTCCCCAGGCAAATGGGCAGACATAGGTCACCAACAGAATAATTCCTGACGAAATCAAGAAAAAGTTAGAGGACGCTAAAGGGCAATGGACTGAGGAAGTTCATATCGTCCTATAGGCATATAGGACAATAGAGATAGGTTTCCTAACACATAAGGCCAAATCTCGTAGATGATCTAAGAGAAATTATTGAGGTTAGGCAGGCCGCCTATCACCAAAGAATAATAAAGTTTTATAATAAGAGGGTAAAGGCCCGACCATTGGCAGTAGAAGACCTCTTTTTAAAGAAGACGTGTCATAAACCCAACAAGCTTCATCCTAACTAGCATGGTCCTTATAAGGTGTTTGAAGAAGTGGTTCCAGGGACGTATCGGCTAGAAAATATAGATGGAGAGAAATTCTCCAACCCATGGAATGATGGCCATCTTAAAAAATACTACCAGTAAGAGTTTTGTATTAGTTCCACTTGAATTAGTTTCAATTGTCCATGTGTATGAGAATACGATTATGAATAAAATTTTGAAAGTGTTCTCTCCTAACTTGTCTATTATTTGAATACTTGTTACTTGTATATATCAACTTATCTTAAGCTATAAAACATCATTCAAGGTGAAGTTTCTCTAGGTGAAATAACAGTCCAAATGAGCTCGACCTCATCCATGGACTCTTATAACACCGGGGAGTAAAAATCACTTAAGTGTGGTTTGTCTTAAACATCATTAACTTTGTGAATAAACTCTCTCGGTCGAGATGACACAACATGGATGAGACGACCCTCATACATACACTCTCAAAATAACGAGAGGGGACTTGTGATGTAAACACCATAATTTGATGAGTTAAAATTTAAAAATCACTTAAGTGTGGTTTATCTTAAATATCATTAACTTCGTGATTAAACTCTCTCGATCGAGATGACAGTGCATGGACGAGACGACCCTTATCCATACACTCTCAAAATGACGAGATGGGACTTGTTATGTAAACATCATTAACTCGGTGACTACACTCTTTCAGTCAAGACGACAATGCATGGACGAGACGAACTTTATCCATACACTCTCAAAACGATGAGAGAGGACTTGTGATGTAAGCACCATAATTTGTTTAGTTAAAATTTAAAAATCACTTAAGTGTGGTTTATTTAAAACATCATTAACTTGGTGAATAAACTCTCTCGCCTGAGACAACAATGCATGGACGAGACGACCCTCATCCATACACTCTTAAAATGACGAGAGGGGACTTGTGATGTAAACCATAAACTTTGGTGAGTTCAAATTTAAAAATCATTTTTGTAATTATCAGCAATCGTCTTTGGATGAAGATGATTCAAAGATGCAAATCAACTCATGAAAAGTAAACATCAAGAATCTCATTCATCATCAACAAAGCATAAAGGAAAAGCATTAAGACGAGCAAAAGTTTCCATTTATTTAAATAAGAGATTCGGTTCTATAAAAATGAAGGAGTGAAATGATCATAAGACAAAAGATAATTATAAAGATAAGGGTATCGCACATAGATGACCACCCTATTGAGTCGGATCAGCATTAATATTTCTTTACCATCGTCCCCGATTACAGCCATCATCTCAGCATCAAGGTTGTCTACCTCAGTAGGAGGGTTGACATATATCCCTTCTCCCTAGCAATGGCCAAGGACTCAACGTATGATAAGGCCTCCGTTAAAATGGGATCACTAATGTCAACTGCCTCCAACGACGGACGTATGAAGGAGACGGCATCAACAAACTTTAAGACAACCCACCTGCAGGTCGTCTTAATCCCCCTCTAAAGATACTCCAGGATAAAACCTTAGAATTCATCTGAAGTCTTATTGGCTTCACTTGCCTCGTCCTTAGCCCTCTGAACAGTAACATCAAGGTCAAACATGAATTAGGTGGCCTGGGTCTTCAGAGCCTTATCCTTCTCTTCAAAGCATTGTACTTAACCTCAAGTTTGTTAGTATGTTCTCGCTTTAACTCATCCATGGACTTTTTATGAGTGAAATTATGCTCTTTTAGTTTTTGTTTTAGCTCGGCCTCAACTTGAAGTGCCCTATTGACATCTTAAAGATTTTGTTGATTTTCATCCATCCACCTGATGGCCTAGGTAAGGTGCATATAGACTGCAAAAACCAAAGTCAAGAGTCAGAAAAATTTGAAAGATATATAAGAAAAGATGACTCAGGTGAGTGGGAGGACGATACTTGCACGATATGGTGGATACCAAAGTCATTGACATTAGTAGGGGAAATTTTCCCCATAAATTGGTAGTCAGTCTCGAAGGGAACTGCAAACATGGCAGACTTTGTCACCTTCATGTTGGTGATCAAGGAATTGGAGTTTTCCTTTAGCTAGGCCAGTTGGTTGCCCAAAAAGACTCAAAGGACGAGCCGAAAGATGTCTCAACAGAGCCGAATCTATGCCTCGTCATGGGGTCAGGCTGAGTGACTTTGGGAGCTATAGGCTCTTTCCTCTAATGGGTGGTCTCACAGCGGTTCAAACCCCTAGCAGTTGATTTCTTTAGTGGATTGTTACTACATTACTTCCCCAGGACAGACAGGAGACTTGGAGCAGTCATATTCCAGACCTCGTCTGAATTATTTGGAGAACGATCTGAAAAGAAAGGAAAATGATTACAAATAATATGTAATGATGAGAGAAGACTTTTAAGATATTAAAATGGCTCACACAACTCGTCTAGGGGGAAACACCATACTGGACTCTTCAAGATAATTAGGGACCATTAGATCCTCAAATTTTGGAAGGTCCCCCTCATTTCCTTGTTCCCTCGAATATTCGACCACATCATGCTCCTCAAGGCTGAGGTCGGGGTCCTATTTTGTTGTCATTGAGGGATTAGGCTAGGTATGAGGGACCATTGGCTTATCCTCACTAGGGTCGGTATTAGTTAGGAACTCTCAGTCCCTATAAATGAAGAAGAATCTCTCTTTTCGATAATGGTTTAAAGTTTGGGCCACTTGGATAAGCTTTTTGTCGGGTTTCCTATCCTCTAAGTGGAAATAGTAATCTTATTTGGTGGAGGACGAGATGTTTTAGCAGGCTGTAAAAATCCTAACTGAAGGCTCTTCTATAAAGGTATTCTTCCATAAGGATACATGCCCAAGGACGATTCTCCAAGAATCGGGGGCCAGCTGGGTAGGTACAACCCCTAAGGCAGACATGATAGCTCATATGGTAGGATGAAAAGGTAGCCTGACAACGATCCTAAATATTTGTACATATACGATGACCTCCCCTTCCCGGCCTTGGAATACCTTCTCATCCTCATCCGAGATCGTTATTAAAATGTCGGGTTTAACTCCATAAGAGTGTATCCATAGAAGGAGATCAGACTCTCTGACGAACGAGATAAAAGACCAAGCGTATGAAGTATCAATTGGATCTTCACCATCTGAATCATCAACCTAGACATTTCGATCATTGGCCTCAGTTGTGGCTTCACCATCGGCCTCTTTAGGGACAGGCGTCCTCCTCGGAACCTCTCGTGAAATTCATGAGATGTCATAGCTGAGACAGGAATGACAGTTGGATTGACCGTTGACTTATCCCTATCAGAGACAATGCGAATAAATGAGTTATCTTGACCAGATGAGTCGGCCTTATAGGAAAATGACGTACAAGATTCCCTCATTTCCTCTTCGAAATCTTGATCATCAGTGTGGGGAGAGGATGAGCCGAGAGACTCAATAGAAGAGGGGAATATTGGTTTCAAAGGAATTGGAAAAACGGGTCGTACCTAGTGGGGGTCAGCCCTACGTTTAGGCTTGTCCTCATTTTCTACCTTGTGTATCTCTTGGAAGAACCTCTCTCTAAGTGAGGGGAACTCTTCGACAATCTTATAAAGCCTTTCTAAAATCCAAGAGATGAGGTGAGACTTGATCTATCAGAAACCAAGTTTGGAAACAAACAAACACTTTGGGGTTTTGACCAACTTTAACCTAAAGATTAAAATGGGAAACTCAATTATTTTTATCAAGAACACATAAGAACATAAAAGAATCCTCATTGTATATGATGATTTGATTATCGTCGAAGTAACAAATACAAGGATTTGTGGTAGTTGAACCTACCAATAACCTCATATAACCTAAGAACCACCATACAACCACCCTAGATAAGCCCTATGGCCACCAAGAAAGGATACCGAAGAGTTAACATACATTGAAAATAAAAAAAGGTCAAGAAAATGTTTCATGATCAAAGGAGATAATCACAAAGAAAGGGAACGAGGAGTATATGAGAGTGTTTATGGAAGTAAAAGTCAAGGAAAATTATAAGGATTTCTTGAAATTGCTGGAACAGATGAGAGGTGAGCACTGTAAATTATGGTTCTAGAGAGAGAAATGGGGCGCGAAGAAGAAAAGAAAAACAAGAAGAAAATGGTTTAAAAAAACCATTTAAATATCAACAATTATTTTGCACAACTTTCAAAGCGGCGCACAACTCTCAATGTATTCCATGATTAGGGCACAATACCCTAAATGCACATGAAATCCTTCATGCTTGGGCAACACTCCATTCCATAAAATGACTGACATGTGTCCCCTTATAATGGATCTGCTAGTTCAAAGGATGCCTCATCCAAAGGGCACTTTAACCCTCAGCCACATCATCACATCAATGGCTAAGGGCTAAGGGTGATTGATACGCCCCAGTGTACTCTTATCCAGACTTGGATCCACCTCGGCCTCAACCAAATAGTGTTAGGTCATTCAAAGAAAGGAATTAAAGCTCAATTATGGACTCGACGTGAATCACCTCGGCCTCGGACGACATCATCTAATGAGCTCAACCAACATGGTTCAACATCACCAACCCTGTAGCAGGTGTAATCTTGGCCTCATTCCCCACCTGTCAAGAGACGAGGTCCAGCCCAAGTCACCAAGTCAGCACCAGTAATGGTCCCACTAGGCTCGACCATTAACCTCGGCTTCGGCCTGGACTAGACAGTTGACAGTGAAACCTGGCAGAGTGCGTGGGATGGAACATGCATAGGATAGTGCGGGTGGGATGCGTGACCACGTGGGAGAAACCGTTATGGACAAATCTCACCCACACATGAGGGAATATTTTATCATCATGACCTATATATGACAGAGACAGCTGGCTCCTACTCATTCGCTAGGAACATTCTATGCATGCATTTTACATTCTTGGGGGTACACAACACCCCGAGGTCACTATAAATGCTTGTCTTCTACATCATTGTAAGGGATCGATAATTCATAACCAAAATAAAAATCTGTCAAAATACTGAGTGAAGAGAGGAAAGCTTGAGTGTTGTATTTACAGGCCATTAGTGCCCTTATTATAGCAAAAGCAACCATTAACACTGCATAGTGGATGCAGCCTCCGGTCGAACCACTTATATCTAGTGTTATTTGTTTTTGCCTCATCTCCTTATACTGCTATATTGTTGTATTTTCACCATTGTTTTACTAGTGTGAGATTATTCATCACTTTCATCTAGTCATACCAATCCTTGTATCATCAGATGTCGTGGTGATAACGACAAGAAATAAATAAAGAAACTTTTATTTTACTTATGGCAACATTTCATGCCTCAGTCGTTAAAAATGAAGAAAAGCAAAGTCAGATTCCACCAAGTCTTGACAAATGAGTTATGGTGGGGTTTCTGAATGGTCAAAATTCATTCAAGTTGGGATTTTACGAACATTTGGTTCTTGGTAAGAAAATGGAACTCAATTTTGGCACCACGATTCATTGCATAAAAGGTATACCTGATTACATTAGCACATATGTTTTACGTCCATAAACCACAATATTTAGTAGGTATTTTGTGCCATTCATTGATAACTACTCCCAAAAGACATGGGTTTATACCTTTAATCATAAGGGCATGGTTTATGAGGTGTTTCTCAAATTGAGAAAGATAGAGAATAATCATATTGGTTAGAATATCAAGGTTCTTATGTTAAAGAATGGAGGCAAGTATCACTATGGTCCTTTTAATAAGTATTATCACGATAAGCATATTATTCGACATTTCATTGTCTAGAAAAGTAAACAATAAAATGGATTTTCAGAGAGGATGAACCAAGACTTACATGAAAATGTGAAGTCCATATCAAAATATTTTTAGGTGGGTGCTTAATTGTATGCTTTCTTTATTCACAATCGTTTTCCATCAACCTCAATTGATTATAGGGCTCCTATGGAGGTGTTGTTGGGGTTATACCATACTTATGACAAGGTGCATATTTTTTCTTCTTGTCCTATTATTATTATATAAATGAGGTTAATTTGATCCAATAACCCAAAAGACCATTTTTTGGGTTCAATTAGTGTGGTCAAGATATACAAGCTATGGTGATTGGATAATAAGAAGATGGTGATGTGTAAGTGTATGACATTTTATAAAGCATTTATGCTTAGTTTTCTAAAGATAAAAGAGGAATATTGTCTTAAGAAGAATGGAAGTGAAAATGTGCAAGTGTAGTTGACTATACCTTTTGATTCTTCAAACTAAGAAGTGTAGCATCCGACTAAGGGGACGAGTAAATAATGGCAAGAACAACCACATTTTTCTATTAAAGAGAACTAGTGGTTTGTAAACCTACAAAGAGATATGAATTCACTAAAGAAACGGTGGAACATACATTTTTATTATATGGCGATGAGAGTTTCACTTACTATAAGGCGATTAGTGATATTCATTGTACTGAGAGAAAGGGGGCTATGGGTGGGGAGTATATTCTATTCACCTGAAACAAACTTGGGATGTTATAAATTTTCTAAGGAGGAGAAGTCTATCAATTGCAAGTGGGCTTATGGTAAAAAAGATGACACTCCAAATTATGATGTTCATTATAAGGCAAAGATATTATCCAAGGATTTTGATAAAAAAAAGGTGAATATTACAATGAAGTTTTCTATAAAGTTGTGGAACACACTTCCATTTAATTTCTATTGGTTATGGTATATTTTATCTTAGATCTTCAACAACATGACATAAAAAAAATGGTGTTCTTGCATGGATATCTAAAAGATGAGATTTGTATGTATCAAGATTCAAAGTTGTTGGCAATAAAGATTATGTGTGTAGATTACTAAAGTCTTTGTGTACATTAAATAAATCACCATGATAATGGTGCAAGAGATTCAACACGTTATTTTGGGACAAAATTCATATAGAGAAATTTTGATCATTTTTTGTATTTCATGAGTCTCAAGGATGTTAATTTCACGTACTTACTCTTGTATGTTGATGATACTATCTTTTCTTCTTTGATCATATTAGATACTAACAAGGTGAATGTTCAATTAAGAAAAAAATTTAGGATGAAAGACTTGGGTAAAGCCAAAAATATCATCGATGTCGAGATTGGGTGTGAGAGAACTAAGGTAAGGTTGTGCCTCGCATAAAGGTAACACCTAGAGTACCTTATTGCACATTTTGGGATGCATAATGAAAATATTGTGAATACTCTCTTAGATACACACTACAACCTTTTGGTTCTGCCCTCTTTGAGTATAGAGGATGAGGTGGAATATATAGATCAAGTTTCGCGTGTGAGTGGTGGATAGTTTGATGTAGGACATGATTTTTACTCATGCTTATGTTTTTAATGTCGTGAGTACATATATTAACAATCCGAGAAAAGGTCATTAAAATGTAGTAAAGTGTATCTTATATTTATATCATACCTCTAATACAATAGTATTTGAGGTATTATTGTTAGGCCCTCATAATAAATACTATCATATTTTCTCTCATTTCTTAGGTACTTGAACTGGGAACGTCTGAATACATATGATCTTTTAAACTAAAGTGTATTTTGTTTTTTCAAAGTTTGAGTATTACTCTCATGTTCCAATGCTTCTTCGCCCTCTCTCAACATTTATCTAGTTGAGTTTATCTCTTCTTCTACCTTTATTTAAGACTTTTTGTTTCACCTCATAGTATATAAGAGATTGTTATAACAGTTGTTATTCTTATTTTTTTTACTTTCTCTCCTTTCTCACTAAACAGTTGTTGTTCATATTTTTTTTACTTTCTCTCCCTTTCTCACTAAATAATTACGTGGTCAGTTATACCCCCAAAAGTTGTTACA
Organism: Sambucus nigra; assembly: GCA_949130495.1. Taxonomy (NCBI): domain Eukaryota; kingdom Viridiplantae; phylum Streptophyta; class Magnoliopsida; order Dipsacales; family Adoxaceae; genus Sambucus; species Sambucus nigra. The sequence goes on along the minus strand of OX422208.1, from coordinate 473,310,360 downwards.
TGTAATGCTGACATCGATGCCGACATGTGATTGAGATGAGATTTGCCGTTTGGTAGGAGGTAAGAGTTTTTTAGGGTTGTTTAGCATAAAGAAGCACGGATGATCGGGTTGGTCAGTCATGGACTGAATATTGTCTCCGGTGGTTGATGACGACAATAAGACACCTATAAGGGTTCAGATGGGTGAAATAGTGGGGGGTTTTGGGTTGTGTATTTTTTTTTTTTTGTATTTTTTTCATCTTTATTTTTGTGGGTTTGATTAACGTACTCACTGTACATATCTAACTAAAAATTATTATCTTATATTATTGGTATCTCAAGTCATTTTCGAGCTTGAGTAGTAGATTTTGAGTTAAAAGTATTGGTTCGTCTCTTGCTAAGTATGTGAATTTGTGTCTTGTATATAAATCTGTATCTGATATGTCACTCATTTGTGTTATTTTTCTATTGGACTTTGAATTTGAAAAAAAAAAGTTTTATAAACTATATATTAGTGAAAATTTCATAAGAATTATGATATAATACATTTATTTATCCAAAAAAAAATATTTCTTAATAATATTATATATGCCAAAGGCATAAAATGTTTTACACAACATTTTTTCATTTATTATTTATATAAATTTATTTTTATTTTATTTTTATAAATACATAGCACATTAAACATATTTTTTGCTCGAAAGAGTGTTCATCTCCCCATTTTTTTTTGCCCCCCCAGAAATGTCCATCTCCCCATTTTTGTACATTTCCTTTATTTCTCCCACCTAGCAAACTTATTCTCTACAAAAATAAAATAAATAAACATGCTTTTTCCAACAAAAGCAAACAGAAACACAACAAACCAAATAGTTCAATGCATCTTTCCTTCGGATTCATCTTCATCTTCAACAATTTTAACTATTCATAGTTTCATTTTTTTGCCTAAAAAATAAATGAAAATGTTTTTGGAAAAAAATTCATTATTCGCCCTTCCTCAATATATTTCATGTAGAATGCATTATGTTGCATCATCTATATACATTGTTGTGAAGCTCTTACAAATCTATTGCATTAGGAAAACATCAACATAAAAAAGGTACAACTTAAGTCATTTGACAATGCATATGCGGCGCTTGTGGATAAGCCACTCAGAATAGGAAAATATTTGATTTTCATATAAATGAGTATATTTGTGTGAGTTGTGTGAATTAAACTGCGTATAACATAAAATGTTTATGTCGACAGTTGATATCCTTGTAATGCATATGTAGTGTTTGTTACTACACCACTTAGAATTGGAAAATATTTGATTTTTCATATAAATAACTACATTTGTTTTAGGTTTATGACATAAACTGTTTACATATGCGGATAGTTGATATTCTAACAATGCATATGCAGCATTTGTCAATAAGCCGCTTAGAATAAGAAAATATTTAATTTTTCATATAAATGAGTATATTTGTTTTACACAATATTTTTTTTATTGCATTATATTTTTGTCATAAATATACTTTCAATAAAGGGATTATTATATTTGTTATCACAATTTATCGCCTTCTATATTTACGTATGTGCATCGAACGGATTCCGTTCTAGTCATTCAACAAGAATTATTGGATGTGGGACTTAAATGAGAATAAATTTTGATGAGGGGAATTATGGTCGAAAAGATTTACATTTTATGACTTAAAGAGATCGTTCGACCTCCTCCTCCTCCTCCTCCTCCTCCTCAGATAGGACGAACCAACCTTATCCTTTAAAAGAACTGATCGACACCATTCTCTTTCTCCAAATGGGCGAATGATGTCGGCCATCACTCCCGTGTGAAAAGGTTCCACACTTTTTTTTGGTCGATTGAAAAGGTTCCACATGTGTCTTGTTATGTCGACATCACTCTTGGGTTGTTAAATCTCATAATGTAAGAGAACTTGGGTAATACCCCTTCATCCTAGGATCAACCACGTGTCCAGCCACAACAGTTACTCTCTAATGTCTCAGTGTAAGGGTTATGGGGCTCTCAGTTGTACAACATTATATAAAGCCGTAGGGGTGAGGGAGAAAAATATAGAACAATAGTTTAACAAGTTGAATATTCTTCTCTAATTAATAATAAAATTCACCCATCCCTTTTACCTTGCAGACGTACGTCAAAACTTGATCGAACCATGTACCTCAGTGTTGACATGCGTGTGCATTATTTCCTTAGAATTGACTTATACATAAGTTTTGTTATTCACCTCAACAAATTCTTTTAACATAATATTTCCTAATGTGTCCTAAATTCACCATAATAAATATTAATAAACATTATATTTACTTGGTTAGGCAATTCTCTATTCACATGTCACAATAGAAAAATGGAGAGATGATATAACTAATAATAAGACTACTTGGGGGATACGATTCTAGATGGAAGGCGTGACTTTAGTGTTATAATTGAGTATTTAATGATCTCCTTATTAAATTTAGTGTGTGCATGTGTGTGTGTGTGTGTGTGTGTGTATAGATATAAAAAGAGACCCTAAAAATTAAGGTTGTTGTAAGATATTTACGTCTCCTACTTTTAGGTCAACATCTAATGTGGTCATGACACTGTGTAGTGATTAAATCATCTTGGGATTGGTATTGTCCTCTGATTCTTATCCCTACATATTCATCATTAATTAAGTAATTAAGAGGTTGGCCTTGACATGGTCAAGATAGATCAACCCTTTGTAAAGTTCTTATGCTACGTAATTAGTTGTCGATCATAAGAAGAGTGAAAATGATATATGGAAACGCATTATGCTTTGATAGGTAGACCAATTTATCCTCATTTATATTCCCCTAGATTAATTTTGAGTCAACATACTTTAGTTGTACTCAGTATGGTTTTCTTTTCCCTAACAATGTGGCTAATAGGGTTTCTTTGATCATTGAGATGTCGTCAATTTAATGTGAGGGAGGGATGTAATGACGAGAGATAAGAAAAATATAATACCTAGGACCTGGGGTTACACATGAACTCACTTGTTTTCCCCCAAACCCTCATTGTTCATGGAGCAAGTGGCATAGGGCGTCACATAGCCATTTCATGGGAAATATGGGGTTTTCCCTCGTTTTAGTGTCCTTTCACTTAAGGAATTTTTGTAAACCGCTTTCTTTTTTCCATTCAAATGTCTTCAAATGACTTTTCTCTTTCTCTCCTCACATATTCTTACCATTCATATTTTCTAGTTTAAGTGTCTTTTTTCTCGACTCCTTAATTTATTTTAAATTTGTTCAAAAATTTGAAGTATTATTTCAAAGACGTTAATTGGGATTCATGGTGCAAAGGAAAATAACAATGATATTCTAAATGGTAAATCATATTTATCACAATCAACAATATAGAATGGGAGGTCAATCCCACACCACCCTCTAATTTTTAAGTTTTTCATTTTTATCATTCCCATCTAGTGCAACCATAATTTCTTTGGAGTTGTGATGATCGCAGTTGTCATCAACCAACTATTAGAGTTGTGAGTGCTCTGGACATGGTTTGGAAATGAAATTCCCCTATTGGCATTAAGTATTATAACGGGTCTACTCACATTATTCTAGGATACGAACTCATTATGATAACTAAGAATATCTTCATTGGCATCCCTATGACAATCAACGTATTGGATTTTTCGATTGGATGGGATTATACGAATATTTAATGGATTTAGATTTGTTACAATAGATCGAGGATTCACCAAATTATTATATAGGATTTGTTTAATAACAGCTTAAGAAATCGAATTAAGATTAACCTTCATCCGATTAGAATATGACCAAGTTTCAAGCCTAGTCATGTTCGACGTTACTATTTTTAGTACACATAGGTCATTAATGAAGATACACATCTACTATACCTAATTCTCAATACAGACTCTTGTTGTTCGTACTGGAGAATTATTAAGAATCTAGTTACTAGATTTATTTTCCTAATTTCCTTTGCCCCATTTGAAGTGATCTCCTCAGATTTCAATAGAACCCTATCAAAAAGAGGGGAAAGACTTATACCTTTTGTTCTATTTTGAGAGGGTAATTCATTATACTTAAAGTAGGTTGTGTGAAAATAAGTTCGGCATCCGCCAAAACCTTATCATTAGTAATATCGAAGACCAGGCTGACATGGGTACAAATAGAGGCCATATCGACCTTTTAGGGATCCAAACAAGTTGGCCTAATAACAGTTAGCACCACTGATAAGGAGGCTAATAAGGTCTTATTATACAAAAAAAGTTTGATCTTTGAGTGGGAAAAGAAAAATAGTGAGAGAGAAAAGTAAAACTCGGGCAATGACACTAACACTACTCTTAATAGCAACATGAGAATTCCCCAATTAACAAGTTATCCAATGGTCAAAATAATCCACGGGTGGATCTCCTATTAATTAACTGCAAGAAAACTACATCACCCCAACCTAATCAATTGTTTGTCGCTCTTAGGAGTGTCAAAGAGGCCATTATCATGGCTGACTAGATCAACCAAATTTATGAGGTCAACTACGACCTCATTTGGGTATTAATGTTTTCGACTTACATGGCGTGTCTTAAGATCCACATAGATGATCTCCTTATCGACTAAAGTGTGAAATACCTTATATTGGTAAACGTATAACACGCTCTTTTTAGATAATGATTTTTACTAAGTTGGACAACTTTCTAGACTTTTATTTGACTCATATTTTTATGGGATCCATGTACTTCATGATTATAGTACTTGGGTAGCTAGAATGGTATAATACTAATAGGTACTATGTGGTTAGGACATCTAGATAGGTGAATGAGTCCTCTTTAAAACATTATAAAATAGCTTATTAGACCAAAACACTAAAGGAATTTAAGAAGAAAAGAAAATATGTCATCAAGTGTGAAAACTCATAGATGGACTTCTTTTCTACACACTACAAGTTCATAAAGACTAAGAAGGACTTTGCATATTTCAGGAGAAAAAAAAATATTTCCTAGATAGGGAGAAGATCGAGCACGCAAAGGCCTAAAACAAGTCCTTAAATGATGGGTACAATTATGGGGCAACCATATAGTCTCCCAACTGTCTTATTAATAGTCGATATTCTTTAATCTATAGTTGATAGAAAAACTAAAGGAAGTCCATGCTTTTACCAACTATGAGTCCGATAAGATGAAACCACCCATCTCCCCCTCAATCTCAACTAGGAGAACTTAAATTCTCTTAAAGTGGAAGAGGTAGAGGTTGGTAAGGTGGTGAAAAATCATGAAATCGGGAAAGAAAATTAGGATGATGTAGTAGTGGGTGACCAGGAAACTCATTCCTCTTCATATTAATTTTCTTTACCTTTTTTATGTAAGGCCCTATGACATTTCCTTTATTTGTTTTCTTTATTTTATTTTGTTTCACGCAATGTATGAGTTTATCTTTTTTTTAAAGGGGAGGGACAGAACCCCCACAAGTTTTATTGATCAAATTAGAGAAATAGCCTCTCCAAAGTGGCAAATATAAGCTCATAAAATAAACTAACCCTTTTTGGGAGCCAATGACTACAAGGAATTGCAAGAAATAAACTTGGAACTTTATATATAGACCCGTTACAAATAAACTTAGGAAAATGAAGAAGAAATATAAGGTACTTACCCTAACATATATAATTTTAATGCTCCTCTGGTCAATTTTGAAAAATCTTCTATAAATTCAAACATCCAGATTGAAGACATCTCTATACCCGCATTTGCCAAATAATCAAACACCATATTAGATTCCCTAAAAGAGTAATTGATTGAGTACTTTATAAGATTGAGTTTGTAGATTTCTTCAAACGTCCTTTATATCTCCATGGACGTTTCCAACACTTATTTAATATATTAATCACCATCAAAAAGTTGATTTTTTTTAAATAAAGTTGATTTTTAACTTTAAACAAATTTGAACCCCCATGTTCAACCCCTTACTTTCAATTTCAAAATTAGTAGAAATTCCATTTGAATTAGAAAAATCCACCACTAATTGACGTTTAGAATCTCGAATAATACCATCGTATCCACTTGGGCCTGGATTACCTTTAGAAGCTCCATCAATATTCAATTTCAACCATCCAAGACTTAGGAATTTCCTTTAGATTAAATTCACAATCTTTAGTTTTGTTATTAGATTGACATTAAACAAACTAATGATTCTACCATCAAAACTGTGCATAGCACTGTTAAATTTCTTACCCTGGCAAATTGAGGAAATAAGAAAAATGATTTGAGAGATAATGTTGTGATTCTTAAATTTTGTGCCTTCAAATTAGGCCTTGATCCTACCTTTTCACATCTCCCAACAAATCACAATGGGAATAATTTTTTCAAGCAATCTCATATAATCTTTTGAGCCGGAATTAAACCATCAACTCTTCAACATGTTTGAAAAGAATTTCTCTCAATTTTGAATACCATTAGAGAAGAAAAATAATCCCATAATGGTTTAGTTTCTTTTCATTGAAGGAATAGATGAATAAAAGTCTCTTCATAATTATGGCAAGCTTTACACCTTGATGTCATTCTAATTCCAAGGCCTTTTACATTATCATCCAAAGGCAAACAATCAATGATAATTCTCCACATGTTGATAGTGATATTATTTGGTAATGAAGAATCCCAAATATTAGAAAACATAATGGATTTTGGTTGGTATTGTTTAACTGAATAAATAGTAAAGCTATAACAAAATGTACTTAAGCTTATTGCTTTCCATATCCATTGATTTTTATTCATTTCCATGATATATTAACACTGGTTTTTAACTTGAAGCATTCTTCTCCATATCAAATAACCCCCATTTGGATGTTGATCCAATGTTTTATATATGTTTCTCATAAAATTCCCCCATAGAGAGTCATCAGTTTTAAATTTCCAAACCAGTCTCATGCTAGAGGCCTTTGTGATAAGGTTAAAATTTGGAAATCCCATTCCACCTTAAACCATGTCTCTTCATAGGTATTCCAATCCTTTATATTGATGTTTCTAGCCATGAGTTTCATTTCCACACATTAAAAATTTGTAAGAATTTTATGCAGCCTTTTAATGACAGCTTTTTGAGGTTGAAGGGAAGCTAGAAAATAAGAAAGGATATAAGAGAGAACATGTTCGATAATAATTAACTTACCTCCTATATGATAATATTTTGGATTTCCACCCTACAATTTTTCTTCTAATAGAGTCAACCAAGCTACTGTATAAACTGATTTTATTCCTACTTTTAAATATTGGGCATCCCCAATACTTGAGAGGATGAGATTTGAATTTGAGACATGTGCAAGTTGCTGTTGGGGATCTTTTACACAATGGATGATTGTCATCCATGGGGAAGATACTCTTGTTTGTGACACCCCGACTAATTAAACACCGGGTAGCTACTCCTTTATAAAATTAATTCAAAATGCCAAGTTGGCTCAGTTAATAGCATCACTGTCGAAAACGTTTTATTATTACTAACCACCTAGTATTTAAAAAGTAAGTGCCAAATTTTATTAAATCTGATTAACATGCAACAAGAGTAATGAATAACTAAATAACACCATTCACCATACTGAAATAACAAGAATAACCATCACAATATGTAAATAAAACCTGGAGAAAAAACTCCTCAATACAAATCCCACGACTGATATGTAAACTGAAATAAATAACTAAAACTGAATACTGAGCAATACATGCTAGAGTCTGAAAACTGAAATGTAAAAATGCTCTAAATAGGAATGGGCAACATGCCCTACAACTGATAGATAGTGACTCTGGAATCCAAAAGATAGAAGCGTCTATGAGCAAATCCCTGTAGCTTCCACAACCAGCTACAGCACGTCACCTGAATGAGTACCTATGCTTGGTGTCCTTGTGGCTGGGCACCTAAAAAGGTTTTACAAGAAAATATATTTGAAAGCAAATGGGTCAGAGCCCGAAAGTGGAAATCATTTTAAAAACCTGCAAGTGCTTTAAAAACATTTAAAACATTAAATGCAAAGTACATGTTAGGACGTGCACTCACATTATATTCTCACCTCTCGTCTAACTGTGCACTCCTAACGCAAGTACCCATCTATAACTACCCATACTACTAGCTAACTGACAACATAACTAGCTAGACTACCACGGTTTCTACCCATGTAATCGGTTCCATATAACATAACAACTCTCGTAATCAAATAGAGGTTTACTGTGAACACAGTTACTAAATATGCCAAAGATATAACTATCAGTTAACTCATTATATAACTCGAAACAATACCGTAATATTTTTACAACATTCACATGAGGATTTCCTTTAATTTAATGTATATTATTCACATCATAAATATACGATACAAGCACCCCGCAATCTAAGCTGTAGTGCACACATACTCTGCTATCCATCCCGGTACATCACGTACATAAGGATCACATATTCCGAATCTCTCAGGAATAGTTCAGATAACACAAATCACAAATAGTGGAGGCGAACATAGTCACCATCACATGGGTCACGCACATACCTACGCTCCCATGGTCAGCGGACTTATTAATATCACAATAAGTCTTTCTATGACCTATGTTCATCAAGGTACCAGTCTATATCCCCCCCGTAGGCACACAAGGAATAGAGGGTCCTAAGCGAACGAAACCTCCCGTGATAGCAAGTATGGTAGGTATGTCATACATACAATCCATATATCAATACTAAGTAAACACACATCTTAGTAATACCGTATTATATTCGTAGTACATGTTGCACTCTCGTACTAATGATAATTATCACAACTTATTTTATTCCGGTTCATAATTATACGCGCTATAATTCATCCTCACGTCGTAGTAGTCACTCACGTCTCAACCCAAATGATACATTGAATATAACTCTCGTATATGATTTACTCATCTCAATAACCCAAAAGTCCCAAATCAATCACTATATCATCAAAGGGATGCTAACCCTACCCTTGAACCATCTCCCGGAACTCCAAAAGTCAAAACAGTCCAAAAAGGGGCAAACTGCCAACTCGTTAGAAGTCTCGTTCGAATGAGGCTTCGAACGAGTTTGGACTGTCAGGTCGTTAGAAGTCTCGTTCGAACGAGACTGTTCGAACGAGGTCCCAGTTCGTTCGAACGAACTGACCCTTCTAACGATATCTCGTTCGAACGAGATATCGAACGAAAATCCTACTCGTTAATAACGACTGGTCAACTCGTTTGAAGCTCGTTCGAACGAGCTCGTTCGAACGACCTGGGGGTTGCTTCTAACGAGATGCCAGTTTCTGCCCAGAACTTCCCAAAAATCGTTTTTCACCATTTTTACTCCTCAAACCTCTTCTAAAATTCGTTCCCACAATATATTGAGTTCTCTAATCATCCTCAAACATGTTAAGGGATTATACTAACATCATTAAAGGGTTTGATATCATCTAAACATCATTAAATCACAATTTCTACACTAATTCCCAATTTTCTTCAAGAACATAAACCCTAACTTTTTCTCATCATAAATTCCCAGATTTTAATTCGTTCATACATCACCTAGATATGAAATATCCGAAATTAAATCTCCCAACAATGTTTCTACATGCAAACCTATCCCAACATTCAATAATAACTTCAAATTTCATGGGTTTTCTTTTAATCTTTCAAGAACAATTAAGATTCTTCAATTTCTAACATGGAAAAGACATTCTCAGTAATTAAATGGAAATAAAGTCACTTGCCTTGGTTTGCTTTCTGAATTTGGTGTGGATTCGGTGTAGAATTTCTGCAGAATCTCTCTCTCTCTCTCCTTCTCCAAGCTTTCTTCTCCAAAAGGCTATGGTGGCTAGGGTTTTGCTTTAGGGAAACTTATGAAACCTAATTTCAATAAACCTCCGTAGCTTGTTGGGTTAATAAGGGTTGGTTGGGGTCAATCCTTATCAGATTACAACTCTCAATTTTCGTCACTTTTAATTACCCAAAAATACCAAATTACTAAAATACCCTTTAAGTTACCGGTACGGTCTAAAATTACCCCGGGATCCAAACCATACCCCCGGCTAGTGTTTTCTGACTATCTCGACCCTTCCGGACGCGTTGGCGCGCTCAAAACGACCATACGGATTATCGATTTTAAATTCACTTTTTATTAATAAAATATTATACCGTGACGCGGCGGTCCCACGCGTCTCAACAAAATTTCCAAATTGCCGTATATAAATCTCACGACAAATTTTATAATACCAAATACATATATATAATCATATATGCACATAATCAAATACTAATTCGCATCACATCAGTATTTATAACCCGGATTAATTTCCAATTAATACGCATTTAATTAATTAATCCCAAAAATAAATATAGCCAAAAGTACGGGGTATTACATACTCCCCCCCTAATAACTGAATTTCGTCCCGAAATTCGAAACTAGAAAGTACCTGCTAAAAATAACTCTGGATAACATTCGCGCATCTCATCCTCGCGCTCCCATGTGGACTCCTCGACATTGTGATGTCGCCACTGAACACGTACTAACGGGACTATCTTTGACCGCAGTTTCCTCTCGCTTCGGTCCAAAATAGCAATTGGCCCCTCCTCATAAGAGCTATCCAGCTGGAGATCGATGTCCTCCACAGCAATGTGAGAATGAGCCAAATCATCCCTAAGGTATTTCCTCAGCGAGGAAATATGGAACACCTCGTGAATCCGATGTAAATGCTCCGGTAACCCGAGTCTATACGCAACCGGTCCGATCCGCTCAATAATAGGAAACGGCCCCACATACCTTGGTGCCAACTTCCCCTTCTTCCCGAATCGCATAATCCCCTTCATCGGAGAAACCCTGAGCAAAACCTGGTCCCCCACTTGGAACTCCCTGAAAAATCTCTTCGCATCAGCATAACTCTTCTGCCTGTCTTGAGCTACCCGAATGCGACTCCGAATCAACTCAATCCTTGCCGAAGTATCCTGAATTACTTCCGGCCCAAGTAGTTTGTTGTCCCCCACTTCCAACCAACATGCTGGGGAATGACAAGGCCTACTGTACAATGCCTCAAACGGAGCCATGCCAATCGTGAACTGATAGGAGTTGTTGTAAGCAAACTCCACCAGTGGAAGGTACTGCTCCCATCCACCCCCGAAGTCAATAATACACATGCGTAGCATGTCTTCCAACATCTGATTGGTGCGCTCGGTCTGCCCATCAGTCTGCGGATGATAAGCCGTACTCAACCGCAATTCCGTGCCCATGGCCTCCTGGAAACTCTCCCAAAACCTCGAAACAAATATCTTGTCTCTGTCAGACACGATATTTAGGGGCACACCGTGAAGTCTCACAATCTCTGAAATGAAGAGTTGGGCATACTGACCCGCAGTGTAATCAGTCCTAACGGGTAAAAAGTGAGCGACCTTGGACAATCTGTCCACAATTACCCAAACGGAGTCGTGACCCCTCTGCGACGTAGGCAACCCCGTGATAAAGTCCATGGATATGCTCTCCCACATCCACACCGGAACCTCCAATGGCTGTAGCAATCCTGTTGGTCTCTGATGATCCACTTTTACAAGCTGACAAGTGGCGCATTTCGAGACAAACTCTGCGATATCTCTCTTCATACCGCTCCACCAATACTGCCGTCTCATATCTTGGTACATTTTGTCCCCTCCGGGATGTACCGCGAACCGTGAGCCGTGCGACTCTGCCATCACATCGTGTCGCAGTTCCTCTCCTTCCGGAACTACCAATCTCCCATTGAAGCGTAATCCCCCGTCTGAGCTAACGGTATAGGATTCAGCTCCCTCAGCGAGTAATCGAACTATCTGCTCCTGACAGAACGAATCATTTGCCTGTGCCCGTACAACCTTTGTGACAATCTGCGGTGTAACGGTCATCACAGCCATGAAAGATCGGGCCACTGCATCCTGGTGTCCCAATTCCTTCCACTTCGCTTTCCACACCTCTGCCACCTCATCTGCTGGCCTGCGGCTCAACGCGTCTGCTACCACGTTAGCCTTACCCGGGTGGTACTGAATGTCGAACTGGTAGTCTTTCACAAATTCAAGCCACCTACGCTGCCGCATATTTAATTCCTTCTGCGTGAACAGATACTGTAGTGACTTGTGGTCCGTGAACAGCTGAAACTTCTCCCCCAAAAGATAGTGCCTCCAAATCCGTAAGGCAAATACTACTGCTGCCAATTCCAAATCATGCGTGGGGTAATTCTTCTCATGAGGCTTAAGCTTACGGGAAGCATAAGCTATGGCCTGTCTCTCCTGCTGCAAAACACCTCCAAGCCCTTGCAAAGACGCATCGGTGTAAACCAAATACTCAACTCCCGGTCTCGGCAATGTTAACACAGGTGCTGAGGTCAATTTGTCCTTCAACTCATCGAATGCCAACTGACAGGCATCACTCCAGATATATGGCACACCCTTACGAGTAAGATGTGTCAAAGGACCTGCTATCTCTGAGAAACCCCGAATAAACCTCCTGTAGTATCCTGCTAAACCCAAGAAACTACGAATCTCCGTTGGTGTCGTGGGCTGTCCCCACTCCCTCACCGCTGACACCTTCCCCGGATCGACAGATATTCCCTGGTCGGAAATAATGTGACCCAAGAACTGGACTTCCTTCAGCCAAAACCCGCACTTCTCATATTTTGCATACAGCTCGTTCTGACGAAGTGTCTGCAAAACCATCCTCAAATGCTCGGTGTGCTCCTCCTCTGTCTGAGAGTAAACCAGAATGTCATCAATGAAGACAATGACAAATTGATCTAGGAAATCTCTGAACACCCTATTCATCAAGTCCATAAACACTGCTGGAGCGTTGGTCAAGCCGAAAGGCATAACCCGAAACTCATAAGAACCATATCTCGACAAGAACGCAGTCTTCGAGACATCCTCCTCCCTGATACGTAACTGATGGTATCCCGACCTCAAGTCAATCTTCGAGAAGAAAGAAGCTCCTCTCAACTGTTCGAATAAGTCATCGATTCGAGGCAACGGATACTTATTTCGTATCGTGACCTTATTCAACTCTCGGTAGTCCACACACAATCTCAGTGAACCATCCCTCTTCTTCACAAACAAAACTGGAGCGCCCCAAGGTGAGGTACTCCTGCGAATAAAGCCCTGCCCTAACAGCTGCTCTATCTGATCCCGTAACTCTCGCATCCCATACGGTACGGTGCACGTGCTATAGGTCTCGTACCCGGTAGCAGATCAATAACGAAGTCTATTTCTCGACTGGGTGGTAAGCCTGGTATCTCCTGAAACACATCCGAATACTCCCTGACAACCGGGATCGAATCTAAAGGAATCACAACCTCCTTAGAGGTATCCTCCTCTATGTAATACAGATGAGCGGTCGATCCTCCCTCTGGGCGAGGCATCGCCACTATAAACATCTCCTGCCCCGGAATGGCAAAAACAATGCTCCCGCTGAAGCAATCAATCATGGCCCTATATGCTACGAGCCAATCCATCCCGATGATCACATCGTGAACATGCATGTCTAACACTAACATGTCCGCAGGCAATACCAAACCACCAACCTCTACCCCGACTCCCCGGCATATAAAGAAAATAAGTGACCCACTCCCTAATGGTGAGTCGACACACGTCACTGTGCTCTCTGCCGTAGCTAACAATCCTAAAGCTTTCGCGAAGTGTGTAGCAATAAAACAGTGTGTAGCACCCGTATCAAATAACACCCGACCCATAGTGCCATGGATAGGAAACGTACCCTCGATCGCGGGCGGTGCCTGTGGAACTGCAGCCTGGTGAACGTTGTAGACACGTCCATACTGTAGCTGCCCCTGCTGAGCTGGGACTACTGGAATGGGTGGCAAAGCTGCCATCTGTGGCGGTGCAGGAAGAGCGGCGGGAATCATAGGTCTCTGTGGATCCTGGCGAGCACCCTGCTGCTGCTGCTGTGGGGCCCTGCCCCTATCAGGACAATCCTGCTTCTTATGGCCAGTCTTGCCACAAGTAAAGCACTTCCCTGGGAAGTTTCCTCCCCTCTGCCCCTGCTGTCCCCGGCCCTGGTGGCCGTTACCATTCCTCCCTTGGCCCTGCTGGCCCTGATGGAACTGCTGCCCATTCTGCCCCTGCTGGCCCTGCTGGCCGTTTGGACCCTGATGGCCCTGGCGAAAACCTCCCTGTCCCTACCTGTAGTTCCCTGATCGGAACCTCTTATTGTCCCCCTGCTGGGTACCCTGCTCAGTCTGTCTCTGCCCCTGACCGGTTTGTGCCCCGCTGGCACCATGTCCTCCAGTCCTGCCCTGATGGCTAGACTCCCCTGACCGCTTGCCCTCGGCCATATGAAAACGGTGGTCCTGGCAGTGTAGTAATGCAGCGTTAACCACATCAGAATACGTGGCCAACGATAGGTTCCCAAGTAGATGCTGCCGGATTCTCCAATTCAACCCGTCGGTGAACTTCTCTATCTTCTTCTTCTCTGTTGGAATCTCGTCTGGAACGATATTCAACAAGTTAGTGAACTCGGCCTCATACTCGGCCACTGTCTTGCCCTCCTGCTTCAAACTCATCAGCTTCCTCCTCATCTCTGTATGAACTGCGGACGGAAAGTACTTGCGGTCGAACCGCACCCAGAACTCCTGTATCGTGAGGGTATCCCTCTCCTCCGCGGTGGTAATGGACTCCCACCACTGCAGCGCAGATCCAACTTGCTTGAAAGTAGCTAGCACCTGTTTCTGAACATCAGTGCACTCATGCATCCTCAAATGCCTCTGCATGTCCTTCCTCCATTGGCTCGAGATAACCACATCTGAGCTTCCAGCAAACTCTGGTGGATGCGCTTTCTGAAAAGCGTCACGTACACGCTCCCAAGCAGACGGGAATGCATTAACCTGTACTGGCGTGGCAACCGGCGCCTGAGGTGGTGCCTGCTGAATCACGGCAATCGCGGCATTTACCGCTTGGGCTACTATAGCAGCAACCTCAGTGGCGTTCAACATGCCCTGAACTGGAGCGGGCTGTGGTTCGGGCGTAGCATTCCTGGGAACTCGTCGTGCACGTCGTGGAGGCATCTGAAATAAGAACAAAGTTTATAAGTTCACGGTTTATAAACTTAATATAGCTGAAGAATGAAGCATACACAAAAGAATACAACAGTCCTAAAATATAGGGCTCTATATCAAAGAAACGTAGCGGAAACATAATAGCCGTACAGATCCTAAAGGACACTAGAACCTGATGCTCTGATACCACCTGTGACACCCCGACTAATTAAACACCGGGTAGCTACTCCTTTATAAAATTAATTCAAAATGCCAAGTTGGCTCAGTTAATAGCATCACTGTCGAAAACGTTTTATTATTACTAACCACCTAGTATTTAAAAAGTAAGTGCCAAATTTTATTAAATCTGATTAACATGCAACAAGAGTAATGAATAACTAAATAACACCATTCACCATACTGAAATAACAAGAATAACCATCACAATATGTAAATAAAACCTGGAGAAAAAACTCCTCAATACAAATCCCACGACTGATATGTAAACTGAAATAAATAACTAAAACTGAATACTGAGCAATACATGCTAGAGTCTGAAAACTGAAATGTAAAAATGCTCTAAATAGGAATGGGCAACATGCCCTACAACTGATAGATAGTGACTCTGGAATCCAAAAGATAGAAGCGTCTATGAGCAAATCCCTGTAGCTTCCACAACCAGCTACAGCACGTCACCTGAATGAGTACCTATGCTTGGTGTCCTTGTGGCTGGGCACCTAAAAAGGTTTTACAAGAAAATATATTTGAAAGCAAATGGGTCAGAGCCCGAAAGTGGAAATCATTTTAAAAACCTGCAAGTGCTTTAAAAACATTTAAAACATTAAATGCAAAGTACATGTTAGGACGTGCACTCACATTATATTCTCACCTCTCGTCTAACTGTGCACTCCTAACGCAAGTACCCATCTATAACTACCCATACTACTAGCTAACTGACAACATAACTAGCTAGACTACCACGGTTTCTACCCATGTAATCGGTTCCATATAACATAACAACTCTCGTAATCAAATAGAGGTTTACTGTGAACACAGTTACTAAATATGCCAAAGATATAACTATCAGTTAACTCATTATATAACTCGAAACAATACCGTAATATTTTTACAACATTCACATGAGGATTTCCTTTAATTTAATGTATATTATTCACATCATAAATATACGATACAAGCACCCCGCAATCTAAGCTGTAGTGCACACATACTCTGCTATCCATCCCGGTACATCACGTACATAAGGATCACATATTCCGAATCTCTCAGGAATAGTTCAGATAACACAAATCACAAATAGTGGAGGCGAACATAGTCACCATCACATGGGTCACGCACATACCTACGCTCCCATGGTCAGCGGACTTATTAATATCACAATAAGTCTTTCTATGACCTATGTTCATCAAGGTACCAGTCTATATCCCCCCCATAGGCACACAAGGAATAGAGGGTCCTAAGCGAACGAAACCTCCCGTGATAGCAAGTATGGTAGGTATGTCATACATACAATCCATATATCAATACTAAGTAAACACACATCTTAGTAATACCGTATTATATTCGTAGTACATGTTGCACTCTCGTACTAATGATAATTATCACAACTTATTTTATTCCGGTTCATAATTATACGCGCTATAATTCATCCTCACGTCGTAGTAGTCACTCACGTCTCAACCCAAATGATACATTGAATATAACTCTCGTATATGATTTACTCATCTCAATAACCCAAAAGTCCCAAATCAATCACTATATCATCAAAGGGATGCTAACCCTACCCTTGAACCATCTCCCGGAACTCCAAAAGTCAAAACAGTCCAAAAAGGGGCAAACTGCCAACTCGTTAGAAGTCTCGTTCGAACGAGGCTTCGAACGAGTTTGGACTGTCAGGTCGTTAGAAGTCTCGTTCGAACGAGACTGTTCGAACGAGGTCCCAGTTCGTTCGAACGAACTGACCCTTCTAACGATATCTCGTTCGAACGAGATATCGAACGAAAATCCTACTCGTTAATAACGACTGGTCAACTCGTTTGAAGCTCGTTCGAACGAGCTCGTTCGAACGACCTGGGGGTTGCTTCTAACGAGATGCCAGTTTCTGCCCAGAACTTCCCAAAAATCGTTTTTCACCATTTTTACTCCTCAAACCTCTTCTAAAATTCGTTCCCACAATATATTGAGTTCTCTAATCATCCTCAAACATGTTAAGGGATTATACTAACATCATTAAAGGGTTTGATATCATCTAAACATCATTAAATCACAATTTCTACACTAATTCCCAATTTTCTTCAAGAACATAAACCCTAACTTTTTCTCATCATAAATTCCCAGATTTTAATTCGTTCATACATCACCTAGATATGAAATATCCGAAATTAAATCTCCCAACAATGTTTCTACATGCAAACCTATCCCAACATTCAATAATAACTTCAAATTTCATGGGTTTTCTTTTAATCTTTCAAGAACAATTAAGATTCTTCAATTTCTAACATGGAAAAGACATTCTCAGTAATTAAATGGAAATAATGTCACTTGCCTTGGTTTGCTTTCTGAATTTGGTGTGGATTCGGTGTAGAATTTCTGCAGAATCTCTCTCTCTCTCTCCTTCTCCAAGCTTTCTTCTCCAAAAGGCTATGGTGGCTAGGGTTTTGCTTTGGGGAAACTTATGAAACCTAATTTCAATAAACCTCCGTAGCTTGTTGGGTTAATAAGGGTTGGTTGGGGTCAATCCTTATCAGATTACAACTCTCAATTTTCGTCACTTTTAATTACCCAAAAATACCAAATTACTAAAATACCCTTTAAGTTACCGGTACGGTCTAAAATTACCCCGGGATCCAAACCATACCCCCGGCTAGTGTTTTCTGACTATCTCGACCCTTCCGGACGCGTTGGCGCGCTCAAAACGACCATACGGATTATCGATTTTAAATTCACTTTTTATTAATAAAATATTATACCGTGACGCGGCGGTCCCACGCGTCTCAACAAAATTTCCAAATTGCCGTATATAAATCTCACGACAAATTTTATAATACCAAATACATATATATAATCATATATGCACATAATCAAATACTAATTCGCATCACATCAGTATTTATAACCCGGATTAATTTCCAATTAATACGCATTTAATTAATTAATCCCAAAAATAAATATAGCCAAAAGTACGGGGTATTACATTGTTAAAGTTAATTTTCTGACCAAATAGTTTAGAGTAGCTATTAAGAAAGGACATTAAGGCCTTCAGGGTCTTTTTATCTCCTCTTGAGAAAATAACAATGTGAAGTCCAAAAGAGAGATGAGATATGAGTGGGCTGCCACTTGGATGATAATAAATCTCCATTAAACCTTTTTCCATAAGATTGTTGAGTCCTCTACTCACGTATTCCGTTGACAATATAAATAGACTTGGGTACAAGGGGTCCCCTTATCTATGACTTCTAGATAACTAGAAGAAACCATGAGATTCACCATTTATTATAATGGAAAACCAGTTGTTAGAAATGCATCTGTAAATAAAATTGATCCATCTTTCGCCCAAGCCAAAACATCTAAGAGTTTTAATTAAAAAAACCAATGCAGCATGTCATATGCCTTCTCCATATCAATTTTGATAATGACATTTCCTCTATGGACGTTCCTACCAATATTATGAACCATTTCTTGGTCAAGAATAATATCATCTTGGATGTTCCTACTTTTAACAAACCCACTTTGATTGGAAGAAATCCGTTGTGGAAGACCTTTAGACAACTTTGTAAATAGGATTTTAGAAATGACTTTGTAGGAAAAGTTACATGGACTTATTGGTCTGAAATCTTCACACTTTTTAGGATTTTTAATTTTTGGGATAAGAACAATTGAGTACTAGCCCAGTCTTTCGGAATATCCATACCAGTAAAGAAACCATTTATTGCATTAATGAAATCAAGTTTGAGGATTTCCCAATAAGACTTGTAGAATTCACCCCCAAATCCATCAGGACCTGGAGATGAATCATCACTAAGGTCAGTCACTGTCTGAAAAGTCTCTTCTTTAGTTATAAATCCCTTCAAAAGTTTATTAATATTTGGACTAATGATATTAGGATTCAACTATGAAATATCTTAATTGCAAATATTAGTATCAACAGAAAGTAAATTTATAAAATGATTGAGAAATTGATTATTTATCTCAACTAGATCAGATATTTCCACTCCTTGATGGTTATAAAAAGTAGTGATGAGAAGCTTCTTGTGCTTGGCCTTAACAGAGGAGTAGAAGAACTTACTATTTGAATCTCCTATTTTCAACCACTTTATGGAGGATTTATTTATGCCAATAGTATTCTTCCTTGTGATTTTCTTCAAGCAATTTATCTTTGACTCTATTCAAAGCAATTATATTATCATTCGATCTATCTGCTTCATATACCATTTCCCGTCTTCCATGTCTTTGACTTCTTGAAAAATATCCTTGCAATTATCTTTGCTCCATTGCCTAAGAGTACCTTTCAGTCTCTGCAACTTTAAAGAAAAATTCCTTATACCAAAGGCATTGGTTTCTTCTTCCCATGATGCCTTCACAGTGTCCTTAAATATCCAATGTGATATCCACATATTCTGGAACTTAAGTTTTTTGGGGAAATGATTAATAACTGATTTCATAGTAATTAATAGAGGTGCATGATTAGAGGATGTTCTATTGAAATTTTGAATAAAAGTATGTGTGAATAAGGAGGACCAAGGGATATTAATAAACCCCTATCTAATCTTGCCAAAATAACCTCCTGTTCAGACATATTATTACACCATGTGAACCTTGTTCCTTTGTACCTCAAATCAATAATGCCACAGTCATCCACTACTTGATTCAATTCAACCACTGATTGAATATTATTATTATTATTACCTCCATTTTTTTCATTTGAGTTAGCCACAACATTGAAGTCTCCTGTAATTAAATAAGCATTGGATAGGCTTCTCTGTGAATAATATATTAACTACTCCCATAGCTCTCTTCTATCCTCCTTTTTACATTTTGTATAAACTGCTGTAATAAACACTTCTTGCTTGAAAGTTTGATGAGAAATTTTACATGTCAAATGGTGTTCATTATCAACTACAACTACCTTAAAAAAAACATATTTTTCGATAGACATTTCTATAGACATCTTCAAAACCAAACTTCAAAATAAAATTTCCCAATTTTTGTTGATCAACATTTGTTTCTAAGAGGGAAATAATTAGAATTTTGTGAATTCTTAGAAGTTTCTTTAATCTTCATGTAGAGGATTTCTTTGATATTCCTCTAATATTCCAAACTAACAGACTTAACATTGATAAATGAGGGATTTAGATTGTTTCTTACCCTTAGATTTTGATCGAGTAATTCTTTTAAACATGGGATCATGCATTCTGACTACATCTCCCTCCTGACCTGTGGATATATTTTGAATACCCTTATTTGATTCCTTATTTTCTGAGAAAATAATTGCATTTAAGCAATTTTAAGAGGATCTATTTCAACTTCATATTCTCCATCAGTTGCATACATTTGACCAGTATAAACATTTTGATCACTATTTGAAAAATCAGTGGATATTGATGATATGTTTTCGCATTTTCTACTTTATGAAGGTCTTCTTTGTTTATTATTTCTAATTTCTCATTTAGTCTGCTACATTTTATTTTCTTTCTTTTTCGTTGGCTAATGTTTGTATTTTACCCTTTTCTACTTATTTTCCTTCTTCAATAGGTTCAGCAGCCCTTGTGTTCTTCTTTTCTAGATCCTTGTTGTTGGTATTTACCTCATTGCAGGGGTCTTGATTTGAGAGTGGCTACAGCGGAATAAATGCGAATTATCAAATAAATCAATTTTAATTGTGCGTCAACCAAACTAGTTTTAATGAAACCCAAGTTTTAATTCAGTCCTAACACATGCATCTAAGTGATATGAAATCATAAAGCAATAACATTGAAAAGAAAACCAAATAACAGGAAAAATCCCTCACAGGGGCAAAACCTTTTATTTCTAGAACTTTGAAAAATTTACAAGACCATCGACTTACCTACAACTTCCCTCAGGTGTAATGCACGGTGCCTTCGTCCAACCTTCAAAGCGTCGGCTATATATCTGCAGTGGTTCACGCACAACTATACTAAAAGGACCCGTAGTCTGATCAGCCCAAGAATACCCACAAGCACTCCTTATGACACGCAGTCAAAAATATTTATAGAGACCCCCTCCACAATAACACGCAGCCCTCCAGTTATAGAGATCTCCCCACAAAGTATAAACAATAGCAAAGTTATGTTCTTGGGTTCCAAAACAATTCACCCAAAAATATATTGGGATTTTGTGAATTGTAAAACAAGATTGAACCCTTTTAATGTTGGAGAATAAAGTAAAACACTCAAAATCGTATTCTGTTTAAAACTAATGTTTCTCTACCCGAAATCCAGTAGTCTGACACCCTTTAAATATTAAAAATCAAGGCAGTGACGTGTCAGAAAATAACTATTCTCATTCGAAGACATACAATGTCGTTTGAACGAGATGGTTATCTCATTCAAACAAGATCCTATCTTGTTTGAACGACCTATCAAATGAGGCCATGATTGTAAATAATATCGATATGAATGCGTGGCCGCTAGTTTCGACTTTTTAAGAATTCGTTATGATTTTTCTACGGAAAGGTGTCTGAGAACAAAATCTTTAGATAGCATGAATTCAAAAAAAATTAATAAAAACTTTTAAACTCCGCTCCAAAACTTAGAAAATATTTTATGAAAAATAAACCCAATATTCTAAGTTCATTATTAAGGTACTCTAAAACGTAACCTTACTAAAGTTAACCTTGCGAAGACTGTTTGTTGAAGGACCTTGATTATTCGGATCTGTCTTGATGTGAATATGATCTTAATCTTCTTCGACGGTGTAGCAGTATACGACTTATAAATTGATAACGAACAAAAATATCCTTACAAATCTCCCCCTATGTCTATGTCGGTACAAAATGAGAATATCGTAATTATCAATCAAAATATGACCTATACAAATCTACCCTCCCATGAACCCAAAACTGAAAAGGTAAATGATAAGTCTTCAAACTTTTTCAATCTTCAACAAATTTCAAACCTCAAATCTTTTCTCATCAGGGTGTGCAATCCACTAATTTCCAATTTTATACCTACACACATGAGACAAAGCAAATACCTTCGTGACATATCGAGTTTGAAATGAGATAAACATAAAGTCAAATCAAAACGTATATAAAATCTCAAATCTCCCCCATAATTCAAAAACTCCCACCATAAAATCATAATTCGTTCTCCCCCTTTTTATTTGTTCGAAATAGACAAGGAAAGAATAACACAATAAAGAAAATTGGGGTGTCACGGGAAACAAAGCAAATAAACTATTTTTCAATTTTTCAATTTTTTCAAACAAAAAACAATTTACAAAAATAAACACACCATGAATAACATTAAGATAACCAAATCGGGGATATAGAATGAATGTGTGAGAAAAAATTTGATAGGTAATAAAACTCAATCAAGCATACGTGCACGATGCATACATGTACTCCTGTTGAATGAACATCAAAAACATCTTTAGGTGTAAAGTTGTTGAATTTAGATGATATTAACTGAATCAAATCAACAAATCAAAGCCTAAGTGATTTTCACACCAATAACGTCCAAAACGATTTCATGCTTTTTTCCAGACTTTTTAAGGACATTCAAAGCCGTTTTAATTCTCCAACCAAACTCCCTCATATATATTTTCTTTTCGAGGTGATCTAAATTCTCAAACATTAGAGAATTGGTGAATAAACCTCATGGCCCATAATTTGACATATATTTCTTTTTATTGTCATGCAATTTTTTTCGGGATCTTTTAAACCTCTTTGGACCCCGAATAATTAAAATACCTCAATTTTTTAGGTCCAATTTAAATGGAGACTTAATCGCAAAGGATAACCTTTCGTAGCCCTTCACCGTTCATAAAATTCACACAAACTTACGACAAATGGTAAAACTTGAACACCTTTTATTATCTTGTTTTATCGCATTTGTTTCGTTTTAATGACAGGATTGAGATGAAAACACTCGACCAACATGTGATAGACAAGTACAATAATCATGCAAATTCGTGCAAGTGTGCAGTAAAGGACATATTGAGTCACACATGTAGAAAGTACGATCTAATAACATCTTAATGACTCCAAACATTGTAAAGCTCATGGATGACATGTTATATTGTCTCAAAACACTATCAAATTGTCACATGGATAAGTGGAATGAAACTGTGACTCAGTCATCCTATGTTTCCATTCATATACGGTGTAAAATAAAATACAAAAATCTTTTTGTCTTTTTCAAACTTTTTAAAACCAAAGATCTTTTTGGTTTTTTGAAAAGTATATGACAAAAGTAGTACAACTAGCAATAGTCATCTAATAACAACATGAAAGTCATCCTATGATAGCAAACAGAAATCACACAAATGGATCATTAGTCAAAGCAAGTGTGATTAAAAGAACAAAGCAATATTAGCAATTAAAGCATGGAAAACAGGTATAACTGCATATAAACTATCCCAGACGCAACTAGCAGTACCAATAGTGTAACCAATGAACAAAGGGTACTACAAAGAGAGAGATAAAAAATTCTCCAGAGGTCGCTCGAATGAGACATCCTGTTGTTCGAACAACAAGGCATCTCACAAAAAGTCTCGTTCGAACGATATATCAAATTTTCATAGTTTGCCTAAAAAGTCATGCAGTGATGCCTAGTGAAAAATTTCCAAAAAAGGATGCCTGGAAGATGCTGACATATTCAAAACAGTAGATATCATAAGTAAAAACATTTTAAACTACAACAAAGTGATTTATAATACTAGTAAAAGTACATCAAGATGCACAAATAGTGCATGACAAATATCAGGATAATCAACCAAAATATCTCACATGGGGTGAATCGCGTGCAAGAAAATGAGAGTCGTGAACAATTAGACCATAAGCCTCTAAATCCGATTTCCTAACCCAAATCGATGTGCAACGAGGTGTGGGGGTTTTAGGAATCGGTGTGACTCTCTCTTTAAACTTCCTAGGTCCATTCAAAAGTTTGTAATAGAAAATCCTAAGATGACCTTTCTTACTTAAATGTGTGCAACTATACACCGTGCGGTGAATTTTATCTAAAGGTGGCCCTCTCCTCAATTCCTAGGTGGCTCTCGCTTGAAAACCCTCGATGTCTCTCTCTTAATATCCCTAGGTGCCTCTCTCCTAACAAACATAGGTGACACTTTCTTAACAATCTTAGGAGGCTCTCTCACACGTGTGGTAATGGGTGCAACATATTTTTCAAAACCAATCCCACCTAGATCCTTTTTTATCTCGACAGTGCCTAAAATTTTATCAAGTTTTTCAGACCTAGACTCCAAATCAAATTTCACCTTACTTGATTCTTTCAAACTCTTCTCAAGCTCACCTATCCTTGACTCAAGTAAGAGTCTAGAATCATCAAACTCATGAAGCTCCTTTTTCATAGCCTCCATCACCCCTCAAAGATTATCTCTCTCTCCCTCGACATATCATACCTTCTCTTTCAAAATTTTCTCTCGTGCCCTAAGTTCTTGAACTAAAACATCATTATCATTTTTTAAGGCACTCTCTTGCAGTTGCGCTTTCAATTTCAAATTTTCTTTCTTTATACTCAAAGCTTTAGAATAAAGTTCACTGAAAACCGTTTGCAAGTCGTGCTCATCCTCACTCCCATCACCTTCACTATAGTCACTAATCACACGGGTGGGAAGATCTCGCCTAGAAGCACAAAAAAATTCCTTTTACAAATCACTCTCAATAAGGGTAGAAACAAGAGATGTCGATTTTTTCAATTACTTCCTTAAATTTATGGTACACTCATCTATCGTGTGACCAATTCCCTCACATCCCGAACACCTCTCAAAATCGTTTTCAACTGAAGATGTAAAACAAGAGTTCACGTGAATTTTTCAATTAGACTTTTCAAACAGTTGACATCGAAAATCATCAAAACCACCAAAATCCATTAAAAAAAACAAGATCAAACACAATAACTTAGTGCAACAGGCTCTGATACCAATTTGATGACGTGAGTAGTCAAATTGTAATAGGAAAAAACTTTAAAAATCAGGATCACTTGATAATTTAGAGTAACATGCTCTGATACTAATTTGAGAGTGGCTGCAGCGCTATAAATGCGACTTCTCAAATAAATCAATTTTAATTATGTCAACGAAACCAGTTTTAATGAAACCCAAGTTTTAATTCAATCCTAACACATGCATCTAAGTGATATGAAATCATAAAGCATTAAGCATGCAAAGGAAACCAAATAACAGGAAAAATCCCCCATAGGGGCAAAAACTTTTATTTCTAGAACTTTGAAAAATTTACAAGACCATGGACTTACATACAACTTCCCTCAAGTGTAACGTACGGTGCCTTCGTTGAACCTTCAAAGCATCGGCTAGAAATCTGCAGTGGTTCACGCACATCTATACCACAAGGACACATAGTCTGATCATCCTAGGAATACCCGAAAGCACTCTATATGAAACACAGTAAAAAAGCTTTATAGAGACTCCCTCTACATTAGCACACAACCCTCCGGTTGTAGAGATCTCCCCATAAAGTATGAACAATAGCAAAGTTCTGTTCTTGGATTCCAAAAAAATTCACATAAAAATATATTGGGATTTTGTGAATTGTAAAACAAGAGATTGGAATCTTTTAATGTTGGAGAATAAATTAAAACACTCAAAATCGTATTCTGCTTAAAACCAGTGTTTCTCCACCCGAAATCCAGTAGTCTGATACCCTTTAAATACTAAAAATCAAGGCGGTGACGTGTCAGAAAATAACTCTTCTCGTTCGAACAAGATGCTTATCTTGTTCGAACGAGATCCTATCTTGTTTGAACAACTTTTTGAACGAGGCCATGATTGTAGATAATTTCGATACGAACGCATGACCATCAGTTTTGTATCTTTCTTAATTTTTATGAATGAGTTATGATTTTTCTATGGAAAGGTGTCCAAGAACAAAATCTTTAAATAGTGTGAATTGAAAAAAAATTAATAAAAAATTTTAAAGCTCCCCTCCAACACTTAGAAATTTTTTTTGAAAAATAATCCCAATACTCTAAGTGGATTATTAAGGTACTCTAAAACGTAACCTTACTAAAGTTAATCTTGCGGAGACTATTTGTTGAAGAACCTTGATTATTTGGATCCGTCTTGATGTGGATATGATCTTGATCTTCTTCGACAATGTGGCGGTAACCGACATATAAATTGATAACGTATAAAAATGTCCTTACATGATTAAACTCCTCCTCCATATTCTCCATGTTGCTGTTTTTCCTTTATTGTAGAGGTCTTGAGATAACTCGTCCTCAATATACGTCTTTCTACTCTTTTTTTCTTCATGACAAATGTCTTGAGATAATTTCATTTCCCTTGTTTGCATAATATTAATTTGATTCTCCTCATTAATTTGGTCTTGATTGGATACCCCATCATCATCAGTATCTTTTACATCATCATCATCATCATCATCATCATCATCATCATCATCTTAATCATCATTGTGACCCCCCTCCTATTCTAATCCTAGGTGATCAGCCCATTATTAAATTAAACAAGAATCATTAATGGTTTCATTCTTAGCATTAATGTCCAAATCTAATTAATTACTAAAACCCCAACGACCCGATGTCAAAATTTTAAATTATTTTTGTTAACATGCAATTGATATAACTGAATAAATCTTATTCACCCATTCCACACACATGCTAATAAATGATAAGATATCGAAATAAATAAATGAAACTTGAATAACACTCCATATAAGAATCCTAATACAACCATTATGAATAAAATCCAAATACCATACTATAAATAAAATAAAAGTACAATGTGTAAAATATAACCAATAACTAAGAATGGGGGACATCCCCGACATGAATAGCTAGAATGTGGAATACGAACGAAAAGATGTGGGGGCATCTAATACGAAGGTCCTGCAACTTCTACAGCAACTGCAGAAGGTTAAGTGAAGGAACTCCTAAGCCTAGCATCCTTGTGGCTGGACACCTAACATGCATCAAGATGAGATATTATATACATGTTAGCTCTGTGTACTATCACTTGAGGTCTTCACCTCTCAGCTATTGTGCATGCCTAACGTACTACTCTAACCCACCTAGTTATGCTACCCGCCTAACTAGTATGAATTACATCTCTTGCCGCCAAATAATTTATTGTGCCCAACCGTATTTCCCATACAATACGATATTACATTTTCAATTCTTTTTATTTATTAAGATTCACAAACTTATCAATAAGCTATCATACACTAAGAGTAATTTAGATATCACTATTTATCTTATCTACTAATACACACATAGTAGAATTAATCACATGTGTGTGTATATATATATATATATATATATCATTCTTATAATATATACATATACGACATTCCTAGGTGGAGACCTGTGATGCGGGCATACTTTGCTATCAAGTCCCGGTACATCATATACTACGTAAGGGCATCAGTTCAGATATCACACATGAACAATAAATCAAATCACACATATTGAAGCGGACACAGTCTAAAGCCTTTGGGATATGCACATACCTAATGCACCAAAATGACCTATCACACCCTTATTCACACAAGTGGTGTTCAATCCCTAAGTTTATGTTTTGAGGTACAAGTCAATATCCCCCCAATTAGCTCATCAGAATAAGACTGTCCATGACGCCAAAGTTCCCTTGATAACAAGTATGCTAGGTATGTTTACACGTAATAAATCAAACAATAGGTATTCACACCACCCATATATATATATATATATATGGGTGTACACAAAACCTACATTATATATCCCATACGTAGTATAGTAACTCTCGAATATTATACATATCCTTACTTTACCATAATAATTCTAATTGTATAAGACCAAGTGCTCCCTAATACCCGAAAGGTTACCAATTAACCCTCAAGTAAATTCACTAGATATCTCACTCATATCCTATTGGTCTATGTCATACATTTCTTTGATTTTCTGTGACACGATATCATTCTCCGAATAGGTTTTATTACCCTATTAGACCTAATCAACTCTATCCTTAAGTTCTCCTCATGTGACTAGTGTCTATCGTAACATTTGCCTACTAGTCATTAAGATGTCTCCCATTACGTTTTAAAATGACTTCAAAGGTTAACCCAATCGTTTTCCATGGGTTCTAAGAAAAAGGGTAAACTTGTGCAATTCTGGGATATCGAATCAATTTGGCCTTGGTCCGAATCGATTCGCCTTTCGAATCAATTCGGCCAAGGAGCTGAATCGATTCGCCTGCAATAGGTCTCATCTTCTCCATTTATAGAAGTTACGGGATTCACCATTTTTAATCCTTAAACCTCCATGATTCATTCCCAATCTCCCAACCAAGCATACTAAACATTATACCAAGATATATACATGATTTCTAACACATTGGAATCATTAAATCATCCAAGAACAACTTTAAATTTAATTAATACAAGATTAATTATATAAAAACCCTTGTTTATCATTTTTGTTAAAGAACTTCAGCATAACTGCATCTTTCTTCATAAATTTGTTAAAAAAATTCATCATATTTATCCTACAAGCCGAAGCAATCAAGGTTATCATAATTCCTAAGCAAGAACATACTTTATATCTTTCAAATTAAGTCAAAATTAATTAAACCAATATATTTATCATCCTATTGTAACATGGATGGTATATCTAATCATAATTTAGCAAGATAAATACTTGACTCTATACGTAGGTTTGAATTTCGGCAGAATAATGGTCGGGTGGTGTTCCTCTTCTTTTGATCTACTCAACAGTGGTGGTAGTGGTGCAAGATTGGTGGAAAGACTTAAAGTCTCCTAGAAACCCCTTCTCCTTCCTCCTCCTGTAGCCCCTCTGTGTTTCTTATTATTTTTACCTTAACTTCCCTTAAGTAACTAAAGATATAACTATTCAATTTTCGTAGGTCCCTTTTCCCCAAAATTTCAAAAGACCAAAATACCCCTCTGGGGTGTCGGTTTGGCTTAAAAATGAGCCGGGACCCAAACTAAAGCCCCGAGTACACTTTTCTGACAAATTTGACCCTTCCAGACACACTGGTGCACTAGAAATGACCATTTGAATAATTAAAATGAACTTAACTTTTATTTCCTAAAATTAAGTCCCGACATGACTGACACGCGCATCCCGACTAAATTTACCGTAACCGTCGTATTTCTCACTCACGATAATCATAATATTTTCTTATCAAATTATTACTCATTCACTAAGTAATATTCAATATGAATAAATATTAAACCTGGCTCCTTAATTAATATATATTTTAATCTGGATTAATTTTTGAATTTAATTTAATTAATCCCCATTAATTCCAATATAAAAATCATTAAAATTACGGGGAGTTACATAATTCCCCCTACTAACGGAATTTCATCCCGAAATTTAAAAAAGAGAAATACATGGTATGGATAAATCTGGATATTTATCGCGCATCTCATCGTCACGCTCTCAAGTGGACTCATCGTCATTATGATGCCCCGACTGGACACATACAAGTGGAACTAGCTTCGACCTTAATGTCCTCTCACTATGGTCTAGGATAGCGACTAGCCTCTCCTCGTATGAAATATCGGGTTGTAAATCAATCTCCTCCAATGCAATGTGAGTGTAAGTTAACTCATCCCGAAGATATCGTCTCATAGAAGAAATGTGGAATACATCATGAATCCGATGTAAATGCTCCAACAATCCGAGTCTATATGCAACTGACCCAATCCTCTCAATGATAGGGAATGGCGCCACATACCTTGAAGATAACTTTCCTTTATTCTCGAACCTCATTATCCCCTTCGTAGGTGATACACATAATAACACTTAGTCCCCCACATTAAACTCTAGGAAAAACTGCTTGGCATTATTTTAACTCTTGTATTAATCCTGAGCTATCCGTATATGACTCCGAATTAACTCAATCTTGGCCTAAGTATCCTGAATCAACTATATCTCAAGTATCTTGTTATCCCCAAACTCCAACCAATAAGCAGGTGAGCGACAAGGTCTACCATAGAATACCTCAAATGGTGTCATGCCAATCGTAAATTGATGGGAGTTATTATATGAAAACTCCACCAGTGGAAGACACTGATCCCAACATCCCCTAAACTCAATAATACACATAGTAATCAATCCTCCCTAATCACTTCACTCCAAAACACTCCTTCATTTCCCTTACCGGTTTCTCTTGGTGCCTACAAAAACAGTTGCCCTTCTTTTAAAAATATTCTAACGTGATTGGTCCCATATACTAATATCTATACCACTCACTATCCTAGGAAAGGTCCCCTCGTCTCTAGGTGCCAACTTACCACTTCTCAAATAATATACTCCCTTCGTGGGAGATATCTGCAATTATGCCTAACTATTCACATCAGACTTTTACATCTACAGTTTGTTATGAATTAACTCTTATCATTTTACTCCTCTGCTCAGAGTAGTTCCTTATTATCCTAGAAAATCTAAAATATACATTCCTTGTACTTTTTAACACTATAATCACCCCTTTCCATATGCTCTTCAATTTCTGGTGACACACATATCTCACAATGTAACTACATTCTCTTTGTCATATTTTGGTTTTGCCTCTAATTTACTCATCCATATACGTTTATTTTAGACATTTCAACGCCTTCTCCTCGTGAATGACACTAAAAATCTCAACTAACTAGGGCACCCATATACCTAACGTCCCATGCATTTTTGCATAAGTCAACCGAACGTAATATACTAGTTTTAAGTTAAGCCTTGTTTACTACGTAAGACTATACAGTAAGGGTACTCTTAACCACCCTACTAATCGCAACTTAATCATTCTCACATCAACATCACATGGCTGTACTGGCCTTCAATCGTAATATAACTATCATTTCTTAGTTATAACTACAAATATGTATAATAACTAAGGTACTAAACCCGTATCTTAAAAAAAATATTTCTCAACTCCCGACATTCGCTGTGTTTCATGCGTGGGATGTCTCATTAAGAAAAATCCAAATAAGGAACCCCCTGATACACTACTAACTAACATTATCCGTCGCCAAGATCCATTAGGCCCTCAACATAATATATATATATATATATATATATATATATATATATATATAGGCCCATATATATATATATATATATATATATATATATATATATATATAGGCCCAATCCTCTTTCAGGTGATGCCTCACAAAATCAATATAACTCACCCTGGAATAACAGGCACGATAATCTTATCACACAATCTTCTATTGCTCAAACCCTCGGTATCTAGTCATTATACAAGGTAATAATAATATTCTCTACCCTCATAACCGTCAAAAGTAGTCAAAACTTCTACATAATACAAAAATCCTCTTAGTGTCCACACCCGCTCTTCCCCGCAGGTGCCACCAAATGTCCTGTTACCTAACAGTACATACATTCATAATAAGGCTGATACCACCAATGCACCCACTAAACCCGACTCACACTCAAATAGGAGTGTTACACATCATATTCTGACGCACCCATGTCACACAAAACCTACCTTTTGCTTATGTGGATAAAATAAAAATCCATTTCCATTTGTCACTTACCTCACCTAGTAAATGGGTCCTTAGGCATAACCCTCGTGTTGGAACTGATCCATAATCTATTGCAATGGTTTTATATCTAGGATCTCAACCTGTAGTTACCCCCTGTCTCGCTTTGGGGCAATCCTTATTTCTATGTCCCGTCTCTCCACAATCGTAATGACCACTAAAGGAATTCTTCTGCCTCTGGCCCTGGTCCTGGTTGCCTCCCCCCTTCTCTTGGCCTTAGAGACCCTAAGGAACGGGATGCTGTTATTGATGAGGACCCTAATGATCCTACCTGGACCCAACATTTCTCGAGTTGGTAACTTTTGGGCCTAAATATCTTAGCCCGATTCTCCTACAAAAAATACCGCTCCTTCTGCTTTTATGCCCCACTGACAACATTCCCATCTACCTTGACAACCTAACTGGTCTCACTTACTCGTTGTGGGTAAATTCAATACAGGTAGCCCGACTCTCCACATATTGACACCTTTCTCTTCTATCCCCCAGTTTCTATCCCTATTGGCCATGTCAGGGTGTTCTTCTCTCGTACCTGGTAGTCTTGGCCCCAATTACCACCCCTTTGTCTCTTTGGCTTCGCTAGCCCCATGGAACTCAATGTTGGCCTTGTCACCCCTAACTGAATCCACCATCGCTTGGTAGGACTTCCATTGGTCTCAGTCATTTAAATGGTCCCCTTATAAGGTGCACCCTCCTGCAATGCTTCACTATCACCGTTTTACACCATTCTTTCTTTTCGAATAAATTCTCCATCCTTCTTGGATCCCTTCTCGTGGAAGCATTGCTATAAACTTATAAACATACGACCTGGACTACATCGACACTAGTCATTCTAGTTGGATTTTCCATCCACGCTTGTGAATTCTACCCACGAGTCCATTATCAACTTATGAACCCTTTTTATATTCTTCGTGTTACCTTCATTAGGTACGAAGTTTGCTAAACAAGTCTATTTATCTCACATGATCGATCTCTATCTGGTCTAATTCGGATAAGTTTCAAAACTCCATTTGTATCTCTATCTGAACAGTGGGTGGATGGTCTTACGATCAAACCGCACCCAAATTTCTCATTTAATTCCATATATACTTCTTCATGTTTGGTAGTTGACTCACATTACTCTATGCTACTACTATGAGCTAAAAACTTTTTTTCTTGAAATTTAAACCTGGGTGTCGCTACCCTAAACCCTGCATAATTTCCTTGGGATCGTCTCCTCCCATCGGCCCATCACACTTCCTCTATTCTCCAAATCCTTACAGGCGTCGTTTTGAAATAGTTCCTTTCAACTCTCCCCTGCCAACTACACGGGGTGAATTTTAATTTTGCACTACTATTATCTATGATAGTGATTAGGGACGCTACTGATCTCGAGTTATTATCCTATCTTCATCTTCCTGAATAATAATCATGGTAACTTCTATCACGATTACTATTTTCAAAATACTCTATGGCTTCTGTTAAGCCCCTCCTCGTGCGGTTATTCTAACGCAATTCGCTGGTCGTCCAATATTATTTGGTGTATAAAACTCAACCGAATTTGTATATGAATCTTATCGATTATACTTAATAGAAGGAGAACGTATGTCGCGTATGTAGAACAATACAACAACCCTATAATAAGGCTCTATATCAAAGAATGCTAAACCGAAACATATAAAGCCACATAGATCCTAAGGACACTAGAACCTGATTCTCTGATACCATCTGTGACACCCCTCTTATTCTAATCCTAGGTGATCAGTCCATTATTAAATTAAATAGGAATCATTAATGGTTTCATTCTTATCATCACTGTCGAAATCCAATTAATTACTAGTACGCTAACAACCCGGTGTCAAAATTTTAAATTCTTTTTGTTAACATGCAATTGATATAACTAAATAAATCACATTCACCCATTCCACACATGTAATACCCCATATTTTTGGAGTAAAATAAAATCTAATAAGGATTAATTTAGTTCGGTGAAACTAATTAATCAAGGTTGTGATTAATTGGACTCAGTGTTATTTATAAATTCTATAGTTGAACTTTAATGATTTGGGATAATTCTGAAAAGGAATTTTATAACGAGTAAAAAGTAATTACACGTGTCACGTCATAATTAAAAAATATTTTTGGGATAACAATACTCGGGGCACACTTTGAGAGGTATTACGATATCATTTTAGCATTTTAGAACCTTAGGAATGGTGCCTGGGTATATATATATATATATATATATATGAGTTGGATAGTTATCAGACTAATTAGATTATGTATTTGGGCTCATTTGGGGGGTCCAAGGTTAGAGCCTAAATCCCAACTAGGGAATTTAAGACTAACCCTATTTAATTAGAGTTAAACCATTCATTATAAGTTACATCCTAGAACCCTAGCCATAACCACCCAAGAGGAGGAGGGAGGACACCCTAGGAGGAGGAAAGGAGGCCGCTCTACCTAATCTCAGGCAAGGATTCTCTTGACATTCTTATTCAATTTGTGCTAATCTTATATAAATGTTAACTCCATGCTTATATTTAAGGGTGAATCGTGTTTTGAGATTGCATAATTAGAGATCTTTATATTAGTGTTGAATTTGATGATTATCACATGATCCATGCGTAGATCCATAATCCTTTGTAATTATTGAATTTGTATTTATGTGATTTAAATTGAGGAATTATTTAGAAAACATTTTGTAGGAACCTTTCAAAAAATCTAGAAAATTAATGGAGCAACATAAGAAGAAATTTGGAAATTTCTGTTCATAAGTTCTTGAAAAATTCTTGATGATTTGAAAATAATCTATGGTTGGATTTGGGGTTTAATCTTGAATATAATGATCCTATAACGTTTTAGAGCCTATATCCATATTGTTCCTTAAGTTTTTGGATCATAAGAATTAAATTGATGATGGAAGTTTTGAGGGAATATATGGGCTTCTGCCTAGGTCCGAATCGATTCGGTCATCAAGAGAATCGATTTCAGCTGCTTAAGGAATCGATTTGACTGAAGGGAGAATCGATTTGAATTTGCCCAGGAACACAGTTGTGCTTATTTAGATGATTTAAGCTTTGGGCATTTATCTAAGTGAGGTACAATGGTTATTAAAACATATGAAGAGTTTTATTGGGGACCTAAATACGTATTTAACCGGGATGAGTTCGTAACATAGAAGTGCATGTGTTGACTTAGGATGCAGGTTACCTATGCGAATAAGATTATTTACATCAAATTATTGAATAAATCCATATGAAATACGTGGGTTTGACGGCAGAGATACACCTAGTTGAGTTGGGAAATTTTGGTACAGGTATATAGAAGATAAGACACTAAGAGCTACGATAATAATGTTAAAATTAATTTGAGGTGAATTAAAATTAACATAAACACTTATTTGAGATAAGTCGAATGTATGGGGTTAAAATTAATAATTAATTTCCTCAAATGATTACCGTATGATGATGTTAAGTTGTAATGTATTCTAAGCCTAGGGGGATAAGTCTAAATGGTTAATGTCGATTGTGATGGTAGGTTGGGTGACACTTCTTATCCATATGAGTGGATTCCTTATATATGTGCATCTAACCCTTATTCACGTTAGTCGACTCCTTATGTATGTACATTTAAACCGTACTAAAGAGGTAATAAGAAGCGAATAACTACTAATAATTTGGAATGACTTAATTTATAGTTGAGAGGATAACATGCTATAATTATTAATTGTTTTGGTAAGTTTGGTTTGGGTATAACTACACTTATAAATGTTATGGAAATGTTAGTTGCGAATAACTGTACTGATATATATTTAAAGGGAAATAAATTATAAAACAAATGTGATCTATGCCTAAAAGGCAATGTATGGGACTTAATATTTTATTGGGAAGTAGTAATAGGATAATGAATTAAAATGCGTAATGGAACGATTGATTAATTTGTTATAGTTAAGCCAAGAAGGCTATATTCTATATGGATTGAGATTTTACTCGGATTAAAAAGTAGTTATAGATTAACTTCTTATACATATTGGATGATAATATGTATCATATTATTTTTTGTGGACATACTAATGTTCTTGGACCATCCTATCCACTCGGGGGTTCGTGCATTTGGATCGGGTACTACACGCCGACACAAGTGGGCTGGGCGATTGTGTAGGTCATATAGGTACTACGTGGTGGCACCATCTATGATGAGGTAGGTGTTGACGCTGACCCAACCTTTGTCACCACTGGGTATGAGACGTGAATTGGTATCCAGTGTAGGGACCGCCCCCAACTTATGTGTGTTTTGTGATGTCCTCTTAGGATACGAGATTCCTCCAGACTTGTCTGTAGAGTACGAACTAGACACCAATGGTAGATGCCTTTGCGTGTCGCATATATATATATATATATATATATATATATATGTATGTACTGACATACCCATGTGGTGTGCCTTATACGGGAATGTGCCATCTTAGTCTAAAGAAGTAGACAATGCTTAATGGTAAGAAAGTTAGGTTAATAAAATTATGTGTATAATTAAGGAGGGGATGAGTCCTAAGGAATAATGTGGTAAACAATTATTAATGAGAATAATGATTGCGTAGTCTAAGAAAGTAGACAATAATGAAAGAGAATGAATAATGGGGTAGACAATTATTAATTAGAATAATAATCTATTAATCTAAGAGAATGAAACTTATAGTCTAATGGGGTAGACGAGAGGGTATATTAATTAAATCATTAATTGGTCTGAAGAGATAGACATAAGAATATTCACCTAGTTTATGTAAATTGTGAAATCAATATTATGAAATCTATTCGGGGATTGGGGTGTCAGACATGAGTACCCACTTTTAGTTATTTATATATATATATATATATATATATATATATATATATATATATGTATGTATGTATGTATGTATGTATGTATGTATGTATGTACTTACATACCCATGTGGTGTGCCTTATAGGGGAATGTTCCATCTTAGTCTAAAGAAGTAGACAATGCTTAATGGTAAGAAAGTTAGGTTAATAAAATTATGTGTATAATTAAAGAGGGGATGAGTCCTAATGAATAATGTGGTAAACAATTATTAATGAGAATAATGATTGCGTAGTCTAAGAAAGTAGACAATAATGAAAGAGAATGAATAATGGGGTAGACAATTATTAATTAGAATAATAATCTAGTAATATAAGAGAATGAAACTTATAGTCTAATGGGGTAGACGAGAGGGTATATTAACTAAATCATTAATTGGTCTGAAGAGATAGACATAAGAATATTCACCTAGTTTATGTAAATTGTGAAATCAATATTATGAAATCTATTCGGGGATTGGGGTGTGAGACATGAGTACCCACTTTTAGTTATTGCATAGCTGAATGGTTGATTAAATAATAGAAGTTACAATTGGCATTTTGATTGAGGATATGATTAGGGTTACTTCTGGATGAGAGGTGAGGTACTCTTTATATGTGAGCGTTGATGGGGAGACATCAAGTATGACTTAGTAAGAAATTGCATATTTACTGGTGAAGAATCCTTGCAATTCTACGGCTTTGACCCAAATTATAAATGTACCCCCCGGTATTCTTAATGACATGGAAAGCATGACTGACGATGGATCAGGCTTGCAATTACATTGGACGTAGTGGGCTTTGCTCTATTGATTCTAGTATAGGTTCTATTTCAGTATTTTGTCATTTTATTTAAGATTGGAATTATTGAGGGCTTAGGCCCAAGAGTTTATTTACGGCTCAAACGTGTTTTGTTCCCGGAATAAGTCAAAACTATATAATGGACTTAATTGGAAATTTTGTCCTTATAAAACTCCACCTTTGACTATTTCGGGACAAAACTAATAGTGAAATGCCTAAGATGGTCATCAAGCCATATGATTCCTAAATCCCATCTTATAAACCCAAAATGAAAAAATAGACGACAAGACTAGTAAATGCTAGTCCGTCAAGCATGAACTGTCGCTAAATGTCGGAATGTGATGTAGTCTTTAAATCTATAATCTCTTTAATGATGCCTACACACATGAAACAGACAAATACCCAGTGAAGTATGGAGGAACAAATGATATAAACCAATATGTAAAGATAAAATCCAAATAATTTGTTATGTGAGTAAAACATGAAATCAATATATAAAAAATAAGTATATCAGGATGCCAAGCTCATCACACAAAAATCTCCCCCCACATCACATACATTTCTCCCCATTTTTGTCTTGAATAGACAATCCAGTGAAAAGATAAACATATATAGAATCAGATAAATCAATGAAATACATCTATATACCGATGAAATAACCAACTAATAATGATCAACAATATCAAATCCGTAGCTAGCAAAAGATAATCACACAATATCACTCAATAATCTAAGCAGGTGTGATTAAATGAACTTAATGAAGTGAAAGATGTGATCAATATGAATCGACATATAACCCATTGTCCAGAAGCAACTCAACAGTACCAAAAAAATGACACATATGTAGCAAGGTACTGAAACAGGAAGAATTACAAAAATCCAGACGTCTCTCGAACAAAACTGATGCGTCGCTTGAATAATAAAGCCTCGTACCTTAAATGACAGGCTTCACACAGCAAACAGATCTCGCTCAAAAGAGAAAATGAAACAATCACAGGTTGCACAGACAATCATACAATTTTGCCCAGCGAAAAAATAGTTAGAAAAAAACCTAACTGAAAGGGGCGCAAAACTTCAAAACAGTAGCGAAAACTACAAAAACAAGATGAGTTACATGCTAGCATAGTACCGATGTGCTCAAACATGAACGTGGAATGTATAGGTGTGATCTACAACATATGAATCACAATTCTAGTATATCTAAACAGTCAACAAGATCTAATTAATAACTATAAATCATCAAACTTTATTTTAGCCATATGTGACAATTAAAGTGTGAGGTTAATGAACTAAACAGTCAAACATGCACACAAATTTGGAATGTTGACGATTCTACGAACAATAGCGTCATGATATGATTTTTTCAATGTCAGGATTCTTTGTGCAAACCTATTTAATTTTTATCCACCCAAACTCCCTGAAATATATCATATTTTCTTTTGGAATGAACATAAACTAATTTCGCCCATTTTTGGCATATGATTCTTTTTATTGCCTTTTAATTTTTTTGGTCTCTTTTAAATGGAAGATTTTACGACGAGTTAATTTTACACCCTCGTAACCCTTTCATGTGAACACTCATCATTATTTTTTTCATTACAGACCTCATAGTGAACAGTTCTTACATGAACACTTTGTCCTTATGTCTACTTATTTATAGATGAAAAAATTGAGATAAGAATGTCTCACCAAACTCAAATATGCAAGTGATGTCAAACATCCATATAAAATCGTGTATGTGTGCAAAGATGGCATATATACAAAGTCGAATAAAAATGCATATCAACATTGAAACAACCCCATAATACAATGGTTACGATCATTCTAAACATCAATAGTTATGACCAAATGTCCTAGCCACATGGATAATGAAAGCAAGGGGCTCCAAGTACACCAATATGCCACATCAAACATGTAAACTCAAAAACAAATCCAAAGTCTTTTTGGTTTTTCAACATATTTTCACTTACAAAAAAATGCAAAATCTTTTTGAATTTTTTTCAAAAATAGATAAACCAAAAATCTTTTTGTATTTTCTAAAATTTTTTCTAAAAAATAAAATCTTTTTGTATTTTTTCAAATAAAACTCAATAAAAGAAAAAGATAATATAAAATGATACACCAGTCATAACACTATCAAGATATAAATCATGATACAAAGACTAGCGTATGACAAACATGGTAACACAATCATCCTTTAGATCTATTATGGGAAGAATCAAGTGCAACCAAATGAGAACCATGAAGTTTTAGTCCTAAAGCCTCTAAGTCGGATTTCCTAACCCAAGTAGGTGTGACATAACATGTGGGTGTTCTGGTAACATAAACGAATTTATTCCTAAACCTCCTAGGAGCATTCCCAAGGTCATAGCAATACTATCTAAGGTGACCTCTCGTACCGCAATGGTAACAAGTGTAAACATGGTGGGAATGACTTCCAAAATGTCAACCTCTCCTCACTTTTCTAGTGGTCTCTCTCACATGGTTGGTATTCTCTTTGGGAATGGGAACATCTCTATCATCATAGCCTATTCCACACCTATGACTTTTAACTTGGACGGTGCCTACCATCCTATTCAACTTTTCTAACCTAGATTCCAAGTCAAACTTAACCTTACTCAATTCTCTCAACTTCTCCTCCAACTCACTAATCCTAGACTTAAGTACACGCCTAGACTCCTCAAACTCTAGAATCTCCTTTCCTAAAGTCTCCATCAAACCACGAAGATAATTTCTCTATTTCTCAATCTACTCTATCTTCTCCCTAAGCATTCTCTCCCATTCCCTAAGATCCTCAATCAAACCATCATTATTTTCTAGGACACACTCATTTAACCTATCTTGCAATTTAGAGTTTACCTTTTTCACCTTCACCGCCTCGGAATATAAATCATTAAATGAAACTTGTAACTTTTTCACATCTACCTCCTCATCCTCACTCACTTCACCCTCACTCACTTGGGATTCAATGTCCTGGGAATTGTCATGCACATGAGAATCTCCGTGTGAAGATTTATCATCATCGCTCACATGACATGATAAGAAAGCAAAAAAGTTGCTCTCATTGGGGTAACTCTCTCCCTCTTCTGGATCACTATCATCAAGGAGGCACTATATGCTATCGGTTTCTTGTCCTCTTTCTTAAGTCTAGTAGGACACTCAGTAACTTTGTGACCATACCCCTCACACCCAAAACACCTAACCGACTCAACCCTATTAAATTTCTCACTATTATCTTTAAGGGTGGGCTCTATCTTGTTGTTCTTGAATTTCTCAAACTTTTTGGAATCTTTCGATTTCTTTTGAAACTAAAGAAACTTTTTGAACTTCCTTACCAACAATGCAACATCCTTAAAATCGGAATTGGAATCGTCATCCAAAACTTTAGTTTCCTCTTTCCGAGATTTCAAAGCAATGCCCTTTTCTTTCTTTGGCACTTTCTTGGAGGTAAAGATAAGGAGCTCATATGTTTGTAAGTCACCTAAAAGCTCTTAAAGTTTCGTTGAATCAAACATACTTAAGGAGTTTAAAACGGTTACTTTTTTATTAAACCTACTTGACAAAGATCTCAAAATTTTCTTTATCACACGGTTATCCAGAATCTTCTCTCCTAAGTTAAACAACGAGTTGACAATATTAGGCAATCTATTGTAAAACTCATGAAACGACTCACTATCTAACATCTTAATCATCTCAAACTGTGTAGTCAAGTTTTGTAACTTATATGCCCTAACCGTGCTAGTTCCCTCGTGAGTAAGTGCAAGTTTATCCCAAGCCTCTTTTTAAGTTTCACATATCATGATTCAATTATACTCTTCCGGTGTGACATGTGAGGAAATTGCGTGAAGACCCTTAGAGTTGTAAAGTGCAAGCCTATGTTCAGCCCCGGTCTATGACTCATCAAGTTTCAAACTAGTGAGATCACCCTCTCGTGTAATAGGTGGAGTCCAACCATTTTCTATCGCTAGCCACACATGCTCATTAATTGATTTTAACGCTGTTCTCATTCGCATTTCCAAATAAGCATAATTAGTGCCATAAAAAATAGGAGCATGAGAACTTTCAAAACCAACAAAATTCATCCTTAAAACCAAAAGGGATCAAACACAATAAAAATATGGTTCTAGCTCTGATACCAATTTCATGGTCCATTTTTATTTCTTATGCGGAAAGAGTTTTAAGGATGACAAAAAAAATTCCCTTTTTATGAAAACCATTTTTCCAATTTTTAATTTTCACCAAGTTGTGAACTAATTTTAACTTAACCAAATTTTATCTGGATTTATCATAAACATCCATTAAGTGATTTAAGCAAGTAAAATAAAGTAAAGAAATGAAAACTCATAATGCCAGATGTATAAGGAAACCACAACGGGAAAAAACCTCGGACGACCCAAGCTAGACAATCACTATGAATGTGGATTTATAACGAACAGACACACGTCTTACTTAACGAATCGATCCCCATGACACTTGATTCTCTTTCGATCTTCAACCGCTCCTCTCATAATGCCCATGCAGAAAGTCCTTCTACCAGGATGTTTGTCCATAACACACACGTCCATGTTTGTCTCGGTATCCATCGATATGGCTTGTATTGTCTATGGAATTGGAACACGAACTCCTTTTCTTCTTCTCCGCAAAACCCAACAAAGTTCATGTAGAGTAACTCTTCTTGCAAACAAGATCACTATTTCATATAGTAATGAAATATAGGATCTTATAAACTCTAAGGATGTGTTTAGTTTCGGAAAAAACTTAGAAAATTATGTGCAGAAATGTACTGGTTCATAAAAAGCTTTTGCAGAATGCACTATATTGAAATTTGATGGAAACACGTCATGAAATACTTTTCTTGAGGTGGTTGCTCGCTCAAACGACGTGACCCGTCACTCGAACGAGATGACCATGTCATTTGAACGACAGTGGCATCTCGTTTGAACGACAGACTATGTCATTTGAACGGTGCAACGAATTAGAGTCCTGATTAAACACTGCTATAATCGATCCTTATCAGAACAAAATGAAGTGTAAACGATTTCAAACACTTTTAAAAAAAAATTCTAATTAAAATAGCATCCTTAAACATTTTAAAATTAATTCCGAGTCCCATAAAAATTACGCATTCATACCTGAGTATTCTCGGAATGCAATTAAACATGAGGACGAATAAATTTGCACCAATTAAACATTCGGCATAAATAATTCCTTGAAGCTTTGTCGTAACGTCTTCTGTAAATTTCAACACGTCATAGTCTGTGTGGGATCGTGACAATAAAAAACGGCGTGTGACTCAAACGTGTTTTATTCCGGGAATAAGTTATAACTTTACAATGGACTTAATAGGAAATTTTGTCCTTTTAAAGTTATCTAATAGTTAGATCCTTGTAATTTCAAAATGGTTTGCAGGTGTAATTTTTTTCATCATATTCCTAAATGTGGATCAAAAGTCTCAACCTCAATCAAATTTGAAGTAATCGATAACCCTATAGGAACTTCTGATATCCATGCGCTCTTAGGAGTAGGTCGCCTATATCTAGACCTCAAATAGGATAAGTGGAACATGTACCTAAATAATTTATCAACTTTATATGGGTGCATATGTTTTAAGAGTAGCGTAGTGATATATATCATGTGAAGGTTTCTGGTTGAGTTATGGAAAAATGTGACCAACTTAACCTTTAGCTTCTGATTTTCTTTTTATTTGAATAGAGATCCCCACTCTTCAACTTATGATACTTTTTTTCATCCAAATAGTATTTTTGTCTATCTCATTTTCCATAGACTTAGGTTTAGGTTCATTAATTTTTGGTCTTACAATAAACTCCCCATCTATGGTTGTTTTTAGGTTGTTGTCATAGTTGAGGCCAATGTGTCCAAAGAATCAACACGATTATTGTTGTATTTTTCAAATGTTCAATGATCACTAAAATAAAATTCTTTCACAAATGACTCTCTTTGTCTTAATAGGACATCATCATACGGTCCCTTGTTTCATACTCATCATTTACATGCTTGGAAATTCATCCCGAGTCATAATGTATGGTGGAATTTTTCCTCATTGAAACTACCTTTTGCATATTTATTAGCATGGCTTTGTATTCTCTTTTGTTATTCAATATTTTGAATCCCAATTTGATTTATTTCTTCATTAATAATCCTTATATTCTGATGAGGATTATCTCAATTCTTATTCTCTTTTCATCAAAGGCTCCATGAAAAAAACATTTACACGTTGATAATCAATCTTAAGGGTTGAAAATATTTTAGCATCCAAGGAGAATGTTGAATATTTTAATGAATTTGATAGGATGGATGAACCCTTATTTAGAGATTTCAAAGACATCTTATTAGAAGTGGAACAAGACTTGTCATTTTATTAATAATGCAAGCTGTTCTATTTTCAATGATAAATTCATCATTTTTTAATTAGGGCAAACTATTTTAAGATTTATTT
Source organism: Sambucus nigra (assembly GCA_949130495.1). NCBI lineage: Eukaryota > Viridiplantae > Streptophyta > Magnoliopsida > Dipsacales > Adoxaceae > Sambucus > Sambucus nigra. The sequence goes on along the minus strand of OX422208.1, from coordinate 473,266,541 downwards.
CATAGGGAATGATTACTATATAGTGGACATCGACATAATTCCTTATCTTCGTGGAGGACATAACTAAGGTTAAGGGAATCTTAATTACTAAAGTTATTATAATATATAGATTAAAGAGGGCGTTACTTGTGTAACAATTATGTTATTTTTATCTCTATTCTATAATTGGACTAATACTCCACTTGTAGCATCTTACGACCTGGACAAGTGAAAGTGCAGTTTCTCACCACTTTTTTGCATTAAGAATAAGGTTGGGAAATCGTGGTAATGTTTGATATCCTTTAAGGTATTGTTGTATTCATTTATCCACTCCTTTACACTTGCCTTCATAAGAAATTAGAAGAATAGTATGCACTTAGATGATTATCAGGAGATGAACTCATTAAGAGCTTCTAACATCTGATTAAACTATTCGACCTCTCATTTATCTAGATTTCTTGTATTCCTATTTGAGTCTCTAGGTTACCTGTGAACATGACTCATCTTAATCCAAATGCACTATTTTAGGTTTTCAACTGCATCTTATAGTTCCAAGTATATGAAAGATCTTTGATAGGTTATTTATATGGTCAACAACTATTTTTCTCTTTATAAGCATGTCGTCTATGTAGACATCCATAGTAAAACTAATATTCTTATTAAATATCTTGGTGTGAAGTTGTCGATGTGTTACTTGGAAGTTCTTAAGGGAAAATGGAATGTATTTGTAATCGTAAAATCCCAGGGGTTGCGATGAAAGAAGTCTTCGCTTGGTTAGGGATGAATAGCATAATCTATTTGAATACTAGATAAACATCCATGAAGCTCAATCTTCATCACCCCGTGATTAAATTAATTAATTGATCAATTCAGCGAAGAGGGGATTTATTCTTTAAGACATGCCTTTTTTACGTCAGTGAAATTAACAAAAACATGTTAATTTTCATTTCAAATTGGGAGTATACTTCATTAACAGTGTTTTCTTTAGGAGCTTACTAATTTTATCCTCCCCTTCTTTGACTTTTAGGGGGCGATCCTCTACACACCTACGTATAAGGTTAGTTAGTAGGATTCATATGAGACCAATGATAAGAAACCTTTGGATCAAATATTGGTAGATAACATGGTTGACAAGCAGGTAATCCACATTTTATTATAGTAAATTGACGATATAATGGGTTTATTCGTAGTCCAACTCAAAGTTAATTAGAAATAATTTCATTGATGATTAGTATCAAATGGAACCGTTTTTCATTCCTCAACTTCTATGTCTTTTATGCATACTAGAGTTTCTAATCATCATCGTTATTCCTTTCATTATTATTTGGTAAGATCACATTTAAAATCTGCATAATCCTTATCCTTCTTTAAAAAATATTGCTTCCATTTGATTGTCACAACAAAACATCTTGTTGGTGAAAGAAATAATATGAGTTGCCGCTTGTTCATTGCTTATATCCAAGACAACTTGATCGATGATAAATGTTATGTTTTGATGGAAGAAATAAAGAGAAGCCTTCATAGTATGAAACCATGCCTTTTCGAGAATTGCAATTTTAAGGAGATTTAGATCCAACAAAATGTAATTCAATTTATTTTCCAATCGCCTCAACTTTAACATATGACATAAATTCCCCCCATGGGGTATCAATGGTCCCATTCAATCCAATTAGTTTTTTGACCCGAGGGTTAATGTCTCTCGATGTCAAAATTAATGACCTTATGTGTTCTGATTATGGAGCCTTTGTGGGAGAGATTGGCACTACCCTTACATGAGAACATAATTACTTAGATTGGGTCAACCTCCATGAATGGTGATGACCATTCATGTTTGTCGCACACCACCATCATCCAATTGACCAAAAATATTTTGTCATCCTTCCCTTAGTGTCTTATTTCAAATAATGTACTTTTTGAGGTGACCCATCTAAACAAGATCCTTCAAATGTTGCATCTATAGTTGGGAAGTATCGATCTTGTAACCATAATACTTGTTATAAGAGAAACGCAATTTCTTGTCTTTCTTCTTTGGTCCATCTCCATCTTTAGTTTCCACTTGAATAACAACTAATATTTTATCTCGAGATGTATCTTATAGAAAGGATTTTTGAATATTGTGTTCAATATTGGATATGATGCCTCCTAATATGGTGCCTTATCTTTGTCATTTGAGTTTTGTTGCTTGCCCAAATTCTTAATAATGTATGACACTTTACCATTTATGGTTCCACTATTATCATGTTTCTTGAAGTCCCCATTTTGATTTTCTTGGGAGCCGATCAATTTACTATTTGACAAGTAGTATCTCGTCCTATTTTTAGCATAAATCTCGATTTGAGCGATACCATTTTCCAATAAGGATGATGGATTCTTAGTAAGATAACTATAGACAAAATTAAACTAGGAAACTACCAACATCCAGTTACATCTATCAATTTTATTATAAATACCTCTGGGCATGATTTTAAAGCATTTAATACCCAGTTTTTATGGTGGGATATGAAAGAATATACTTTTTTGGCCTTGGTGTTGGTGATGAATTGGGTAGTGAAATACTTTTCCAATTTGGCATATGTGGTAATAAACTTTAGGGATATTTTCTTAAACAATCTTTTTCCCATGTAATGTCCGTATCTTAGATTCTTGCATCATGCTCCACATTAGTAAATGCAATTCAATGTCTTTTAAAGGCTTAAATTTTCCATTTATACAACAGTCGTATGAACATGAAATCTCATCACTATTAAGATTTCTTTTTGCATATTTAATAAATTCTCGAACCTCCTTTACATGATTATGAAATACTTTGAGACTCTCTCCTATCCACTCTTTATATTGTGGGAAATCCATTCTAGAGTCTTCAAAATTCAAAACAAATTAAAAGAAAATTCATTAAACCTAATAAAAAAATATTACAAAGAAAATTCATTGAAATGAAACAAATATCACAACCAAATTCATTAAACTCCATGTAAAAAAATATTACAGGAAAATTCATTCAAAGGAAATTCATTGAAAGAAACTGACATTACAACCAAATTCGTTAAAATATTACAAATTTCTTCATGAAAAACATTGTTCAAGGCATATCCTTGGACAACAAATTAATCAGACAAGTAATAAAACAATTTTTATGATTAAAAAATAATGGCCCTTCCCCATGTTCAATGTACAAAGGCTCATCTCCACAAGTAGAGTATATTTTATCAACCAAAATTTCAGCTTGACCCATTAGCAAAGGCCAATTGGGGAATTTTGTTCCGACAAGTACAAAAATGAGAGTTCACATGCCAATAATCCTTGTATTGGTCAAGTTTCGTAGGTAATACAACTTGCCAAAGTTAGTGTGTGTGGATGATGATGATACCCAAAATGTTCCAAGTGTAGGCATTTACGAGGGAAATGTTCCGAGTGGAGGCATTTTGGATGAAAATGTTTAGGAAGAGGATAAGGGAATGTTTGAGGCATCTGAGGGGATAACCCATTTTTTGATTTTAGAGTTTAACAAATCTATGGATTTCATTTTCCAGGAATTCCATGTCCTTTGAATCTCTGATACATCTACTTTCGTCTTAGCCCTTTCTTCTAACTCCTTCACCACCTCACCCCTCATTGTCAAGCTCTCGTTAAATAAAGGTTTAGTGTGATGTAATTTGATACTTGACATACATGATCCCACACCTCTTGTAACACCCCACGCATTCTGGCAAGCGAGGTGGCCAGCCTCCGCCGCCAAATTTCGTCGAGCGTCATTAAATAAGTTAGCATTCTCAGCATGTGACAGATACATAAGACATTTAAAAAATTTCCACAATATATATTCAAATTTATCCAATAAATAATCATTAATGAAAATTAAAATCTATCACCATGTTATCTTTAAAACCCAAATGAAATAATCTAACTGTAAATATCTGACTAAAACCACAAATAACTGTGGAACCGATTGGCCCACCAACTCCATAAATACAATTTTCATAATAAAAGTGACAAAAAAGGAAAGTAAATCTAACTACTAAAGCAAGTAAAATTAATATCCAGTTGTATTTTCCAAAAATATCTCCAATCACTCTTGTGTAGTTGCTCCAACATTATACTTGAAATGTTAGTCAATTCAATGGGTTAGAGCTCACTACATGAATAGTTGTTGCTCCTAACAATTAGCGTTCGTAAACCCAGATAATATCATTATACATGATCAACATCACAATCGAGTATTTTAATTTAAACGAGATATATTAACATGCGAGTAAAAATAAACTACCATTATCTATCCACATATTAAGCCATCCCAATGTTCAAGTTCAAATTATTTCATTTTGATCATTTAACTTAAACCCTTAGATCCTATTCTTACTTAATTTAATTAACCAATTATATTTTTATTCATGCGACACCACTATGGCCATTCAACCCCTTAACGGTCCTGTACACACTTCTGGCGAGCTTAAGGTTCTACACATCACACCCATTCTCATAACTATAGCCAGTCAACCCGATTTCTGTCAGTTTTACACATAATCATGAGGTTCCATGCATGACACATCACTATAGCCTGCCATCTCGTATTCTGTCAGCCCTGCACATACTCCAAAATACTCCCACACGACTATAGACATTCGGCAACGATTTCATCATCCCTACACATACTCACGATGCAAATTCATTTAAATACCCTTTTATTATCTTAGGCATTATTTATGAAACTTTTCAAGTTAGCATTATTTTTTTATTAGCCCCACCCTTTTATAGAGCATAAATTCCTCAACCTACTTCTACTCCCATACTTAGAGGTCTCCAAAATGCAAGCGTATCCTAGCCTAACAACTAGTAAGAATACCTACCACTAGTTACCACGTAGCCTCGTACCTAGTCTCACGATTCAACGAAAATGACGTACAAATCAGCCCCATCCTGGAATCATCCATCCATAAAAATCCACACTATCTAGTCCCATATCTAGAAAGCATTACCATAAGGCCTACCTAGTAGTCCCATACCTAGAAAGCAACCTAAAAATAAGGTGAGAGAACTAACTATCCCAACAATTACGTTGTCCTTGCGATGCCAATTTTCTTGTAACATAACCAATCACAAATGACCTATTTTCAACTTATCACAACAATTCATTAAATTCATCGCAAGATCACTATTTATCCCACTTGTGTTCGTTTAAATAACATTAATTAGGTTATTAATTTTCTCAACAATTTACCGGATTTCTATTCACATGCTTAATTTTGGGAGCGTACAAAAATAAATCTCTATTCTACAAGATGCAAAAATTTAATGTGAATTTATATATCAATATCAATTTATGACATCCCTACACTTTATTCTACATGTGAACATAATAATTTCTAACGGAATCCCAACCGCTAACCTAAGCATGCAATAATTTTCAGTCTTAAGACGTATTAGAGATTTGAATAAAAATAATCCCGAACTTAGTTTCACTTTCCCTAATTAGTATTTCTAATTTATTTTAAGGAAACGATAATTATTAGTGTTTAGGCAACACTTAAAATGCATAATACCAAAGGGAAAGAATAGATGTATTCATGCCTGTGAAAGTCATTTGAAGAATCGAATTGGATGGTTGCGTTCCTCTCGAGAAAATAATGAAAACATGTTCTTGAACAATCTTGAGAAAACCCGATTTAGCTCTTCAAAACTTGGGTTGAAAGTTATGTTAAATGGGGTTTAGGTTTTATAGATGAGAGAGAAGGAAATAATAGGAGGCTACTTATTTTTTTAGAAGGCTAAAATGTATTTTAAAAGTCCTAAACCCTCCACTTTATGTTTCTATACCAAAAATAATTTAAGTCCCAATCAAACACAAACACTCAAAATGTATTATGGACACTTGGATAGTTGGAATTGATTGAAATTTGTATATGTTATAGCTGATGGCGAGGCGGAGTTGCTGTAAAAAATTTAGCTTAATCGGACGGTCAAATTTTTTTCTCTCTAGGTCGGATCCTCCCACGATTTTTATATAAAAAGTCAAAATTTCCAAATTTTAATCCTAATTTAAATTTCACCTAAAACCTTATTTTTCATATATAAAAATCAACATTATTAAATACCAAAATTAAATATATTCAAAAAATTATTTTTCTAAATTTTTTAAATTCCTACCCAATATTATATTTAAAAAACATGAGGTGTTACACTTTTGTCCTCCCCTTGTGGTCCCTCCCTAACACCTTGGTTTGGGAATCTGAATGAATGTCATTGGGGATGCACAAAGACTAACTGCTAGAAATTTCTTTATCATTCCTATAACATAATATTATATTTAGGATTACAATTTTAACAATAACAATATTATAACGTGAATATATTTGATAACTAAATGAAAACTCACTACAGTTGGCACCAGTTTGTCTGAAAATTTATTGGCCCCTTTTTCTCCTTAGGCATGCAAGTACAAGTTGACATGATTAGATTATTTACCTTCTTCCAAATTCCCTTTAGTCCATTCCACACATTTACCCTTAATATCATCATAAGATTTTGCCCTGAGTCTATTCGCATCAACCTTTTTTGATTAGTTCAGCTTATTTCTTATCTTCTCATTCAGTTTTTCTTCTTGGCCTCATTCTCCATGATGTCGTTCCACTAGTGAGTAGGCATTTTCGTATTTTGGGCTACTTTGTCTTTCATCCCTAAAATATAGGAACTCATTGCCTCCTTATGGAAAAAATTCTTCCAAATGTTCTTTGGATAGGTTTTCAAAGCATAAGATACCTTGGAAAGAACCTCCCACTTTGGACCGATTGGGACGAAAATGTCTTATTCAATTGATCCCATATATCATCCTCTAAGACATAATCAACCTTCTTCCAGTTGCCTACGCCCTCGATGCCCACATTGATATTTCCCAGATATTGACAATGGATTTTAAAAAGTTGAACATCACCTTTTTCACCGATTGGATTATCCCCACCAATGGAGAAACCAATGCACTTCACGAAGTAGAGTATTGATATGCTGAAGGATTTGAGAATTGAGCTTGTAGTGGAGGAGAGAACTCATTTAGCGGTGTTATGATATTTTGTTGATTTTTGTAGTTTATATTCAACATTTCCTATCATTAAAAAAGTAGTGACATATGTAAGAAACTACGGTTTACGACTCTCTCTCTCTCTCTCCCTCTTGACCTCATTCTCCAAGAAGTCGTTCCACTAGTGAGTAGGCATTTTCGTATTTTGGGCTACTTTGTCTTTGATCCTTAAAATATAGGAACTCGTTGCGTCCTTAGGGAAAAAATTCTTCCAAATGTTCTTTAGATAGGTTTTCAAAGCATAAGATACCTTGGAAAGAACCTTCCAGTTTGGACCGATTGGGACGAAAATATCTTATTCAATTGATCCCGAATATCATCCTTTAAGACATAATCAACCTTCTTCCAGTTGCCTACGCCCTCGATGCGCACATTGATATTTCCTAGATATTGATAATGGCTTTTAAAAAGTTGAACATCACCTTTTTCACCGATTGGATTATCCCCACCAATGGAGAAACCAATGCACTTCACGAAGTAGAGTATTGATATGCTGAAGGATTTGAGAATTGAGCTTGTAGTGGAGGAGAGAACTCATTTAGCGGTGTTATGATATTTTGTTGATTGTTGTAGTTTATATTCAACATTTCCTATCATTAAAAAAAATTAGTGACATATGTAAGAAACTATGGTTTACGACTCTCTCTCTCTCTCTCTTGACCTCATTCTCCAAGAAGTCGTTCCACTAGTGAGTAGGCATTTTCGTATTTTGGGCTACTTTGTCTTTCATCCTTAAAATATAGGAACTCGTTGCCTCCTTAGGGAAAATATTCTTCCAAATGTTCTTTCGATAGGTTTTCAAAGCATCAGATACCTTGGAAAGAACCTTCCACTTTGGACCGATTGGGACGAAAATGTCTTATTCAATTCATCCCGAATATCATCCTTTAAGACATAATCAACCTTCTTCCAGTTGCCTAGATATTTCCCAAATATTGACAATGGCTTTTAAAAAGTTGAACATCACCTTTTTCACCGATTGGATTATCCCCACCAATGGAGAAACCAATGCACTTCACGAAGTAGAGTATTGATATGCTGAAGGATTTGAGAATTGAGCTTGTAGTGGAGGAGAGAACTCATTTAGCAGTGTTATGATATTTTGTTGATTGTTGTAGTTTATATTCAACATTTGCTATCATTAAAAAAAATTAGTGACATATGTAAGAAACTACGGTTTACGACTCTCTCTCTCTCTCTCTCTCGACCTCATTCTCCAAGAAGTCGTTCCACTAGTGAGTAGGCATTTTCGTATTTTGGGCTACTTTTTCTTTCATCCCTAAAATATAGGAACTCGTTGCCTCCTTAGGGAAAAAATTCTTCCAAATGTTCTTTCGATAGGTTTTCAAAGCATCAGATACCTTGGAAAGAACCTTCCACTTTGGACCGATTGGGACGAAAATGCCTTATTCAATTGAGCCCGAATATCATCCTTTAAGACATAATCAACCTTCTTCCAGTTGCTTACACCCTCGATGCCCACATTCATATTTCCCAGAGATTGACAATGGCTTTTAAAAAGTATATATATATATATATATATATATATATATGTGTGTGTGTGTGTGTGTGTGTGTGTGTGTGTGTGTGTGTACCTTTTCAACAACTTTTAAAACATGCTCGATGTGTATGATTTCCATCCAATTCATATTAGTATTTAAAAGTCTATGAAATTTTGCACACATCCTTATAGGCGGAAGTGTGTCTATGATTGACTTATAAAGGTCCATGTCATGAAAACGGAATCCTTTCTTCTTTAACTTATTTTCAAGATCATTTTTAATATGCACGAGTCACGAGACATCGCAATCTAGGTGACTGCTCTCTTTACGAATTATATCCCCAAAGAATAAATATATTCTAAGCCTTTTCTAACTCTTTCACCAATGTCAGTGTGCGTTAAGGATTATGCACGATAAATATATTCTTTATTGCCTCATCCCAACATTCTATCAATAAAAAAATACGATCGAATAGGTATTCTTGCGAGATATTGACTCCACGACTTGTAAGATAATTAAATTGTTCAGTTTTTCTATTACGATATTTGTAAATTGGAGTTCCCTCTATATGGCGCGAACTAATGATATATGTTTTAGTGCGGTCAAATTGCAACCTTGCATACTCTTGTTTCCAATAATTACTATTGTGATCCATTTTTCTTGAGAAAATATATATAGAGGGCTGTGAAGAAACAAAAAATGGCTCTATTCTAAACATTTATTTGTTATAATAGGGTCGTTGTTAAGACAAATAAGTAGTTAATGGTTTATTATAAAGAATTAATAACGTGAGTGTTTTAACTATCCATCATCCATATCAAACCATTAACCTAACAATGCAACACAATATTGTCTCGTATTCCTTCTAAATTGTCTATTTGATTGATTTACAAGAACATACTTATAGAACATTAGTTTTCATGCATAATTCTACATCAAGGGTTTCATATAATTTAATATAATTTCATTTTTTGAATATCGATACAAAAACCAATGTATGCCGATTTTGAATGAATGTGAATTCATGTAAATTCAACAACCAATTGAATTTTGAATATTAATACGATAACTACACATTAAACACACACACGCCCACACACACACTGAACACACACAGAGACAACATGAACACACACACACACATGCACACATAGAACACACACACTGAAAACACACACACACGTACAATAATTTTTGGGGAAAATGAAATGAGTACCTTGCAGAGAGAGAAGTCGTCAGAAAATGAAAGGAGAGTGAGAGAGGATGTCAGAAAATGAAGTCGTCGAGAGAGAGAGAGTTTATTTTAACTAATGGTGAAATAAAATGTAGGGTTCTGATTTCATTTATAACTTAAACAGGTAATAATCCAAACTCGTGACCCTTTATGTGACCCCTTTAATGAGTGAGAACTTGTCACAATTATTGACTGTGACCCAATAAGTGACCATCTGAAATCTTAGGAGTTGGTCATGGTTACGAACCATGCCCATCCTAAAGTGACCATTTTAAAATAGTACAAGGGTTCATGGTTTTTTACTGTGACCAACATTCACTAGTAATTGTCACAAGGGGTCACGGTTTCTAACTGTGACCACCTTCGTGACTAAAATATAAGGAATTTTTGCACCAAAATACCCTTAATAATGATATGTGGTCATTGGTGGGTCACGAAAAATAGTGTGACCTAAAGAATGAGACACTTAGTGCCATTCTAGGTCACGAGTAAGTCAAGTTTAATGACCATGACCTTGATAGTCACAGCTCTGGATCGTGACCAGCCACTTAATCAGGTCACCCTAAACCCTGGTCACTTATTTAGTTATGGTAAATAGTTAGAGGTCACGTGTTTGGACTGTGACCCCCTGGTCACGGTCTAAAATCGTGATCCATTTATTTTGAACATTTTAGGCTTCGACCATTACCCCCTGGTAATGGTACAAAATCTTGACCTACTTATCGTGACCCATTTATTGTGACCATTTTTTATTTTTGTTCTTAGATGTTTAGGTTCACCTAATTTAACAAGGTAAAATTTGGACTAAATATAATTTTTTTGTGTGTGTGACCTAATATATGATTTATGCATATAACTGGAACACTCTACATGTTTTCACTGGCCCTTCCAATCGTAATGATGCTTGGACGGACTCCCATACTGACTCTGGCCCAAAAGTCCATGTCCCTGTCCACGATGTCGATGAGAATCATCTACATAGAATCCTTGTGGGGGATTTTCCATAAGATTTGGTCCTCTATTATTTTGGTTGCCACATCCCTTCCCCTAAAAAGACTCTCCACCCTTCGATGTCTTCATCTCTTTGTCGGCTCCCATCTTCTGCTTTTCTGCATCTTTCTCCCTCAGGAACTCATAGTAATCATCATAACGACACAAAGAGGCTTCTACCACTTGGGTGTACGTGGTGAATGACACATTTCCAATTAAAAGTTGCTTAATCCTCTAATTCAGGCCTCACATAAACCGATCGATCTTCAACTCCTTAGATCCCTTAATCTCAGGTGAAAAATGTAAAAAGGCAAGTGAACTCTTGCTCATATTCAGTAACTGTACTGTCACCCTCCTTTTTCCTGTCTAATTGGTAGTTTAACTTTATTTTACATGACATTGGGAAATACTTCTCATCAAACTTTTCCCGACACTATTATAAGTTCAATAGGAACCTATCCTCGGTGGTGGTAACAGACTACCACTAGTATAAAGCATCTCCTACTAGCTTGAAACTCGTAAGAATTTGTTATTGAACATTGATACACTTCACTAATAATAAATGATGCTCAATTGCATGTATCCATGGGAGCACTATGATAGTATCAATGGATCACAAAACTCCGGGGGTGCTCTTTCTTAAATGTTGTACATGCACACTCCCAAGAGAAAGTAGCAAGAAGCGTAGGTGTAGGTGAAGTCACGAGTGGTGGTGGTGGTGGATGCTGCTACTACATCACTATCGTAGTCGTAGCTATTATTTGGGCTATGATGGTATATAATTCAGTCAACGTTATTGTCCCTGAGGTGGTGCAGATTATTGCTGTTGCTGAGGCGTAACTTCCCTTGATCTCTATCCTCTATGAGTATTCACCATTTGTACGACAGTAAGAAAATCGCATTAATAACATACTAGTCACATAGAGTACAAATGCTAAAAGTAGGGTTTTATGCAATTCAAAAAAGTGACAAACGCACTCAAGACCCTTTGACACTAGAGCCTGTAAAGCTTTGAAACCTGTTGTGACACCCTGTTGTATTTTATTAGATTGATCAGGTTTAAATTGAACAATACAAGACTCTGAACAATTAAGTACCATTCTAATCATGCATAAATACTGAAATACACAAAAAGAAAGGAAAACGGAATATAGATAAGTAAACTATCATTTAACTTTGATATCTTAATACATTCCCATAAAATCTATATAGTCAACTATAACATACAAGCCAACTCCCAAAACATGAAATGTATAAATACTATGCATGTCTATCCATGCTAAACTAAAAATAGCAGAAATAAGGATAGAAGCAATCACGTAGGTTTGTAACACCTACCTCCTAATGAGTATTAGCAATGAAGAGGATAAGTGACAATGACGATATCTATCAAGGTTGCGGCACGGGCAACCTCGATTTGGAAATGTTAAATACATAACGTTAACATAAAGTCTAAAGAGAATAAATTTATAATCGAAATTAAAATATATCATAACTATAAATGTACCTCTCATATTTGAATTTTTTTAAAGATTTATCCCACGTAACATTCCTCGATATTACATGCATCTAAACTCCTAATGCCAAGTGAGTCCCATAATTAAGTTTTAACCTTCACAAATGATGGCAACTAATGAAATCATATTGTCCAGTAATACAAACAATCCTGAGTATATAAAATAAATAAGAAAGTCATAAAGTCTATAAGCATGAACTATAACATATACCATAGAAGTAGGCTCCCACATAAGTTGGTAAAATTAATCAAGGCCTATCCGTATTGCCCTCGAGGATCACTTTTGCTTACCAAGTATAGTCCTAGGTTGTTTAATACCTAAATCCTGAACATGAGAAAGGTATGAATCACAAGTCCTACCCATCACTCATATATCTACCTTACCCAAGGCTATATGATGAAATCTCTCCATCAATCCATCTCGGTACTGGTACCTAGACGTGTGACCTAGGGGTTATATGACCAAGGCTTACTCGTTTACTCAATGAGGTTGTTCCACATTATACATAACGTTATAAAGGAATCCCCCTTGGTGAAATATCCTTAAGTACAAACACGATATGAATTTTACACATCTGACATAATAAAAGATATTCTCGTAACACATGGAAATCTAATCAAAATTTAAGAATTACTCACTTTAGTATTTTTATAATTTTAGAAAAATAATGAATTGATCACATATTATAAACTTAGGAACCACCCTAAGAACATGCGTTACTAGAATGAATTAAATCCAAGGGAAAATCTAATTTATCCCCCAAAACCAAAGATCAAATCTAATAACGAAAAGCTAAAATTTCCAAATACCTATTAACACCGATCGATCATTCAATTATCGATTAGTCGGTCGCTACAGATCTACCAAAAAACCCACTTTGGAATTCATCTTACCCAACTCAATAAATTCCAAACTAAAACTCCATTAATAGCACAAAACGCCCATATAAGATTCATATTGCATCTAAACAATATTTGCACATTTAAAACATGATTTTATCATCAAAATCCCAATTACAATACAAGATTTAACATAAGAAATGAATTATTTATCAAGAACCCTAGAAATTCAATCTCAATCAATTTTATTCCAATCTCATAGAGTTATGGATATAATCAAGTGGTTATGAAGGATTTAAACTAGAAGTCAATTCATGTACATATTCTAACAATTGTAGCTCCAATTTAAACAAAAATCAACTAAACCAATACAAATTTACACTTAACCAATTTAGTTACAAATATAACCAAATTAATTCGTATAAATAAGTTCTAAATCATAATTGGGGTTTAGAATTACATAGATAGGTATAATCTAAATCAAGGTCAATCATAGAAATATTCTAATTCAACTTGCCTCAAAATTTAATTAAGAAAAAGGGCCAAAATCTTTTAGAATTCCCTCCTCTTATTTGGGTATTTCTCTCTGTAAGTTGTAAGATCCTCAAATTATGTTTGTGTTTAAAATGAACCTACCAATGACTCATCAAGACCCCTTAAAAATGAAAATGGTTTTGGGCCTAAAATATGCCCTTATGTAACTTGCCCAAATTAACCCTCGACTAATATAAAAATCTTTTATTCACGATACTAGCCAATAGGCCCAAAATACCTTATTTTAATTTAAAAACCATTTTTTTAAATGTTGCCATAGCTCATAAATCATTAATCTTAAGAAAAATATTAATAAATTCCACACGTATAAAATATTATCCAATTTAAGTTAAAAATGACTTAAATCTTAATCATTTTGTTTTGTGGAACACGATATTATAGTTGACTACTTCATAGTCATTAGGACTCGATGCCGAGGGGATAGTATAACATGAAAACCTCAATAGAAAATCGCAAACCAATCCATATTTCCCATACTACGCAGTTATGTTCAAATTATTTACTAATGTTTTATTGTGTCTCGGCTTCTAATTTATTTATATTTTACCTGTATGTATAATTACATATATAGTGATGCCACAATTCACGAGCACACAAACAATATTTTATATTAGTATATAAAAATATGATGTGTTGCAATGCACCCCTACAGTCGATTCATAAAGAAACACGATGAGGTCGTGGTAGCCTCACTTTGTGTTTGTTATCATTACAAAAAGTATGGTTTATGTAAATAGATATCTAACTATCGTTAGGATATGATGGAGTCTTTGGGAACTAATTTTCATCATGTGATGATGATTGGATCGATACATGATGGACCCATGACCCTTAGTTTTTTCGCTTATTTTTTTTCTCTTTAAAATAGTATTCTCATTGGCATACTAATGGATCTTGACATCATGTAACTACACATGGTCCTCATACAAAATTATCAAACATAATTTAGGGTTCCCTACTGTCACACCCCGCCTAATTCTGGCGTCGGCGGCCACCAAAACTATGCCGGGCGTGAGTAAATAATTACCATTCTTAGCATGAGACAGATATGAGACATAAATAAACCAGTCCATAAAATACACAATTGAATCAAACTGAAATTCTCATAAACAACTAAGTGATAAAATATCCATCACATGCTAACTCCAATAATCCGTTCTCCAATAATGTTTAAACAAAATATGAAATAATCCGAAAATAAATCTTCTAAACAACTTTGGAACCGAATGGCCCAATAAAACTCAAATGAAGTCTCATAATTAAATAAGACTGAAAAAAAAGTCTAACTAAACTATGCCATAAAATGAATAACTCCAGCTACACCTCCAAATGATAACTCTCACAAACTTATGCGGCTTCTCCAATTCTAATCCCGAAAAAGATTAGTTAATGAATGGGTAAGAGCCAAAGCCCCGAGAAAGAATACACACTACTCCCCTCAAATAGGATCCTTGAATCCATACAGTAGCATTATACGCAATAAATATCACAATAGAATATTATAAATTAAATGAAATAATATAAATGCGATAAATATAAACTACTAACTACCCGCAAAAATCCCCATTTATAAAGGCACACCAATATGATTTTAAATTCCCAAGTCCCACGATGTTAATTTAATTAAATTAACCAACTTTTATTATTGTTCTCACTTTTGATTAAAGTGTCACACTTTCCCTTGTCAATCATCCTCTGACCCGTTTAAATTGTCGGCCTCGACACATGACAAGGTTCCACACACGACACGACATAAAATGTCCTCTGACTCGTTTAAACTGTCGGCCCCGACACATTATGTCGCCACAAATTTTAACACCCGTTTTTATCTTAGGCATTAATTCTCAATTTATAATCACCCCACCCTTTTAATCGATGTGAGATCCTCAAAATACCCCTTAGTCCCATAACTAAGGCTCCCCAAGTTATCAATACATCCTAACCTATGTATAGGATGAATTTCTAACTTAAATTTCGACCTAGTCTCATGCTTACGCTAGCGTAACGACGATAAAGTACCAAAAATCAGCCCACCCCCAAGATGATAAAAATGCGAAAATCTACCCTCACTAGTACCATACCTAGAAGGCGTAAATCATCAAAAGGCATACCCACTAGTCCCATACCCCGAAGGCATTCTAAAATATATGGAGAGAAAAATTTCCCAACAACCCGTCGTCACAAGGCAATATAAAAATACCAAAAAGTCACACAAACAAGCATAATTAATCAACGTATAAAACTACGCATGATAGTTCAATTCAATTAAATCTTAATTTAACTATCACCTCGTCAACAATACCCAATTAATCTCATTTAATTATTTTAAATTAAATATACCAAGTTTTCATCATATATTCATCAAAACCAAATTTTATTATCTCTACATGTATTACATGAGTTATACGCACCCAAAAATAATGAATTTTAAAACTAGTGTTTTTCTACATGCAACCTACACCAATAAAACCCAAAATCCACTCATCAATCCTACGTACCCAATGGTTATGAATATTATTCAGATTAAAAGATTTAATAAAAACAACCCCATAATTAGTGTCCACTTTTCCTAATTAAATCACTACTTTATTTTAAGAAAACATGTAATTAAGTATTTGCGTGGCACTTAAAACGCATAATACTAAAGGAAAAGAATAAAGTATTCATGCCTGTGAAGATAGTGTGGAGAATCTAATTAGAAATCTGGATTCCTCTCAAAAAATTAGCAAAAGAGTTTTCTTGAACGATCTTGATTAAACCCCAATTAAGCCTTACAAAACTTGTGCCAAAACTTGTGACAAAAACTTGATTTTGTTGAAGCTTGATGATTATGAGTGAGAGGAAAAATATTTGAAAGTTTCTCTGGTGAAAAACTAGAGAAAAAGTGATTATGAGAAGTCCCCCTATGGATTAACAAGGTTATTTAGTGATTAGGAGTCCTAATCCTACACAAACTCTAATAACAGCTTACAACACACGTTTTCTGGGAGGGTCGATCGATCTACCCCCGGGCTTCGCCCAAAAAAATTATAAGGGAAAAAAATTGTAAAATGAATATAAAATCCATTTTAACTCCGATTTTAATTTCGCTTGAAGTTTTATTCTTCTAAAATCATAACCAACATATTTAGCCAATAAAAATTATAAAATTCAAAAATTTATTTTTCTCAAAAATTCCAATTAATTAATTAAAATAATAAATAAAAACGCAGGGTGTTACATACTTTCCCACTAGCAAAGAATTTCGTCCTCGAAATTTGATGAAGCATACTCATCAACGCATAAATCTCGGAAAAGAAAATAAGGCTCATATATGCCTACCCGTAGAATACAACAATTAGGCGCCCATACACCTAAACCACCCAAACTTATCCTTAACAAAAATACGATATATAAATCCTACATATATAGGTATCTAAGAAAGGATTATGTACCGCGATATTCCACTAGCTATGCTACCTATCATGCTTTGGCTGAAGATGTGGCACATAGCACCTCCCATAACTGGGATTGGTTTGTGTAGTGACCACCCCCTGCGCACCTGACGCTGCCGATGCTGCTGGTGTTGTTGGCATCCCTTGAACGCTAGCTGCTGCTAAGAATGGAGGCCTCAGTCCTAAATGTCCCTGAACTCCTTGCCCTTGTTGTCCCTGCGTACCTTGTCCTTGTTGGGTTGGTTATCCTTGGTCTTGTTGGCCCACTCTCTTGTAACACCTTGCCGCTGGATGTCATACTTTTCCACATACAAAGCATTCACCCCTAAAAGGTCCGAAATTCCTAGTATTGTCTTTCTCCTCTCCTTGACCTTGTTGTTCCTGATTGGTCCTCTGCCTCTTCCATGTTTGATCATTGCAACCTTTATTCTCACCTGCCTGTCCATTAGACTCTTGTCGCTTTCCCAACTTCTTTTGATAACTAGCATTCTCTTGTCAGAACAACATTACGACATCCACCACTTGAGCATAAGCAGTGTATGTCGGATTCCCCAACACCATTTGCCTAATCGACCAAGATAATCCCTTAATGAAACAGTCCATCTTCTTAAACTCAGTGCTAACCTCTTCTGGTACAAACATAGAAAAATTTGTGAACTCATGTTCATACTCGACAATCGATTTTGAACCTTGCTCAAAGTCCATAAATTCTCTCTTCTTTGCGTTCGTAATTGCTTACGAAAAGTATTTATTATTAAACTTGATCAGAAACTCTGCATAGCCCAACTGATCTCTCTCCTCTTATGTGGTGTCACTCTCCCACCATTGCAACGCATCCCCTGTCTGCTTAAATTTTGCTAACATCTGCTTCTGCACATCCGTGCAGTCCACCATCCTCAAATGCCTCTCCATATCCCTCCTCCACTGGTGAGCAACCGTTGGGTCAGATCCCCCTCCAAAGGTGGGAGGATTTCCCTTAGAGAAACTGGTTCTCGCCCTATCCCAAGTTGAGACGGGTGTACCCCTCTGCTGCGCCTCTAAATTCATCCCTCTCTGTCTCCCTATCTCCAAACAGCCCGTTGTGGCCTCACGTATGATAGCCTCTAACTCCTCGACCTCTAAAGTAATCTAACGCCGCCTCTCCTGAGTTGCGGAACTAGAAACAGACTCCTCTCTCCTATTCCCGATTCTCCTTATGTTCGTTATCTGAAAAGATAGGAACACAACAACATCACACTCGGAATGAATAAGAGTACAAATCATCAAAACGAAATCAAAGATAAGCAACGCGAAAGCTAAATGGACTCATAACCTACGAGACCTAAGACCATGCTCTGATACCATTTGTCACACCCCGCCTAATTCTGGCGTCGGCCGCCACCAAAACTATGCCTGACGTGAGTAAATAATTACCATTCTTAGCATGAGACATATATGAGACATAAATAAACCAGTCCATATGATACATAATTGAATCAAACTCAAATGCTCATAAACAAATAAGCGATAAAAGATCCATAACATGCTAACTCCAATAATCCATTCTCCCATAATGATTAAATAAAATCTGAAATAATCCCAAAATAAATCCTCTAAACAACTTTGGAACTGAATGGCCCAATAAAACTCAAATGAAGTCTGATAATTAAATATGACTAGGAAAGAAAGTCTAACCAAACAATGCCATAAAATGAATAACTCCATCTACACCTCCAAATGATAACTCTGACAAACTTATGCGGCTTCTCCAATTCTAATCCCGAAAAAGATTAGTCAATGAATGGGTCAGAGCCAAAGCCCCGAGAAAGAATACACACTACTCCCCTCAAATAGGATCCTTGAATCCATACAATAGCATTATACACAATAAATATCACAATAGAATATTATAAATTAAATGGAATAATATAAATGCGATAAATATAAACTACTAACTACCCACAAAAATTCCCATTTATAAAGGCACACCAATATGATTTTAAATTCCCAAGTCCCACGATGTTAATTTAATTAAATTAACCAACTTTTATTATTGTTCTCACTTTTGATTAAAGTGTCACACTTTCCCTTGTCAATCATCCTCTGACCCGTTTAAATTGTCGGCCTCGACACATGACAAGGTTCCACACACGACACGACATAAAATGTCCTCTGACTCGTTTAAACTGTCGGCCCCGACACATTATGTCGCCACAAATTTTAACACCCGTTTTTATCTTAGGCATTAATTCTCAATTTATAATCACCCCACCCTTTTAATCGATGTGAGATCCTCAAAATACCCCTTAGTCCCATAACTAAGGCTCCCCAAGTTATCAATACATCCTAACCTATGTATAGGATGAATTTCTAACTTAAATTTCGACCTAGTCTCATGCTTACGCTAGCGTAACGACGATAAAGTACCAAAAATCAGCCCACCCCCAAGATGATAAAAATGCGAAAATCTACCCTCACTAGTACCATACCTAGAAGGCGTAAATCATCAAAAGGCATACCCACTAGTCCCATACCCCGAAGGCATTCTAAAATATATGGAGAGAAAAATTTCCCAACAACCCGTCGTCACAAGGCAATATAAAAATACCAAAAAGTCACACAAACAAGCATAATTAATCAACGTATAAAACTACGCATGATAGTTCAATTCAATTAAATCTTAATTTAACTATCACCTCGTCAACAATACCCAATTAATCTCATTTAATTATTTTAAATTAAATATACCAAGTTTTCATCATATATTCATCAAAACCAAATTTTATTATCTCTACATGTATTACATGAGTTATACGCACCCAAAAATAATGAATTTTAAAACTAGTGTTTTTCTACATGCAACCTACACCAATAAAACCCAAAATCCACTCATCAATCCTACGTACCCAATGGTTATGAATATTATTCAGATTAAAAGATTTAATAAAAACAACCCCATAATTAGTGTCCACTTTTCCTAATTAAATCACTACTTTATTTTAAGAAAACATGTAATTAAGTATTTGCGTGGCACTTAAAACGCATAATACTAAAGGAAAAGAATAAAGTATTCATGCCTGTGAAGATAGTGTGGAGAATCTAATTAGAAATCTGGATTCCTCTCAAAAAATTAGCAAAAGAGTTTTCTTGAACGATCTTGATTAAACCCCAATTAAGCCTTACAAAACTTGTGCCAAAACTTGTGACAAAAACTTGATTTTGTTGAAGCTTGATGATTATGAGTGAGAGGAAAAATATTTGAAAGTTTCTCTGGTGAAAAACTAGAGAAAAAGTGATTATGAGAAGTCCCCCTATGGATTAACAAGGTTATTTAGTGATTAGGAGTCCTAATCCTACACAAACTCTAATAACAGCTTACAACACACGTTTTCTGGGAGGGTCGATCGATCTACCCCCGGGCTTCGCCCAAAAAAATTATAAGGGAAAAAAATTGTAAAATGAATATAAAATCCATTTTAACTCCGATTTTAATTTCGCTTGAAGTTTTATTCTTCTAAAATCATAACCAACATATTTAGCCAATAAAAATTATAAAATTCAAAAATTTATTTTTCTCAAAAATTCCAATTAATTAATTAAAATAATAAATAAAAACGCAGGGTGTTACATACTTTCCCACTAGCAAAGAATTTCGTCCTCGAAATTTGATGAAGCATACTCATCAACGCATAAATCTCGGAAAAGAAAATAAGGCTCATATATGCCTACCCGTAGAATACAACAATTAGGCGCCCATACACCTAAACCACCCAAACTTATCCTTAACAAAAATACGATATATAAATCCTACATATATAGGTATCTAAGAAAGGATTATGTACCGCGATATTCCACTAGCTATGCTACCTATCATGCTTTGGCTGAAGATGTGGCACATAGCACCTCCCATAACTGGGATTGGTTTGTGTAGTGACCACCCCCTGCGCACCTGACGCTGCCGATGCTGCTGGTGTTGTTGGCATCCCTTGAACGCTAGCTGCTGCTAAGAATGGAGGCCTCAGTCCTAAATGTCCCTGAACTCCTTGCCCTTGTTGTCCCTGCGTACCTTGTCCTTGTTGGGTTGGTTATCCTTGGTCTTGTTGGCCCACTCTCTTGTAACACCTTGCCGCTGGATGTCATACTTTTCCACATACAAAGCATTCACCCCTAAAAGGTCCGAAATTCCTAGTATTGTCTTTCTCCTCTCCTTGACCTTGTTGTTCCTGATTGGTCCTCTGCCTCTTCCATGTTTGATCATTGCAACCTTTATTCTCACCTGCCTGTCCATTAGACTCTTGTCGCTTTCCCAACTTCTTTTGATAACTAGCATTCTCTTGTCAGAACAACATTACGACATCCACCACTTGAGCATAAGCAGTGTATGTCGGATTCCCCAACACCATTTGCCTAATCGACCAAGATAATCCCTTAATGAAACAGTCCATCTTCTTAAACTCAGTGCTAACCTCTTCTGGTACAAACATAGAAAAATTTGTGAACTCATGTTCATACTCGACAATCGATTTTGAACCTTGCTCAAAGTCCATAAATTCTCTCTTCTTTGCGTTCGTAATTGCTTACGAAAAGTATTTATTATTAAACTTGATCAGAAACTCTGCATAGCCCAACTGATCTCTCTCCTCTTATGTGGTGTCACTCTCCCACCATTGCAACGCATCCCCTGTCTGCTTAAATTTTGCTAACATCTGCTTCTGCACATCCGTGCAGTCCACCATCCTCAAATGCCTCTCCATATCCCTCCTCCACTGGTGAGCAACCGTTGGGTCAGATCCCCCTCCAAAGGTGGGAGGATTTCCCTTAGAGAAACTGGTTCTCACCCTATCCCAAGTTGAGACGGGTGTACCCCTCTGCTGCGCCTCTAAATTCATCCCTCTCTGTCTCCCTATCTCCAAACAGCCCGTTGTGGCCTCACGTATGATAGCCTCTAACTCCTCGACCTCTAAAGTAATCTAACGCCGCCTCTCCTGAGTTGCGGAACTAGAAACAGACTCCTCTCTCCTATTCCCGATTCTCCTTATGTTCGTTATCTGAAAAGATAGGAACACAACAACATCACACTCGGAATGAATAAGAGTACAAATCATCAAAACGAAATCAAAGATAAGCAACGCGAAAGCTAAATGGACTCATAACCTACGAGACCTAAGACCATGCTCTGATACCATTTGTCACACCCCGCCTAATTCTGGCGTCGGCCGCCACCAAAACTATGCCTGACGTGAGTAAATAATTACCATTCTTAGCATGAGACATATATGAGACATAAATAAACCAGTCCATATGATACATAATTGAATCAAACTCAAATGCTCATAAACAAATAAGCGATAAAAGATCCATAACATGCTAACTCCAATAATCCATTCTCCCATAATGATTAAATAAAATCTGAAATAATCCCAAAATAAATCCTCTAAACAACTTTGGAACTGAATGGCCCAATAAAACTCAAATGAAGTCTGATAATTAAATATGACTAGGAAAGAAAGTCTAACCAAACAATGCCATAAAATGAATAACTCCATCTACACCTCCAAATGATAACTCTGACAAACTTATGCGGCTTCTCCAATTCTAATCCCGAAAAAGATTAGTCAATGAATGGGTCAGAGCCAAAGCCCCGAGAAAGAATACACACTACTCCCCTCAAATAGGATCCTTGAATCCATACAATAGCATTATACACAATAAATATCACAATAGAATATTATAAATTAAATGGAATAATATAAATGCGATAAATATAAACTACTAACTACCCACAAAAATTCCCATTTATAAAGGCACACCAATATGATTTTAAATTCCCAAGTCCCACGATGTTAATTTAATTAAATTAACCAACTTTTATTATTGTTCTCACTTTTGATTAAAGTGTCACACTTTCCCTTGTCAATCATCCTCTGACCCGTTTAAATTGTCGGCCTCGACACATGACAAGGTTCCACACACGACACGACATAAAATGTCCTCTGACTCGTTTAAACTGTCGGCCCCGACACATTATGTCGCCACAAATTTTAACACCCGTTTTTATCTTAGGCATTAATTCTCAATTTATAATCACCCCACCCTTTTAATCGATGTGAGATCCTCAAAATACCCCTTAGTCCCATAACTAAGGCTCCCCAAGTTATCAATACATCCTAACCTATGTATAGGATGAATTTCTAACTTAAATTTCGACCTAGTCTCATGCTTACGCTAGCGTAACGACGATAAAGTACCAAAAATCAGCCCACCCCCAAGATGATAAAAATGCGAAAATCTACCCTCACTAGTACCATACCTAGAAGGCGTAAATCATCAAAAGGCATACCCACTAGTCCCATACCCCGAAGGCATTCTAAAATATATGGAGAGAAAAATTTCCCAACAACCCGTCGTCACAAGGCAATATAAAAATACCAAAAAGTCACACAAACAAGCATAATTAATCAACGTATAAAACTACGCATGATAGTTCAATTCAATTAAATCTTAATTTAACTATCACCTCGTCAACAATACCCAATTAATCTCATTTAATTATTTTAAATTAAATATACCAAGTTTTCATCATATATTCATCAAAACCAAATTTTATTATCTCTACATGTATTACATGAGTTATACGCACCCAAAAATAATGAATTTTAAAACTAGTGTTTTTCTACATGCAACCTACACCAATAAAACCCAAAATCCACTCATCAATCCTACGTACCCAATGGTTATGAATATTATTCAGATTAAAAGATTTAATAAAAACAACCCCATAATTAGTGTCCACTTTTCCTAATTAAATCACTACTTTATTTTAAGAAAACATGTAATTAAGTGTTTGCGTGACACTTGAAATGCATAATACTAAAGGAAAGGAATAGAGTATTCATGCATGTGAAGATCGTGTGGAAAATCTGATTAGAAATCTGAATTCCTCTTGAAAAATTAGCAAAAGAGTTTTCTTGAACGATCTTAATTAAACCCCAATTAAGCCTTCAAAAACTTGTGCCAAAACTTGTGACAAAAACTTGATTTTGTTGAAGCTTGATGATTATGAGTGAGAGGAAAAATATTTGGAAGTGTTCTCTGGTGAAAAACTGGAGAAAAAGTGATTATGAGAAGCCCCCCTATGGATTAACAAGGTTTTATAGTGTGTAGGAGTCCTAATCCTACACAAACTCTAAAAACAGTTTACAACACACGTTTTCTGGGAGGGTCGATCGATCTACCCCCATGCTTAGCCCAAAAAAATTATAAGGGACAAATATTGTAAAATGAATATAAAATCCATTTTAACTCCGATTTTAATTTCGCCTGAAGTTTTATTCTTCTAAAATCATAACCAACATATTTAGCCAATAAAAATTATAAAATTCAAAAATTTATTTTTCTCAAAAATTCCCATTAATTAATTAAAATAATAAATAAAAACACAGGGTGTTAGACCTAATGTTAGAATAATTCAAGAAAATTTTAAAGTTTAGAAACACTATTGCTTCTAAACAAGGGAAAGATGAATATCAAAATGACTATAATAACAACCTCACAAGAGGAACAATGACGATCCGAACACTGATGATATCACGGCCAGTATTTTTATGTCTGATGATATTTTGTCTACTTCTAGTTTATGTAGTCTTTCCTTAAATAACACACATTGTCTAGATTTTGATAGTAATAGTTCTTCGACGATGTGTATGAGTCAAAATGTTCGTACTAATGAAGAATTTAATAGGTGTGTGATCTTGACAAATGAAACGTTAGGGGATAACTCACACACTGCACATAATGATTTTGATAACGATGGCCTACCTGACATTCACACGCTCTATACTAAGACTCTTAGGAAGTTCACTAGACTATAAACACAGTCAAGGACTTAAATGAAACGGTAGAATCTTTAAGACTATTGGTGAAACAGAACATAAAGGACTATGAAAATCCATGGCTAGCCTATGAAATGAAAACTAAATCTTTTGTTGAAAAATTAAAGTACTTTCTGAATCAAATAAGGTTTTGGAAAAGATATATAAGGAAAATTTAATAGAATTGGAAGAATCTAAATAAAAAGTTTCAACTGTCTTCAAGAAATTTTATTAGTTTAAAAACAATTTTAACTGTTTTGAAGACTGTGTTGCATCAAGCAAAGCCAATTCTGGAGATAAAACTAGTTTAGATTTTGATCAAAAAACGAAAGCAAAAACTAAACCATTCTGTAACAACCCGCGTAATTTTTGGCTATTATAATTAATTTTTGGAAAATGGAGGAAAATAAATTTTTTGATAAAATTATTTTTATTTCTCAAATATGTTGGTTATTATTTTTAAAGGCGACAATTTCAAACGGTCTCGAAAACGGAGTTAAAACAGATTTTAAAATGATTTAAAAATATTTTTAACTCTTGGAATTCTAAGTCGGAGAACTTTAAGTAAATTTTCAAGAGTTGTTTTGACTTCCAACACTTCATTTTTTTGCCTTATTTAAAGGAGTCTTTTGGATTCCAACTCTTAATTTCTTTTCATTATAAAAGGAAGTCGTGGGCAAGCCTTTTAACCTACTTTTGGCACAAATTTTGGCAGCAAACATATTTTATATTCCTCTTCTTTTGATATACACATTAGCCCTTGAGATTTGTGAGTTCCAACCTTAGATTAGAGGTGTTCTTGGGGCTATTTTGTTGGAGGTTCTTGGAGAAGCTTTTCTAGATCTTTTGTCTTGATCTTGAGGATGTGATCGTTGGCTTCTCATCATGGTTTGAGGTATGGAGTTTTACACAATATGCTCCTTAAATCTCGCGAGTGTCATTCTCTTTAAATTCTTGTTAATTGAACTCATATTTGAATTGATAAATTCATTGAAATCTGGAAAATAATTGTTGAAATTATTTTAATTCATGTGGTATCATTATATTGTTGACGAGCACGTTCCCATCAAATATTAATATAGCACAGATGTTGAGTACCCGCCAAAATACCTATTCCCGGTCTATGGCTTGATAAAGCATATGCGAATGGGATGAGGCCTGGTGACCCATTGATGTGTTGTTGAGAAATTACATTGATAAATGCTTTGAGATTTGCATTTTGATTTGAATATTCGTACTCGTGTTGTTACGTTTTATTCGTTACTAATCCGTATTTGTTGAGCATAATTCATGTCGTATTGTGTACTTCCCCATATTTTCTTTTAGTTGGCAGGTTAGCGTGGATTTGGGACGCTATGGACCAATTGGGATGATTTTTAGTGTGGATTATATTGGGGAGAATTTTTAATACAAGTTGGAAGATTTGTATTATTTTGATGTATAAAGCTTTGGAGATTTGTATTTTTATTCGAGTTAGATAGTTGTATTTATTCGAGAGACTTGTTGTATTTGAAGAATTGAGATTAATGGGTTTATATTATTGTGGGATTTAGATTCTCTATACCTTGTTATTTGTGGATTTGGATTTATTTTATCGCATTAGTGCTCCGTTCGCTCTCCCCGGGCGGGCGGGGTGTTACACATTCAACATGTGCACTTTGTTTCTTCTGAAAAAAGACCAGATGACTTATGTTCTAATTTTAAAACCTTAAAGACATATTTTTAAAATAAGAAAAAGTGTCCAGACAATCAGATTAAAAATCATGCAAAGCCAATTGCTAAACCTAAGGCTAAGTATGTTTGTCCCCCTGTTAGGAATTTTGATCGCAAATTTAAAATTGTTGTAGTTAGATCTAAGGTCAATGTCTAACAAAATGTATAAACCTCTCATTAAAGTATTTCAAAACGTGAAAAAACCATCGAGACACCAATATTTATCCTATTGTGATGTTTATGGACAATGTCTTGCTAAGTGTTTTAAAAAATGGTATAAACATGTTTATAATTCACCTATTTACAAAAACTTTAACTATTCTAAACAGGGAGGGAATAATTATGTACTTCATAAACAGACGAATAAAAACTCTAACTATAGAGGTAGGAAGACAATATCTCATGTTAAGAAAAAATGTAAGAAAAAGAGTCCTAGATCTGTTTCTAAACCAAAAGCTCATAAACATTTTAAAACTAGAGATATTTGGGTTAGAAAGGACGATCTATTACACCACCTGAAGGGCAATAATGTTGTTAGCTCTTTAAAAGTGGAGATCACTACATCCGGTTGGTACTTAGACTATGGATACTCCAATAAGATGATCGAAGACGATTATAAATTATTCGATAAGACTAACTTCTTAGGAGGGGATGTTTTATTTGGAGACAAAGTATTAGCTCAGATCATATGCAAATGAATACTCCAATAAAGGGGACTCCCTATTCTCAAAGGTTTCCTATTAGTAAAAGGTCTTAAACCTAATTTGTTGAGCATATCTCAATTCTGTGACTCCAGCCACACTCTCACATTCGAAAAAATCAATTGCAAGATTTTAAATGAGAATGGTGATTGTATCCTTACAGGTCATATGACCCCAGATAATTGCTACACAGTAAATCCGAGTAATGAGACTTGTAAGATAGCCAGACTTGATGAAAATAAAACCTAGCGATTGGGCCAAATTAATTACGATAATATTGGCAAAATTGAACTCTTAGGATATAGTTAGAGGATTATTAAAAATAAAACAAATTTCAAATGCTGTTTATGGCCGTATCAAGAAGGAAAAATAATTAAATTTGCTCACAAGAAAGTTAAAGACATGTTAACATCTAAAACTCTAGAGCTAATCCACATGGATCTTATGGGTCCTTTCCGAACTGTGAGCCGTTGCGGTAACAGTTACATGTTAGTCATTGTGGATGACTTTACTCATCTCACTTGGGTAACATTTTGAAACTAAAAAACTGATACATTCCGATAATTTTTTAAAATCCTTTTAAAAATCGAGAATGAAAAAGATACTCAAGTTAATCAAATAGACGTAGCTATAAAAAAGGTGAATTTAAGGACTCGAGTGTCATACAATACTGTAGTAGTAGTGGTTATTAGCATGAGTTCATTACTCCTAAAAACTCTCAACAGAATGGTGTCGTCGAGCATAAGAATCGAATAATTTTATGAAATGTCTAGGGTAATGATACATGCTAAGAACTTACCAAAATACTTTTGGGTTGAAGGAGTTCAAACAACTTGTCACGTCATCAACCGGGTCTATCTTTAAAAAAATAACAAATAAACCTCCTATGAACTTTGGTATGGTAAAAAGCCCAATCTTAAATATTGTCAAACGTTTGGGAGTACTTGCTATGTTTTCAAAGACCGAGAACACCTGTCTAAGTTTTAAAACCATGGCGATAAAGCCATATTTTTGGGTTACTCCCCAAATAGTAGGAATTATCTCATTTATAATTTGCATACCAAAGTAATCATGGAATCAATTAATGTAATAGTGAGTGACATTAATGTCAAGAGTAAAGAACCATGATCAATTATTGTGGATGAGTCTGAAAATAGTTTTACTTATGGGTCTCCAGAGATAGTTGAGATTTTACTAACTGAGACCCCTGAAGTACCTAATTGGGTTTCTAAATATATTCCACTGATAATGTTGTTGGTAACCTTGATGAGCCCGTGTGTACACGATCCTAATTACATAACGTGGCCCATTTTACACACTTTGTTCTCTAGTAGAATCGAAGAATGTAAATGAGGCACTAATTGCAGCAATGTAAGAAGATCTAGTTCAGTTTAAGAGCCATGAAGTGTTAAATCTCATCCCTAAGCCATAAAATAAAAGGGTTATTGGGACTCATTGAATCTTTAAAAATTAAATCGATGAATTAAGGATGATAGTTAGAAATAAAGCCAGGTTAGTTGCCTAGGCCTACTCTCAAGTTGAAGGAATACATTTTTAGGAGACCTTTACCCCGGTCGCTTGCCACGAGTCTACTCATTTAACCTTAGCCGTAGCTGATCACTTATAGTTCATCCTTTATCAAATGGATGTTCAATTTTTTTTAAATGTTATTTTGACGGAGGACAGCTACATTGAATAGCTAAAATTTTTAATTGATACTCATTACCCAAACTATGTCTTTAGGTTAAAAAAGGCATTATATGGTTTAAAGCATGCCCTTTGGGCCTGGTTTGAATGTCTGTTAACCTTTTTAATAAATAAAGGTTTTTAACGTGGAGGAAATGACCAAACATTATTTGTCAAACATTTTAATAAACATGTCTTAATTGCTCAAGTATATGACGAGGACATTATATTTGGATCTACTACTCCAGCTGAAGTTAAAGAGTTTTCAAAAATTATGCACGGGGAATTCTAAACGTCTCTTATGGGGGAGTTTCAATATATTTTAGGTCTTCAAGTTAGACAAAAATATGATGGGTTATTTATATTGCAAAATAAACACGCAATTGAATTATTAAAAAAAAAACGGTTTGGATAATACTAATGTTGCTAGGACTCCCATGAGAACCTCTACAAAATTATACAAAGATGAGAATGGGAAACTCGATGATCCTATGCTATATAGAAGTATGATAGGAAGTTTACTGTATCTAATAGCTTCTCAACCGAATATTATGTACGCTGTTTGTGTTTGCGCTCGTTACCAAAGTGCACCTAAGGAAAGTCATATTTTTTGTGTTAAACATATAATTAAATATGTTAAGGGAACGATAAACCTAGGTATATGATACACAAAATACACCACAAACACAATTGTAGGGTACACCGATGCTGACTAGGTCGGTTACTTAGATGATAGCAAAAGCACTTTTGGTGCTTGTTATTACATAGATAACAACTTCGTCGGGTAGAGCAGTGAAAAACAAAACTACATATCACAATCCATAGCTGAATCATTAGACATAGCGACATGAGGTTTTGCGCTCTGTTATTATAGATAAAGAAAATGTTGAGCAACTATGACATTAATGAAGAAAAACTGAATTTATAATGCGATAACAAAGCACTATGAATATCTCTAAAAACCCTGTCCAACATTCGTGCACTAAACATATTCAAATTAAACATCGTTTTATACGTGAACTTGTTCATTCTAAAGAATTAAATATTAACTATTTACCCACTCAACATCAACTAGCTTCTTGTTCACCAAACCTTTGGATAATTTACGTTTTGAATCTTTAAGGAAATTCATCGGTATGATTATGCTTGATCAGCTATCTAAAACCTATCATATCTTCTGGTTACTATCTTGCTTAAAATTGGTATTTTAGGATATAGGGCAAGGTTGTTTGATAAATGCCAAAAGACGCCTCCTATCTCTATTCTATGTAGGATACCCTTGAGGTGACCCATTATCTGATTTGGGTTGATAGAATGATGTTTACCTTGCTTCTTATATTCATTTTATGTTTTCAACCTTTGTCCATTTAAGACAAAATGGAGGAGAGATACTTGAGTCCATCGGGACAGATATTATAAAACTTGACTCATTCTTGATCGTTGACCCTATTTTTTGTATTATTTTCAGGAATCAATACCATCAGATCAACTTAGGGTATTGATTTGTTCATAGTTGAGTTACGTACTTTTTTGTTTCTAAGAAATGGGGTAGTTAGAAATTTTTTTATAGGAAATTTTTTTTCTTATTTTTTTATCCCAACGAATTCTAGTTGACTCAAAGGAGATTTTGTCTCTCATTTCCAAAGTGGGATATTGAAGCACACTATATAGTTGACTCACTTGATTTTACACTATATTTGAGCCTTAACTAGTTTGGAAATATTGACAAAATTATAGTCCCTCCTTCAAGTGCATCATAGTTTCATCATGTGCTACTTCAACATCATCAAAGATCAGTCACAAAGGTAGTATTCCAACACATTCTCAACACATAGGATTGCATTTCATATCATAATTGATTGGTGTGTGTTAATTGGAATTCAAGTGAAATTTCTATAATTTTTGAGAATTTAAAACAATTAAAATGTATTTTTGAAATAATTAAAATAGGCTTTAAATTATTTTGGAGTTTAAATTAGAATTTTAGAAGTTTTTAAAAATTGGCTTGGGTAGAATCCTAAATTGGCACAAATATATGTGGTAGAAAATGGGATTTTTAAGAAACTTAAAACACGCATTTGTGGATCCGTTGTATGCCTGCATGTGTTGTCTCCTGATTGGCTTAAGTTGTGTTTCGTTGCACTCACATTCAACGCACCTAATCTGAATTTTTCGATCTAATTAATCAATGGTGTGCATGTTATAAGAGTTAATCCTTGTTATTTCCTTTTAACAAATCATCTTAAGTTATTCTGCAGTCGTTTATCAGCCTTTAGATTTAAATGGTTTAAACAAAATTCAATCCTAACCCTTGATTTTGAATCAACCTTCCATATCCTTCCTTGAGCCTTTAAAAAGGAGCGTAGTCTTTAAATTTCAAAGATTTTGGAGAGTCTGGGAGTTGAGAGAAAAGAGAGATAAAATAGATAAGAGAGAAAAGAGAGAAAAATTGAGAGAAAATAACTTTCGTAAGAAAACTCTGCGAAATCATTTTCAAAAATATTTAAGTGATAAATTTTTTAATCTTCACTGTTGTTATCTCTCTCTCAACAGCATCACATTTTTTAGATCTCATTTATTTTTAGAAAATTTTAAATCTAAATATTGTGATACACTTCACATTCAGATTTTAGGATGTTTTGATTTCTTGTTTTGAAAAATGTTTTTTTTCGTTGTATTCTGATTTGTAAAGTTTTAAAAACCTTTTGAAATCCAACTACTCTTATCTTTTGGAAATTGAAATCAAGACTTTCATCTTTCAGACTTGAAAAAATTTTCATATCAAAAAATTGTGTTCATAAATAATTTCTACGGATCTCTGTTTTAAAGATCCAAAAAGTAAATCATATCTTGAAATATTTTACACAAAAAGAACGAGTCTAAATTTCAGAAGTGTAAAAATATATCTCATTGGTTAGACTTGTTGTAATTCATAGGATTTGTCTATATTAAGTGTGTGTGAGTGCATGCATAGTATTAATCACCCACAAATACTAAAGTGTGTTATTGGTAGAGAGATTTTGACTGCTGAGTCGACATTGAGTTAATGGAGAAAACAAACTAGGCTTGTAAACAACGAAAGGACGAACTAGTTTCTTAAAGAAGTCAGAAGATGTACCACTTAAGGAGTGGATTCTCTCTTAGGTATATTTCTAGACTTAGAATAGGTCTCGTTGTATGATTTGTTGTACATGCTTGTAATCTATATCTGTTTACGGTGGATTTTGTTTTGTGGCATCTAGGTCATCGTGGGTGTTTCCCTAATTAGGTGGGGGGTTTACCACATTAAAATTTCTTGTATCTTGTGTGTGCTTTTTATCTCTTTACTGCTACCGTCTGCAAATCAGTCTTAGGTTTAACTTAAATCCTATTTCCAAAAGACTGAAATAATTTATTATACATTATTTTACACATCTTGTGTTTTAATAAAGATTTTTTAAATCGTTTC
Source organism: Sambucus nigra (assembly GCA_949130495.1). Lineage (NCBI taxonomy): Eukaryota > Viridiplantae > Streptophyta > Magnoliopsida > Dipsacales > Adoxaceae > Sambucus > Sambucus nigra. Next base: position 473,234,024 of record OX422208.1, on the reverse strand, counting down.
CTCAAAAAGTAATTTCTGAACTCATTAACCCAATTTAATTTTTGTTAAGATAACATAGTGATCGATTTTCAAATATGAATCTCAATATAAATGCTAGTAGAGAGAATATATTAATAAATAAACACGTGAAACATGAACTATGATATAAAATAATCCGACTAGAATGAGATCATATGAAGCATGGATATAGTAGTGATAAGCATAATGAATACAATCAACATAAATACATCACCAATAACAAAATGTACCATACAAAGGTACCCAAAAATAAACAACGGAGTAAATAGAAAAGTACTCTGTAAGGATAAAATTTTCAAATGAGTCCATTGTAATTATTTGACTTATTCCCGGAATGAAAGATTTTTTTTAGTTATAAATAGATTTTTTATCGTCATGATACCACACAGTCTATGACACAAATTTTATTGAAGATGTTGCAGCCAAGCTTCAAAGATTTATCACGTCGAGATTAATTTGGTGCATGTTTCACGTCTTCATTGCATTCCGATCTCTCAGGTATGAAGCGTAATGCTTATGGGACACGGAAAACATTGTTATGATGTTATTTTTATTAAAAAATGCTTTTAAAATGTTAAACTTCGTTTATATTGAGACAAGGATAATTGAGAGTTGTGTATATAATAAACTCTTATGTTTAGTGGTTTAAATGACATTGCGGGTCATTCAAACTAGATGAGCATGTCGTTCGAACGACATGACGATTCTCTTTGAACGATGCGCCGACTCAAGTTTATTATTTAAGGTGTGTTTCTCTCAGAATTTTATAAGTTATAGAACCAGAAAATCAGTTTACATACAATACGTTTTCTGCAAAGGTTTTCTAAGGTTTTCAAAGTCTAGAAATGTCCTTACAGTCTCATGATCCGAGCTTTCATACTCATATGATATAGAAAATTTTAAATAAAAAAAACTAAAAATCTAAAAAGTCTGAAAACCACAAACTAAACGCACATGGGGTTCGGGTGAAAGTTGGGGCTAGGTTTAGGCTCGGGTTTGGTATGGGACTGGAGAATTAGCTCCATAAATCGCACATTTACCTTGAAATAAGCGTTTGAACTCTGCAAATGGTGATCAAGCCTGCACATTAAACATTTACACATATAAGACCCAGTTTGCCGAGAATTAGCAACAAAAATGCGTATATTCGAGGTATAAAATGTACGCTTTTGGGTGCTTATCACACCACCTCCAAATAGAACATTGCTAGTCCTCGAGCAAAAAGGTAGAGAAAAAGAAAGATAAGAAACCAAAAGTATACCACTTTAGCGGGCACTTGCAATCGCACTTAACATGTGCAACAAGCCTTTAAACCTATAGGTTGCCCTACATGACGAGTTTTGTCTCGTAAGGGGTTTAGAGGGAATATACCCACAAAATTCTTTATTTGCAAACGACAGTTAATCTCTTATTAGACGTAGAATAATCGTACAATCCATCATGAGATAAATATTTTTAGGAATACAAGCTAGAAGTGTGTAAAACTTTAGCTATGTGAATACTCAAGGCAGATCCTTCCTAGAACCCAACGTGTGTAGTGTGAATCAGTCAAAACGGGTCGAGTATCATAAGAGTAATTACTACATTGCATTTTTGAAAACAACACTTCAACTTTAAAATCTCACGGGATATAACTCTCTCAAACGAACTCTCGAGATTTGGGTAAGTGTATTGCTCTTGTGTATGAGGAGGTGAGTAAATGAAAGCAAGTTCAAACGTCTCACACACATATAATAAAGAATGAATATATAGAAAGAAAAATGATCTCATGAAATAATGTTAGTCACTATAATGATGACATCGAGTTATTCACCACGTTGATCTTTATTTGACCGAACACCTAGGGGAAAATATGGATATTTATGGGCGAAGGGGAAATGAAATGAGAAGGATGGGATGATATGAGGTAGGGTGGTCATATGATGGATGGATGGTGTATGTTTGATAAGAGTTTATTACACTTTGACGAACAAATGCCTTTATTTCTTGACTGCAACTTTCTCTTTTTTTTTCTTTTCCAAATACGCATCAATGTATGAGATAAATCTGCAAAAAGGGCAAATAACCCCAACATAGACTTGTATTTAATTTTTCTCTATCTGAATCGGATTTGGGAGAGATATTCATTAAAAATGAAAACACTCTATGACGAATCTTCTCTTTATTTACTTTCTTTTCTTCTTTTTTTTCTCTTTATTTTTTCTTTTCCAAATACGCATCAATGTCTGAGATAAATCTACTAAAAATACAAATAAGCCCAACATAGACTTATATTTAATTTTTCTCCATTAGAATCGAACTTTGGGAGAGATATTCGCTTAAAATGCAAACACGCTCTATGACGGATCTTCTCCTTTTACTTTCAACACTCTTCCCATTTTCAACATGGTGGGTGGAAAATGGAATTGATATGGAAATGGGTGGTATGATATATGGTGATGATATGGAAAATGGAAGGTGTATGAATGTATGATAAAATGAATTTGGTTGGTGTATGGGTGAAAGTTTAGTGGTCAAGACAACTTCAAGACACATGTTTCTTACAACTTGAATGTGATGTTGTTCTCAGTAATCAAGCAAAAAGTTAAGTGAAGAATAATGAGATCATACAACAATTTAAGTGGGAACCCAAAAGAAGTTGAATCAACTTGTGACTTAGAGATTGCATAAAAGACTTAGAAAGGGTGAAAGACAGGAATCTCACAAGCTAAAGTCTCTACTAGTGATCCTTAAGTTTTTCTTGAGAATTATAGTACTCTTGAACTCTAACCTGTATTGACGTGATAAGTGCGTAGATTTTGTTGAGTCTAGAAATTCATGGTGCAAAATGCCTTGATACGTATTAGATAAGCTATTTAGAAAAAAATATATTCTAGCTTGATTCCTAGATTTTAAAAGATGGTGATAGAAAATTCACATCAATGAGTGAGATAAAAAAAATGCACAAAACTTTTAAAAATCAGGTTTAAAAATCAAAAAATTTCAAAAGAGGTATGATTTTGATAAAATTCCCTATCCCCGGCAATGACGCCATTTGATAGAAAAGAAAACGTGTCTCTATTGTGTATTTGTCGTTGTGCAATTCCTTTTCCATAAAAATTCCCTTGAATCTACAAATAAACTCAAAATAGGAATAGGGTAAGTAAGGGAGTATGAATCCAACTCTAAGGATGAAACACAAAATATATAAAGACATGTGTAAATTCATTTGCATATTATTATTTGTTTTATGATTTTTCTATTTTTGACTTTTCTATTTTTTAAGGATTTTTCAAGGGATTACTATTTAACTAACTATAGTAATTTTTAAGGTACTAACTAAGATGTAAAAGCTATTTTAAAAAAAATGATATAAATAATATTTTGCTAATAAGTAAACTAACTAATTGGACTCCTGAGGGTTTCAAAATTCATCCCATGAATGGGAGATTAGCCCTCAATAATCAACATCCAAAATATAATATAAACAAATGAAAGCATGTGATGATTAAAATAAAAGTAATAAGAGAGGAATAGATCAAACACATTTATGCCTTGAATTAGAATGGAGTCTTCACTTACAATCCCAAAATTCTCTCACATATGTATTTATTGATTCTAAAATAAAAACTACAAATAAAAATAAATACAACTAAACTATAATATATACAATGGATAATGGATGAATTCATAATGGACACTTAAATAATAAAAGAGATTTGCTATAAATACAAATCCTATTATTATAAAATTGTACATTAGAACTCATCCAAGGATATAAATTCTACATCATCACTTTATGTTGAGAAATTTGCTAAAAATGAAAATACTCACCATAAAGGAATGGATTAGAATTTACATCCAAGAGGGATGATTTCAACCACATCAATCTATTTTGAAATATTTGCTAAAAATGCAAATACTCACTATAGAGGGGTGGAGTAGAATTCATCCTAGAGATAAATTTCACCACACACCTCTATATTGAGATATTTGCTAAAAATTCAAATACTCTCTATAGAGGAGTGGGGATAATTTTATCACACAAAGTTTAAAAACTAATTTGGAGATCTTCTTGAAAATGGCCCCAAGTCTTCAATTTATATGGTGCACATGGAGGCTAGGGTTAAATTGGAGAGTTTATGTTTTAGTGTGCATGGAAATTGTGAAAGGAGCATGGGTGAGGAAAATATTTGATTTGGTTATGAGGGTCATTTGGATATGGGTAGATGTGCATGTGAGAAAGGAGGTGTTGGGGGCATTTTTGGACTTTACACACACATGCATATGTGGGAGAGGTGCTAAGGATAGTTTGGAAAAGAGGATGGGACATTTAAAACACATGTGGTCATTGATTTTTATTTTTGGTCTTGGTCTTGGCAGGTAAAAATTGAATTTGGCTCATGTGGAGTGGGAAATGGGTCTAACTATGAGATGGGTTTTGGTTTATGGTGAAAAGAGGGTAAGGCTGGTTTGAAATCGAGTTGGGTAGGTCTGAGTAATAGTGGGGACGGGTTTAGTTAGCAGGTTAAGGCCGTAGTTTGGTTAGTGGGTCATTCCGTCGGGTTTGGGGTCAGTTTTAGGTGGGGGTTGTCCAAAAATGGGTTCTCGGGTTGGAGATGGGGGGGCTGGATTTGGGTTATGATCTTGGTCGCCGAATTTGGTTAGAGGTGTTAACGGGTTGGGGTCAGCTGCGGGATAAATTGGTGGTGGTTTATGGTTGGGGTGGTTTTGAGTTCTTGTTAATGGAGGTCTTGGTTAGGATGGTTTATGAGAGAGGAGATAGAATGAAGGTGTTGGGTGGAAGATGATGGGGATGAAGAACCTTATACATTTGACTTACATAAGTCTATATTGTATAAGTGCTCAACTAATTTGGAAATAATGACAAAATTGGTTGTCTAACCTAGAATCCAAAGAGCCTCAGAATTAATCTCTGTAATCCTCTTCAATAATCCAAGAAGGTATAAATTGAATCACACTACACACATTAGAAGTGCATACATGTGTATATATTGCTTAAAATTGATTGTGTGTTAAATTCCCCTTAAAATGTTGTTTTAATAATTTTTTGGGAATTTTTTAAACATTTTGAAAATAATGTTTTCATTAATAAAAGTGTGATTATAAAATTTGTGGGGTTAATTTGCTATTTTGAAAAATTCATTTTTTCATTAGAATGTTTGATTGGGTAGAATGTAAATGCGCTAGAGACTTCAGGGTGCTGCCTATAATTAACTTTGACGCGCGTTTGTAAGCCACTTATAGGCCAACACTTGTCACCTTCCTGATGCATCAATTTATGTTTGTTATGTGAGAGGGTTTCCTGGTGGTTTGTTGATCGTTCGATCAATCCTTATCGATGGCCTGCATGTGTTTTAAACCTATCCTTGTGCTATCATGTGAACCAATCACATTCGACTTAACCACCGCCTTCTTATAACCCTTGGATCAAGTCAATATTAAGAAGACTTAATCTCAGCCCTTGATTGCCTTCGACTATCCAGAACCTTCCTCCACTCCTATAAAATCCCTCTAATTCTCAACCTTTCAAGACTTTTTGCAGTCGTCATTTCTGAGAGAAAAAAATAGAGAGAAGAGAGAAAAGAAAAGAGAGAAGAGAGAGAAAGGGAAAACTGTGTTAGCCAAACCCTAACCCTAACCCTAAACACTTCAAATTTGATTCAAACCTTCGTATACTCATAAGCCCAAACACAACCTTGAGTGTTTGAGAGAGAGTGGTGTTACTTGGTTGTTCATATTGAAGTTGTAACCTCTTAATCAGTGATCTTATTACCAACTTAAACATTCGTGTGAAGATCTGTATTTCTTCTTCATAGAAATTGTAGATCTACACTCTGCATGTTATATTTCACTAGATCTTCATGTTTCTTTCTCTATTTAAGAAAATCCTTACTGATTTAGTTTTGAAAATGTTTTATGGTTTCTATTCTTACGAAACTTAACCTTGACCTAGTTGGATTCACACTTGGAGATTTTTGACCTCAAAAATATTTTTAAAATAGAGATTGATTAAGATCTTGACAGATTTAGAAGCAAGATATCCGTGGAATCTGGGATATATTTAAAGGTCAAAAAGGTTACAAGTTCTGTAAGAAAGAAAGAAAAGAAAATCACAACATATAGTCTTTATATGTAATTTTCTAGGACTGTCTGTAAAACTAAGTGCGTGTGAGTTCATGCATGTTGATAGGAATCACATCACAAACACTTAACACACTACCACACTGGAAGTGTTGTGAATAAGATCAAAGATTATTGAGTCGACGCAAGGAAGCTAAATCAAAGGAAGTAATTAAACTGGAAGAACATCATCAACAATCAGATCTAAGAGAAGTTAGAAGGACACCAAGTGGGGTATATTCCTAAACTTAGAATATGTTGATTTGTGTGCATGTATGTTGTATTGTTTGTAACTGCTATTTGTTGTTAGTGGATTTTTACTTTTGTGACTTAGAAGTCACCGTGGATGTTTCCTCTATTGAGAGAGGTTTTACCACGTTAAAAACTGTGTGTTCTGATTATCTTCATCTCCTCATCTCATTCTATAGTGTGCTGAATTTTTGAAACCGTCTTAGTTTTAAAAACTGATTACAAAGTCTTGATTACTCTCGTACATAAGTTTTTGTAAACACATCTTGTTGTTTATTATTTTTATTTTCAAAAGAAAAGGGTTTCTTCAACAAACATCTTGGAGTTGCTTCTACAGTTTAATCTTGTATTAAACGTCCTTAGCAACGTTTTTCAATTGGTATCAGAGCCCTGTAAACTTTTATTTCAAAAAGATCTTGTGTTTTTGAAATCATTTTCTGAAAAACCTAACTATGGACGAGAAGAATGAAAGGTTTGGCAATCTGTCCAGACCTCCACTCTTTGATGGAAATAACTTTGCTTACTGGAAAGGAAGAATGGTTGCCTTCATCCAAGGGACTTTAGGAGATGATGTCTGGGACATTATTGAAAATGGATACACTTATCCTACTAAACCAGCCACTGAAGGAAGTGATGAGAGGGTAAAGAAAATCTTAAGTGAGTTTACCCAAGAAGAGAAAACTATTTCTCGAAATAACAATAAAGGCAAGAATGCCATTTTTATGTCTATTAATGAGTATGAGTTCAAGAGAATCTCATCTTGTGCCACTTCTAAGGAAGCTTGGGACACATTAATCATTGCCCATGAAGGAGACTCAAGAGTTAAAGCTGCTAAAACTCAAATGCTTACCTAGCAGTACAACTCTTTAATTATGTCTGACTCTGAGTCTTTTGATGACTTTTACATGAACTTAACTGATATAGTTACTAAGTTGCATGCTAATGGTATTACATATGATAGGAATGAGATTGTTTCTAAAATTCTAAGATCATTACCACAAAAGTTTGACAGTAAGAGGTATGCTATTGAGGAAATGAGTGATCAAAACCTTACCCCTGAGTTACTCAGTAGCAAACTTAGGACTGTGGAAATGGAATTAGATTTTAGGAAACTAGCCCAACACTAACTTGAGTTTTGCCTCTAAGATATCTAAACTTGAGACTAATTTGATCAACTATAACTCTGATGAGGAGTGTGATATAGATAAACTTGATAATCAGATTCCCTTAATGTCTAAACAATTTAAGAAAATTGTTAAATTTAGAAACAAACAGGCAACTAAACAAGGCAAGCCTAATTATCCTACTCTGTCTAATCCCAAACCTCATGAGAGAGGTCTTAACAAACATCCTAAGGACAACAACTCCAGACCCAACAGAGACCTTGAAAAGATTGAATGTTTTAGATGTGGGAAACTAGGTCACATTGCTCACGATTGCAGAGTTAATCTGAATAAAATCAACACACACAATAGAGCCAATGCCTGTAAAACTTGGGATGATTCGAGTGACTCTGATGAAGAGGAACTTGAGTCATCAAATGTACTTGACTCTTGCATGTCCTTTTATGCTAATATCATTTACAATGATGATATGCCTGTGTGTGATAATGATGCTCCTACTCCTGCTTGTGTGAATACTGCTTTGACTGGCCTAGATGCTCTATTATCTGAAAATGTTGCTAGCTCTAGATCCGTGTGTGTGAGTCAAAGTGATCTCGATAATGACGATGTAAATGGGTGCGTGAGTACTAAAACTGAATCGTTAGGGGTCACTACACACACTTCACTTAGCGACTCAGACACAGATGACCTCCCAGATATTCATACTTTGTATTCTAAAACTCTCAAAAAAGCCACTAGACTGGAGAAGACTGTTAGAGACCTGACTAAGAAATTAGATGATCTAAGTCTTATTGTGAAGCGGAATGCCGAAGAGTACACTAACCAGTGTCTGTCTCATCAATCCGAAATTGAAAATTTTGATCAAAAATTAAAAGAGTTGACTAAAACTAATGAAACCCTGGAAATGAAATACAAGAGACCATTATTAGAACTGGAGGAAGCAAAAACAAAGACAACAACTGTTTTCAAAAAAAATTCTAAGTTTGAAAAATATTCAAATTATTTTACTGACTTTTTTGTTGACTCCAAGACCAATTCTGATGATAGAACCGGTATTGGATTTTGCCCTAAGAACAAACCACAAACTACAAATCTTGAACCTATTAAGTTTGTGTCTGGGGGCAAAAGACCAATTGAAACATGTCCAGACTTTCATTTTATTAAAAAGGAATTTGATCAAAAGCAACAACAGACAGACATTGGAGAGTCTAGTAATTCTAAGGCTGACACTGCACTTAAGACTAAATACATCTGTCCTTTGATTAGAAAGGCTGACTCTACCTTTAAGACCATACCTCCTAGGAATAAGAATTCTGAACAGAATGCTGTTAAACCCATCTTTAGAAGTTTTCCTAAGGAATTTCATCCCTCAAGCAATTAATATTGCTCCTATTGTGACATTTATGGTCATTCCTTTTAAGGTTGTTATGCTAGACATCTGAACACCCCTGTGTACAACACTCCTGTTTACAAGAACTTTAACTATTTTAGGCAAAATCGTAACCATTATGTCCTTCCAAGACAACCTGACAAGAACTCTAACTACAGGAATAGAAAGACCAAAACTAAGAGTTCATTTAAGAGAAAGGCTCCCAGAAACTTTCCTAAACCAAAAGCTCAAATTTTCAACAATAATCAGTTTGTTGCTCCAAATATTTTTCGACAAAAATCTACTTCTCGAAAATTTTATCAAATGAGGGCAAACTTGCGTAAAATTAAAACTAGAGCTATTTGGATTAGAAAAGATTATCTTTTACCCCAAATGAAGTGTAACATTGTTATCACCGCCTTAAAAGCTGAACACACTTCATCTGGTTGGTACTTAGATTCAGGATGCTCCAAACATATGACAGGAGATGAAACCAAACTCTTAAACAAAACCAGATTTGCTGGAGGCAAATTAGTCTTTGGTGATGGAGTTTCATCCTAGATCATAGGTAAAGGAACCTTAAAAGAAGAGGGAATGCCAACTCTCGAAAATGTACTTTTAGTTAAAGGCCTTAAAGCCAACCTCCTAAGTATATCACAATTTTGTGACTCTGACCATACTGTTACCTTTTCAAAGAACAATTGTAAAATTCTAAATGATAAAGGTAAATGCATTATTACCGGATTTAGAACACCTGACAATTGTTATACTGTCAAGACTAGTTCTGAAACCTGTAACATTGTCAGAATGGATGACAATGAAATCTGGCATAATCGTATGGGTCACCTAAGTTATGATATACTTGGTAGATTGTCTAGTCAAGAGATTGTTAGAGGAATTCCTAAGATTAAACCTATCTCCAGTGTTGTCTGTGGTCATTGCCAGGAAGGAAAAATAGTTAAGACTTCGCATAAAAAAGTTAAAGACATTCTCACCTCTAGACCTCTAGATCTCATCCATATGGACCTTATTGGTCCCTCTAGAACTGTTAGTCTTTGTGGACACAGTTATATCCTTGTCATGGTTGATGATTTCACACGATTCACTTGGGTTCCCTTCTTGAAACAAAAATCTGACACGTTTCAGAATTTTTTGAAAATTTTACTAAGAATTGAAAATGAGAAGGACACACAAGTCAATCGCATTCGTAGCGATAGAGGGGGAGAGTTCATAGACACAAAAATAGTTGAATATTGTGACTACAACAGTTACAAACACGAATTCAGTGCCCCTAAGATTCCTCAGCAGAATGGTATTGCTGAAAGGAAAAACCGAACTCTTCAAGAGATGGCACGTGTCATGTTGCATGCCAAATCTCTACCTAAATACTTCTGGGTAGAATGTATTAAAACTGTGTGTCATATCATTAATAGGGTTTACCTTGGAAAAAACACTAAACAAACCCCTTATGAGTTGTGGTACGGTAAGAAGCCTAATCTGAAATATCTAAGAACTTTCGGAAGTCAGTGTTATATCTGTAAAGACAGAGAACATTTGTCTAAATTCGAGACGTGTGGTGATAAAGCCATCTTCTTAGGATACTCTCCAAACAGTCGTGCTTATCGTATATATACAATCTGCGTACTAGGGCCCTTATGGAATCGATAAATGTAATTGTAAGCGACACTATTGTCGAAAATAAGATATCTGAATCACCTATTGTGGTTGAATATGAAAATGATTTCAAAACTGATTCACCAGAAATAGATGACTCATTACCTATTGAGAGTCCATAAGTACCTGACTGGGTCTCTAAAGATCATCCCATTGACAACGTGGTCGGTAATCCAAATGAGTCAGTTCGTACTAGATCCCAGTTAAGAAATTATGCTAATTATGCATGTTTCGTCTCCCTTGTGGAACCGAAAAATGTTAATGAAGCATTGAATGACACACACTAGATTTCTACTATACAGGAAGAACTTTTACAATTTGTCATTCACGATGTCTGGTATCTTGTACCCCGGCCTCAAAACAAAAATGTTATTGGCACACGTTGGATCTTTAAGAACAAATCTGATGAAAATGGGGTAATCCTTAGAAACAAAGCTAGACTAGTTGCTCAAGGTTAGTCACAAATAGAAGGAATAGATTTTAGCGAGACATTTTCCCCTGTCACTCGTCTTGAATCTGTTCGACTTCTTTTCGCCATAGCCTGTCACTTAAAATTTACACTTTATCAAATGGATGTCAAGTCTGCCTTCCTCAATGGAATTATGTCTAAAGAAACGTATGTAGAACAACCCAAAGGGTTCATTGACCCTAAATACCCTGACCATGTCTTTCGTCTAAAAAAGGATTTGTATGGCTTAAAACAAGCTCCTCGAGCTTGGTATGAACTCCTTTCCAACTTTTTGTTGGATAAGGGTTTTAAGAGAGGAGGAAATGACCAGACCCTCTTTGTCAAACATTTTGACAAAAACATTATTATAGCCCAAGTCTATGTAGACGACATCATTTTTGGGTCTACTTCAACATCTGAAGTTAAATCCTTTTCTGCTATTATGCATAAGGAGTTTCACATGTCCCTTATGAGGGAGCTACAGCTTTTCTTAGGATTTCAAGTGAAACAGAATTCTGATGGACTATTTGTCTCTCAAACTAAGTATGCCTTAGATCTTGTTAAGAAATTTGGCTTAGATAATGCTAAAGTTACCAAAACGCCTATGAGTACTACTGCTAAATTATGTAAAGATGAAAATGGAAAGTCAGTTGATTCCACACTTTATCGTAGTATGATTGGTAGCCTACTCTATCTAACTGCCTCACGACCAGATATAATGTATGATGTATGTCTGTGTGCTCGTTACCAGAATAACCCTAAAGAGAGACATTTATCGTGTGTCAAACGTATAATAAAGTACATAAAGGGCACTCTTAATCTTGGACTTAGGTACACTAATGATACCTGCAGCACCATCATAGGGTATACTGATGCTGATTGGGCCGGATGTACTGATGACAGTATAAGTACATCAGGTGCCTGTTATTATGTCGGCAATAATTTAGTTGGTTGGAGTAGCAAAAAACAGAATTGCACATCTTTATCTACGACTGAGTCCGAATATATAGCAGCAGGAAGTTGCTGTGCTCAATTGTTATGGATAAAACAAATGTTAAGCGACTATGGGATTCAAGAAGATCAGTTACAATTGTATTGTGACAATCAAAGCGCTATTAACATATCTAAAAACCCGGTTCAACACTCGCGAACTAAGCATATTAAGATAAGACATCATTTTATACGCGAACTTGTTGAAACTAAGGAGTTAGAAATCCACTACCTGCCTACTGATCTGCAACTTGCAGACATGTTCACTAAATCTTTAGACTATAACAAATTTCTGTATTTGCGTAATTCTATAGGTGTGGTATGTGCTGATTAAACTCTGAAGACCTTAATTTTTACCCTTTGTCCATTTGAGACAAAATGGGGGAGAAATTTGAGTCTTAAGGGTTCAATGTTTTGTTCACATTTCATCTAAACTGCTTGATCTTACTGTGCATATTTGCAGGAATCTCTTCTACTGATTATATACCTTTTCTAGTGTACAAATTTTGTAAATAGTTGAGTTATGTAATTTTTGACTTTCTAGGAAATGGGTAGATAGTATCTTTTGTATAGGACTAAGTTTTATTTTTTTTGGTTCCCTAAGAGTTTAATATAACTCAAAGGAGATTTTGTCTCATATTTCCAAAGGGGGAGATTGAAGCACCTTATACATTTGACTTACTTAAGTCTATATTGTATAAGTGCTCAACTAATTTGGAAATAATGACAAAATTGGTGGTCTAACCTAGAATCCAAAGAGCCTCAGAATTAATCTCTGTAATCCTCTTCAATAATCCAAGAAGGTATAAATTGAATCACACTACACACATTAGAAGTGCATACATGTGTATATATTGCTTAAAATTGATTGTGTGTTAAATTCCCCTTAAAATGTTGTTTTAATAATTTTTTGGGAATTTTTTAAACATTTTGAAAATAATTTTTTCATTAATAAAAGTGTGATTATAAAAATTTTGGGGTTAATTTGCTATTTTGAAAAATTCATTTTTTCATTAGAATGTTTGATTGGGTAGAATGTAAATGCGCTAGAGACTTCAGGGTGCTGCCTGTAATTAACTTTGACACGTGTTTGTAAGCCACTTATAGGCCAACACCTGTCACCTTCCTGATGCATCAATTTGTGTTTGTTATGTGAGAGGGTTGCCTGGTGGTTTGCTGATCGTTAGATCAATCCTTATCGATGGCCTGCATGTGTTTTAAACCTATCCTTGTGCTATCCTGTGAACCAATCACATTCGACTTAACCACCACCTTCTTATAACCCTTGGATCAAGTCAATATTAAGAAGACTTAATCTCAGCCATTGATTGCCTTCGACTATCCAGAACCTTCCTCCACTCCTATAAAAAGCCCTCTAATTCTCAACCTTTCAAGACTTTTGGCAGTCGTCATTTCTGAGAGAAAAAAAAATAGAGGGAAGAGAGAAGTGAGAGAGAAGAGAGAAAAGAAAAGAGAGAAGAGAGAGAAAGGGAAAACTGTGTTAGCCAAACCCTAACCCTAACCCTAAACACTTCAAATTTGATTCAAACCTTCGTATACTCATAACCCCAAACACAACCTTGAGTGTTTGAAAGAGAGTGGTGTTACTTGGTTGTTCATATTGAAGCTGTAACCTCTTAATCAGTGATCTTATTACCAATTTAAACATTCGTGTGAAGATCTATATTTCTTCTTCATAGAAATTGTAGATCTACACTCTGCATGTTATATTTCACTAGATCTGCATGTTTCTTTCTCTATTTAAGAAAATCCTTACTGATTTAGTTTTGAAAATGTTTTATGGTTTCTATTCTTACGAAACTTAACCTTGACCTAGTTGGATTCACACTTGGAGATTTTCGACCTCAAAAATATTATTAAAACAGAGATTGATTAAGATCTTGGCCAATTTAGAAGCAAGATATCCGTGGAATCTGGGATATATTTAAAGGTCAAAAAGGTTACAAGTTCTATAAGAAAGAAAGAAAAGAAAATCACAACATATAGTCTTTATATGTAATTTTCTAGGACTGTCCGTAAAACTAAGTGTGTGTGAGTTCATGCATGTTGATAGGAATCACATCACAAACACTTAACACACTACCACACTGGAAGTGTTGTGAATAAGATCAAATATTATTGAGTCGATGCAAGGAAGCTAAAGCAAAGGAAGTTATCAAACTGGAAGAACATCATCAACAATCAGATCTAAGAGAAATTAGAAGGACACAAAGTGGGATATATTCCTAAACTTAGAATAGGTTGATTTGTGTGCATGTATGTTGTATTGTTTGTAACTGCTATTTGTTGTTAGTGGATTTTTACTTTTGTGACTTAGAAGTCACCGTGGATGTTTCCTCTATTGGGAGAGGTTTTACCACGTTAAAAATTGTGTGTTCTGATTATCTTCATCTCCTCATCTCATTCTATAGTGTGCTGAATTTTTGAAACTGTCTTAGTTTTAAAAACTGATTACAAAGTCTTGATTAATCTCGTACATAAGTTTTTGTAAACATATCTTGTTGTTTATCATTTTTATTTTCAAAAGAAAAGGGTTTCTTCAACAAACATCTCGGAGTTACTTATACAGTTTAATCTTGTATTAAACGGCATTAGCAACGTTTTTCAGGGGAATGTGTTGTGTGTTATGACACCCCACCCAATTAAATATAGTGTGACTATTACTTTACCCATTTAAAATAGAATGTTCAGTTGGTTCATTCTTAGAATCACTATCAAAAAATTTATAAACATATTAATCACCTAATATAAAATTAAGCTAGGCGTCAAAATATTTATTTTTTTACATATAACCAAATAAAACGATTTCTCAATTTAATTATTAAAATATAAACCATTCATCATACACATGAATGTACTAAATACTAAACATGAATCAAACACTGAAATAAATAAGACTGGGTAAAACTGTGACAACCCGCCTACTAAAATAATAGGTGGCCAGCCCAATACTCTAATAATCACAGGAATCATAGATGGTCCATTCTCAGCATCACTGTCGATTAAAATAATAGTATAAGATAACCACCAATCATTTTAGAAAACGGACTGTTAAATTTAAAATTTTGAAAATAAAAGAAAAATACTTAGACAGTCCCATTTGCAAAAACGGTGGATATAAAAAAAACGATGAATGAAGAATGACAATATAATAAATAATCACCGAATAAGCTGTCGGTGAACAAACCAATACAAATAATTACATCGAGTATTACATTTCAATATTTACAATATAATGAATGAGTGCAATACCTTGGGCAAAACACACCCGAATAAATATACTGAACATAACTAGAGTACAATAGAAAGAAGCGTCTGATACAAGTAACCTACAACATCCGCAATATGCTGTAGCTCCATGACAACTGGAATGGAAATGTAAATACGGGTGTCCATGCGGTAGAGCACCTGTACGACAAGGAATATATGCAGAAATAAAGAAATATAGATACGGAACAGGGCCCAGTTTGATATGATTACCATGTGACTAAAAATGCATGACAGTTAAGTGCGTAATTCTCTCGCAGATAACAGTAATATTTCTCACCTCTCAATCTAGTAGCAACCTAGCGCAATATCGTGAGATGTTCTAGTTAACCCTAAGTACTAAGGTCTATTCCAACACTATTCACTATTCATGTGTGGGGTGTCTCGCGAAGCGAAATCCAAACAAGGAACCCCCCCGATACACTACTACTTAGGCAAGGTTGATCATCGAGATCCATTAGATCCTTAGCACGAAATAATCAATAAATGTATATGTGTGTGCATATGTGTGGGAGGTCACATCTACAGCTACACAAAGAAAATATAAAATAAAACCCATCCATCATCTAATGGAACAATTCCTAATTTCTTTCTTTAGGAATATATATAAATGGTACAACATTTTATCAAATGTTTACGAAGTAAATCTTATTTACCAATTTTATTTCCTTTCTTCCATCCAGGAAGAATACATAATTTAAAGCAAGTTTTATTATCATAAAAAGTGCTTTATCCTTTTTCATAAAACCCCACTTCCCTTCTTTCATCTAGGTAGTGTAATCAAAAGTAATTTTTATTGTCATAAAAATACTTTTGTATGCCATATGCTTCCATTTCCCTCCTTTCTTTCGGGAAATGTTATCCAAAGCCAAACCATATATCCCATTTCCCTTCTTCCATCCGGGAAATGTAATTAAAGCCAATCCATTATCATAAATTTCTTTAAATAAATCTAAGATCGTCCCTCCGGGTTTCCCCACTGGACGCGCCCCTAAATGGCTATCATCTTCCGGGTCCTATCTATACAAGACAACCTGGGAACCTACCGAAACGTCGGGAAGCGGCCATACCCCTGCGGGATAGTCATGACCACACCCAGAATCACCTATCCAAAGCAGAATAAATATACAATAACCGGTCATATAGCCTAGGGATATATCCACCCTGCTCAACAGCCAGGGGGCTTCACCATAACGCGCGCAACTTCCCTTATGATAGCGATTTAGGGAGGTGTGTAATCCATAAATTATCATTTATGAAAAACTTTACTTTTTCCTTTTGAAAACTTCCAATTTTGCTTTTCCAAAAATCATTCATTTAGCCATTTAGCACCAAGTTTTAGAATGTGCATTTCATTCTTATTAAGTCATATTTTATTAATGACCTAAGACACAAAGTGCCACTAACCTCAAACTAGCCTTCAAGAGTTCATATAATTTCGTAAACCCTCAATGTGAGTCTCCATAAAGGAGTGTCTCCCAAAAACTCAACATTAATATTTTAACTTCCAATTTTACTTTAGGTTAACCTCCTATATCATTCGGACATTAACCTATACAAACTAGCCCTCGAGTAAACCCAAATATCCCATCTTAGCCTAGGACATTAGTCTACCCAATAAAACACTCTAAGACTCCCCATTACTTCCCAAAGGAAAGTTCCTAAACTTCGAACCTAAAAGAAAAGGGCTAAAAACAAAACTAGAAAAATCTCACCTTTTCAGAAGGGGTCGATCGATCGACCCCTGGACGTCGATCGATCGAAGGCCTCGATCGATCGATCCCCTAGGCTCGATCGATCGATCCTGGCGGATAGCTTCTTCTCCGAGAAGCTGTTTCGGCCATTGACGAAACCTCAAAGCTTTTATTCGCTATTTCACCCAACCACAACAACAAATACTACTATAAAATCATTTCTACACATCAAATAACCAATTATTTCTCTTCAAATCAAATTAAACTACAAGATTTAGGATTAACACCAAAATCCACCAAAAACCCATTTATAGTTTAAACCTCCAAAATTAACTATACATGCAATTTTATCACATTAAATCAATATCTAGAAAGTAAGAAACTTGCCTCGAGGTTCGTAGTCTCGGATCACCTCTGGTAGCGACGAAATTCGGCCCAAATCTTCCATCTTCTCTATTTCTCTCTATTTCTCCTAACTCTCTCTCTCTCCTTTGGCTTCTCTCACAAAAATGAAGAAAAATAATGGGGGTGGGGGACTTATACGGGTGTCAACACATAAATCCCCACTTTTAATTACTAATACACCACCAAAATGACTCGTAACCACTAATTTGAGTCATAACCCCTTAAAAATGCCCGAATCTCAAAAATTACAACTGGGCACCTATTTCGACTATCTCGACTATTCTAAAAACAACCGTACCCCCTATTTTGGCATTCGGAAAAGTGTGAACTATTTTTGTGTTCCAATTTCATTTTAATTCATTAATTTTACCCCATTTTATATATAGGTCATAACCATCGTTTTACATATAACGACGCAATATCACAATATAATGCTATTTACCTTCTCATAACGGTAAATAGACAAATCATAGTAAATATTATCCCTAAGTCTCACGGGAAATAATATTTACTCCAACATCCCCTATTTTATAAAATTAGCCCATCAGGAAAAATAGTATAAAATAGTCGCTCAAAAAACCTGGGTTGTTACAAAAACCTCCCAGTTCAAAACTCCAATTCACATACTCATAGTAAATTCCATCCAACTAAAATAACTGTAAAGTAGACTGAATAATAACTCTGATAAAAACTCGGAATGAGCGACACATGCCCCAACTAAGATGTCTAGATAAAACTGAAAGGAAATGATGGATGCGTATAATGTAAGTCTACTTTACAGTACGTATAGTCTCACCATCTCAGCTACATGAGAAGACCCTCGGGGATACTCTCCCATTCACTAGTGGAAGAAGCCCCTACTAGTTTCAGGTTTTCCACCCTTTTTTTAACAGTGAGGTGACCCACTACAAGACGAACTTTGCAATATTACTCTACATCATAACCCTTCACCACCTTCATTTGGAACCCGATACATTTTATACTCTCTTGAATGTACTTCTAACCATGATACATGAGACTTTGCCGCACCGCGTGACACTAATCTTGAAATGTAAGTCTCTGACAAATCTTACAGAATAAGCTTCAGCTTACCTGACTACATGTTATCGAATTCACATGATAATCATAATCCACTGGTTAATTCAATCACCTAGGGCTCCCATACACCCTATGCCTCGCGCATCATTGTATAAATGACATGTAATTTTCTTATTTCAATTCTTGCATACTTGGTATGCTAATGTAGTAGGGGTGCACTCAACCTCCCCGCTAGTCATAACTTATTCAATCCTTCAATGGTATCATTGTTCTGTTCATAATGATACTAAGACTAGGCGACTGTATTGGCCTGAAGTCATAATGGAATTTTCAACTCCTAAATACATTCTTGAATAGGTACAATAACCCACGTACGAACTCATGTACTATCGGCCAAACTTCTCTCCAACTCTCGACGTTTGCTAGTTTCATGCGTGGGATGTCTTGAAAATTGAAATCCAAACAAGGAACCCCACTAATACACTACTATCTATCCTAGTCCGTTGTCGAGATTCGTAAGGCCCTTAGTCCATACTATGTACCTTCCCACAATCTTCGTATATGTACATAAAAGTTTTCTCGTCCACTCTTATGTCCCTAATAATAACATGAAGCATGGTGCTCTTACTACCCCAAGGACTCGATGCTACATATATCTAACGAGCTATATCACGCTGTTCGACAAAGGACACAATGTGTACTAAGTCTTATCAGTCAAATAAATTCCTACGCACCAGAATCACATATAACTAGAAAACATAATCACTATGGTCTATAATGCCATGAAATTTTTTCATATATACATATATCTGGGCCCAACCCTATTTCAGGTGGCGCCGCACAAAATCAAGATTTCTCCTCCCGGAGTATCCGACACGACACTTATATCACTCAATTTACTATCGTTTAAGCATATGTTAACTAATCACTGCACATTACCATAATAATCTCCACTAAATATGAATAAATGTAGTAGTAAATTATAACAACAAAACATATTCTTAGGGCCCACCCGGTTCACTCACGGGCAACATCAAAATGCCCTGTTAACAATGAGAAATATGTTTGTAACAAGACTGTTAAAACTAATGTTCCCAATCGACTTGACCCGCGCGCGAGTTTCACGGTTTTCAATTTACATATAAGTTGTGACACACCCATGTTACTAGAATTTATCCTTTACTAACAAGGATGAAGCAAAACCTCACCAGTCTCCCCTAATCATAGGGTCCCAACATGTGGCTATTAACATGACCCATGAACATCAGCAATCGTTATACATCTAGGATTTCATCCAATACATCCAATAGTTGTCCCCTTTTATTCTGGACAATTTATTCCATCATGTGGATTTCACGCCCATTTTTTAAAACGTTGGCCCAAAATCTCTAGGCCTCAATTATGGCTTTACTGACCTCCTATTTACATCCCGGGCCCCATCGACACTAACATACCATATTCTACTCTTAACGAGGACTCCACTGGTCCATCTTGAACCCATCACTCTCGATTTGTAAATTTCCTGGGCCTAATTCTCTTGACCCAAATTCCTTCGCTGGAAGTCTCACTCCCCGAGTTTTTATGCCTCACTGGCATGGTTTACCATTTCCAATCTCATCAGTCTCACTTCTTAATTATGGGCACATTCAACACTTATAGTCCTACTCTATTCTCATAGGGAAACATCTCGAGACATTTCCCAGTCACTGGTCCCACAGACCATTTTGAAATGTCCTTTTCTCGGACCGAGTAGTCTTATCTCACTGGCTACACTGGCTTTCGAAAATATTATTGGCCTCCCCGGCCCTGATTGACTACATCGTCACCTTGTTGGAAGTTAATCACTCAAAATTATCTAATTGAGTTCCCTATTGGGTATATTCTCATGTGGTGTCTTACTAACACCGTTAAGTTCAGTTATGCCCTTCAGCCAGATTCTCTAACCCTCCTGGCTCACTTCTTCTGGAAATGCTGCAATAAATTTCCACCGTATAACCTTACTGACATCAACATTAGTCATTCTAGCTGGATTTCTCATCCATGCTTGTATTCTACACACGGTCCTTCTTTAACTATAACCCCTTTTATAATTATATGTCCCATTTTCGGGTGCGAAGTTCATTATGCAATTAAACATTTCTCTCACGATCGGTCTTTAGCTTACTCACTGTGCTAAGTTTCAAATTTTCACTTGCATCACTATTACAACATCGAATGGAACCTCACGATCAACTCGTACCCAAATTTCTCTTTAAATTTCAAACACACTTTTTACACGTGGTGATTGATTCTAATCACTTTATGTCGCTCCTAAGAGTTGCTAATTTAATTACAAATTTAATTCTGAGTGTCGTTACACTTCACACTAAATAATTTCCTTCGAATTGTTGTCTACTTTTGTTGGCCTTTTACAATTTTTCTCTTTCTACTCCGCATCTTCACTGATGGTTTTCAAAAGAGTCCCTCTGATTTCTCCCCCGTCGACTGTGCTAGATGGTCCTGAAGTCACTCCACCATTATTTACGATTGTGCCCTAGGAATCTATTGTTCTCGAGTGACAATCTTATTATCACTTGCTTAATTAGTACTCATGGTGACATTTTTCACCATCACCATTCTCAGATTACTTTATGTGTTTTGTTGAGTTTCTTCTCCTGCAGTCCTTCTTACGGCCTTTGATGGTTGTCCTAAAATGTTCGGTGTTTGAATCACATAAGATTTCGTATAATGAGTCACATCCATTATAATTCGCAGCAGGAGAACGTAAGTCGCATACGTAAGGGAACACAATAATACTATCATAAGGATCTACATCAAAGAATTCTACGCTGAAATATAATAAGCTGCATAGATCCTAAAAGACTCTAGAACCTAATGCTCTGATACCACCTGTGACACCCGGCCTAATTAAATATTGGGTGATCAGTCCTTTACTAATTTAAAATAGAATGTTTAGTTGGTTCATTCTTAGCATCACTGTCGAAAAACTTATAAACATATTAATCACCTAATATAGAATTAATCTAGACATTAAAATATTTTCCTTTTTACATATAACCAAATGAAATAATTTCTCAATTTAATTATTAAAATATAAACCATTCATCATAAACATGAATATACTAAATACTAAACATGAATCAAACACTGAAATAAATAAGACTAGGTAAAACCTCCGAGTTGAAAACTCCAATTCACATACTCATAGTAAAATTCCATCTAAATAAAAGAACTGTAAAGTAGACTGAATAATAACTCTGAAAAAAATCATGAATGGGAGACAAATGCCCCAAATGAGATTTCTAGATAAAAATAATTGTAAATGATGGATGCATCTAATGCAAGGACCTACAGCTTCAACGACACCTGCAACACGTAACACAATCCAAATCTTTGGTTCTGGTATCCCTGTGACTGAGCACCTGATATAATACATATATATAGCAAAAGAGAGAAGAATTGCAAGAAAGCCCAATTTTTTAAAAATATTTAACAAGTATTTAAAACTACAATGAAGCAAGTATTATGTGTATGTTAGATATACTCTCACATTAGATTCTCACCTCTCATCTATTGTGCACGCCTAATGTACATCTAACCCACACTATCTATGCTACCCGGCCTAACTAGTTCAAAATCATAATATCACCATCTATGTTCTCCAGTATTATACCCGTATTGCCCATACAATACTTTAAAGAAATAGTTTATCTCACATAACTAAGTTCCATTATTCACCATGCGAATGGTTAATCTTTTACCCACTAAGATTAATTTATTTCTCATTTATATTATAACTACTAATTTCACAAAGTAGAATGTTCCCAAGTATATTCATATATATACAGTCACATCATCCCTATACATACATATATATATATATATATATATATATATATGTATATATATATACATATATATATATATGTATATATATATACATATACATATATATATACATATATATATATATATACATATATATATATATATATATATATATATATATACATATATATATATATATATATTTCTGCACCCCCAGGATAAGACCCATTAGTGCCCCTACCCATAATAATCCCGCACCCCCGGGTTAATACCCATTTGCTCACCTATCAATAATATTCTTGTACTCCCAGGTTATCACCAATTAGTATACTTAACAATAGATTTATTGTACCCCCAGGTTATCACCCATTAGTACACTTATCAATAGAGTCCCTGCACCCCTGAGTTATCACTAATTAGTGCGCTTAACAATAAGATTCTTACACCCTCGGGTTATCACCCATTAGTGCATTTAACAATAATATCACATAATAGGCATACACACATCCTATTAGAATTCATATGTATTTTCCCAACCTAATTATATACTTCTCATACGTATTTTATTCTCATAACTACGTATAGTATAAATATTTAGATTACTATCTCTCTCGTAATCTCCAAGGTACATTCTCTATACCAAATTAATTAAAGTATTAATTCTCACATACTTTCCCGAAATTATGTCCTTTATAAAAATACTATCTAGTAGTTTCTCTCACTCTAATAAATTTAAAATTCCAAAACTGGGCCCTAAGAAAAATACCCAGAAATTTACCTCATCACTCAAACCAGATGGAAATGTCGTTTGAACGATTGCCACGTGTCGCTCGAGCGACTTTGCACGATATGCATATCTCGCTTGAACGACCCTTCTCGCGATATCGCGTGACGCGCACTATTTCGTCTTCTTCCCCGTAATTTTGAATTTTCCACCATTAATACCTCTAAAACCTCTATTGCTCATTTCCAAAAACCCAAACATCAAACCCAATTAATGTTCTAACATATTTAGATGATTTCTAACAACCTAGAATCATTAAATCCTCACCATACATCAATTAAATATGAAATCCCCAAATTTATTTAACAGGAACCCTAGTTCTTAAATTAAGAGAATAACTCCAAATTAAACCCAAATTTGTTCATGAAAAATTATCATCAACTCATGAATATAATCCTGTCTACATGAAGGGATTTAATCTCTTGAAATCCCAGTCCCAATATACGAATCCTAACATCAATTTTCATCAAAATTAACTTTCATAATTAATGAGTTATCACCTACTCTAACATGAACACAATTATTACTAAAACACCCAAGTAATAAACACTTGCCTTAAATTGAAGGTATGATCCTGTGGTGATGTTGGTATAGGCACGTTCCTCTCTTCGGGATCTACGCGTTGGTGAAATTTTCGGTGTAAAAGCTTGAGCCTTTCTCCAAGAACACCTGTGGAGTCCTTCTTATCCCTCTTAGGTTTTCCCTCTTTCTCATTTAGGTTTAGAATCTGATGGTTAATGTCTTACCCACGTACCTTTCTTATTTAATTACTGACTTTTGTCATTAATTAAACCCCCAAAAATTCAAATTACAAAACTACCCCTACGGGATGCCGATTTGGCCTAAAACCCGGGTAGTGTTTTCTCAACGGCGCACTCGAAATGACTATATGACTTAATAAAAATAAATTCTCTTTTTATCCCAATCAATTACTCCCAACACGACTCACACGCGCGTCAGACTTAAATTAGCAAACTATTGTATTTTTCACTTTCGACAATTTATCAAATTTCATTATTCCATATTACGTACTCACACAGTAATATTCAATGATTCTCAACATTAAGTATTAACCCTTATCACGCTAATTAATAATTTTTAATCTGTATTAATAAATAATTAATTTCTCGTATTTTAATTTAATTAATCCAACAATAATAGTTAATCACATAATTATTTAAATCATCAAAAATACGGGGTCTTACATGTGTGTGAGACTGTATGGTATGAGGTGTGGGTGAGTGTGTTGTTTGTTTAGATTGTACTGAAAATCCTAACTAACTGAAAATAAAACTAACAAACTAAATAAGAGAAAAGAAAAATGAAACTAAACTAAAATAATATAAAATTTAAAATAATAATAATATCTATTAAAACTAGAAAAATAACTTTCTAACGTATAAACTAGTAAAAGACTCAAACTAAAAAATAAATCTAGTCTAATAAAAATAAAATAAAACAAATAAGATAAATAATAATAAAATAAACTAACAAAAGACTAAAAAGAAATAAAAATAAAATAAAAATAAAGGAAAATATAGAAACTAATACTCGACGCGTTGAAAATAAAATGAAAAAAAATACTAAAAATATATACATGACTAAAAAATATAAAATAAAACTGACAAATAAAATAAAAATAAAACCTAAAGCCCTAAAAATATAAAATCTAGCAAAACTAAAAATAAAGCCTAAAATTAAAAACTAATAAAAATAGAAAAATAAAAAGAAATAGAAACTAAATAGAAAATAAATTCTAGAAAATTCTAAATAAAAAAACCTAAAAATCTAAAAAGTCTGAAAAGCACAAACTAAACACACACGGGGTTCAGGTGAAGGTTTGGGCTTGGTTTAGGCTCTAGTTTCGTCCGGAACGGGGGAATTAGCTCCATAAATCGCACATTTACCTTGAAATAAGCGTTTGAACTCCGCAAATGCCGATCAAGCCTGCACATTAAATATTTACACATATAAGGTCCAATTTGCCAAGAATTAGCAACTGAAATGCGTCTATTCGGGGTATAAAATGTACACTTTTAGGTGCTTATCACGGGTCATTCAAGCTAGATGAACATGTCGTTCGAGGGACATGAAGATTTTGTTTGAATAATGTGCCGACTCAAGTTTATTATTTAAGGCGTGTTTCTCTCAGAATTTCATAAGTTGCAGAGCCAGAAAATCAATTTACATATAATACGTTTTCTGCTAAGGTTTTCAAAGTCTATAAACATCCTTAGAGTCTCAAGATCCGATCTTTCATACTTATATGATATAGAGATCTTGGTTTTCACCATTGGAGTTTGTTCATGACTTTGAACGTTGGGTTTTAGGGTGAAGAAGCGAAGGAGTTTGTGTTCAACATTATAGATGTTGCCAAATTTTATAGGTGGAAACGACGACATACGTGAACGCGTGTGTTATGGATGAGCATCGTAGAAGGACTTTTGGGTGGGAACTGTGGAGGAGTAAGGATCAAAGGTGCGTTAAGACTTGTGGGGGATCGAGTCGTTGAGTAAGTCAATCGTTCGTACTTTGTAATTCCATATCATAAGGATTGTCTAGCTTGGATCGCCTGAGGTTTTTTTCCCTCATTGGTTTCCTTGTACATTCGACGTCGCCTTTGGGAACTTATTTATTTTACTTGCTTTAATCACCTAGATGTATGTTTATGATTAAACAAGATAAAATTGGTTCACATAATTCGTGAGGTTTAAAATTTAGAAAAAAGTTTTTAAAAAAGAAAGTTGGTTTTGACATGCTTAAAACACATTCGGAAGAAAAAGGGGCCTACAAATTGGTATTAGAGCTAGAAAAACATTTTTTTGTTGTGTTGATACCCTTTGTTTTTAAGGATAAGTTTTGGAATCTATGAAAGTTTAAGTGCTCCTATTTTTTATGGCACTAACTATGGTTATTGGAAAGTGCACATGAAAAGAACTTTGAATTCAATTGATGAGAGTGTGTGGTTAGTAGTGGAAAAGGATTGGACTCCACCGGTCACACGAGAGGGTGAGGCTACTACTTTAAAACCCATTATGTCATGGACCGAAGATGAACATAGACTTTTACTTTATAACTCTAAAGGTCTTCATGTTAATTCCTCACATGTCACACTGGAAGATTATAATAGAATCATAATGTGTGAAACTTCAAAAGAATCTTGGTATATACTTGCACTTACTCATGAGGGCACTAGCACGGTTAGGGAGTCTAAACGGAAAAATCTCATTACACGGTTTGAGATGATTAAGATGCTAGAGAGTGAGTCGTTTGATGAGTTTTACGCTAGATTGTCAAATATTATCAACTCGTCATTTAACTTAAGAGAGAAAATACCCGACAACCGAGTCATAAAGAAAATCTTAAGTTTGTTTCCAAGTAGATTAGATGTAAAAATTACCATTCTGAACTCCTTGGGTATGCATGAATCGACAAAACTTGAAGAGATTGTAGGTGAATTACAAACCTATGAACTAGATATGTTTACCTCCAAGCAATTGAAAAAGAAAGAAAATGGCATTACTTTGAAATCCGAGAAGGAGGAGACTAATGTTTTGGATGATTATTCTGATTCCGATTTTGAGGATGTAGCCTTATTGGCAAAGAAGTTCAAAAAATTTCTTAAGTTCCAAAAGCAATCGAAAGATGCCCAAAGACTTGAGAAATTCAAAAACAACAAGGTAGATCCCACCCCTAAGGATAAGAGTGAGAATGTCAAGAGGGTTGAGTCGGATATGTGTTTTGGGTTGGATGGGTATGGTTATAAGGTTACTGAGTGTCTCACTAGACTTAAGAAAGAGGGTAAGAAATCGATAACGTATAACGCCACCTTAATTGATAGTGAACCGAAAGAGGGAGAGAGTTCCCTCATTGAGCGTAACTTTGTAGTGTTCATGGCATGTCATGTGAGCGACGATAATAAATTTTCCCATGAATATTCTCATATGCATGACACTTCTGAGTCTGTTGAATGTGAATCCTAAGTGAGTGAGGGTGAAGTTAGGGAGCATGAGGAGATTGTTGTAGGAGGGTGAACTTTTCCTTTAGTTAATTGTATGCGAAAGCGGTAAAGGTGAAAAAGTCCAACTTGAAATTTTAAGCTAAGTTGAATGAGTGTTATGTAGAAAATAATGATGCTTTGATTGGGGATTTTAGGGCATTGGAGAAGAATCTTAAGGAGAAACTAGAATATGTTGAGAAAGATAGAGATAGTCTTCGCGGTTTGATGGATGGTTTGATGGAGGATTTGAAATGGAAATCTTAGAGATTAATGAGTTAGAGGAGATATTAAAGACTCGAGTAAAGTGAAGTTTGATTTGGAGTCTAGATTGGAGAAGTTGGATAGGATGTTTGGAATCATCGAAATTAAGGGAGATAGGTTTGTAATAGGCTACGATGGTAAAGTTGTTCCCATTCCCAATGCCAATCACAATCATGTGAGAGGGCCCACTAGGAACGTGAGGAGAGGTCGACATTTTGGTAATCATTCCCGTCGTGTTTACACTTGCACTCATTCACCCTATAAGTTTTTTCCTATGACTTTAGGAATGCTCCTAGGAAGTTTAGGAATAAAGTCATTTCGGTTCCCAAAACCCCCAAGGAAATTGGACTTAGAGTCTTTAGGAATTAAAATTCATGGTTCTTGTTTGGTTGCCCTTGATTCTTCCCATGCTAAATCTAAAGGATGATTATGTTGCCATGTTTATCATACACTAGTCTTTGCATCATGATTTATATCTTGCTAGTATTTTGACATGTGTATCTTTTGTATTATATTTTTATTTATTTATTGAGTCTAAATTGAAAATACAAGATATTTTTGGTTTTAAATATTTTTAAGAAAAATGCAAAAAGATTTTATTTTTGGGTTAAAAATATTTTTTAGAAAAGCACAAAAAGATTTTTGATTTATTTTTGGGTCCTAAGTGTTTCATGTTTAATTTTACATAGTAGTGTGATTGGACCCCCAAAATTTCATTATCCATGTGGCTAGGACATTTGGTCATAATTTTTGATGCGTTGAATGATCTTAACCACTTTCTTAATGAGGTTCTTTGAAGTTGATATGCATTTGAATTCGAATTTATATATATTCCATCATTGCACACATACACGAGTTTATATGAATGTTTGACATCTCATGCATATTTGAGTTTGGTGAGACGTTCTTATCTCAATTTTGTCATCTATGCATAAGTAAACTTAGGATGAGGTGTGCATGGAACAACCATTTACTGTGAGTATTGATATTGCATAAATTAAAAAAATGATGAGTGTTCACGGTAAAGGGTTACGAGTGAATAATAATCACGCCGTGAAAGCTACCATTTAAAATAACCAAAAAAAAATTAAGGCAATAAAAAGAATCATATGCCAAAATACGGACTATAGGATTTCTCTAAGTTGAGAAAAATAGAAACCTCAAATAGCTTGAAAAAAGAATATATATATATATATATATATATATATATATATATATATATATATATATATGATGGAGTTTGGATGGAAAAATATAAAACGGGTTTCCACCACAAATCTTTACGTTGAAAAATCATATCATGACACTATTGTTTATAGAATCGTCAAAATTTCTTGATTTGTGTGTGTGATGATTGTTTAGTTCATTTAGCTCATTAAATTAAATTGTCACATATGGCTAAAACTAAGTTTGATGACATTTATCTATCAATTAGAGCTTCTTGATCGTTTCAATGTGTTGGAGTTTTGATTCATTTATTGTAGTTCACGCCCATTTACCCATATCCATGTTTGAGCACATTGATTCTATGTTGGCATGAAACTCACATTGTTTTACTTGTTTAGCTTTTCTATTTTGAGTCCGTTTTGCTGTTTTCTAGTCTTTCCAGATGATATTTTCAGGAAATTTCTTTACTGGACAAAACTTCATCATTTTTAGAACTGGAATTGAGAAAGTTTAATGCCGTTCAAATGACATATCGACATTGTTTGAGAGACAAGTGGATGTCGCACAATGTTTTGTTCATGCGAGGTTTGATTAACAGAATGAAAAGTGTCAGGCATGGGTCATGGTAAGGGATACGCAAAGGCCGCTTGAAGGTTTGTATCACACAAGATGCTATTATTTTGCATGTTTAAAGTCGCTTGATGGCTAGTTCGAGCGACATGAAAAGTCATTGAAACAACAGAGCGTCGTCATTTGAGCGACCCCTGGAGGATTTTTGAGGATTCTTCTATTTCAGTACCCGATTCTTGTTGATATAATTTTAGTACTAATGGGTTACTTGCAGGTAGTTTATATGCCAATGGATTTTACTACATTATTTGTTTAGTCACATCATTACTAATTTTGATGATTTCTCACTTATGACTTATGTATTCTAGGTATGATTCGATGTATAGTGACTATTTTTAGCTGGTAGTTCATGTTTATCTAGATATGCTTCATTTATTATCATTTCTAGATATGGTGTTTATTTACCTTTTCACTTATTATCTATTCGAGACAAAAAGGGGGAGAGGTGTATGTGATGTAGGGGGAGTTTTGGGGCAACAACCCGACTCGAATTTATTGGTTACCCATGACTCAACCCGATCTGAATTGGACGTTACGTGTGAAGTGCTATGAAACAGCCTAAATAGTGTTGCTAGTCCAGTTTTATTTTAATTAACATTTCACTTGTTAGTATGCGATTCCAATTTTCAAGATTTACTACGTGAGGGACCCATGGGGAGCACCTCGAAGTCCAGTTAAGAAGAGCTACTAGCGTAAACATGGATAAAGTATACTTACCTATAAAAAGCCCTCAAAATACAGAATCGCTCCCAACTTGCCATAACAAAGTGGGGACGTGAGCTTATGCCTAGTGGGATTTACACAACAGTATAGAAACGAACGACAGAGTGGAATACTCACACTCTACAACCACATACAAGAAAAAATATGTATATATCTGTATACATATACCTTTGAAATACACATGACAATGCCTTATACCCATTTTATTTCCAAAAACCTTACTTACCCGGATTAATAAACCTTAATCTTATTAAAGTTTTCCATTATTCACATTTAGTAATTCTTACCTCATTTAACAAACCCGGTAAAACACTTGAAATCATTACGCTTTATTTGATTCGACTCCATTCCTTTCCCAAAATTTTTCCCTTTTATTCATTTAAATGTACTTTCTTATTTTTTTTTATTGAAAATCACCATTTCAACACACGCATTCTTCGTGTTAGAAAATACTTTCTTACCTTTTCAAAATCCTTTTTACAACACATTCTTGTGTTAAATATGGGTCTCCCCATTTAGGTTTTCTTAATCACACATTTATCCACTTTCTTTACCCTTTTTCCCTATCTGATGGACATTAGTAGATTTATGCTTGAACTTGTCCATTTCACCGTTACCGCAGCATTTATTACATTCATTCAAGTTAGGTTGTTTTAACAAATTTACCACACAACCCATTTCTTGAAAAGCTCCATATTCCTTTATCTTTTCTCAAAATCTTCCAATACCGCATACTTACATGGGCTCTACTCCGACGACTAAGCGCGCCATATGCTTTGACGAGTGGTTTAGGGATTTTCACCCAAGGGCTCCGGGCCCTTCTTTCTTTATTTCAGTGTTGTCTGATTACCTTTAATGTGTTTTAACATTTTACAAGTGTCCACATTATCTCCTTTCTTTTTTACCGGTCGAAACTAAAACTCGGGACTTTACAGTCCTAATTTGTGTTACACTAGAAAATTTGCCATTTCATGTCCTTTACACTTTAACCTTAATTTTTACTCCAAAATCATATTCATATAGAACAACTTTGTGTAACACCCCTTCTAAATTTTTTATTTCATAAAAATATTCCATTTTAAGTAAAATTACCATTTTACCCATTTGTTTCCAAATCACACTTTTACTCCATTTTCACAAGTGTTATTTTCACCAAAATACTACAAAGTTACTTATCCCAACTTCTTAAGTGTTTTAACCCTTTAACACCTTTCACACTTGGAGTAATCTTTTATTTAATTAGAAATATCTTTAATACCTTTACTTCCCTTTAATTCCATAACTGTTAATATTTCACAACATTGGTATGTTACTCTCACTAACCATTTCATGTTTGCCCATTAACACTTAATCAGTACTTTTTTTATCTACATTTCTATTTCTTTACTTTTTTTATTCAACGAATACATTCACACTTAGGTCTACTTTTATATAAAAATTGCCATTTCTGTTATTTGACATGTAGTCTTCTAACTTTATGCTCGTTATGTCTTTTAGCCCCAATTACACATACTTTGAAGATTAAAGTCCAAACTATTATTTCCTTCTTATACCCAACAAAATCTTCTTTAAACTTGTTTATACACTCTAAGTCAAAATACTACAAGTTTATATGCATAAGAAGATGTATTTTTAAACCAAAAATCATACTACATGGTTTAAACATACTGTAAGATGTGAGTGAATATTTGAGGAGGAACCGCGTCAAGCGTGTTTTAGACTTGAGCAACGTGGTTGCGCCTACGTATTCGTCTTTGCGGAATCAAAGTCTACATAGTTCGTGGGTCCGTATGATACGCCGAAGAGATCTTGATTTTTGGTGGGTTTGGTGCGTGGATGATGCAAAATCTGGCGAGCCGCCTCTCAAACACTCAGTTTTGGTAGTTTTGGTGCGTGAGGGTGACAAATCCGTCTATCCGCCTCTTATAAATCCATATACCGTATGAAACAATGAAAATCCACTCGTCACTATCAAACCGTGATGGAGCTCAAGAGGTGATTGGGGAGAAGAGTTATATGCCCTCTGCTTACTTTTTCCCCAATATCATCATCCATCAAATGAGGGAGGGGAACCCTCTTTTATAGAAAAAGTTCCTCAAGTGGGCTTGTCACTTTTTATGTTCTCTATATAACCAAATGTCCAATATTTATGGTGCCACTTGTCCCAATATATGTGGTGGCATATTAAATGAACAAATTAAATTACTATTACTAGAATATTGTTTAGTGTAATTCATCAAATGTGGAGTATACTCAATATATTACATCGCGCATAATAATATCTCAGCCTATGTAGGGATTGGATTGTAGTAAAAATTGATAAGTCATAAATCAGTATTTGATCAAATATGTGGGTTAATTTATTAGAGTGTTGGTGGTTAATTAATTTAACCCCACCCTACACATATTTTTCACAAATTATTTGTCGAATAATTATTTATTTCTAAACATTTTAGTCCATAAAATATTTAACACCAATGTTTCTAGAAGTGACCATTTCTACAAAAAAATATATAATCTTCAATTATTTCAAAACCTTGAAATAATAACTTATTCATTATTTCCAACAAATATATCATTTTTATTTCTTTTGCTAGAAATACACACGAATAATATTTTCTTACATTTTTATCCCATAAAAATGTTCATTATTTCTTTTTACAAAAAATACACCAAAATGATGTTTTCTTATACTTTTATTCTCATAAAAATGTGTATTATTTATTTTTGCAATAAATATAGCTACCTAAATAGCAGGACACGTGGCGAGCACACCCGTCAAGATGACGACTAGCATGGGCTGCCACATGATAAGGACGACAAAGAATCCTTGATAACGTAGAAGACTAAGGAACAATATTTGATTGTAACTTAAACTCTTCGATGATGGGACTCATAAAAATGTAACCCTAATGTAACCCCTAACTCTATATAAAGGGGATACCCCCCATTGTGAAAGGGGGCTTAAAAACTAGAGAAACACATACATGTAAACTCTCTCATCATTCTAATGGAACACAACAGCAGCCCCGTGGACGTAGGCCATTCATGGTGGAACCACGTAAATCTTTGTCTCTATTTTATTTATTATCATACATGCATCGTGGTGAATGGGCACCCCCCTACGGGTGAGTTTTTTTTTTTGCTACCACAATTGGCGCTGTCTATGGGAATGACACAGAAAGTCCTTCCTCCTTGTTGATGAGACGAAGATTTACGGTGCGACGCAATGTCTTACACGCACAAAACCTCATAAAGAGCTAAGTTTTTTCTTTCTTTGCCTTTAAATAATATATTTTATGCACACATTTTTTCGTTCTACCGTGATTCTCATACATTTGTATTCATAAATATTGTGTTGAATCCTCATTTATGAATTTTCATAACATTGAGTTTCATATCAAAGAAGTTTTGTTCGAATCCTTAAAAATATGAATTCTTTTGATGTTTTTCTGGGTATACACGTTATTTTCTGGGTTACATCATATATTATATTCCCATATCCCAGATTTTGTGGCAGGAGATAGACGTTAAAAGAGTCCCTCTCTCACAGAGATATTCTTTACAAACATATCCAAATATATTCTTTTAATAAACGTGTTTTCACAAAGATGCACACATTTCGGGCATAGAAGGAGGCCATCAATTTTGGTCTCCATCCACACAATCTTTCACGACAAAAGAGAAATCACAGAAACAAATGATTTTTGATTCCTATCTACGACCTGTGGTCTTCTCGACCTTAATTTGAGGCGTTCATGTAGCTGGGTGTGCACCTACTTGAGGCAAGGGAAAGTTGTTGGAAACTGGCCCGACATG
The DNA here is from genome assembly GCA_949130495.1 of Sambucus nigra. Lineage (NCBI taxonomy): Eukaryota > Viridiplantae > Streptophyta > Magnoliopsida > Dipsacales > Adoxaceae > Sambucus > Sambucus nigra. Next base: position 473,200,392 of record OX422208.1, on the reverse strand, counting down.
ACCATCGCCACCAGAACATGGAGATAACATCCAACATGATTACATAAATCAAACCATCCACGGTTGTCTTCGACCTCGAAAAATTCATTCATCTCGGAATAGATAATGTCACGAGCAAAACCAACAGGGTTATCCTCCGGGTTTGGTCGGCGCTAACCAACCTCAGTTTTTATGGGTCCTCTGCACCTCGTCTTCAGTTATTCTCGACCTTCGACCAACGGAGATGGAGTTTGAACAGTTTCTGACCTACCGACGACCAACAGAGATGGAGTCCAAGAAGTTTGCGACCTATCGGTGACCAACAGAGATGGAGTTCAAGCAGTTTGCAACCTACCGATGACCAACAGAGATGGAGTCCGAATAGTTTATGACCTACCGGTGACCAACATAGATGGAGTCCAAACATTTTATGACCGAACAAAAATTTTCTTTCGGTTTTCTCTTTAGCCATGCCGACCAACTCTCATTTCTCTACGTCAACACTGTGACCTGGGTGACATCGCGAAAAAACCCACAAGTTTCTTTTCACATTTTTTTATCATCTCCGACCTACAACTTGGGGCTACCATTTAGTCAAACACCAATGAGTTTTCTGATCATCTCCGACTACGATCTCCTCTCAGATAAAGGCCGAAAATCGAGCCAAACACAAGAAACCCACACTCTGACGAACTGACATCGGGGAGACAATCCAGAAACTGCAATCTGAAATATGATTCTTCACGTAAAAATGTTCAGCAGCAACGCAGATTTCCCTCTGGGTTTTTGTTTAATCGCGCCTACCAGTTCCTTCTCTCCGACAAATGGTGTCAAGTGATACTTCTATGATATGAAAATCGGTCGAAGACCCAATGTCCACATCGTTAGAGGTCGGAAATAATTATACAAAGCGTCTCACACCTTGGAGGCATTATCGACTCCGCCCCTGCAGGTCGGTGTAAGCGACGAGGATAACATCAATTCAACATGCTTCATGAGTTTCGAACAGGGGTAGAAGCCCTTTGGGGAACATGGATTTTCAGACCTACTTTATTAAAATCAAGTATTTTTTCTTGGATTATAATACCACCCCTTACTTTATCTTAATTCCCAGCTTTATGTGGAAATAAAAATTTGAAACCATCTTGCATTATGTGTTTGGAATTCACACAATTTTGCAAAAATTCTAAATCAAACCTACGTCTTACATTTGAGATATATTTGACTAATTTTTGCACTACTCGGTTCTCTCTAAAAAAAATTTGAGGGACCATGTGACTTTATTACAATTGTTACAACGATTTTAGTTAGCACTTTTTTATGTGACCTTATTACAAATTATTTTGCTCACATAAATAGTGGAGTGCACTTATATAACACTCATGTCATTTATTCGATCATTTAATTTTCAATATTGTCATCTAGCTATTAGTGTCTATACCAATGGATTCATATCATATATACTTTGCAAAAAGAATCATTCTCATGATAAGTTCTATTTGATTTATCCTCAATAGATGGTCGGACAATTTATTAACTTCCACAGGTACAAGATTCAGTCTCCACGGATGCTCGACCATAATCTTAAGCTCTTGGAAATCTTATCAACGCTACGACAGACGCTCGAGCATGCATCGCTCGCTATATCTACTTGTTACTGTACATATTTTTCCCGACGGACTATCTAGGGACCACTTATTTTATTCATGCTCCAACGGATAGTTAAGCACGCTACAACACTTTAGTCCGAAAAAAATCTTCGGAAAAATTATCATTACTCCGACTGATGCTGGGGGTTTATAATTCTTAACCTGAAGGATGGTCAAGCACATTCAAGATATATCTCGACAGATGATCGACAAAATATTTTCATTTATTTAGTCCCGAAGATATCTACCACAAAAGTCTCATTTTATATCCAATGGATGGTTGATCAGGATAATTCTTATATTTAGAAAAGCCCCAATTAATGGATACGCACATCTATTTGTGCATTGTTCGTTTTTGTCTTATAATATTTTATTTTCTCACAAATTATGCTCACGATTTTTATCATCATAAATTTTTTAGGAGGGGCTATCTATACTTTATACTTCACAATTGTTATCTATACATTATACTTCACAATTGTCACTACACAATTTTTTGTGCAAACAAAATTTTTAAACTATGAATTTTTCCTTGGCATGTGGTCGAGCAGATCCATATCGTATATTCCTTGGCTGAATAAATGTATCATGTGATAATTTCAATTTTATTTAGCCTCGACAGATGGTCGAGAAATTTATTGACTTTCATAGGTGCAAGATTCGGTCCCGAAAAGTTCTCGGCCACAATCTTAAGCTCCTGGAAATCTTATTAAGGCTCTGATAAATACTCGAGCAAAAATTATTTGCTATATTTACTCAGTACTGTACAGTTTAGCTCTGACAAACTAGCCACTATTGATCATCTGACTCTATAATTCTTTACCTGAAGGACGATCATGTATATTCAAGGTTCATCTCAACAAATGATCGACAAAATATTTTTATATATTTAGTCCCGAAGATATTTTCCACACATGTCGCATTTTATCCACAACAAATCGTTGGTCAGGATAATTCTTATATTCAGTCCTGACAGATGGTTGTCATAATCGATTAATGATCGACATTGCATTTATTATTGTTATTCAAACCTAATAAATGGTTTGGAAATTTAGTTTTCACTAACACTATAGGATCGTCCGTAATATCTTCTCGGTCCTTTTTACCTTGATGGATGCTCGAGCATGGATCACTCTCGATATCTACCAGATCCTCTACAATTTTTGCCTCGACAGCCATTCAGGCATCATTTATTTAATCTAGAAATCTACTTTTCAGTAACATTACAGGATCGTTTGTAATATCTGCTCGGTCCTTGATATTCTTGCCTCGATGGATGCTCAGGCATCATTTATCTTATCAATGCTCCGACAGATGCCCGAGCTTAGATCGTTCGCAACATTTAATAGATCCTTTGCAATTTTGCCTCGACGGACCCTCAACTTTTATGGATAGTCGGCATTATGTTATCATGTCTCAAGATCCAATGGACAGTTGGTCAATGTAATTATTATTCAATTCAACCTCGATGAATGGGAAGTTAGGAAACCTATATAACAACGGTCCAATAACACATAAAGAAGTATGGAGTGCAATGATCAATTATATTTATCAACAAGAACGAATCTAGCATGTAGGGAGTCACATATCCAAGAAGGTCACAATCAATAGTGGTTTGTAAGGATTGAAGCCGAGCATCACCGGACTTCTCTTTGTCCACTCCAACTAGAGATCTCATAGTTTATGGACGACTCATGTCTTATCTGCATCAACCTGCTTCGTGGCCTAGTAACTTAAGATTTTTGGGCATACCGACCTACGAACTAGGGTTGTCACAACCAAGCACCCAAACATTCTTTCTAATCTTATGTCCAATCATCATCGACCTGCGTCCGAGTTTGCCCCTATGTTATTTCACACGCGACGAACAAAATGTGTTAGTAGCAACACTAGACCACCCTAAATGTATCAACAACATCATCGGATAACCCATAGTGATCGGCAATCACTAGGTAATGAAATTTCTCTTGTCGACATCGAAAGGGCTTCATCAGCACTAAGATATCCACTCTAGATGAACAACGTTTCTTCAACGCCATATCAAATTAACGCATTTATGCAAAAAGATGCTTTGAACTCATATCAATTTCTTCAGATGCACGAGCTATATGGAGTTTTCCACAATATCCAGGAACCACCATGCATGGTCGGCGAACAAGTGTGCCCCGAGGAACGATAAATTGCATGGAGCTATATGGGAAAGATAATCCTTGATTATTTCCAGTTAGACGAATGATCAACGCGATGTACTTTAACACAACAAAGCCCCGAGGATCAGTCTGGAACACTTATCATCTCGGTAATTCATATCGAATACTAGATGGATGGTTGGGCATTATCTTTAGTTTGTCTCCTCTTCACAGACCGATTGGGGGATCCATGGCAATGATGGCACGTAAATATATTCACCGTAACATTTAACGCAAAATAGAAGGGGCCATCTTAGGATGGATACCAACATGGTTAACAGTGGCATTAGTCTTTCAAATGAGTATTAGGACTAATCTTGATTTAATTACAAAAAACTATCTTGCTTGTTTCAATTAAATTAAGGAAGTCCTCCGGTCTTTATCATCTCCAAACACAAATGGCCTCACGAGTTGCCCTGGCAGCAATAAAAGCCCTACGAGGGATCCCTAGGCAAAAAGACAACTCAGGTTGGTCGCCAACTATGTTCGTCGGTCAAAATCCTAAATAGGTGGATGGCACGTAAACCAGGTGCATTTTTTCCATCTTCTTTTCGGCTTGAGGAAGTGTGACGACACAACCTAAAAGGTAAAATAGACGGATATTTACATATAAGGCATTACAAAATGGAAATATGCAAACAAAATTGGTATTACATTGACTTGCGGGAAAGACCTAAGTACAATAAGCGTACTGATTATATATAAAATATTAAAGACCTAATGCAGGGTCTTACCCTGACTAGGTATATGTTCGATCAAGGCTCGACACATAGGCATGTGGTTGGCCTCTCCAATTAGACCATAAGAAAAACTTAATGCAGGGTCTTACCCTGACTAGGTACATGCTCGAGCAAGGCTCGACAAATAGGCCTATGGTCGGCCTCACCAATTGGACCATAAACGATGAAAATACAGGGAGATTCCCTAAACTTGATGCACGCTCGAGAAAGCCTCGGCAAATGAATTTGTAACATGCCTATGGTCGCCCTCATGATTTGGGCCATGCAGTAAAACAAAACAATGAACTACATTTGACCTGATCCCATCAGGGTACGTAGGCAGCTCGACACTCTCGAGTCCAGTTCCCATATCAATTGAACGTATCTCAACTAAAAGCATACATTTAAAACCTTACAAAGGCAAGCAGATCAACCAAAAAAGGCTTAAAAGTTGAACGACAATCTAGTTAACATCAGAAACTACACACGTTTGAAGAGAATACAGACCAACTCCCACCTCATCTCAAAATCAACTCACCTGAACCACGACTTTTAGGGCTATTATGGGGGCCATAAATATACCTACCTAATGAGCGAGACACGTGGTGAGCACACCAGTCAAGATGGTGACATGCATGGGCTCCCATATGATATGGACGACCAAGAGTCCTTGATAAAGTAGAAGACTAAGGAACTGTATTTGATTGTAACTTAAACTCTACAAAGAGGGGACTCATCCAAATGTAACCCTAATGTAGTCCCTAAATCTATATAAAGGGGCCCCCCATTATGAAAGGGGGATTAGAAACTAGAGAAACACATTCATGTAAACTCTCTTATCATTCAAAAGGAACACAGTAGCAGTCCCGTGGACGTAGGCCATTCATGGTCGAACTGCATGAATATTTGTCCCTCTTTTATTTATTATCATATGCATCATGGTGAATGGGAACCCCCCCTACGGGTGAGTTTTTTTTCTACCACAATACACCAAAATGAGATTTTCTTATATTTTTATCCTCATAAAATGTGTATTTTCAGATTTACTAGAAAATGTGCACAAAATATTTTCCTACAATTTGTATTCCGTAAAAATTATCTATTTTGAGTTTACTAGGAACACACCATTAAATCATAATAATCCTACTCTTAATCAACAACAACAATACTACAATATATATCAAGTAGAGTCTCAAATACAATAAGAATAAATTACCGACCTATATGGTCTCTAGGATGGTGGTGGTGATGGTGAAGAGGGTGGCTCCCCCACCTCCAAAGGTGGCCCTAAAGGGAGTCACAAAATGCCCCATGATATAATCTCCAATAAACACCATATGTGCACCTTATTAGTTCAAGAATACCCTCATAATAACCCCCCCCCCCCCCCTCCAAACAAGACTTATATGTATTTTCATAGCTTTATAACATCTTGGAAGAGAAAGGGTGTTCTCTGATGTGAGTGTAATTACTATAACTTAAATAAAATGGAGGTGGAAGGTAATCTAAGATAAATAGGAGGGGAGGCAGTGAGCCTTCACTTCGTGTTTTTCTCCCACGATTCTCTTACACTGTTACATACAAAAAAGAAGTCTTCCAACACATGAAATACTCATCAGATCCATCCAGATCGACCAGCTCTAAGCGTGGCACGTGGTTTGATCCATGGTTCTAAACGTGACAGAAACTCTTGCGTGTCATCCTTGGTCCCTTATAAAATCTTAGGTTTATACCTTTGACATGCAAGACCTAGGAACTCACAAGCTTATACCTGGTCATTTGTATAGCCCCTGGCAAAATCTCAGGTCTGAAACTGACATGAGAAATGATAAATGACTCAAGGATTGACAAATAAGTGAGAGAAGAAGGTTGACTAGTATCATTCAAATGACACAACAAGTTGTTCGAACGATGACAGTTTGTTGTTAGAATGACTCCCTCCCTCTCTCGAATGAGACGGGTAAGTACAGCTAGCTCAGCTTCAACCTTAATTTGTTCCCTCAGTACACAATATATATATATATATATATATATATATATATATATATATATATATATATATAGGGAGAGAGAGAGAGAGACACACACACACACACACACACTAGGGTATGCCCGTGCCTGAAGACACGACGCTAATTGTCGAAAGTCTACGTCGTTGATAGGACCATACGTCGTATTTAATTCCCAACAGATAAATAATTTTTGAAATAACTTGTGGTAAGAACCTATTAGTTTAAAAAAATGGGAAAAGTTTCATTTGTTTAAGTCGTGTTATACGATGTCATGCAACGTTATGCTCATTATTAGTGTTATCAGGTATTATGATTTTAATTGTATTGACACCCCAAAATAATATTGACACCCCAAAATAATATTCTTAGATCTTTTCATTTAACAGTCCCAATAATTTAACATCAAATTGTGTTTGTCTATATGACAACAGCAATCCAAAAAATGCATTTCAGCAAGACAAAGCAACAATTTAACATCAAACTACCGATTCTACTAAATAACATTTATGAATTTAAAAGAACACCTCTTCACAGAGTGTAAATGTACATAAATAACTTGTATGCTTACTGATTCGTGCATAGATAGTCACACAATAACCAATAAGAAAGTTTGGTACAAAACCTATTTCACATTAAGCATCCAACAAATAAAAGCATCAAAACTTCTAAAGCAATGGGAGCAACCAATAGCCAATAGTCAGAATTTTTTAATTCATAACGACAAAAAAATTATTTATAGAGACAATACAAATGAAATAAAAGTGTCGCCTAACTATGACCATAATGATGGTCGATACACTTGTTTAACAAATGCAAGTTACCCTACGTCTTTGGATCACACATCATGCAAACAAAGAATGAAAACACTTATTTAACATTTGTTTAACATTTCTTGTCAGTTGAACACACGTCACATGTAGACTCAGCAAAGATAAATAGGTGGAAACAGAGTTTGTCCGTGTCTGAAGCTCGAAACAACGAGATAAATAATTGCAAAACGGTAAAAAATTTCGAAGTTCGTAATCACAAAACGGCAAAAAAAAATTAAGGATACCCTAAAATGTTTAGAACAAAAAAAAATTAAAAAACATTTAAAAAAAACTAACAAATTTAAACCAAATAATACCCACAAAAGAAATACCCAAAGAAAAATATTGTTTGTAACATATTGAAACCAAATAAGAATTTATTTGTAATAAATAATTATTTTTTAATTAAGAAACTCCACATATTTACCAACAACCATTAAATTAATTAACACAAATTAATAAACTACATTAAATTACAAACACCCATCAATTAACCAACATATATTTACCAAACACCCATAAATACCAATACACATTAAATTAACCAACACACAATAAATTAACCAATACGCAATCGTGTTCTTCAAAAAAACATCCTGCACTGATACAAATACGGTACACCACAAAACCCATCTTTGCCTTATAGCCCCAAGAAGCTCTCTTTGTCTGGTCAGGTGGATCAGGTACCCAAATAATATCAGGAAAGAGAAAAATAAATAGTTAGATATGAGATTCACACCCAAATAAAATTTTTGAAACCAAATGCTAAAAAAAAGAGATAATAGAGAATTTATTTTTAAACCCAAATGAACCAATACCCAGAGTAAATAATTAAACACGTAATACCCAATACCAAAAAATAACTCACGAAAACCCATCATGTTGGGAACCCAAAAGTTGAGGATGGGAACCCAAAATTTGAACACCATAATGGTTCTTTGCCTCCAAAATCAAACATCATTAAATGTATGGAGAATCTCAAAATGGAAATTAATAATGGAGAGTTTAAGTTACATAGATAACATCCCATCCATCCACCCCTGTGAAATTCATAATGGAGAAATCCCTTTACACAATATATTTGTGCTCTTGGGTTTTATCTTATTATTTTTTCTTCAGATCTCTATCCCAATTACCCTTAGATATCTATCTCCATTACCCTTCAGAACCTCTACCTCCCACAACGACATCTCCGTACTTGTCACCGGTGCCGTCGGCTTTGTCGGCACTCACGTCAGTTCCGCCTTATAATGCCGCGATGATGGCATCCTGCCTCATTCGATGACGAACGAACCTGTAAAATGTTTTATCTATTAGATCTAACATATATCTTTGTTAAATTTGTATAATAAAAAACATATAGCTTTGTTAGATCTATAAAATATAAACATTCAAACATATAAATGTTATATCTATAAAATGACAAACCTACAAAATGATGGATAACTCTTGTTCTTGCTGGTTCCGATTTACACCTGGTGAGTATGGGAGGCAAAACAGAACAAAAATTGAATTTAAATTTGTCTCCATTATAAGATCTTAGTGTAAATAAAATAACTAAAAAGAACCCAAGAACGAAAAACAAAGATCCCACGAAATAAGCCCCCAAAAAATGCATTAAATATACAAACAATGTCAAAAAATAGTTATGAAATATACCATTAGAGAGAGAGAGAGAGAGAGAGACATAAATGTATATTACCTCTGAAAAAAATTCGGTCTTCTAAGTTACGACCTTTTCCAACACAAATGTAGTCTCTCTCTCTCTGTACTTGACTTTGCGTGAAGATATCCGATATGGCCTCTATCTCTAGCCAGTTGTAAGTCCCAATAAAAAAATACACATGTCCGAAGGTTTTTACAATTGTCCAATCAAATTTCCACAAAACATTCGAAGTTTTCACAGTTGGCTAAAAAAATGTATTACTAATATAGCCTTTATATTTGAATTATAGTAAAATTTTAGGAGTAAAAAAAGGGGGAAAATAAATTTTAGTAGGTTAAAATTGTAAATGTCATACAAACTATAAAATAAGGTGTGGTGATTTGTAAAGCTTATGGTGTGGGTTCCAATCTCACCCTCAACTTAGTGCCTTGTTGGCTTCCATCTGAACCGTGAAATGTCTTCCCAACTTATAAATAGTGAAAACACCATCGTAACTTATTTTATATATATATAATAGCTAACACGTATATCTCCTTACCTCACATAGGTATATTAAAGCTCAACTCAAACAAAAGTGAGGGAGTTTTATAAACCATCACCCTTTACATGATTCACTAATTTTCTTCTTCAACTCTAATTTATACCTCATTGCATATAATCCGATATTTTCAATTTAAGTCCATAATCAAATGATTTTCTTATACTTATAATCAATTCGTCCTCATACATAATTCATATACAAAATTAATATTTTTTTTTGGGTGGGGTATTACAAACTTCCCTCCTAAGGGAATTTCGTCCTCGAAATTCTTGGTTTGTCACAATTTACACTCTAGCCATCCACGACCAATTTCCATTCCTAGGAATTCTCAACGCCATGGTCTAACCCTAAAGATTTCACTTTATTCAATGACTATTGTTAAACCAATCACAAAAAACCCTAAGGTCTCATGGATAATTCTCAAGTATGACTAATATGTCTATCTAACCAACCCTCAAGGTGATTGATACTCGTCAAATATAGCAATACCAATAATTACTTCAATGACCTAGATCACTCCTACATCAGTATTTATAACCTATGTTTCCTCAATAATATTGGATCACTCCTAGCCTAGGTTCATACAATTTCAACACTTCTCGATACACACATTGAAGATGATCACCCTTTCATTTTCTTCTACCCAACTAATCACTCCTATGAGATCCCTAAGATTTCAAACCAAGTGTAATGGTAACAATGTTCATTAGGTTTCAATATTCATAATACTATCAAGTTATAACTTTGAGGAAGATGAATTAGTCGTAACTAGTTATACCGTTTAACTATCGAAACATGTTATCCTAAGCAATCAAGCAACATATGAAAATTTTATGCGGAAAACGCAAGACGATGCTCACACACAAACTAGTGTAGAACTAGGTGCATCCGAAGAAGAGCGCACTCACATATCGTGATGCATTGGTCACAACAGGCTTAACCTGCATCATTACTGAACTTACGCATTGCCATACCCAAGTAAAAATAAATAAACAACTTCCCATTTCTGGGACTAACAAAGATATAAGAATGCAACAAATTAGTCGGTTGTCAGGCCTAGGGGAAACAATCCAATTCCTATAACAAGGCGGACCACATGACGTACACTTAAAGTCCCTAACTCTTACCAGTACTTATCAAGCATCCTAGCATTTCCACACATCCTGGTTTAGCCTCCTAACCCTGACGAGTTCAACTCAAGAATCATATGTCCATGCCGAATGGTGGAAGAGAAGAACAAACTTCCTTCGGGAAGCTGAAAATGCTAGTCTTCCCTCCTTAGGACTAATGCTACCCATCCTCACTAGTAATCTTTACTATCCTATGTCAAGGCAAAGTTACTTCTCTTGAAATTTGTCATTAGTTACCGACCAATCATAACCAGGCCTCCAAAATTCTTAACTTGCGATAACTAGCCTCAATTTCTGTGACCATTCTCCTCAAGTGAAACATAACGCTCATATAGTTTCAAACATGAACCATTACCACAACTCTTAGAAATGCCTACATGATACCAAACCATAATAATTTTAATGAAATCTCAACTTTCAAGCATTACTTAGGCCTAATGATTTCCTTCAACAGAGCCATTAATAACCCTACAGGTAGAACATTTAGGTCATATAATTATGGCTAACACTTCATCCTGAGTCCCAGGTGCACTACGTAGCATTGATCAATCTTATTTTTTCAAAATTTTCCTCGAGGTAAATATCATGACACAAGCTTATAAATAAAAGTCGTAGCACTAACTCCAAGGTACTGCCACAAATCGACACGATCTAACCATACTACACTCATTAATGGTCCACCACTACTTATGTAAACTTCGATACAACAATGGCTCCAAATGTTCATATGTGACAAAATCAAAGTCAATTATTTCTCCAAACAACATACACATCTATTACAAGAAACCACAAGTCATACCATGACCTATGATACACAACCTCGCATTTTAATCACTACGAAATGTACACCACTAAATAAACCTTGATGTAATAATAAATCCCAAATGCAATACATGGCACTCAACCCTAAATTCACATGGCACTCAACTACGAAATGTACACCACTAAATAAACATTGATTATAATTTGATAAAGGACTGATCACCCGGTATTTAGGATCTGTATGGCTTATTTCATTTCCATCATCTAGGAATCCTAATATCATAACTAGAATCCCCCATATTCATTTCTAATTGCAACTTAACGCCCCCTAAACTCAAGGAGGGAAAGCTGTCAAATTCTGCATAAATCGAATCGATTCGCGCCAATTACGAATCGATTCAGACCAGCGAATCGATTCGGACCAAATCTGAATCAATTCAAAAAAGGTTCTTCAAAGGCGAATTGATTCGGTTTAAATCCGAATCGATTCGGCCTGAAAGAGTCCCCCAGATCTCCTTATGTGAATCGATTTAGTCTAGACCCGAATCGATTCACCCTGCTCGGGGCTCACAGTTTGGGAGATTTCATCTTCTCCAACAATCCAAAATAACATCCTAACCTCCATTGGTGTGGTTTCTAATATCAACCAACAACTCTATGATCATCCTAACACTAACTTATAACTAACACGTAAATTAATTTGTGGTATTAATCCATTTCTTTTAGATTTAAACCTTAAAACCCTAGTTTATCATTTCTCCCATTTCTAACCATTTTTACACTCCATTATCATGGATTTAACACAAGAAGTCATTTAAAGTTTACACTACTTCAATATGTAAACTCATAATCAAATTCCCCAAATTTATTTTAAGGGATCTAACCCAAAATTGTATAATTTACCAATTATGATATGAGATGTACACACTAAATTAAATAAAGCAAGTATGCACTTGAGTGGAGGATAAAATCCGACGACCTCGAGTCGAATCCCCCGGAGATTGTCCATAAATACCCTTTTTCTTCTCCCTTTCTTCCTTTCTCTTTTCTCCTCTTTCTTTCTTTCTCTTTCTCTCTCTCTTTTTTGCCTTATAAAGAGAGAAATAAGGGTTTATCCCTTATAAACCCATAAATGACTCGTTTACTTAATTGTGAGTCCCTACTAGTTAAAAAAATCCCTGAAACCTAAACACTACTCCCGGATACTCTATTCTGACTATGTCGGCCATTTCAAAACGAACCGTACACTCGAAATCTCCATCCGAGTCACTTAACCAAAATTCACTAATTAAGCCCAACTATTCTCAATGCGGGTTTTCCAATTAAAATATTATCATTTATCTCTTTACCCAACTGTGACATGTAATTAAAATAATTCAACTTACTTACTTAGTCACAAAAGTAAATATAACACACGCCGGTAAACGTCTAACGCTTATTAATCCAGAATTTACTATTCACTAAAATTCCTCAAATTACCAAATTACGCCCACTTATGTAATTTAAATATCCATAAAAGTGTGGGGTATTACAGGGAGGAGACGTATTGCCCCAAAGAAACATCCACCATCCAGTCACCCAACTAATTTGATAGTCAATCATATTCAGAGGAACTCCCCAGAGTGGTTGGGAGACTAAGCAGATGATCAAAATTTGATTGATTAGTCCCACGTTGCAACCGCTGTCAAGTATTAGTGACCTCACGCAATTTCTCCCAAGGAAGTGTATCAAGTAGGTCCGCCACTAGGAGATCATATCGCTCTAATCGAGCAGACTTTGCAGGAACAGAGTTCAACCAAAAGCCAAGGACAAGTGAAGCCGATGAAGGTGGTACCTAAGGAGGTAACCAATCGTGGAAGGGATCTATGCAGTGCCTAGAACACCTCCTTGGCAAAATGGCCAAAATCAAGGAACCCCCTTTAGTACGATTTCACGAAAGGATCCCCCTTTGCCTCTTCTTTCCTGGAGTACCCCACTCTGGTGAAGTTCAAGCCTCCAGTTATCACCCCAAAACATGATGGGGAAATAGATCCCGTTTTGCATATCGAATAATAACAAGATGCTACAGATATTTATTATGTCCCAAACGAGATGAGGCGTCGACCATTCTCCAATACCATAACTGGCTCTGCCTAAATCATGTACAATATCCTCCTTAGGGGGAAGATCAAGAATTTTCAGCATCTTGCCCACCTATTTGTTAGTAATTTCTTCTTTGGCGCCAAGACACGGGAATAAGTTACCTATCTGCTCGGCGTTCGCCAAAGGGCAGATGAGAGAATCTGTAACTATATCACCCGGTTCAATACTAAAAAGATACAGGTAGTAGATTACAATGAGACAACTGCCATTACAACCTTGATAAGTGGGTTGAGATTGGGAAAAATGTTCTGGGCATTAGCCAAGGAGCTTCCCAAGACTATGACTGAGCTTCTAGAAAAAGCAAGAAAAATCATGAACGCCAAAGAGGAGATAACGACCAAAGAATTTGACGGATCGAACCCCTCAGCCAACAAGAGAAATGGAAAGAAGGAGTAAAAGGATATAAAGGGTGACAAGATAAGTAAGTAAGAGGAGTACATGCCCCTGATAGTTGGAGTCCACCACATTCTAGAGGAAATTTGAGAAATCAAAGACCTATGATGGTCGAGAAATCTGAAAATGTCGACGAATAAGAGGGATAGAAGCCAGTATTGCAAATTCCACAAGGATCATAGTCATAATATTGACAATTGGATATATCGGAAGAATGAGATCACAGGTTTAATCAGGAGGGGAAAGCTATTTAAGTATGTGGATGGCGGTGGCCGATCAAATCCTGAAAAAGGCAAAGGTAGGAGACGGTTGATAAGAAAAGGGCAAGCTATGATGACTTGGATGACAATTAGGATCTTCCTAAAAAACCCAAAGAGCCCATACACGAAGTCATCATGATAGCCTTCGACTATGATTTCAATGCGGGAGTTAGAGCTAGTGGAGAAGAAAACACCGCAGAATGGAAAGCGAATCTCAACGAGGCCTAGTCTTATGAGAAATCACAAGTAAACCTGACGGTGAGCTCAGATAAGCATCCGTGCAAGTTGAGACAGGACAAGTTAACTGTAGGCTTCTCAAAGGATGACATGTCGGGGGTATTATACCCCCCGACGATCTCTGGTCATCGTAATGGCCATCCAAGAAGTATGAGTAGCCAAGATTCTAGTGGATAATAGAAGTTATACATAGGTAATTTTCTATAACTTTTATAAGGAGTTAAAGCTTGAGGACTTAAAATTCATGCCTTACCATCAACCTTTGATCGAGTTTCGAAGAATAAGGGTGTACCCCTAAGAATGGTAGAACTAGAAGTTATGGTCGACATCTGGATAATCAACTGAATAGAGAAAATACGGTTCTTTATCCTTGATAAGAACGTGCTTTCATCCTATAATATTATCTTTAAAAGGACCAGCCTGAAGAAATTCAAAGTCATCCCATCTACTGTTCACTAATAGTTGAAGTTTCCAGCTCACTTTGGAATGGGTGTTGTCAATGGAAATCAAAAGGTGGCGTGTGAATGCTATTTTATTTAGATAAACCAGGAAAAATGAAAGAAGTTAATGACCACCTACCATATCGAGATCATCGATCCCTGAAATAAAGTAAAATTGATCAAGGGGCAGCCTACTGAAGAAATCGAGAGAGTTTTACTTAACGATAGCCAACCAGGGCAAACAGTACAGATCAGGTTATCCTTAGATCCTCTTCTAAGGTAATAGCTTATCAAATTTATCTGACTACGTAAAATTGTGTTCTCTTGGAGCCACGAGGACATTCCAGGGATAGATCCCGACTTTATGTGCCACGAATTAAACATGATGTAAGGGAAAATCCAGTCAAACAAAAATGGAGAATTTTTTCATGACAACAAGAACCTCATTGTTTCGGAGGAAGTTCTCAAACTGAAGAAAGATAACTTCATCCACGAAGTCATGTACCTGGAATGGCTGGCTAAAATAGTCATGTAATACCCCGTACTTTTGGCTATATTTATTTTTGGGATTAATTAATTAAATGTGAATTATTTGGAAATTAATCCGGGTTAAAAATACTAACGAGATGCGAGTTGGTATTTGATTATGTGCATATATGATTATATATGAATTTGGAATTATGAAATTTGTCGTGAGATTTATATACGACATTTTAGAAATTTTATTGAGACGCGTGTGACCGCCGCGTCATGGTATATTATGTTAATTATAAAAGTGATTTTTATTTCTATTATCCGTATGGTCGTTTTGAGTGCGCCAACGCGTCCGGAAGGGTAGAGATAGTCAGAAAGCACTAGCCGGGGGTATAGTTTGGGTCCCGGGGTATTTTTAGGCCGTACCGGCAATATAAAGGGTATTTTGGTAATTTCGTATTTTTAGGAATTAAAAATGACGAAAATTAGAGATGTAAATCTGATGTGGATTAAACCCACAAAACCCACTAACCTACCCATATTAACCTAGAAGGCTACGTAGGTTATTAGAAGAGTTTTCTAAGTTCCCCAAATCAAACCCTAGCCACCATTGGAGAAGAAGCTTGGAGAGAAGAAATTCTGCAGAAAAGCTCTATCAAACCATCATCCAAACTCAGAGACAACCAAGGCAAGTGACTTTATTCCATTTAATTTCAGAGAATGTCCTTTCCATGTTAGAAATTGAAGAATTTTAATTGTTCTTGAAAGTCGAATGAAAACCCATGTTAATTGAATTTAGAACTTGAATATTGAGGAAAAATCGCATGTAGAATTACATAGAGATGATTATTCTGATATTAATGTATGTTGGTTGTAACAAAAATGGATTTAATTTGGGGATTTGATGATGATAAAGATCTAGGGTTCATGTTCTTATAAAAATTGGGGAAAAATATAGAATCTTGTGATTTAATGATGTATAGGGTGCAATAGAGCCTTAAAAGATGTTAGTTATGACCTTAGCATGTTTTAGGATGATTAGGGAACTTAAAACATTGTTGGGACGAACTTTGGAGAAGATTCGAGGAGTAGAAATGGAGGGAAAACGTAACTAAGAAGATCTGGGACGAAACTGGCAGGTCGTTAGAAGCCCCTACCCAGGTCATTCGAACGAACTCGTTCGAACGAGCTTCTGACGAGTTGACCAGTCACTGCTAACGAGAAGGGATTTCGTTCGATATCTCGTTCGAATGAGATATCGTTAGAAGGTACAGTTCGTTCGAACGAACTAGAATCTCGTTCGAACGAGACTTCTAACGAGTTGATAGTGGAATCTCGTTCGAACAGTCTCGTTCGAACGAGACTTCTAACGAGTTGACAGTTTGGTCCTTTTTGGACTGTTTTGATTTTTGGAGTCCCGTAAACTTGTTCGAGGATATAGATAACATTCCGATGATGATGTAATGATAGAATTGGGACTTTTGGGTATTGATGAGAAGGAAATTAGATACGAGAGTTATATTAAATGGACGGTTTGGGTTGAGACGTGAGTGTCTACTACGACGTGAGAATGAATTATGGCGCGTATAATTACAAACCGGAATAATATAAGTTGTAGATATTATAAGTTGGTACGAGAATGCGATATGTACTACGATTAAACTACGGGATTACTAAGACGTGTGTTTACTTAGTATTGGTATATGAATTGTGTGTATGACATACCTACCATACTTGCTATCACGGGAGGTTTGCATTCGCTTAGGGCCCTCTAATCCTTGTGTTGCCCGGATTTAGACTGGTTACCTTGATTAACATAGGTCAAAGAAAGACTTATTGGGATATTAATAAGTCCGCTGATCGTGGGAGCGTAGGTATGTGCGTGATCCATGTGATGTGACTGTGTTCGCCTCCACTATTTGTGATTTGTGTTATCTGAACTATTCTTGAGAGATTCGGAATATGTGATCCTTATGTACGTGATGTACCGGGATGGATAGCAGAGTATGTGTGCACCACAGCTTCGTTCTCGGGGTGCTTGTATTGTATATTTATGATGTGAATAATATACACTTAATTAATGAGAACCTTCATGTTATTGTTGTGAATATAATTACAATATTGTTTCGAGAAACATAACGAGTTAGCTGATAGTAATATATTGCATATTGAGCATCTGAGTTTGCGTTAAACCCCCACTTAATTACGAGCGTTATTATGTTAATAGAACCGAGTAATAAGGGTAAGACCTATGATAGTCTAGCTAGATATGTTGTCACTTAGCTAGTAGTTTGTATCACTCTAGATGGGTACTTACGTTAGGAGTGCACAGTTAGACGAGAGGTGAGAATATCATGTGAGTGCACGTCCTAACATGTACTTTGCATTTAATGTTTTAAATGTTTTTAAAGCACTTGCAGGTTTTTAAAATATAACTCCACATTCGGGCTCTGACCCGTTTGCTTTTCAATTCTATTTTCTTTGTAAAACCATTTTAGGCGCCCAGCCACAAGGACACCATGCGTAGGATATTCGTTCAGGTGACGAGCTGTAGCTGTTTGTGGAAGCTACAGGGATTTGCTTGTAGACGCCTCTATCACTTGGATTCCAAATTCATTATCTATCAGTTGTAGGGCATGTTGCCCATTTCTATTAGAGTTACATTTCCATTTTAGTTTCAGACTTTGGTTTGTATTGTTTTAGTATTCGGTTATTTATTTCAGTTGTGGGATTATAGTGAGGAGTTTTCCTCCAGACTTTATTTACGTTATGTGATGTTCATTCTATTTACTTTAGTATGGTGAATGGCGTTATTATTCGTTATTACACTTGTTTCATGTTAATCAGACTTTAATTAAAATTTGGCACTTACTTTTTAAATACTAGGTGGTTAGTAATCTTTAAAATGTTTTCGACAGTGATGCTATTAACTGGACCAACTTCACATTTTGAATTAATTTAATAAAGGAGTAGCTACCCGGTATTTAATTAGTCGGGGTGTCACAGGTGGTATCAGAGCATTAGGTTCTAGTGTCCTTTAGGATCTGATGGCTTATTATGTTTCCGCTTAGTTTCTTTGATATAGAGCCCTATACTTTAGGACTGTTGTACTCTCTTTGTGTATGCTTCGTTCTTCCACTTTATTAAGTTTATAACAACAAACTTATAAACTTTGTTCTTATTTCAGATGCCTCCACGACGTGCACGACGAGTTCCCAGGGATGCAACGCCCGAACCCCAGCCCCCTCCAGTTCAGGGCATGATGAACGCCGCTGAGGTTGCATTTACAGTAGCCCAAGCGGTAAATGCCGCCATTGCCGTTGTTCAGCAGACACCACCTCAGGCGCCGGTTGCCGCGCCAGTACAGGCTAATGCATTCCCGTCTACTTGGGAACGTGTACGTGATGCTTTTCAGAAAGCGCATCCGCCAGAGTTTGCAGGTAGCTCAGATGTGGTAGTCTCGAACCAATGGAGGAAGGACATGCAGAGGCACTTGAGGATGTATGAGTGCACGGATGTTCAGAAGCAGGTGCTAGCTACTTTCAAGCTAGTTGGATCTGCACTACAGTGGTGGGAGTCTATTACCACCATGGAGGAGAGGGATACTCTCACGATTCAGGAGTTCTGGGTGCGGTTTGACCGCAAGTACTTTCCGTCGGCTGTTCATACGGAAATGAGGAGGAAGCTGATGAATCTGAGGCAGGAGGGAAAGACTATGGCCGAGTATGAGGCCGAGTTCACGAATCTGTTGAACATCGTTCTAGACGAGATACCAACAGAGAAGAAGAAAATTGAGAAGTTCACCGACGGGTTGACTTGGAGGATCCGTCAGCATCTGCTAGGGAACCTATCATTGGCCACTTATTCTGATGTGGTTAACGCTGCATTGTTACACTGCCAAGACCACCGTTTTCATATGGCCGAGGGCAAGAGGTCGGGGGAGTCTAGCCATCAGGGCAGGACTCGAGGACATGGTGCCAGCGGGGCACAATCTTCTCAGGGGCAGAGACAGAATGAGCAGGGCTCCCAGCAGGGGGATAATAAGAGGTTCCGGTCAGGGAACTACAGACAGGGACAGGGGGGTTTTCGTCAGGGCCATCAGGGTCCAAACGGCCATCAGGGCCAACAAGGGCAGAATGGGCAGCAGTTTCACCAGGGCCAGCAGGGCCAAGGAAGGAACGGTAACGACCACCAGGGCCGGGGACAGCAGGGGCAGAGAGGAGGGAACTTCCCAGGGAAGTGCTTTGTTTGTGGCAAGACTGGCCATAAACGACAGGATTGTCCTGATAGGGGCAGGGCCCCACAGCAGCAGCAGCAGGGTTCTCGCCAGGAGCCATAGAGGCCTATGTTTCCCTCCGCTCTTCCCGCACCGCCATAGATGGAAGCATTGCCGCCCATTCCAGCAGTCCCAGCCCAGCAGGGGCAGCTACAGTATGGACGTGTCTACAACGTCCACCAGGCTGCAGTTCCACAGGCACCGCCCGCGATTGAGGGTATGTTTCCTATCCATGGCACTATGGGTCGGGTATTATTTGATACGGGTGCTACACATTGTTTTATAGCTACACACTTCGCGAAGGCTTTAGGATTGTTAGCTACGGCAGAGAGCATAGTGACGTGTGTCGACTCACCATTGGGGAGTGGGTCACTTATTTTCTTTATATGCCGGGGAGTGGGGGTAGAGATTGGTGGTTTGGTATTACCAGCAGACATGTTAGTGTTAGACATGCATGTTCACGATGTGATTATCGGTATGGATTGGCTCGTAGCTTATAGGTCCATGATTGATTGCTTCAGCGGGAGCATTGTTTTTGCCATTCCGGGGCAAGAGATGTTTGTAGTGGCGATGCCTCGCCCAGAGGGAGGATTGACCGCCCATCTGTATTACATTGAGGAGGATACCTCTAAGGAGGTACTGACTCCTTTAGATTCTATCCCAGTAGTCAGGAAGTATGCAGATGTGTTTCAGGAGATACCAGGCTTACCCCCCCAGTCGAGAGATAGACTTTGTTATAGATTTGCTACCGGGTACGAGACCTATAGCACCCGCACCGTACCGTATGGCTCCAGCTGAGATGAGGGAGTTACGGGATCAGATAGAGCAGCTGTTAGGTCATAGCTTTATTCGCAGGAGTACCTCACCTTGGGGCGCTCCAGTTTTGTTTGTGAAGAAGAGGGACGGTTCACTGAGATTGTGTGTGGACTACCGAGAGTTAAATAAGGTCACGATACGGAATAAGTATCTGTTGCCTCGAATCGATGACTTATTCGACCGGTTGAGAGGAGCTTCTTTCTTCACCAAGATTGACTTGAGATCGGGATACCATCAGTTGCGTATCAGGGAGGAGGATGTCTCGAAGACTGCGTTCTTGTCGAGATATGGTTCTTACGAGTTTCGGGTTATGCCTTTCGGTTTGACCAACGCTCCAGCTGTGTTTATGGACTTGATGAACAGAGTGTTCAGGGATTTTCTAGACCAGTTTGTCATTGTCTTCATTGATGATATTCTGGTTTACTCCCAGAAAGAGGAGGAGCACGCCGAGCATTTGAGGCAAGTTCTGCAGACACTTCGTCAGAACGAGTTGTATGCAAAATATGAGAAGTGCGGGTTTTGGCTGAAGGAAGTCCAGTTTTTGGGGCATATCATTTCCGACTGGGGAATATCTGTTGATCCGGGGAAAGTATCAACGATGAGGGAGTGGGGACAGCCCACGAACGATGAGGGAGTGGGGACAGCCCACGACACCGACTGAGATTCGTAGTTTCTTGGGACTAGCAGGATACTACATGAGGTTTATTCGGGGCTTCTCAGAGATAGCAAGTCCTTTGACACATCTGACTCGTAAGGGTGTGCCATACATCTGGAGTGATGCCTGTCAGTTGGCATTCGATGAATTGAAGGACAAATTGACCTCAGCACCTGTGTTAGCATTGCCGAGACCGGGAGTTGAGTATTTGGTTTACATCGATGCGTCTTTGCAAGGACTGGGAGGTGTATTGCAGTAGGAGAGACAGGCCATAGCTTATGCTTCCCGTAAGCTTAAGCCTCATGAGAAGAATTACCCCACGCATGATTTGGAGTTGGCGGCACTGGTATTTGCCCTACGGATTTGGAGGCACTATCTTTCGGGAGAGAAGTTCCAACTGTTCACAGGCCACAAGTCCCTACAGTACCTATTCACGCAGAAGGAATTGAATATGCGGCAGCGTAGGTGGCTTGAGTTTGTGAAGGACTACCAGTTCGACATCCAGTATCACCCAGGTAAGGCTAACGTGGTAGCAGACGCGTTGAGCCGTAGGCCAGCAGATGAGGTGGCAGAGGTGTGGAAGGCTAAGTGGAAGGAATTGGGACACCAGGATGCAGTGGCCCGCTCCTTCATGTCTGTGATGACCGTTACACTGCAGATTGTCACGAAGGTAGTACGGGCACAGGCCAATGACTCGTTCTGTCAGAAGCAGATAGTTCGATTACTAGCAGAGGGAGCCTAGTCCTATACCGTTAGCTCAGATGGGGGATTACGCTTCAATGGGAGATTGGTAGTTCCGGAAGGGGAGGAATTGCGACACGATGTGATGGCAGAGTCGCACGGCTCACGGTTCGCGGTACATCCCGGTGGGGACAAAATGTACCAAGACATGAGATGCCAGTATTGGTGGAGTGGTATGAAGAGAGATATCGCTGAGTTTGTTTCGAAATGCGCCACTTGTCAGCTTGTAAAAGTGGATCATCAGAGACCGGCAGGATTGCTACAGCCGTTGGAGGTCCCGGTGTGGATGTGGGAGAGCATATCCATGGACTTTATTACGGGGTTGCCTACGTCGCAGAGGGGTCACGACTCCGTTTGGGTAATTGTGGACAGATTATCCAAGGTCGCTCACTTTTTACCCGTTAGGACTGATTACACTACGGGACAGTATGTCCAGCTCTTCATTTCAGAGATTGTGAGACTTCACGGTGTGCCCCTAAATATCGTGTCTGACAGAGACAAGATATTTATTTCGAGGTTTTAGGAGAGTTTCCAGGAGGCCATGGGCACGGAATTGCGGTTGAGTACGGCATATCATCCGCAGACTGATGGGCAGACTGAGCGCACAAATCAGATGTTGGAGGACATGCTACACATGTGCATTATTGACTTTGGGGGTGGATGGGAACAATACCTTCCACTGGTGGAGTTTGCTTACAACAACTCCTATCTATTCACTATTGGCATGGATCCGTTTGAGGCATTGTACGGTAGGCCTTGTCGTTCCCCAGCATGTTGGTTAGAGGTGGGGGACAACAAACTGCTTGGGCCGGAAGTGATTCAGGATACTTCAGCAAGGATTGAGTTGATTCGGAGTTGCATTCGGGTAGCTCAAGACAGGCAGAAGAGCTATGCTGATGCGAAGAGGTTTTTCAGATAATTCCAAGTGGGGGACCAAGTTTTGCTCAAAGTATCTCCTATGAAGGATATTATGCGTTTCGGGAAGAAGGGGAAGTTGGCACCAAGGTATGTGGGATCGTTTCCTATTATTGAGCGGATCGGACCGGTTGCGTATAGACTTGGACTACCGGAACACTTGCATCGGATTCACGACGTGTTCCATATTTCCTCGCTGAGGAAATACCTTAGAGATAATTTGGCTCATTCTCACATTGCTGTGGAGGACATCGATCTCCAACCGGATAGCTCCTACGAGGAGGGGCCAATTGCTATTTTGGACCGAAGCGAGAGGAAACTGCGGTCAAAGATAGTCCCGTTAGTGCGTGTTCAGTGGCGACATCACAATGTCGAGGAGTCCACATGGGAGCGCGAGGATGAGATGCGCGAACGTTATCCAGAGCTGTTTTTAGCAGGTACTTTCTAGTTTCGAATTTCGGGACGAAATTCAGTTATTAGGGGGGAAGTATGTAATACCCCGTACTTTTGACTATATTTATTTTTGGGAATAATTAATTAAATGCGTATTAATTGATAATTAATCCGGGTTATAAATACTAATGTGATGCGAATTGGTATTTGATTATGTGCATATATGATTATATATGAATTTGGAATTATGAAATTTGTCGTGAGATTTATATACGTCATTTTAGAAATTTTGTTGAGATGCATGTGACCGCCGCGTCATGGTATATTATGTTAATTATAAAAGTGATTTTTATTTCTATTATCCGTATGGTCGTTTTGAGTGCGCCATCGTGTCCGGAAGGGTAGAGATAGTCAGAAAACACTAGCCGGGGGTATAGTTTGGGTCCCGGGGTATTTTTAGGTCGTACCGGCAATATAAAGGGTATTTTGGTAATTTCGTATTTTTAGGAATTAAAAATGACGAAAATTAGAGATGTAAATCTGATGTGGATTAAACCCACAAAACCCACTAACCTACCCATATTAACCTAGAAGGCTACGTAGGTTATTAGAAGAGTTTTCTAAGTTCCCCAAATCAAACCCTAGCCACCTTAAGCCACCATTGGAGAGAAGAAATTCTGCAGAAAAGCTCTATCAAACCATCATCCAAACTCAGAGACAACCAAGGCAAGTGACTTTATTCCATTTAATTTCAGAGAATGTCCTTTCCATTATAGAAATTGAAGAATTTTAATTGTTCTTGAAAGTCGAATGAAAACCCATGTTAATTGAATTTAGAACTTGAATATTGAGCACAAATCGCATGTAGAATTACATAGAGATGATTATTCTGATATTAATGTATGTTGGTTGTAACAAAATCAGATTTAATTCGGGGATTTGATGATGATAAAGATCTAGGGTTCATGTTCTTATAAAAATTAGGGAAAAATAGAGAATCTTGTGATTTAATGATGTATAGGGTGCAATAGAGCCTTAAAAGATGTTAGTTATGACCTTAGCATGTTTTAGGATGATTAGGGAACTTAAAACATTGTTGGGACGAACTTTGGAGAAGATTTGAGGAGTAGAAATGGAGGAAAAACGTAACTAAGAAGATCTGGGACGAAACTGGCAGGTCATTAGAAGCCCCTACCCAGGTCGTTCGAATGAACTCGTTCGAACGAGCTTCTGACGAGTTGACCAGTCACTGCTAACGAGAAGGGATTTCGTTCGATATCTCGTTCGAACGAGATATCGTTAGAAGATACAGTTCGTTCGAACGAACTGGAATCTCGTTCGAACGAGACTTCTAACGAGTTGATAGTGGAATCTCGTTCGAACGAGACTTCTAACGAGTTGACAGTTTGGTCCTTTTTGGACTGTTTTGATTTTTGGAGTCCCGTAAACTTGTTCGAGGATATAGATAACATTCCGATGATGATGTAATGATAAAATTGGGACTTTTGGGTATTTATGAGAAGGAAATTAGATACGAGAGTTATATTAAATGGACGGTTTGGGTTGAGATGTGAGTGTCTACTACGACGTGAGAATGAATTATGGCGCGTATAATTACAAACCGGAATAATATAAGTTGTAGATATTATAAGTTGGTACGAGAATGCGATATGTACTACGATTAAACTACGGGATTACTAAGACGTGTGTTTACTTAGTATTGGTATATGAATTGTGTGTATGACATACCTACCATACTTACTATCACGGGAGGTTTGCATTCGCTTAGGGCCCTCTAATCCTTGTGTTGCCCGGATTTAGACTGGTTACCTTGATGAACATAGGTCAAAGAAAGACTTATTGGGATATTAATAAGTCCGCTGATCGTGGGAGCGTAGGTATGTGCGTGATCCATGTGATGTGACTGTGTTCGCCTCCACTATTTGTGATTTGTGTTATCTGAACTATTCTTGAGAGATTCGGAATATGTGATCCTTATGTTTGTGATGTACCGGGATGGATAGCAGAGTATGTGTGCACCACAGCTTCGTTCTCGGGGTGCTTGTATTGTATATTTATGATGTGAATAATATACACTTAATTAATGAGAACCTTCATGTTATTGTTGTGAATATAATTACAATATTGTTTCGAGAAACATAACGAGTTAGCTGATAGTAATATATTGCATATTGAGCATCTGAGTTTGTGTTAAACCCCCACTTAATTACGAGCGTTATTATGTTAATAGAACCGAGTAATAAGGGTAAGACCTATGATAGTCTAGCTAGATATGTGGTCACTTAGCTAGTAGTTTGTATCACTCTAGATGGGTACTTACGTTAGGAGTGCACAGTTAGACGAGAGGTGAGAATATCATGTGAGTGCACGTCCTAACATGTACTTTGCATTTAATGTTTTAAATGTTTTTAAAGCACTTGCAGGTTTTTAAAATATAACTCCACATTCGGGCTCTGACCCGTTTGCTTTTCAATTCTATTTTCTTTGTAAAACCATTTTAGGTGCCCAGCCACAAGGACACCATGCGTAGGATATTCGTTCAGGTGACGAGCTGTAGCTGTTTGTGGAAGCTACAGGGATTTGATTGTAGACGCCTCTATCACTTGGATTCCAGATTCATTATCTATCAGTTGTAGGGCATGTTGCCCATTTCTATTAGAGTTACATTTCCATTTCAGTTTCAGACTTTGGTTTGTATTGTTTTAGTATTCGGTTATTTATTTCAGTTGTGGGATTGTAGTGAGGAGTTTTCCTCCAGACTTTATTTACGTTATGTGATGTTCATTCTATTTACTTCAGTATGGTGAATGGCGTTATTATTCATTATTACACTTGTTGCATGTTAATCAGACTTTAATTAAAATTTAGCACTTACTTTTTAAATACTAGGTGGTTAGTAATCTTTAAAATGTTTTCGACAGTGATGCTATTAACTGGACCAACTTGACATTTTGAATTAATTTAATAAAGGAGTAGCTACCCGGTATTTAATTAGTCGGGGTGTCACAAGTCATGGTGCAAAACAAAAATGACAAGTGTAGGATGTGCATCGATTTTACCAAACTGAACAAAGCAACCGGAAAGTTTATTCCCCGCTACCGTGGATTGACAAACTTGTCAATTCCATAGTAGGCCAAGAACTCTTGAGTTTCATGGACCCATATTTCAGTTACAACCAGATCAGGATAAAGACCTCTGATAGAGAAAAAACATCCTTTATAACTTATTAAGGTACCTAATGCTATAATATTATGCCGTTTGTGTAATACCCCGTACTTTTGACTATATTTATTTTTGGGAATAATTAATTAAATGCGTATTATTTGATAAATAATCCAGGTTATAAATACTAATGTGATGCGAATTGGTATTTGATTATGTGCATATATGATTATATATGTACTTGGTATTATAAAATTTGTCGTGAGATTTAGATACGGCATTTTAGAAATTTTGTTGAGACGCGTGGGACCGCCGCGTCACGGTATAATATTTTGATAATAAAAGTGAATTTAAAATCTATAATCCGTATGGTCATTTCGAGTGCGCCAACGCGTCCGGAAGGGTCGAGATAGTTAGAAAACACTAGTCGGGGGTATAGTTTGGGTTCCGGGGTATTTTTAGGCCATACCGGTAACTTAAAGGGTATTTTGGTAATTTTACATTTTTAGGAATTAAAAGTGACGAAAATTAGAGATGTAAATCTGATGTGGATTAAACCCATTAAGCCCATTAACCAACCCATATTAACCTAGAAGGCTACGTAGGTTGTCATTTAGGTTTTCTAAGTTTCCCCAAATCAAAACCCTAGCCACCTTAAGCCACCATTGGAGAAGAGCTTGGAGAGAGAGGAATTTCTGCAGAAAACTTCATCTAATCTACACCAAACTCAGAGACAACGAAGGCAAGTGACTTTATTCCATTTAATTTCTGAGAATGTCTTTTCCATGTTAGAAAATTCGGATTTATGGTTTGTTCTTGATAAAATATGAAAACCCATGTAGTTTAGATCATAGAACTTGTGAAGAGAATTGCATGTAGAATAGTTGGGAAACAATTAATCTGATGTTAATACATGTTTGGGTGAAAGAAAAACGAATTAAATTCTGGAATTTGATGTTGATATATATCTAGGGTTCATGTTCTTGATGATATTGGGGAAAAGTATAAAATCTTGGGATTTAATGATGTTTAGGATGCCTTATTGCCTTAAAAGACGTTAGTTTATGACCTAAGCATGTTTTAGTATGATTAGAGGACTTAAATCATTGTTAGAACGAACTTTGGAGAAGGATTGAAGTGATAAAAATGGTGAAAAAACGAGATGGGAAAATTCTGGGCCGAAGCTGGAAGCTCGTTAGAAGCAGCCCCCAGGTCGTTCGAACGAACTCGTTCGAACGAGCTTCTAACGAGTTGATCAGTCGTTACTAACGAGTAGTGATCTCGTTCGATATCTCGTTCGAACGAGATATCGTTAGAAGGGACAGTTCGTTCGAACGAACTGGATCTCGTTCGAACAGCCTCGTTCGAACGAGACTTCTAACGACCTGACAGTCCAAACTCGTTCGAAGTCTCGTTCGAACGAGACTTCTAACGAGTTGACAGTTTGGTCCTTTTTGGACTGTTTTGACTTTTTGGAGTCCCGTAATCTTGTTCGAGAATATAGATGACCTTCCTCTATTGATGTGAGGTTAGACTTGGGACTTTTGGGTCACTGAGATGAGTAAATTATATACGAGAGTTATATTCAATGAACCATTTTGGCTGAGACGTGAGTGTCTTCTACGATGTGAGGATGAATTATAGTGCGTACAATTATAAACTGGAATAGTACGAATGGTGATAATTATAATTAGTACGAGAATGCGATATGTAATACGATTAAAATACGGTATTACTAAGATGTGTGTTTACTTAGTATTAGTATATGGATTGTGTGTATGACATACCTACCATACTTGCTATCACGGGAGGTTGTGTTCGCTTAGGACCCTCTAATCCTTGTGTGCCTACGGGGGGGATATAGACTGGTACCTCGATGAACATAGGTCATAGAAAGACTTATTGTGATATTAATAAGTCCGCTGACTATGGGAGCGTAGGTATGTGCGTGACCCATGTGATGGTGACTATGTTCGCCTCCATTATTTGTGATGTTGTTATCGGTAAACTATTCCTGAGAGATTCGGAATATGTAATCCTTATGTACGTGATGTACCGGGATGGATAGCAGAGTATGTGTGCACCATAGCTTAGATTGCGGGGTGCTTGTATCGTATATCTATGATGTGAATAATATACATTAAATTAATGGGAATCCTCATGTTAATGTTGTAAAAATATTACGGTATTATTTCGAGTTATATAATGAGTTAACTGATAGTTATATCAATGGTACATTTAGTAACTGAGTTCACGTTAAACCCCTATTTAATTACGAGCGTTGTTATGTTAAATGGAACTGAGTAATATGGGTAGAACCTTTGGCAGTCTAGCTAGTTATGTAGTCACTTAGCTAGTTGTATGGATAGATATAGATGGGTACTTGCGTTAGGAGTGCACAGTTAGACGAGGGGTGAGAATATAATGTGAGTGCACGTCCTAACATGTACTTTGCATTTAATGTTTTAAATGTTTTTAAAGCACTTGCAGGTTTTTAAAATATAACTCCACATTCGGGCTCTGACCCGTTTGCTTTTCAAATCTTTTTCTTTGTAAAACCATTTTAGGTGCCCAGCCACAAGGACACCAAGCATAGGTAATCATTCAGGTGACGAGCTGTAGCTGCTTGTGGAAGATACAGGGATTTGCATGTAGACGCTTCTATCTCTTTGGATTCCAGAGTCACTATCAATCAGTTGTAGGGCATGTTGCCCATTTCTTTAGAGACATCTTTTACATTTCAGTTTTCAGACTTTAGCATGTATTGTTTCAGTTTATTTATTTCAGTTATGGGATTGTAGTGAGGGGTTTCCTCCAGACTTTATTTACTCTATTGTGATGGTTATTCGTTTTACTTCAGTATGGTGAATGGTGTTATTTATTTCTTCATTACACTTGTTGCATGTTAATCAGACTTAAATTAAAATTTGGACTTGCTTTTTAAATACTAGGTGGTTAGAAATAATAAAAAAATGTTTTTGACAGTGATGCTATGAACTGAGCCAACTTGGCATTTTTAATTAATTTTATAAAGGAGTAGCTACCCGGTATTTAATTAGTCGGGGTGTCACAGGTGGTATCAGAGCATCAGGTTCTAGTGTCCTTTAGGATCTGTACGGCTATTATGTTTCTGCTACGTTTCTTTGATATAGAGCCCTATATTTTAGGACTGT
This sequence comes from Sambucus nigra, assembly GCA_949130495.1. NCBI lineage: Eukaryota > Viridiplantae > Streptophyta > Magnoliopsida > Dipsacales > Adoxaceae > Sambucus > Sambucus nigra. The sequence goes on along the minus strand of OX422208.1, from coordinate 473,170,838 downwards.
TGTACTCTTTTTGTGTATGCTTCGTTCTTCAGCTATTTTAAGTTTATAAACTGCGGACTTATAAACTTTGTTCTTATATCATATGCCTCCACGACGTGCACGACGAGTTCCCAGGAATGCAATGCCCGAACCCTAGCCCGCTCCAGTTCAGGGCATGATGAACGCCACTGAGGTTGCTGCTATAGTAGCCCAAGCGGTAAATGCCGCGATTGCCATTATTCAGCAGGCACCGCCTCAGGCGCCGGTTGTCGCGCCAGCACAGGTTAATGCATTCCCGTCTGCTTGGGAGCGTGTACGTGACGCTTTTCAGAAAGCGCATCCGCCAGAGTTTGCAGGTAGCTCAGACGTGGTAGTCTCGAGCCAATGGAGGAAGGACATACAGAGGCATTTGAGGATGCATGAGTGCACTGATGTTCAGAAACAGGTGCTAGCTACTTTCAAGCTAGTGGGATCTGCACTACAGTGGTGGGAGTCTATTACCACCGCGGAGGAGAGGGATACCCTTACGATTCAGGAGTTCTGGGTGCGGTTTGACCGCAAGTACTTTCCGTCCGCAGTTCATACAGAGATGAGGAGGAAGCTGATGAGTTTGAAGCAGGAGGGCAAGACAGTCGCCGAGTATGAGGCCGAGTTCACTAACCTGTTGAATATCGTTCCAGACGAGATTCCAACAGAGAAGAAGAAAATAGAGAAGTTCACCGATGGGTTGAATTGGAGGATCCGTCAACATCTGCTAGGGAACCTATCATTGGCCACGTATTCTGATGTGGTTAACGCTGCATTATTGCACTGCCAGGACCACCGTTTTCATATGGCCGAGGGCAAGCGGTCGGGGGAGTCTAGCCATCAGGGCAGGACTGGAGGACATAGTGCCAGCGGGGCACAATCGGGTCAGGGGCGGAGACAGAATGAGCAGGGTACCCAGCAGGGGGATAATAAGAGGTTCCGGTCAGGGAACTACCGGCAGGGACAGGGAGGTTTTCGTCAGGGCCATCAGGGTCCAAACGGCCATCAGGGCCAGCAGGGACAGAATGGGCAACAGTTTCATCAGGGCCAGCAGGGCCAAGGGAGGAATGGTAACGGCCACCAGGGCCGGGGACAGCAGGGGCAGAGGGGAGGGAACTTCCCAGGGAAGTGCTTTACTTATGGCAAGACTGGACATAAGAAGCAGGATTGTCCTGATAGGGGCAGGGCCCCACAGCAGCAGCAGCAGGGTGCTCGCCAGGAGCCACAGAGACCGATATTTCCCGCCGCTCTTCCTGCACCGCCACAGATGGCAGCATTGCCACCCATTCCAGCAGTCCCAGCTCAGCAGGGGCAGCTACAGTATGGACGTGTCTACAACGTTCACCAGGCTGCAGTTCCACAGGCACCGCCCGCGATCGAGGGTACGTTTCCTATCCATGGCACTATGGGTCGGGTGTTATTTGATACGGGTTCTACACACTGTTTCATAGCTACACACTTCGCGAAAGCTTTAGGATTGTTAGCTACAGCAGAGAGCACAATGACGTGTGTCGACTCACCATTAGGGAGTGGGTCACTTATTTTCTTTATATGCCGGGGAGTGGGGGTAGAGATCGGTGGTTTGGTATTGCCTGCAGACATGTTAGTGTTAGACATGCATGTTCACAATGTGATCATCGGTATGGATTGGCTCGTAGCATATAGGGCCATGATTGATTGCTTCAGCGGGAGCATTGTTTTTGCCATTCCGGGGCAAGAGATGTTTATAGTGGCGATGCCTCGCCCAGAGGGAGGATCGACCGCTCATCTGTATTACATTGAGGAGGATACCTCTAAGGAGGTTGTGATTCCTTTAGATTCGATCCCGGTTGTCAGGGAGTATTCAGATGTGTTTCAGGAGATACCAGGCTTACCGCCCAGTCGGGAGATAGACTTCGTTATAGATTTGCTACCGGGTACGAGACCTATAGCACGTGCACCGTACCGTATGGCTCCAGCTGAGATGCGAGAGCTACGGGATCAGATAGAGCAGCTGTTAGGGCAGGGCTTTATTCGCAGGAGTACCTCACCTTGGGGCGCTCCAGTCTTGTTTGTGAAGAAGAGGGATGGTTCACTGTGATTGTGCGTGGACTACCGAGAGTTGAATAAGGTCACGATACGGAATAAGTATCCGTTGCCTCGAATCGATGACTTGTTCGACCAGTTGAGAGGAGATTCTTTCTTCTCGAAGATTGACTTGAGGTCGGGATACCATCAGTTGCGTATCAGGGAGGAGGACGTCTCAAAGACTGCGTTCTTGTCGAGATATGGTTCTTATGAGTTTCGGGTTATGCCTTTCGGCTTGACCAACGCTCCAGCAGTGTTTATGGACTTGATGAACAGGGTGTTCAGAGATTTCCTAGATCAGTTTGTCATTGTCTTCATTGATGACATTCTGGTTTACTCTCAGACAGAGGAGGAGCACGCCGAGCATTTGAGGCAGGTTTTGCAGACACTTCGTCAGAACGAGTTGTATGAAAAATACGAGAAGTGCGGGTTTTGGTTGAAGGAAGTCCAGTTCTTGGGTCACATTATTTCCGACAAGGGAATATCAGTTGATCCGGGGAAGGTATCAGCGGTGAGGGAGTGGGGGCAGCCCACGACACCAACAGAGATTCGTAGTTTCTTGGGTCTAGCAGGATACTACAGGAGGTTTATTCGGGGTTTCTCAGGGATAGCAGGTCCTTTGACACATCTTACTCGTAAAGGTGTGCCGTTCATTTGGAGTGATGCCTGTCAGTTGGCATTCGATGAATTGAAGGACAAGTTGACATCAGCACCTGTGTTAGCATTGCCGAGACCGGGAGTTGAGTATTTGGTTTACACCGACGCGTCTTTGCAAGGACTAGGAGGTGTATTGCAGCAGGAGAGACAGGCCATAGCTTATGCTTCCCGTAAGCTTAAGCCTCATGAGAAGAATTACCCCACGCATGATTTGGAGTTGGCAGCGGTAGTATTTGCCTTACGGATTTGGAGGCACTATCTTTTGGGGGAGAAGTTTCAGCTGTTCACGGACCACAAGTCACTACAGTATCTGTTCACGCAGAAGGAGTTGAATATGCGGCAGCGTAGGTGGCTTGAGTTTGTGAAGGACTACCAGTTCGACATCCAGTACCACCCGGGTAAGGCTAACGTGGTAGCAGACGCGTTGAGCCGCAGGCCAGCAGATGAGGTGGCAGAGGTGTGGAAAGCTAAGTGGAAGGAATTGGGACACCAGGATGCAGTGGCCCGATCTTTCATGTCTGTAATGACCGTTACACCGCAGATTATCACGAGGATAGTACGGGCACAGGCTAATGACCCGTTCTGTCAGGAGCAGATAGTTCGATTGCTAGCAGAGGGAGCCGAATCCTATACCGTTAGCTCAGACGGGGGATTGCGCTTCAATGGGAGATTGGTAGTTCTAGAAGGGGAAGAATTGCGGCACGATGTTATGGCAGAGTCGCACGGCTCACGGTTCGCGGTACATCCCGGAGGGGACAAAATGTACCAAGACATGAGACGGCAATATTGGTGGAGCGGTATGAAGAGAGATATCGCTGAGTTTGTCTCGAAATGCGCCACTTGTCAACTCGTAAAAGTGGATCATCAGAGACCGGCAGGATTGCTACAGCCGTTGGAGGTTCCGGTGTGGATGTGGGAGAGCATATCCATGGATTTTGTCACGGGGTTGCCTACGTCGCAGAGGGGTCACGACTCCGTTTGGGTAATTGTGGACAGGTTGTCCAAGGTCGCTCACTTCTTACCCGTCAGGATTGACTACACTACGGGACAGTATGCCCAGCTCTTCATTTCAGAGATTGTGAGACTTCACGGTGTGCCCCTAAATATCGTGTCTGACAGAGACAAGATATTTGTTTCGAGGTTCTGGGAGAGTTTCCAAGAGGCAATGGGCACGGAATTGCGGTTGAGTACGGCTTATCATCCGCAGACCGATGGGCAGACAGAGCGCACCAATCAGATGTTGGAGGACATGCTACGCATGTGCATTATTGACTTCGGGGGTGGATGGGAGCAGTACCTTCCACTGGTGGAGTTTGCTTACAACAACTCCTATCAGTTCACGATTGGCATGGCTCCGTTTGAGGCATTGTACGGTAGGCCTTGTCCTTCCCCAGCATGTTGGTTGGAGGTGGGGGACAACAAACTACTTGGGCCGGAAGTGATTAAGGATACTTCGGCAAGGATTGAGTTGATTCGGAGTCGCATTCGGGTAGCTCAAGACAAGCAAAAGAGTTATGCTGATGCGAAGAGGTTTTTCAGGGAGTTCCAAGTGGGGGACCAGGTTTTGCTCAGGGTTTCTCCGATGAAGGGGATTATGCGATTCGGGAAGAAGGGGAAGTTGGCACCGAGGTATATGGGGCCGTTTCCTATTATTGAGCGGATCGGACCGGTTGCGTATAGACTTGGACTACCGGAACACTTGCATCGGATTCACGACGTGTTCCATATTTCCTCGCTGAGGAAATACCTTAGAGATAATTTGGCTCATTCTCACATTGCTGTGGAGGACATCGATCTCCAACCGGATAGCTCCTACGAGGAGGGGCCAATTGCTATTTTGGACCGAAGCGAGAGGAAACTGCGGTCAAAGATAGTCCCGTTAGTGCGTGTTCAGTGGCGACATCACAATGTCGAGGAGTCCACATGGGAGCGCGAGGATGAGATGCGCGAACGTTATCCAGAGCTGTTTTTAGCAGGTACTTTCTAGTTTCGAATTTCGGGACGAAATTCAGTTATTAGGGGGGAAGTATGTAATACCCCGTACTTTTGACTATATTTATTTTTGGGAATAATTAATTAAATGCGTATTAATTGATAATTAATCCGGGTTATAAATACTAATGTGATGCGAATTGGTATTTGATTATGTGCATATATGATTATATATGTACTTGGTATTATAAAATTTGTCGTGAGATTTAGATACTGTATTTTAGAAATTTTGTTGAGACGCGTGGGACCGCCGCGTCACGGTATAATATTTTGATAATAAAAGTGAATTTAAAATCTATAATCCGTATGGTCGTTTCGAGTGCGCCAACGCGTCCGGAAAGGTCGAGATAGTCAGAAAACACTAGCCGGGGGTATAGTTTGGGTTCCGGGGTATTTTTAGGCCATACCGGTAACTTAAAGGGTATTTTGGTAATTTTACATTTTTAGGAATTAAAAGTGACGAAAATTAGAGATGTAAATCTGATGTGGATTAAACCCATTAAGCCCATTAACCAACCCATATTAACCTAGAAGGCTACGTAGGTTGTCATTTAGGTTTTCTAAGTTTCCCCAAATCAAAACCCTAGCCACCTTAAGCCACCATTGGAGAAGAGCTTGGAGAGAGAGGAATTTCTGCAGAAAACTTCATCTAATCTACACCAAACTCAGAGACAACCAAGGCAAGTGACTTTATTCCATTTAATTTCTGAGAATGTCTTTTCCATGTTAGAAAATTCGGATTTATGGTTTGTTATTGATAAAATATGAAAACCCATGTAGTTTAGATCATAGAACTTGAGAAATTGTGAAGAGAATTGCATGTAGAATAGTTGGGAGACAATTAATCTGATGTTAATACATGTTTGGGTGAAAGAAAAACGAATTAAATTCTGGAATTTGATGTTGATATATATCTAGGGTTCATGTTCTTGATGATATTGGGGAAAAGTATAAAATCTTGGGATTTAATGATGTTTAGGATGCCTTATTGCCTTAAAAGACGTTAGTTTATGACCTAAGCATGTTTTAGTATGATTAGAGGACTTAAATCATTGTTAGAACGAACTTTGGAGAAGGATTGAAGTGATAAAAATGGTGAAAAAACGAGATGGGAAAATTCTGGGCCGAAGCTGGAAGCTCGTTAGAAGCAGCCCCCAGGTCGTTCGAACGACCTCGTTCGAACGAGCTTCTAACGAGTTGACCAGTCGTTACTAACGAGTAGTGATCTCGTTCGATATCTCGTTCGAACGAGATATCGTTAGAAGGGACAGTTCGTTCGAACGAACTGGATCTCGTTTGAACAGCCTCGTTCGAACGAGACTTCTAACGACCTGACAGTCCAAACTCGTTCGAAGTCTCGTTCGAACGAGACTTCTAACGGGTTGACAGTTTGGTCCTTTTTGGACTGTTTTGACTTTTTGGAGTCCTGTAAACTTGTTCGAGGATATAGATGACCTTCCTCTATTGATGTGAGGTTAGACTTGGGACTTTTGGGTCATTGAGAGGAGTAAATTATATACGAGAGTTATATTCAATGAACCATTTGGGCTGAGATGTGAGTGTCTTCTACGATGTGAGGATGAATTATAGCGCGTACAATTACAAACCGGAATAGTACGAATGGTGATAATTATAGTTAGTACGAGAATGCGATATGTACTACGATTAAAATACGGTATTACTAAGATGTGTGTTTACTTAGTATTAGTATATGGATTGTGTGTATGACATACCTACCATACTTGCTATCACGGGAGGTTGCGTTCGCTTAGGACCCTCTAATCCTTGTGTGCCTACGGGTGGGATATATACTGGTAGCTCGATGAACATAGGTCATAGAAAGACTTATTGTGATATTAATAAGTCCGCTGACCATGGGAGCGTAGGTATGTGCGTGACCCATGTGATGGTGACTATGTTCGCCTCCATTATTTGTGATGTTGTTATCGGTAAACTATTCCTGAGAGATTCGGAATATGTAATCCATATGTACGTGATGTACCGGGATGGATAGCAGAGTATGTGTGCACCATAGCTTAGATTGCGGGGTGCTTGTATCGTATATCTATGATGTGAATAATATACATTAAATTAATGGGAATCCTCATGTTAATGTTGTAAAAATATTACGGTATTATTTCGAGTTATATAATGAGTTAACTGATAGTTATATCAATGGTATATATAGTAACTGAGTTCACGTTAAACCCTTATTTAATTACGAGCGTTGTTATGTTAAATGGAACTGAGTAATATGGGTAGAACCTTTGGCAGTCTAGCTAGTTATGTAGTCACTTAGCTAGTTGTATGGATAGATATAGATGGGTACTTGCGTTAGGAGTGCACAGTTAGATGAGGGGTGAGAATATAATGTGAGTGCACGTCCTAACATGTACTTTGCATTTAATGTTTTAAATGTTTTTAAAGCACTTGCAGGTTTTTAAAATATAACTCCACATTCGGGCTCGGACCCGTTTGCTTTTCAAATCTTTTTCTTTGTAAAACCATTTTAGGTGCCCAGCCACAAGGACACCAAGCATAGGTAATCATTCAGGTGACGAGCTGTAGCTGCTTGTGGAAGCTGCAGGGATTTGCATGTAGAAGCTTCTATCTCTTCATATTCCAGAGTCACTATCTATCAGTTGTAGGGCATGTTGCCCATTTCTTTAGAGACATCTTTTACATTTCAGTTTTCAGACTTTAGCATGTATTGTTTCAGTTTATTTATTTCAGTTATGGGATTGTAGTGAGGGGTTTCCTCCAGACTTTATTTACTCTATTGTGGTGGTTATTCGTTTTACTTCAGTATGGTGAACGGTGTTATTTATTTCTTCATTACACTTGTTGCATGTTAATCAGACTTAAATTAAAATTTGGACTTGCTTTTTAAATACTAGGTGGTTAGAAATAATAAAAAAATGTTTTCGACAGTGATGCTATGAACTGAGCCAACTTGGCATTTTGAATTAATTTTATAAAAGAGTAGCTACCCGGTATTTAATTAGTCGGGGTGTCATAGTTTGGTCTTAAAAATGTAGGTGGAACCTACCAAAGGTTGGTAAACAAAGTTTTCGAGGACTATATTGGGATTAACTTGGAGGTTTACATGGATGACATGCTTTCCAAAATCAATGTGGATGCCAACCACATTAAGGATCTCATCTAAACCTTTGATAAATTGGAGAAGTATCAGATGAAGTTGAATCCCGCCAAGTGTGTCTTCAGACTGAAGGAAGGAATATTTTGGGGTTTTATCGTGAACTAGTTGGGTATCGAAGCTAATCCTAACAAGATCAAGGGTTTTCTTAACATGAAGTCTCTAACGACGAATAAGGAAGTACACATACTGATTGGGCGAGTCGTAGCACACAACAAGAAAAATGATCATTTATGTCAGTCAAAAACTGACATAAATGACCATTTATGTCAGTTTTAGAATTTTTCAAAACTGACATATAAAGCCCTGACATAAATGTTCGTAAAACTGACATAAATAAGATCACATTTATCTAAGTTTTTAAGAACACACATAAAAACTACAGTATTCACCATGTTTTTAATCACATTTTCACAAAAACTGATATAAATAACATCACATTTATGTCAATTTTAGTAATTTTTATGAGAGTTTTATCAAAACTGACATAAATGTTGATATAAAAATTAAAAAAAAAATCATTACTCCATCAATAAACATATTATTTATAGTTAAATCAATCCTTGTAAATAGATAATAAATAGTCGAACAATATTCAAATAGTCTAGATTTCATCAAACAAATTCATATATAACTTGAAATATACAATATTCATTAAAGAAAATTACATTGTGCCTCAAATAAAAAAAGTCTCAATTTAAAAAAAAATGGACAGAGTCCCCTTTATTTATTGGACTATCCACCCAAAGGGTAACAACGAATCCAACAAAATGTAAAATTGAAATACAGGGCAACCTTTTAAAAATTCTCCTACAAAATGTAGTTGCGGACATCTTTGAATCAACACTTAGCAGTGCTTGGTCCCTTTTCACTTGGCAGTGCTAGGTCAATTTTCACTTCGCAGTTCTTCGTCCGTTTGGTTTCACTTGGTAGTGCTTGGTTTTGCTGCTGTTGGTCTGATTTCAGTCATTGGGTTGCTGGTTCATTCTGCCCCATTTGTTATCTGGCCCGTTCTTCCCCATTTGTTATCGGGTTAATCTTGAGTCGGTAAAATTGAACAAATAAAAAAATGGGTAAAAATGGAATACACAAACTGCAGAATCCTTACCTGAGAAAAAATTAAACATATAAGTAAGCATTAGAAGATGAATACATAAACTATGTATTTAAAAGTAAAAGAGGGTAACCGAGAGTATACATGATGGTGTTGATGAAAGCATGATCCATAAACTGTGTAATTGAAAGTTTAAACTTGAACAGGTATTGTTTAATTAACAGAGAATACACTTTGTAATTGGAAAGAGCATACATTGTGTACAGTGTGTAATCAACTGGTGAACCATTAAGATCAGAGTGAAGGCTACACATTGTATGCCTCAATTATAATGAAGGTTTCATAGTGTTTGCCTCATTCAAAGCCTCTATGAACCTCTGCTTAGAATGAAGGTAGATATATGCCTCAAATATGAAATCAAATATGCCTAGGTAGATGTAAAGTGGTGCAATCAAATATACACTAAATATAAGGATAATGCAAACTATATGGCCTTCAAATTCAGACTTCAAGTGATTGAGGGGGCTCTTAAATATAAGGATAATGCTAAGAATCTTTTTACAGGTGGAAAGAATAATGTTTTAAAGGCCCAAACACTTTTCCCTGAAGTAGTCCCAAACACTCCAATATGCATCTAATACATGTCGAAGAATCTACTTTCAAAATAGAGTACAGATTGATGAAATGTAATTTAATGTAATGTAATGTAACCACTTCTGTATAATTAAAATCTTACCAATTGGAACTTAAATTTTGTGTCGTATGCTTCTTGAAGTGATTGTGGGATCAACTAAGCATTGAATCCCGGATCCCGTGACTTATTCTTTTGAATTTCCACATTGATGCTTTGCACTCTTATCTTCAACCCGTCTCACCCTTTCTTCATAGCTACATTTACAACATTAAAAATAGAATTGGAAGATATGGTAAAGATCTTATCGAAAGAAAGGGACAAATACCAAGCTCGACAAAATAATGACTCAACGTCGCATGCTCAATAAACATAAGTACATTTAACTGTTTAACACAAATAAAATTTTGAGCTACATTATGTTATTTAAAATAAACCGAAAATTCATGAACTTAAACATAAAAACATAATGTGTCTATGATATGTATGTGTTATGTCAGATACACGCGATTGATAAGTCTGTTATGAACTCATTAAAAATGCTTTTGTACCTGCCTTCCACCATATAATGTTGGGCATATTATCTTCATGACCAAAAGATGGATGTTTTCTAGACATGTATGTTTATGCAAATTTAAAGTCCCCGCGGACCCATTTGTAGCCCGGATAGGGCATCCCTGCAAACTTGGCTACCATGCAATAATAGTCATCGAGCTGCCCTTTGTAGTGTTCATGTAACATCCAACATGATACATCACAACTTTGATATTATAGACATTTAGAAAAGAAATCTTCACACTTCCTGATCATTTAGAACTTTTGGATTTGGAGTTTGAGAAGCCTATAGAGCTAGATCTGGTATCCTTTTACTTTTATTGAGCCTATAGTTAGTTATTGCCTTGGTCGTTTCTAAAGCCCTTGGGACTTAATTTTTCTTTGGATTTCTGCTTTTTTTTTCTTATGTTTTTAAATGTTTTACTCCAGGCTTATTGAGACGATTAGATCCATTTAAATACTACAAAAAGTAAAGGAATACCTGAGATTGCGACGCCTTACACTGAAGCTTTAAAGACAGATTCTTAAAAGCTCTTAGTTACAAACTCTTCTTCTAAGCACGCAATTTAGTAAAACAACTCGACCGCTTGAAATACTATTGACCTTTACCTGTACATATTAAATGGATGATGACTACAAATTCACATCAAAACAAGACTATATATAAAGTCCCAAGAATTGGTGCCCAACATAGACAAAATGTAACCACTACTAAAACACACCTAAATAATGGGAGAATATTCTTAAGGAGTATTCCCTTATTATACTAACACTAGACAAAAATTAGGGAAAACAGAATTTTCAAAATGATGTCCGATTCAATTTTTTTCCTTGGAGTTTTGGAAATTGAAAAGTGTATATATTGTTCCAAAATTGGGAAATCAGATCCGATTTTGAACAGCTCAGAAGTTCTGAAATAAGTTGCACGCCTAATGATTTAACATTTCTCATAGATATTTTATATGAAAAGAAAAGAAGAAAGAGCTAATGAGTTCCAATTGAGACTTGAGTCACCTTGGCATTGCAATCAGCTCTCCTCAGCCTGGCCTTGGTATAAGAAGGCCTCAGATTAAGGGCTGCATTGCAATCTTCTAATGCTTTCTCGAATTGGTTTAACTTGGACCGACAAGCTGCCCTATTGCACAGTAAAACTGAGTTGTAGGGTTCGTGCTCTAGTCCTTCGCTATATATAAGACACGCCTCAGAAACACAATTGGCAAGAAGCAACCCTCGCACAATCTGACACACAATAGGGAAACAAATCATGAACAGAGAGCTTAACCTTCTCTAGTGATGACAATGCTGCAATATAAAATAAAATTTAGAGAAAAAAAGAACTTCAGAGTGGTATAACACAGGTATTATTGGTATCTAGCCTTATAGGTACATTTAATTTGCTTTCTATACTCTACTTCTTGCTGCCATGTACTAACAAAGTTAAGATTGAATGGGTTAAAAGGGAACACTATAGTTAGGAACAGTAAAGAAAAAAAGGAGAAAAAAGAAATAGAATTGATCGAAAGAACTAATTTCAATCTTATCTTCCACTAAGTCTTCTTTTTTCCATTTGTTTTCCTTTGCAACAATTTCCTCCAAATCTTCACATCTCTATACATGATGGTCTTCCACTTGTTAGAGTTTTTGAGATACAGTAGCTTGGAAATTCTGGCAGCCTTATCCCCTGATCTCCCACACCAAGCCACCTTAGGAGTGATCGGATGCCTTTTGACCCATGGTTATGGATGGAAATCAACGTCGGAGGTCACGACGTCCCCTGAATCTACCCAGGATCCCTTATCCGGCGACCGGATAAGGGATGCTGTCGTCGGCTACTTGCTGGGCGGATCTGGGTCTGGAAATCACGGCATGATGTCGTCGGCCACTTGGTCTTACTTACCATCTCACCGGAGCTACGTATGACTCTATGGCCTCCCGAAAAAGGTCAGAACTTAATGGTGAAGGCCCCTGTTTCTCATTCCGGCCAGATTTGGAGGTTTTGGGATCGGAATATTGGTTTTTTCTGGTTGTTGGTCGGAGTGACGAGGGGTTACTGGAAGATGAGTTTGGAGGGTTATTTTTGACGAGTTCAAGGTTTATGTGGTTACCTTTCGAATGTTCTAATTTAAAGGGTAATGGTAGATGTGGGTGGTGGGGGGGAAGTGTTAAGGGGTTCTCATGTGACACGTGAATCCGTTAACTGCTGGCGCGAACCAATTACAACGAGGAATTGAAATTAAATGGGTTATTTTTTACTATATTAATAGATTCATTAAAAAATTATGTCTTTTGGTTCGCTTTTGAACCTCTCATATATATATATATATATATATATATATATATATATATATATATATATCAACGAGTATTATATATGCGAATATATAATAGCGTATATTTCTTGTATATATAGCAGCAGCACTGCTGAAATGTATTGGGGGTTTTCATCTTCAGCTCGTCCTTCAATGGGGGAATGCCAGTGGTTTTGGTTGGAGTCTCATAATTATTGTCATCATTAAATCGAGACTTCTCATTCTTACGCAGTGACTCCGTCACTTGCTAATCGATCTGTAAGGTTAGAATAATAGGTATACGAAATATTATAAACATATAATAGAAATTATAAGTGTGTATATATATAGAAAGAGAGGCAGGGAATTGCCTGTTGGAGGAGGGTCTCGGCGACATTGAATTTTGAGGAGATCCAAGCTCGTATGCTCAACTTCAAAGCTATATTTGCATCAGGACTGCAAATATAAAGAAAGATTATAAAAACACATGGGCAGTGAAGTAATATTTCAAGCTTATACATCACTCTGTATAGTGAACAAAACACATGGGCAGCGGATGCCCGTGCCTAAAGGTATATTTTAATAAAACACATGGGCAGTGAGCAAAACACATCTAAGTAATAACATTAAGTGGAAACAATAGTTTTCAAATTGAAATTTCCAAAAGCTATATTTAATCTAAACCCTTTATTTTTGCACCTGATGTACGCAAAACACCTGTGCACGATCGCTTTAAAGATGTTAATGTGCAAACAGCTTGTTCAATGCTGCATCTCCATCCAGCTTATCCAAATTTGTCCTTCTCGATTTTGAAGATGGGTATGCAGGCCTTCAATGAAGTCTAGTTACTCGCTTCACAAATATTGTCACAACCACCTCTTCCATGAATAACTGCGATGAGTAAATAAAGACAAATTATGTCAAGCTGAATTTTGTCGAGTTGAATCTTTGGCTTTAGCACAACTAATAAAGACAAATTATGCATGGTGTATTATGAACTAATCATGGTGTTAAACTATAAGCAAGGTAGACTAAGATATTTACTCAAGCAGGAAATAAGTTTGTGGAAAGTTAATAGGCCTTGATCTATACTCTGCTTATTCACCTTCCTATTTGAAAAAATAATGAGATAGTAATAAATGGCTTTCTATGTAATAACAAATTGAAAGAAGAGATATCCCTAAGGTGTGGATAGAAGCCTACCTAACATGCAGAGGCTTAAAGGATGACACACAAAGGGGGAAAGAAATAATTCCAACAGAGGGGGAAATAAATAAAATGGAAAACAAAGAAAAACGTTATACATCGTCTTCTTTTAATAAATATAAATTTCGATTAGCTTTTTTTATGCCAAAATTATCTACAACCACTTAATATCAAACAAATATTCAAAACTAAAAGCTAGATTCAAATTAAATGCTACTAATACCTAAACATTCCATTGGTGTTAAAGCCCGTGGAAACAATTGTTCAAAACTAAAAGCAAGATTCAGCATTGGTGTTGAAGCCGGTGGAAACAACACATCCCTCCCAAACAGTCAATTCTTAAATGGAGAATTATACATCAAAAGATTCCAACTAGTGATACTTTATCATGAAAGAGGTTTGGATATTACTTTTAGATGTCATCTTTGTCTCTCAAACTCTGAGACAATCATGCACACGTTGTAAATTTTTTCATCAAATTACCTGAACCAAAAATTCAGTGTTTATTTTGCATGAAAAGTAAAATAAAACTTCACGAAATTTTAGTTAATTACATCATATAGCAACCAGATTATACCAAAAACATTAAAATAACATAGTAAATACCTCTTCTTGCAAATTTCAATCAGTTTCCAATTTTCAAAAAGACCTTAAAATCTCATCTAATAATTTGAATTAAACTTTAATGGTTGTAGTGGCTTAGGTTTAAAATGGTTGGCAATTTTGTCGCATGTAGAGACCCGTATTTTATGTGGTCGCAAAATAAAACTTGTCATTCTTGATCCATTCCAAAAAATTATGTTTAATAGGTCATTCCAAACATCATAAAATAGTGATTAAAAAACAGAGAAACAAAGGACAGAGCAATAAAAAAACTATAAATTACTAGCTTGCATGCTATCTTAAGATAACACACTATTGGATTGGAGATCAAAATTTTACGTGTTACCAAATAAACAAATCATTATCGAGAATTGAAACCAGCTGTAAAGAATTGAAAATTTGTATTTGTAACCAGGCAAATCACCTAATAAACACTGATATCCTACAAACTTCGATGATATTTTTCAATTCATTCTTTTGTTTTATAGCAGGGAAGATATTTTTCAGGGCCAACACACTAAAATTTTATCAAACGTAGGAATTGCACAATAAAATTTAAAAAACACAGTTTTTTTTATCAAGATACATAAGTCTTAAGGGCCTACAAGTGATTGTCCATAGATAATAATAGTAATAGGAGGTGGAAGAAAAACGTGAGTACGACCCTTCCTTGTTGAAATATGTAGTACCGTGTTTCCCTTATTATCTTCCAAATGCATTATAGAGGGATCATGCTTAACCAATTCAAGCACAATGTCCACTTTTTTTCCGTTCACCGCCACTTGAAGTGCAGTTTGGCCTCTCTTATCGGCCCTAAAACCAATGCTTGGATATATATATATATATATATATACACACACACACATACACACACAAATGTACACATAAATTTTAATGGAAACATGAAATTAACATAATGAAAAATTGAAATACAATACAACACAATTTTTTTTCCTGATTACTTTTTGAAATCTACTGTGACATATGGAATTTAAACGGAAAATATATTAAACTGAAATTCATTTTTCGTCATTATGATATGATATCTCAGCTGATATTTTTTTCTCACAACAAATAATAAATGACAAAGACAGAAATAAAAAGAATAGAGAAGATAGGAAAAATGAAAGGAAAAAAGAAGAAAGGCAGAGTTTGAGAAGAATAAAGGCACAAAAAAAGAAAAAGGGCGAAAAAATGCAGAGGCCTTGAAGAAAAAAGCCAGCCGAAGAAGAAAATAGGCAGAAAAAAGAAAAAAAAAGGCAGATTCCTATTTTGAGTTTGCTAGTACAACTACAATACCTTTTGAGATCGCTGGCACAAATCATCCTAGATCACCAACAGTCAACGTGCATAGCGATCCGATTCATATCTCATTTTTTTCACTCTGTATTTGTAAAATTTTCATCTCTAGAACAACCTGGAAAATTATAACTTGCCATGAATTAATAATCATGTCAATCATAACAACATGTTAACACAATCTTTCACAAAGGAATTGAAAAACACTATACAATGGAGATAAGTCATAAGACTATAAAACTAAACTCAACTGTCAATGTGAAAGTTTGCAACATCCTTTCCAATGGCCTGAGATAAATTTTTCCAACGGAGAGGAATAGGGAGCAAATAAGATAAAATGCAACAAAAATACTTACGTAAGGACTGAGACGGTGGTAATAAAAACTTGGGATAATGTTACTGTTTAGAATAGATAAAAGCTTTAGAATTCAGCTCCAATAAATTCAACCTATTTAGGATAGTGAGGGGAGACCTCTAATTTCTTTTGTATCACTCTGATTTCTTGTAGTTGGCTTTTTGAATGTATAAATGATACAAATCTGCCCAAAAACTTCATACTTAAACAGTTGGCAACCGTACCTCCTAAATTTCGCACCAACATCTCGCTTTATTTTTATAAACATTATAATCCAGCACCTAACTAATCATAAATAAAAGCTAGTCATATAACTAACTAACCAGTCTAATAAAGTTTTAGGTCATTGCAATATACTTATGTGTATACGTATGCATTATAGTGATTAATAAAGTACACCTGCAACTTATGATGCGTGAGAGAAGAGCACTGGGAAATATCGATTCATCTTCCATCCTTGAGTTCTAACATCACCTTCAGTTTCTAAAATCTATACAAAATATAACTTAATCAAAAAAAATATTTCTTAATGTATTTTTAATAATATTCCACAACAAAAATGCAAAATCAGCGATTAATAGAGTATTTCTTAACGATTAATCCACAAAAAAAAATTATTTCTCAATGTATTTCTTAATGATTGATAAAGTATACCTGCTACCTATGATATGTGAAGGCTGATTGATGCTCTTCGCCTTAAATCCATTTTCTGTTAACTCTAGTGCTCGCAATCAATGCCTTTTGCCTCTTTTCTTCAACTGACTCTTCTTCCCCTTCTACAACGGAATCAGAGCAATAGACTTGTACGAGAGTTCTAACCAGATCACCTGCTACAAACCTAAGTTCATCTAGCAATGCTCTAACGAGATTTTTGGCAACATCAAGAGACTTTTCAACTCCATCCTCATCATCTTAGTGCTGGGAATACATCAACCAAGTGTGAGAAATTTCTTTTCAAATCTGCATCTTCATCTGCTAAATCATAAGGGTATAAAGATGTGTCGCTTGAGGTTTCAGAGTTCTCACTGTCATCATCATCATCATCATCTTCATTGAACACCGACCCATTAATTGAGTGCATCGCATCCTTATAGATAACTACTATTTTAGGAAACAATACACCACTGGTCGTTGGCCATGAACCGATATATCTCTCACAGACATTGCCATGCCCCGACCTTCTATTTGTCTAGGCGTAATGTTGCCCCTTGAATTCTACTTTTGAGATATTGCAAGCTTTTTCTAATTTTCGAAGCTCGTCGCATAAGAACACAACAATGATGCACTGCCATAGATTGGAGATAAAATGTAATAATATGTTTTTAGTGCTTTCTTGAATCCCATATATCACAGGAAATATAAAAATATCAAGCTTAAAACAAGCACTTATACCATCTATGATTTTAGAAATACATGAAGCACTGTCAAGAGATCATGCACTCGTATCACATTATTTCTTTCTATTTTTCCTTTTTTGGAGCAACATATTTAAGGTATATACGATAGGAAAACATCAATAAAGATTGAAATAATACCATAATTATTGCTTTAAGAGAAGAATCCCAAGTCATCATTGTCTTCGGAGACCCCCAGAGTTAGAGTACCATGGTTTATACTTGATGAATATTATGATTTTAAAACAAATAGAACATAAGGTTCAATGTGATCGAATTGTTATTCCCTTAAGCAGAGAACTTTGCCTCACACTATTAGCTTACGGGTCAAAATGAATTATCTATAAATCTAAGAAACTATCTAATGCTAATTGAACATGGGAGAAATAAAATATATACCAAATAGATCTGCAAATTTCACATCTAAGTAATATCCGATCCGATAGTTTTTGTATTAACCAAAGTTTCTAACATGAAATTTCAAAGTAAAAGTTGAATTTCATATTATAACATGAAATCATGAGTTACAACTTAATACTAGAACCTTATTTTAATAATCATTCAAACACAACAAAATTTTAGTCCCAAAAATTTAATAAACGTGTTTGTTTGTATCGTTAAGAAGGTATCATATCCATACAAATTTCATATAAAAACTGATTGAAGATGGGATGAGTAGCAATGTTAATACCAACAAGCCATAAAAAACTAGCAAGTGTCATATACATCCATACAAATTTCATATACAGCTCAGAAATTCTGAAATAAGTTGCAGTTGAACTATCAGAAAATTGGTGTTTTTTAATGTAGTCATAAATAAGTATATATTAGCTATCTACTTAAGATTTAAAATGATTTGAAAGAGTATCTACAATATTTCAAAAATGAGAAAACATAACGGCTACGGCTTACCCTAACAAAATCATACACAGAGCACACTAAGAATCGAGTAAGCTAACCAAAACAATAGGAGCACAGATTTTGCCAGCCAAGGAGCAAAGCACACAAGGAAATGAAATGACACAGCCTCGACCAATATATTTAAACTCTCACAAGCCAGAACAGTGAATAATACTATTCGAGTTGGCCCGGCAGTTTCATCAACCAACTTCCATAAAAACACCAGCCTCAACAATCATAAAAGGGTGTATGATTTTCAGATGTAGTAACAAGCACGAGACTATGAAAACATAACGCTAACCCTACCAATAAACACTTTACTATGTATATACCATCCATGGAAAAAAGTGAATTAACATGCCACCTACAAATGCAATATGTAGGATTGCTGCCTCAAACACCTAGGGTAAGCAAGAACTACTTCGTACAAAAAGAAGAAAGAATTACCTGGGCTCGCACGAAACCACAGAGAGCAAAAGTGGAGAATTGACCAGTGTATTGTCCAGTCTCGTCCAAATGCCCAACATTGAGTTGGACAGATGCATGATCCTTTGAAGTGATCAGCCTGTTGGTAGCAGAGCTGCAAGCGCCATAATAATGGTTGTAAGTCCATCCGTTTCAACCTCAAATAAACTGTTATGAGACATAAGATGCTCAGTTGAACTATCAGACAGATATTTCACAGTATGGTTTCTTAGGGGAAATAAGGGTGACCACCCAAGTTTGAATATGATAAAGATCATGTATTTCATACAAGTATGTGTATCGGATGTGAAAAAATTAACCTGCTTATTAAATTATGTCACGGTCTCATTGTAAAAAGGTAATACAAACTTTGGAAAGCCCAAAACAATATTTTGTTAGAAAAAGTTAAGACATTTAGAATAATTACCCATTAATATAATAAAATAAATATAACAATTAACCTTTCTAACACAGGAGGCAAAAGACTTGACAACTATTACCTCAAACATTTCCATAATCATGCATATATAATCGTCTTGTCCATATTCACCCTTAATAAACAAAAAAAATGAGATGAACAACACTTGTAAATGTAAAATGGAACAAGTAGATGGTAAAAATAAAGATGATGAGGAAATGAGGTTTGAGGAAGATAATCATATCTCGTAATGAAGTAAAAAAAAATAACTTGACGTAAGAATCATCGCCTATGTTGAATATTATTTGGGCATCGACCTCGGCTTTTAAGAAGTGTGCCCTTGCCTGAATCTTCTCCTCTGTAGTATCCTTCCTGCAGCAGTTGAAACATACAAAATTATTACAACAATCAAACATTTACCAAAGTCAAATTGAAGCAATCAAACATTCTGAACTGATAATCAGTATAAATTTTATGCATTGATAAGTACGAAGAATAATTGGAAGTGAAATAAAAACACATAAAATGTTGATCTAGATTTTCAAAAGTAGTTTAAAACTTTATAAAGTTTGAAACACGTGAATTAAATAAGAAATGTGTGCACAGTATTCTAATTTTTCAAAGAAGGAACCAAATTTGAAGAAGTAAAACGCACACACTTTAGGAAGTTAGAAAACTCTCTATTGCATATAAATTAATAGAGAATCGGTATACATTACTGATTTTGATCTAGGTAAAAATTTAATAGAACATTCTCTCACACAGTCTCTCAACCTCAATTCCTACGACATCTACACACTTTCTCCTCTCTCTTCTCACCACTCTCTTATCCTTCAATGATGACTCTATCACAAAAATTGACAAGAGTTCACAATTAAAATTGAACAGCAACACTATATGGACATGGAGCACAAATTAACAACTAGGCTGAGCAAATAAGATATTTTCACAATTCAGAACAACCAATTAGCAAGAAAAGTCACATGACCAACCTGAGCAAAAGAATTTATAGAACTTGATATTTCAGAGTTACTAGTCGTAGAACTATTATATTATCAACGTTATTACCTTCTTTTAGAATTTAAGACTTTTTAGTCAATACGGGGTAAGCTTACACAAACATGTACGCTATTGTTCCCGATAATTTGACTTATTTAGGATGTAGTTTGGAACTATTGTTTGGATTATTTCAATTACCTCAAAGTGTTTTTTATGTGGGTATTCACTGGATTTCACCCACCCAAATACATAACTCTATTTTTCTAGTCAAAGTAAATTTTCATGTCACTTTATTCAAATGTTAGCATGGTTTCATGGATAAAATTGAACCTCAACATTATATGGACATGGAGCATAAATTGTCAACTAAGCTAAGCGAAGAAGAGATTGAGTGTAATTTGTTGATGATAGTTCGATAACACCACCTATAAATGATCTCATATCTTTAAAATTATACTCCCTACACGTTCCAAATTAATAGTCGTATTTCCTGTTAAGGACATTTCAATTTAAGATTTTACTTCCATTTTTCTTTAAAGTAATCGACAAACCAAATTCCACAATATTAAATAAGTCTCGATTTACAATAGCTCTTCTGTGATTCTACAGATCTGAACTAAATATTCTAGTTTCAAGCAGCAGCAGTTGTTTAACAGTAGTTGTACTGCCTCGCAGTAGCTACTGCCTCGCTAAATCCATCTTAGTCAGGATTCCATTATCGCTACTGCTACTGCCTATCTCTTTTGATCTTATACTCACCATGTATTCATCAAAGAGTACATTTAATGAAATTAACATTGATCTTTAGTAAGTTTCCACACTTAAACTAATTGTGTTGACTTAACCAGTTCAATAACAGATAAGGATAATTGTTAAAAAAGAAATTTGTAGTCAATTTGTAATATTTGATATTCATAATAAATTCACTCTGCTAAACTTATTAGTGCTATTTTTTGAGTTAATACCAATATATGTAAAGAAATTCACTCAGCTAATCAGTTTACGATGCAAAGTATGAACTTAGTCCAAAAGAAAATGTTACTTTCTATCTGTTCTGAAAGAGATTCAAGGATTTCCTTAATCACGTGCTTCTTTCATCACATTCTGAAAGGAAGACCGACTACACGTGATGAGATTGAGTAGCATGATTATGTAACATGTAAAGAAGCATACTGAAAACACAACCATTCTTGAAGAAAACTAAGCCGTTGAAAGACAACAAGAAAATTCCCATGGACCAAGAGGATGCCCCAAAATCAATCCACAAGGAAGAAGTAAAAACAACTGTTAGCAAAAAAGGCTACAAAAGGTAACCCCTAAAATTGAAACTAAGAATTAACATATTAAAATCCACAATGGCTGTTTCATTCATGGATACTGCTTACATTACAGCAACGTGGTTGGTCATGTCACGAGGCACAAAGATTGATTGGACTATGGGGTTTTTGGTATCTATATGTGATGGGACTTTGGGCATTGTTTTTTGGCCTAGGGGTTTTGTTTACTAAACACCAACTGATGAAAGTAAGAAGAGGAGAGCGAAATCAAAATTGAAGGGGACGTCGACAGTAAGGAAGGCTCTTAATGACATCAAAGTTAAGAATAGGAAATCAAAATTGAAGGAGACTACGAAAAGAAAAGGGCTGCATCCGGCATCAAAGTTGAGGACCTTTTCACCCATATATTGAAATATATTAACTTAGATAGCCCTCTATCTAGTAATTCAGACATTGATTCCTCGAAACCTGAATACATTACATACTGATTAGCATTCAGATTTGAGAGAGTGGATAGAGACGACTACCAAATTTCATTTGAGGTCTCAAAGAAAGGTATAATAAATTTCACTACCATTTTATTATTTAAATATATATATGTACTATCTGCTATTCAATTACAAACTACACCATCACATGCATTTATAAACTTTTGGGGGAATATTGGAGATTTCTTTAATTATATTTTACATTATTAAGATTAGTACTTTAGGTAGTATTAACCTATAAGTAAAGGTGCCTTCTCCCCTTGTGAATCAACTTTGAAATTTGGAGAACAAATGAGAAGAAGATATTCAGGTTTTTGCATTGAGATGTGTGGATGTCTATATATTTCGTTCCTTTTTTATGGCCATTTATTTGAAGTTCTTGCCCTTGTATGCTGCTCTTATGCATGTAAATGCATCAGTAACATACAAAAATAAAAAAAGATGTAATCATAAAAAAACATGAATATCAATCATGAATATAATTCATAAAAATAGACCCTTCCATTTGTTGAGATTCTCGGTATAGAAACACATTGAGGATTCCCAAGCAATTGTCTAGCTCTAAGGCAATTGATCAATTATTAACTGAGAACTGTCAAAAAATCATATAAGATTATTATATGGATCATTATGTCATTGAAGTTAATTATAAAAATAAATTACAAAAAATAATCGAGAACTCACAGTAAAATCATATGGCTAAATTAAACGATAATTTAAAATACAATTCTTGAAACTTTAAATTGGCTCTAGTATATCTTCACTTGGGCATATATAATTTTGTAAAGTCACAGCTCGAGTTCGAACCTCAAAAAATAGAGTGATCTTATGCAACTTGACACTAAATTGTCATAACCATATGCTCACTCACTAACATGAAAACAACACAGGCAAAAGAAAATAAATGCATACACATTCTCATTCCTCGACAAAATATCTAGAAGTAAACATGATTTCTATTTGGCTTTTAGTCCTCATTCCTCGTCACACATTTCGAGAGAAGAGTTATCAACATGTTAATTATGTCACAATCAGATATAATTATTAATAACTCTTCATATACTCGACCAGTTCTGTAACATTACTTTCTTAAAAAAATTGAACCTTAAAGAATCCATACTATTCAAGTACCTTGGATACCCAAGCCTCATTAGACTGAGTTCACATAGCTTTAACATGTTGTAATGTTGAAGAGAAGAGAAACACGCATTTTCTCTTCAATCCCTATTTTTCATAATCCCTGTTGAACAAAAATAACAAATTACAAACCCTAACACTCTAAAACTCCTCTAAATGTGCAAAAAAATATGAAACATGAATCTCTTTTACTCATCCTATTTTCATAATCCTTATTGTTCCATGAACAAAATATTTAGCACAAAAGTAAAGGAAATTCGTTGCAGCAAGTGAGGCTTTGCATAATATGGTAAAACAGGCTACTATACCCGGACCATTTCATCTAGATGAAAATTTTATTTCCTAGTCGAAAAGCAAAAGTTCGCCAAATCACAGCTAATCACAACCTTGCTTTTAAAGTTCCAATTTAGTCCCCTAATTGATGAACCAAAATAAAATTACTCAACCTACGATACATATAAATAGAAATATCGCAAATGAATGACATGTAAACATATTGAATAATCTGTAAAAAGGCACGCCTCGTGTGTCTGCAACATTCCTGCTTCCTATCCAGTTCGTTTCCCAAGGTCCACCCCATGCTCGCGACAATATACACATGCGCCATTTGCGCAAATTGAGAATCATGAACAAATAAATCTCCAAAAGATATGTGTTTTGAGATGAATAGATGCCCAAAAAATTTGAGAATCATGAACAACTAAATCTTCAACGATTAAGGGACAAATTATTATGCACGTATTTCAACAATTTATCTCTTAAAACAAAACCAAAAACTTGAGAGAGAACCAAATGCCCTAAAAGAGTAACAATATGTAAAACTTATACCATATATAGATTTAAAATATAGAACTGATACCACATTCAGAACAAAGACCATATTTAGAACAAACAAAAAACCTAAATATAAAACAGACAAATTGAATCTCCATTTAGAACTAATACCACACTGAATCTCCATTTGAAACTTAAATAGAAACAACAGATAAATCAAAACCACCTAAAATGGAGGAAAATACCTAATTTGAAACCCAAATTAAAATCTAATCTAAAACAAATCAAAAGCTCCACTTGAAACCTAAACCTAAACCACACATATATAAACATAAATACAACAGAGTATCGAAAAAAAAGAAACCTGAATCAAAGGATGTACCTATTGTAAGCATGGAGAAGAGGTCGGAATGTCGTTGGCATCAGAGTTGTGCAAGCGAGAGAGAGAGAGTTGTGGAGATTTGAGAGAGCTGGGAAATAATTTGAGGAACAAATTTTCGAGCGGCAACGGAGGAAAAAAAAAGCCCGCTTCTTTTTTCCATTTATCTCAGGTTTTACTCCAAGGCTAAACTAATTAAAATTAGAAAGGGTATATTTATGTCATTTATACATAAATATGAGATAAATAATTTATTTTTTTATCTCAATTTTACTTTAATTGAAATAAAAAATTACCTTTAAAGTCAAATTGACATAAATGAATATATTTATGTCAATTTACATTTGCTTGACATAACGTCAATTTTTAATCTGACATAAATGATATTTTTTCTTGTAGTGGCACTAAACAGGTTTGTTTCCAAAGACAGTAATAAGTTCTTTCCCTTCTTTAAGGTGTTACAAAAGTGATTCAAATGGAATAAGGAATGCAAAAATGTGTTCGTAGAACTCAAACATTACAAGAGATCCCCGCCTCTCTTATCATGATCAGTTGTAGGCAAAAAACTATACTTATATCTTGTAGTGTTCGAATAAGCCGTCAGTTCAACACTGGTGAGGAAAGAAGTTTATTATACTAGCAGATCCTATTCGCGAATGGAAAAACTAACATTACCATTGAGATAAGCCTCACTAAGGATGAAACCATACTTCTAAGCGCACACTGTCGGCCTAGCCTCATCCATGGGCATCGAGCACATTGCAACACATAGCGATTCCCAACTAGTTGTTAACTGAAAATTGGGAGTTTACGAAACTAAGGAGGATTCTATGGAAAAGTACATGTATATAGTTCAGAAGAGGTTAGATACATTCACAAAAGCCAAAATACTAAGAATCCCAAGATTAGAGAATGCTCGAGCTTACGCCCTAGCCAGGGTGGCTTTCGTGGCAAGAACATCTTTAAGAAGAACCATACTTACTAAAGTGATTTAGTAGAGGAGCATTGAGGAAGATCAATATAAAGTAATGGAGGTAAACCTAGAACCTTCCTGGATGGACCCTATACGTGCATATATCGAAGACGGTAAGCTTATTTTAGACTTAAGTAAAGACAAAAAGTTAGGCTACAAGGCAACCCAGTACGTATTGGAAGAGGGAATACCTATAGGTCAGGGTACATCATCTCACTACTGAAGTGTCTTCACCCAATGAAAGTCAACAAGCTCATTAATGAGGTACACAAGGGATGATATGGAGCACATTCTGTCGAATGATTATAGGTAAAGGTAATAGCAACCCAAAGGTACTATTGGCCGTCCATGAAGGATAATTTCGCTGATTATGCAAGAAAATGTGATAAGTCCTAGAGGTTTGCAAAGATCCACCGTTCCTCAGGGGATTCACTAACTCCGATTGTGTCACCCTAGCCATTATCTATATGGGGAATACACCTGGTCAGACCGTTGTCGAGGACGAAAGGATAATAAAAACACTTCATAGTGGCAGTAGAGTACTTTACCTAGCAGGTAAAAGCCCAGCCCTTAGTAGGAATGCCTTACGAAAGGGTATTCCAATTTATCTAGATAATAATTAAATGTCATTATGGAAAGGCATTCGTATTCATCATTGATCACGGCACGTAGTTTGACAATAAGGATTTCAAAGACTACTGCACTAGGTCCATAATTCGAAAGCTACACTTTACACCAGGGCACTCGTAGTGCAATGGGAAAATCGAAGTCACTAATAGGAATATCATAAATGGAATAAAAATAGACTCTATGTTATAAAGGGGAACTAGATAAATGAACTCCATAGTGTGCTCAGGTCATAACGAACCACCCCATGAACAACCATTGGAGAAACACCATATATGCTCGCCTTCAGCACGGAAGGAATCGTCCCCACAAAGATAGGACTCCCTAGCCACAGTGTCCTCATTTTTTATTCCCCAATAAGTGATATGGCAAGAAGACTGGACCTCGATTTGGTAGAAGAATTTAGAGAGAACGTATCATTACGTGTAGCCGCCTATTAGCAAAGAATTGCATGCTACTACAACCGTTGGGTGAAGAATAGCATCTTGAAATAGGGGAACTACGTCCTCAATAAAGTGATACAAAAGAAAAACAATCTAGAACCAAATTGGCACGGGCCATATAGGGTAACCAGTAACGTCAGGCTGGGGACTTACCAAATTGAATCTTTGGATGGAGAATAGTTAAATTCGGAGCATTTTAGGAAGTATTATCAGTAGCCTGCTAGTCATTTTATTTAAACAGCTAATACCATTTTAATTAATAAAATGATGTTTTATTCTCTTGTTTCATTAATTTCCCTATGCATAAGTTACGGTAAACATATCTAACTAGCATTGCCAAAAACAACAACATCAAAATAAAGACGTCAAATCGATTGTATGACCTCATCAATTACGAATAGTCAAACTTGAACAAACTTATTTTCAAAAGTTTGCCAAACCCTTGTACGACCTTACATGTCACGAATGAGGTGGTCGTCTACGATCTCACAGGTCGTGAACAATGTAGTCAACTTCTCTAGATTTAGTAAACCCTTTTACAGCTTTATAGGTCACAAACGAGGTGGTCAACTACATGTACAATCTCCCAGGTCGTGAACAATATAGTCGGCTAAGAAATTTGTACAACCTCACGGGTCCCGAACAATTATAAGACTTGGCTTCTCATGTTTTTCCAAACCCTTGTATGACCTCACAGTTCACAAACCAGGTGGCTAGATACATCCATTGTACGACCTCATAGGTCGTACACAATATGGTAGGCTAAACGTTGTACGACCTCATAAGTCATGATTAGTTATACTTGTAACAGAAGTGCCAAATATTATTTCCAACAAAGAAATAAGATGCAAACAAACAAATCAACACCACCATATTTTAAAAAGCATAAACGCAATCAAGTTGACATTATAGAAAGGGTGTCCAAAGTTATAGAAACATTCTTAAGCAAAAATAGGGAAAACACAAAAATATAGAGAATTTTATCAGCTCGAGCATCAGCTGGCGGACCATCACCTTCTTCTTCAACAAAGTTGGTAGCCTCCTCATCGTCTCCTTACCAACCGTTCACAGTCTCAGCAATATCAGGAAAGTGAGTGGCCGCACTCTTCTTGATCTCTTCATATAGCCTAGGTATTCGGTGTTAAACTCAACCAAAGACTAGAAAGCATCAATAGCAGTAGTACTAGCAGTGGATAGAGCATCCCGAGAAATTTACAGCTCTGAAGCAAGAGATGAATTCTCTCTCACTACTACCAGGGAATCATTTAATCTATGGATTTTTGCATCATCATTGTTGGAATTATCTTTGAGGGAAACATTATCGCCCTCCACCTTGCTTAGCTCCTCTGTCATGGTCATCAAGTTCTCATCCATTTACTTCAACTCATTAAAAACCTTATCATAGCCACCCTTCAGTGTCTTATTTTCTTTAGCAAGTTCGTTATAGTCTACATGGTTGACCAAGGATTTTTCTCACAAGATAGCGCAATCCATGGATGCCTAGACAATAAACAAAAGTGCATGGTCTAAGTAAAATAATTAGGCACTTAAAAATTATGGCATAAGATGGATAACAAATACATATCATCGAAATTCGATGTTAAATCTAATTCTAAAAGGAATCTTGATCTGAACAGCATAAAAACTCGAAGTCCTTCATGTTGCCCAAATAGCCGAGCATATCCAAAGAGTTCTTATCATGATAAAAGACAGAGTCTTGATCAGATTTCAAGTCTTCATACGTGACCTTATGCTCAGGTTCAAAGTCAAACTTGGGAACCTTCCCATAATGAGAAGTATGACCAGGACCTGATTCAAATCTAGGCTCAGATGTGAGACCCAGTCCTCTTAGAAGATTGTGTAGGGGTTGCCTATCATCCTCATCTCCCTTTGGCCTTCTTTCCCTATTAAAGGCTCCATGAGGGCTTTCCCCTTATCTTTAGCAGCGACCGTAGCTTTCTGATGTTGAGCACCCTGGTCGGGCACCCTAGGAAAAGCATCTTTCTTGGCTTCTACTTGCTTTTGGATAACCTCGGCTCTCTTCAGGCGAGCTTCAGCTAACGCCTTGCGGTTGATGAAACGAGGAGCTATACCCAAGGTTTCTTCAGAAGGATGCTCTTCCCCACCCAATGAATTTTTCCACAGTAAATAAATCCTCAAACTTGGGGGATTTCTTTTCAGTATGAGAGATAATCGGGTAAACCAATTATTTAGGTAGCTTGGGGGCTCGCTTCATCGAAATACTCAAGAGAAGAAGAGCATCAACAACATTATAAAGTAGGAAAAATGAGAATACAAGAAGATGAAATAATTAGAAAAGGCTTTACCTATGTTATTGGGCCTATTCCATTCCCTGGGCACTTTACACAACCTATCTCATTCATGGTCCCCAAACTCCCAATCTTCTTTTATAAAAACATACAAATCCTTCCAACTGTTATTACTAGACTGCACCACCGACACAATTCTTTACTGGGGTTTCCTAGCAGAAAAATAGTATTAACTAGGGGATTAGCATTATCCTTCAAACTTTATGCATACCTAAAGATATCCCCTGTCAAATCAAACCTAATCCTAAGTTTCCAAAACATCATTGCCCCCAATATAAAATATGTGAGGTGGAGGTAATTGGGTTAGAGTCACGTCGTAACCCTTTAGAATGGAGAGGATGGTGGGATGAATAGGAAGAGATATAAGTAACACTAGTGTCAACGAAAGAACCATGGGTATAAGGAGTGTTAGGAGTGTAAAGAGGGTGACTAGGATCCTCCTTTGGTCTAATCACTTGTAGAGGATGGAGAAACCTCTTCTAGATGATTCGAGGATGCTCTAGCTCTAAACTAAAAACAAATTCATAAACTCTTTGGATGTGAGGTGGTAAATTCATGCATTTTCCTAAATTTTGATTCAACTAAAGCTAGGTCAACCTGCTCAACGGTTGTCTAAACGTTGCAACCACTAGAAAATAATAAAAACCAATAAACAAAGAACTAGAATGAAGAAACCCTAAGTAAATCAAGGAGGGCATAGCTACAGAAAGTAAGATAATGGCGAGTTAAGATACGAAGAACGAAGAATGAGGGGCTGAAATATTTTGGCGACAAAACGATTGAGCTTTAACAAACGATGGAAATAATTCTTGGGAATTCCTCTCTCTTCAGCTCTGTGTGAATCTTCAAAGGGAATAAAACAAGAAAATTGGCATGTATTTATACTAATTGATGAAAGACTGAAAAGACACAACAAGCTAAACGTCAGAAAACTGTAAAAAATGAAACGGCGATGCCAAAAATCAATGTGCATAACCAATCACCATCATTACACAGCAGAATCTTTGATTTCCTGACATGTGTCCTTGATATATCATGGGAAAGCTTCAAGGAAATTTACTCAGTTTAGGCCGACCAAGGTGAGCTGAACGCAAATGAGTCAAAGTGAGCATCACATAAAACCCCTTATACTCATTTAACCTCAAATTGGGGAGTTCCTGTAAGAGGTCTTTGGGGCTTTCTGTTATACCAATATAATCCCAGCATAGGATAAGTTCTAACTAACCCAATGCAATTAACAAATGTTCTCGACTTCACTCCCAAAGGAGGTCGTCTCAGTATTAGTCTTCTCGACCAGCCTGTTGTAAATAAGATTGGACACGTCTATACTCTTATAAGCTCATACACGTAAGACATCCCTTATTTACAACCTGAGATTATAACAACCTATCTATTATCTCATGATTAATCGGGCACTTAGCACCAAAGTTGTTTCGTACTTTAAGGTGTCCATATTTATTATGATAAATTTATATCTTGGTGTAACTGCCCGACTTATAATGGCAATCAACCTGTCCATTTATAAATATCTTCAAATCATATATAAATAGGATAGGAGCCCATGAAATAAAGGGACTCCACATATACCTTCTCAAGACTTGAGTTGTATCAGAAACCCTAATATAATTGTGTTAACAAATGCACTACCAAGTTAGTACTACTGTGGACGTAGGTTTCCTCAAAGGGCAGAATCACATAAAAGTCATTGTGTTCTCACTGTCTCTGATCCACATTCTTCATAATTATTATTTCTCTCAGACCGTCTTTTTTTATTATTTGTTGTCTCCAATTTTGAATGTCACGCTATCATAACAAAGGAATAGAATGAGCGAAATGCCTATTAGGGGATACAACAACGAAACATAGAATCGAATG
Organism: Sambucus nigra; assembly: GCA_949130495.1. Lineage (NCBI taxonomy): Eukaryota > Viridiplantae > Streptophyta > Magnoliopsida > Dipsacales > Adoxaceae > Sambucus > Sambucus nigra. The sequence continues at coordinate 473,140,489 of OX422208.1, read as the reverse complement.
GCAGAAAAGAGACTCTATAATGTATCACCTAGGTGCACATTACAACCCCAAATACTGCATACTTTAACCAGCTCCACATCGCTGGCTATGCTAGCATATACTCTGGCCAGTGATTTTGGGTCTTTTAGCCTAATGCTTCGGCCCCTTTTTCATTTTTCCTGATTGCATCGGAGTCCATATTAATGTGTTTTAACATTTTTTCGTGTCCATGTTATTCCATTATATCGGCGTAAGCTAACACTCAAGGACTACTTCCCCATTTTGTGTTACACTTATGAAAATCACCATTTCTTGTGCTTTACACATATACGTTGATTTCATTCTGAAAATCAACCTCATTTAGGACCGTTTAGTGTAACATATTTTTCAACATTTTACCTTAATCATGATATTTTTCTGAGCTAACCTTTCTGTAGAAACTTGATGTTTTGATGTAGAAATATGAAATTGATTATGATTAGTTATTAAAAACCATGTTATAACCCATGATTTAGTATTCAAAAATATTTTTAAGATAAATCCATGAGTTAATTTGAAGATTGGTTCTGGAATTGAAAGAGAATTAAAACCCGATTATGTTCATGAAACACTATGGTTTTGAAAGAATAAAACATTAAATGGGTGTTTTAGATTTATTATAATGATTAGAATTCACTAGAATCAAGTACACATGTTTATATGTGAATATAGTATCATTGGGTTATCGTATTAGAGCTTTAGAAATCACTGATGGATGTTTGAGGAAGGAAGCCTTTATTTCTTACCAAATTTGGGCCCTTTTCCTAATGCGAATGGATTCGAACATGGGGAGAATCGATTCGGCCCCTAGGTCAAAATGTGGTTGGGTTAGGGGAAAGGACCATGGAGCTATTTCGAGTTAATTCGAGTATATGATAGCTTATCCACTTGAGATATCGTAGGCAAAATTCAGAAGTTAGGTCTATTGTGTATAAATCAAAAGGCAAATTGTGTATTATTTATTAAGCGAGAATAATTGTTAATATATTAATTAGTTTATTTTTATAGTATGAACCTGGAGACCTAAATTATTATTACTATTGTAAAAAGTTAATAATTAAGGATATTAGCTTATTGCACAATTCAGTGTTGGGGATTGGGTGATTTGGGTAAAAACGTGAGTGGAATGTTATACTATTAATAGTTACATATTTGTATGATGCATACATATGTATTATATAATTGACTGAACATATAGTTACTCGTGTCAATTGGGGGTGCGTTTATGGTCAACACTGTGTACCATTCCTTTAGCTAACTAAACAGGGCATAGTAAAGGTCATTGTATTATATCATACGCTTGAGTTAGTCTTCACTTCATGATGAGAGAAAGATAAAGGACTTGATCCATTAACTGGGTTAAGGTATTGTCCCGTTGATGGTGTACCATGTAATGATTGCCCAATTATTCATTTGTATGCGTTTTACTTAAGCCCATTAGGTGATGGACTCCTACAGATATACCAATAGAGACACGGGCTGGACCCTAAAAGTAGTGGCCTTCGTATGGTTTATCAATTAATGAATATAATCTAATGATAGATAATTGGTAATGAACCCTATATCATGATTAAATACATTATGTGATCTATTGGTATTTTCCTTGTGGATGACATTATGGGGTTTGTATATTTTTTGTATTCTTACATGTGTAGTTAGTTACATCCCTATCGCATAATTAATGATTATTAGTTATACATTAAGGAGTACATAGACTTATTAGCATTGTAATGCCTTGCGTTGGGACATGCACGTAGTATTTCACTTAGTTGAGGGGTGGCGTACTTATTACATGTGAGAGACGAAGGGTGTCATGTATTTTAAATCAATCACGTGATTAATTGATGCTGATATTAGAGTTATTTCTTTCATCTTTCAGGCTCTGGCCAAAAATTATATAAAAAAAAATCTAGGCTTACTTAAATAGGATCAGTAGGCCTGAAGAGAGTTTAAACTTGGAGTTCCACCTTTCATAGAACATTTCAGTCTCTTTGATTCTAGCATAGGTTGATACTAATTTCAGTTTCAATTATTTATATATTTCATAGCTTTTTATGGGCACAAGACAGATTTTTCATTTCAGTCATCTTTCTCCAAGTTGTCATGTTTAGACTTTCGGATGTCTGTTAGTTTGAGACTTTACTGTTTGTGAGATTAATTATCACTTTAGTTTATCTCATGTGAGGATGGTTTTAATTTTTTTTACTTTATAGTTTGATGCTTAAACTGATATAAATAGTTTGATAGGTCCCATCTTTGGTGTTTTAGTTTAGCCGATAGTTTTGTGAAAAATGGGGGTTCTTACATAAAATGTATTAAAATATTTCTCCATTGGTTAAAACTTGAAGATATTTTTAACAATACCATGGATAGAGGATGAAATTACTTGAAACACTAGGGCAGAAGTAGGGGATAATATTATACGTCATCCTATGACTCAACCATTGGAAAATTTTAAATTTTAATTACCCAGATTTGGCCAACGAACAGTGTAATATTCGTTTGGCAATATCAATAAATGGGTTCAATCCACTCAACAATCTAATAACCAATTAATGTGTATGATTGATGATTTTAGCACCCATGAATCGCCCTCCTTTGTTGTACATGAGACCAAATTTTCAATATTCTCTTTTTTAATATCTAGGCCAAATATACCAAGGGATGACATTGATGTCTACTTGGCACTGTTAGTAGAAGAATTGAATGAGTTGTGGGTAACGAGGGTGAAAGCATTTGACTCTACCAAATAGGAGGATTTTACGTTAAAGGTTATATTGACCCGGGGAATTCATGATCTCCCAACTTATGGGACATTATCCTAATGTAATGCTCACTCTTACTTTGGGTGTCCCATTTTTGGAGTGGAAACTTGATGTTAACATCTCAAGGTTAGTAGAAAAATTATATTGTAAACGCAAATTTCCAATTTAGTCAATTTATATGTGTTGTATTAATTCTATAAAAAAAAACTCTTTTAGTCATAGGATTGAAGTTGTATTTGTAACCTTTCAAGCCAATGACATTTTTATTGAAGACTTAGCGGCGAAGTCAAATCGATCTCATTATATGCCATGTTTCGTGCCTCATTTCCATCATCAACATTCCAAGGATCTCTCATTTATGAATGATTATATTATATTGGGCCTTGAAAATTTTTATTAGATGTCAAAATATTTGTTAAGAAATTTCAAAATGACTTCATATTTTTCAAGAAAGAAAGTTTGATTTTTCCCAGATCGTTATAACGACTTCCCAGGTCATTCGGATGGGATTCCTTGTTCATTCGAATGACCATCTTATGAAGACTGATTTTAGTTTCTATTGAATTCTCATTTGAACAACATGGCTACTCCGTTTTAACGAGAATTGTTTTCATTCAAAAGACTGGAGCTATTTTTGAAAAAATGACAATTTTCTCTTGGCAATTTTTCTTCAACTTCCCACTTCTTTTCCATACGTTTTTATAGTGAGGGATAGCAATTTTCTAGACGAACTTTTCAAAACTTTGGATCAAACATTTTCTCTAAGAAATATAAAACTTCAACCCGAGTTTACACAAGAGTATTTTGTGTTAGAACATAATTCCAGTGGTCTATTGAAAACACGTATATATCGAACTACAAAAAAAAACTACACATACGTGAAATCCTACAAGGCAAATTTAGGATTTACCTGCGAGACATCTTTGATTTGATATCGTCTTATCATGAATATAATATGTGATGGATCTATTGACCTCACGATGTTCTACTATATTCCCGATATGGACAGACATGAGTAGTTGGTGGGCTCCTATTTCGTGACCTCCTTCTTGTCTCTTCTTTCTTTTTCGTCATCTCTCTTTCTCACAAGTATGAACTCGGGTCTTTTGAGTATCCAAGAGTGATGGATAGGCTAAGAAATAATGAGACTTAGGTGCATGTCTATATAATCTAAAGTGGGAACCCTAAGGAGAGATAAGGAAATGTCTCCTAATAGACCTTAGAAAACCTAATCCTTCCTGGATCCTAATCTCAGTCACTTATTATAATTAATACCACTAAATAATTAGAATTTCAACTCCACTCCTTAACTCAAAGTTATATCTCAATCTCCTCATTATTAATTACCTAATTTTCCCGACGATAAACTTTCAGATACCCGTTGATAACATAAATTACTAATAATTTATTTATTTAATTCTTTAAGTCCTTGAGCGGTCCAACTTAACTTATTTGTAGTGTCGGATTAACATAATCCACCTGTAGGGTTTGACACATAAAAAACTTATAAGTATCTCAAGGGGGTATTACCCAATTTATCAAAATTATTGATCTAGTAATGAATCTCACCCGATAAGTCAAAGTAATAAATAACTAGTACTTGTGTCCACGAATTATATCCAGATTAAGATCCATAAGGAACCCTAACAATCACGAGGTTTACATTGTCTTATAAAATCAATATAAAAACAATGACCTCAAATTGGTCTTGTTCAATACACACAAATGTGTACTAACATAATAAGTTGAAGCTATACAGTTGCTTGTAATCAAGATAAACCTATTAAAATACTATGCTATAATCCTACTGATGGTATGTCAAGTTCCATATAAGATTGTGAATGATAAAACTTATATTCCACGAGAAATTGTGATTTGATCCTTTATGTGTAAGTCGTACTATAGACACCAGAACACCTACTGGGCAGAATAAAAGACATCAAAAATATCTAAAATACTACAAACATTATGTCCATACATGATTCTCATTAAAATAGGAATAACTGATTTTATTATAACAATAAATCCTAACTAAAGTTATTACATAAAGCATGGTTTTAGTTTATTTCTCTAATAACCTTCCACTTATACTCAAAGCCCTGCAACAATGCACCTCACACCCATCCCCTCTATGTGACTATCAAAAGTCTTCGCTGGTAAGCTATTTATGAAATGGTCTTTCGGGTTGTTCTCTGATGCAATCTTCATAAACGTGATATCACCCCACTGCACAAATTCTCAAATGAGATGATACTAACGCTCAATGTGTTTACTTATCTTATAAATCCTAGGTTCCTTTGAGTTAGTAACCGCACTTCTATTATCACAAAAAAGTTTAATAGTAGATTGAACTAAAGGTACCACTCCTAGATCCATTAGAAAGTTTCTAAGACATACTTCTTCCTTGGCTGCCTCTGAAGCTTCCACATATTTAGCATCTATGGTGGAATAAACAATTCAAGATTTATTGATACACCTCCAACTAATGGCTCCACCTCCTAGGGTAAACACATATCCAGAGGTAGACTTTCTGGAATCTCTGTTAGACTGAAAATCTGAGTTGGTGTACCCAATGGTTACTAGACTCTCTGCCTGATAAACTAGCATATACTTTTGTGTTCATTTAACGTATTTGAGTATATGATTTACTGTAGTCCAGATATCAAGTATAGTTCACTTCATAACATACATAAGGCTCCCAACTGCCGAAGCATAAGGGATGTCTTTCATCTTTTCTATCTCATCAGGTGTCTTAGGACACTGATCCTTAGAAAAAGATAATCCGTGTCTGAAAGGGAGGAACCTTTATTGGAATCTTTTGTGCTAAATATGGAAAGAATGGAATTGGTATAAGTTAATTATGGTAAACCCAACATCCTATCCTTGTGATCACGCATAAGCTTGATCCCAAGGATATGACTAGCTTCTCCTAAGTCTTTCATATCGAATTAGCTGGACAACCACACTTTAATCGAAGACAACACTTCAACATCGGTTCCAATGAGCATAATGTCATCCACATATAATACTAAAAACACCACTACATTTCAGTTGCATTTCTTGTACACACAAGAATTATTTCAACGTTGATAAAAACCAAAAGATTTTATTGCTTGATTAAAACAAATGCCCCAAGTTCTAGATGCTTGCTTTGGTCAATAAATGGACTTCTTAAGCTTAAATAATTTATGCTCTTGTACTTGGAGAATAAATCCATCTGGCTATACCATATAGATACATTCGTCAAGATTCCCATTAAGAAATTCAGTCTTCACATCCATTTGCCAAATTGTATAACCAAAATGATCCGCAATGGATACAAGAATTTGGATGGACCTCATCTTAGCTACCGATGAGAAGGTTTCCTCATAATCGATTACCTCTTTCTAAGTAAACCATTTCACAATAAGTCACGTCTTAAAGGTCTCAACCTTCCCATACACCCCTATTTTCCTCTTATAGACCCACTTTCATCCTATGGGTTTTATACCTTCAGGTAGATCTACAAGACTCCAGACCTGATCAGAATACATAGATTCCATCTCAGAATTCTTATCTTTAAGCCTAAGTTCTTCATCTTTATCTAGGATAACCTCATTGTAGTTATAGGGATCGGCTTCAAGATTATTACGGACCTTGTCATAAGACTCTCCTAAGAACGTAAACCGTCCAGGTTGACATTTTAGGGAGTCTTGAAGATAATCTCTGAATTAGAGAAAGCCTCCCTAGTTAATACAAGAGACTTAAGGGAAGTAAGCAATATGAAGGAAGTGAGAAAGCTCAACGAGGAAGCTCAGCAAAGAAGCACAATGACACGGCCCGAAGAGGAAATTGGCTGAGAGAGCTCATATGTTGTCTTATTTTTCTTAATTTATTAAATTGTACACTTAGATAACATTGATTGTAATGCTGTAACTATTGTAGTACTCAGTGAGATGTCAAACGGTACTCACGAGAGACCAGGTCTGGCACGGCCTTGGAGAACTTACAGGCTCTATCGAATGACCTCTCCATGGAAACTTCATAGGGACATGGTTTTCACGATTGGGAAGTGAGATGGCATTAGGGATTGTCCTGACCATCTTAGATACATTTGGTAAAACACCGAGTGACCTTTACACCGTGGAAGCTCATGTAGAGAAATCTTGAGGTCCATCATTTATTGTTCTTTGAGACAAATAGTCCCCTACCTAATGTCACATCTACTTTAAGTGATGTCACCATTAAGATAAACACCATCCAATCCAACCTAGAGTAAATCGCTATGGTCTTAGGAATGTCAGACATTTTGGTGAGCTATCTTTGTAGTGAAAGTCCTCTAACGCACAGTGGTTAGGCAAAAGGCATGTCTTGGCATTTAATGTTTATAATCTAAGATGGGATGGCCCATTATCTATTTAATATTTATGACCTAAACTATGAGAGGATGTCTATCATAACTGTGAATGACTAAGGAATCTTGGGAATGGAGTGGGGTTATTTATTAGCCTTAACCATTTATGAGAGGGAGAGTTATTTCTAGGGATTATTGCTAGAGAGAGAATACATCAAAGAGAAGTTATTGCACACTAGAGTTATTAATCACCCACCATTATCCTTTATTGTGAAGCTTTAAATAGCTAACCATAGATCTTTAAGAGGTTGTTGGTGTATTGATTGCCTGCCAAAGTGTCTATAGTGTGCTTACTTCTCTCTCCCTGTAAATGAGTTTCTTCTGAGTTTCCTTTATAACTATTTGAGTTATACACGAGAGACTTATGATTTTAATCTAACTGTTGATTATATTTAATATTGTGTGTTCACTTGTATTTATTGAGGAGCACTTGGGTTATCGTTCATCACCATACCTATAGGGGTTACACCTCAACTAGTATTACCATACTCTCATGATTCAAGGGGACTACCCTCTTACATTTTGCGACTACACTAGGGAGGTATTATTTTAAAAGAATGGCTCAAGATAACATTAACCATACCATAGATTTTGACTCTATCAACATAACGAAGAACAAGATGCGAGGGAGCTTGAGGCTTCCATGGCTAGGGTTCCTCGGGTGGAGGTTCCCTTTGTTCAAAAGGTGATAGGAGCCCCTACGGTGACACAAGCTTCCACCAGTGCCGTGTGGGACAAGCACACATGGCCCTTATCATGGGAAAGTTCTATGAGTTCTTGCAGACTGTCGTAGCTTCAACGACTTTGGGAGGGGGATTTTACCCTAGTTCGTTCATAACACCAATGGAGGCTCCGATAGCCCCATCAAGCGCAGCTCCAATGGGAGTTGCCCCACGAACACAATACTCACCCCTATCCCAACGGTGGGTATCAAAGGTGTGGTAGGTATTCCACCCGTGGAAACTACCTCAGAGGTGGAAGATATTTTACTTGTGGTCCCTTAGCCCATTGCCCCAGTGGTTAAGAAAAATCCTATGTTTAGGTTGTAAGAAATGAGGAGAGACATGTAGAAGGAGATGTTAAATATGATAACAGCTACCTCGCAGTCAGTGATAGAGAAGATTTTGGTATATCATCGTTGTTAAAAGATCTTCTAATAAAAAATCTCAATTACCTAGAAAATTATAACAAAACTTGAGAATATAGTAGTAAGTTAGGTATCAATCCAAAGCAAAGGAGTGAAATGAGAGGAAAACTAATGTAATTAATTTTTTTATTTAATTTCTTTATGGACTTTTTGATTTTCTATTTTTTTTAGCTTTTATAATAATAAAACAATTTTGAGATTTAAGGTGAATATAAACTAATATGTAATGGAAAATGATAATCAAACTACGTTAAAAGTATGAAAAAAATAAACTAGTGAGTAATGGAAATGAGTGAGATGTAACTAAATGGGAGAATATATTAAAGGGATGGAAAATCTACCCTCAATTCACACAAATCAATCTAGCTTGCACTATTTTAATTTCATCAATTTCCAAAATATGCATTTAATTCAAAAGATAATTCTCATTACACTAAGTAATTAATTTAATATTCTTTTAGAACACTAAGTTTAATTCCCACATACACTATTATAATTGAATTAAAATTAATCAAGCAAATCACCCACTAGGATCAATTCATTCAAGTAATTTTTATTAGACAATAATAAAAACAAGAGTAGATGAAAATTATTCTGGCATTTTAATCAAGTGTTAAGCCTATATCTAGTTTGAATCAAATGAGTAAATGATAATACAATTTTCAATCCTTTCTAAAGGATGATTTTCCATTTCTCAATGTGAAAATAAGTAGGAATTAAATTTACTAATCAAAGTAAACTAACAAAATTAAAATTGAGAAATTAAATCAAATTGGATTCACGAGGGTTTCAATTCATCCATTGAATGGGATAATTAGCCTTCTATAATCATCATCCAGTGAAAATAATAATCAATTAAAAGCGTAGAATGAAAGATTAGAGAAGAGTAATCAAACCAAATTCCACTTGAATTGTAAATAATCTTCACTTGCTCAACAAATCTCTCAAATAATTACAACACTCAATTATTATTATTTTTTTTAATCTAAAACAAAAACTAAACTACTCTAAAAATAATGTCCTTCTTCCTCTCTCTAACTCTAGAATTCTCCCTTTCTAATGAGCATGGTCTTCTTATATAGGAGGCAGATGGAGCATGGGGTGAGGTAGAAATCAGATTTAGGTGAGGGTATTTTGGGGAACTTTAATTCTCCATGTGGGAGATGTGGTAGTAAGGATGAGTTAGGAGTAAAATAGGTATATGGGGTAAAGTATTTTTAAAAGACATGGGTTTTATTTTTTTGGTTAGGCTTATTTTTCTCTTGTTGAGAAATGGGTAAGTGTGTATTGAATTGGGTTGGAGGATTATGGGTTGGAATGGGTCGAAATGAATGTGAGGGTTGGTATGAATATGGCAGTGGGTCGACATTGAGGTCAGATCAGGTTTTAGATTGAGGGTATGTCAAGTTATGGGTCAGCACCGAATTCGGGTCGAGTTCACGAGTGGTTGGATTCGATCGTCGTGGGTATGGAGCAGTGACAGGTTTGCTCGGGTAAGCTATTGGTTCGGTTCGGATAAGCTCCTGGGTATGAGGGTAGGAGGTTCGTCCAAAAGTAGATATGGATTTGGGCTACTGGGGGTTGCGACGCAGATACCGGATGTGATGGGGGTCGGTAGGAACTTGGGGATGTGCGGAGTTTGTCACGGGTTAAAGGAGTGAGACTGGTGCTAACTAAAATGGGCTCGGAGCTGGGTGTGGGTTGGTGGTTATGTTCTGCTATGGGGTGATGAGGGTTTAAATGGAAATGGGTTGGAGCTTTGGTGTGTTAATGGAGTTAGGTGAGAGAAAGAAAAGTGTTGGTATTTATTGGGAAGAAGATGAAGGGTAAGTATTATGGGGGGGGGGGGTATGGGAGTTAGGGTGTGGTTGAGAGAAGATGAGGTTTGGATGTATGTGAGTGTGTAGGGTAGTTGGTGTGTGTGTCTTTGTACCCTAAAAAAATATCTATGTCACTAAAAAAAATTAAAACTAATAAAACTAAAAATTAAATCCTAACTCAAAAGGAAAAAAAAAGGAAAATCAAACTAAAAGAAAATAAAATTAATGAAACCTATTAAGACTAGAAAAATAATTTCCTAACCTATAAAGCAAAAAGACTCAAAATAAAAGAAAAAGAAAAAGAAAAAGAAAAATCTAATAAAACTAAAAACTAAAGTCCTAAAAAAACACAATCTAATAAAACTAGAAACATAAATTCCAAACAACTTATCCTAATAAAATAAGATAAAATAAAATAAAATAAAGATATATAATTAAAAACTAATGAAAATAAAAATAAAAATACACCAATAAAAAAAGGAAATAGAAAAAAAAAAAAACTAGAAAATTCTAAATAAATCTAAAATAAAACCTAAAAATAAAATTACTCAAAATAAAAATCTAAAAATAATAAAAGTACAAACACAACACACACGGGATTCGGTGTCGGATAAGGCTAGGTCATGGGGTAGGTTAAGGAAATGGATTAGGATTAGCTCTTTTTGTCTGCATTTTGATGGGATTTAAGCATTTGAACTCCGCAAATGGCAATTGACCTACAAAATAAACAATAGAGCGCATAACACCAAATTTTACTAAGAATTAGCAATTAAAATGCGTCTATTTGGGTATAAATATACACTTTTGGGTAGTTATGACACCACCCCCAAACATAACATTGCTAATGCTCGAACAAAAAGATAGAGAGAAAGAAAGATAAGTAACCAAAAGTTTACCACTTTCGCGGGCACTTGGGATTGTACTTAGTATGCGTAGGAAGCCTTTAAACCTACAGGTTTCCCTACAGGACAAGTTTTGTCTCGTGAGGGTTTGCAGGGAACGTACCCACAAAATTATTTATTTGCAAAAGGCAGTCAATCTCTTATTAGACGTAGAATAATCGCACAATCCATTGCAAGTTTAATATTTTGAGAAATACAATCTGGAAGTGCATAAAAAGTTAGCTACGTAAATACTCAAGTCACATCCTTCCAAGAACTCAATGTGTGTGGTGTGAATCAGTCAAAACGGGTCGAGTATCATAAGAGTAATTCCTTGATCTCCTTTTTAGATACAACGCTTCAACTTCAAAATCACACAGATATATCTCTCTCAAATGAACTCATGAGATTAGGGTAAGTGTATCCCTCTTGTGTGTGAGGAGGTGAGTAAATATAAGGATAAGAACTATGAAAGCACGAGGCATTAGAAAAATTGGGTGATGAGAATCACCCCCAAACAAGACTGCCTTGTTGGATAAAGGCTAAAGGGATCAATGCACATGTATGGAAAAGTGCATCACATGATGTAAAGCATAGATAGACCAAGAGTGGGAGGTTATTAGCCTAAGGGTGGGGGTGAATAGGCACCGATCTCGGGCCTTATTGAGCCGAAAGGTGACGGCAACGAGGGCCCTATAAGAATTGTGCTCTAGTTGGTGAGGAAGGAGAAAATGTTTCAAAAGTAGAAAGGGGTAGGGCTCATAGAAATCACACGACCGTTATATAAATGGACGATGATAATGATTGTGTAGTGACATGCCAGGGAGTTATCGATGGGAAAAATCAACACCGCAAGAGAGTGGCGGGCATAGAGTAACAATCTCACTGTCACGAAAGTGGAGAGTAACACCACAAATACTCTCATGGATGGTGGATGGTTTTAGGGTAGGATCCAAATATGTGGTTGGGAACAAGCAAGGTATGATAGAAAGATCCAAACTAGGTGGTGGGGTGGAAGGGAGATGAGTGGGTTGGGTGGGATAAAGGGGGTATCGGGTGGGATAAAGGTTGGAGGAAGATGATCCAACTCAAGAGTAGGGGAAACACACTCCTCATGAGGCGCGAATTCATCCTCAAGGGTACTCACAGGACAGGAGGAAATGTGGAAATTATTGAGTGAGTGATCAACTTATCCACCATTACGTCACCATCCAAGGTGGTTGAAAAATCAAATGAGACATCCAAATCTGAGAGTGAAGAATCAACATTAATATATGACTCAAATTGAGCCAATCATTGTGGAACATAATCCATATCCGGAGAGGTAGAAACCAACTCGGAGTCAATCTCAAGAAAATGGTGAGCACTCGTAGACGAAGCTAATCTATGATAAAGTGGTTCCTCGGGAACACAAGTAGTGGGATCAATAGGTGTATAGTCGGGAATTTTTTGGGATTTTGTGAGAAAGGAAAGGTGAACCTCAAGTGTGGGTTCATTTGGATATCACAGGAGAAAATTAGTCTCACTAATGAAAGGTAAGTCAACATAATTGTTGACTTGGGGCCCAAACCATGGGATGTTTTCAACTTCGAGATTCTCGGGGTGAGAGGGTTGGTCACACTTAGAATAATCATTACACGTGGGTGCAATAATGGGTTTAGTTGAGGGGAACTCCAACTCGTTCACACACTCAAATTAATTTAACCTTTGTTTAAGCCTTTGAAGATCTTGATTTTGAATTTTAGCGTCTCGCTCTTGCCCGAAGATGAATTGTTGCAAGAGTGCCTCGAGAGCGGAGGTAAATAGTGGTGGTGAAGTGTTGGTGGGTGGCAGTGGTGGTTGAGGTGGACACAACTCACTACTAACACTAATGTGCGAAGAATACTCATATAAAGCATGGGAAACGGGGCCAATTGTGTCATACACGGGAGAAGCATCTCCGTGAGAGACAAATGGTTGATAATCGTGGGTAGCATAGTGAGGGAACTGATCGGGATAAGGTGCATAAGTTTACCATGACGACGGTTTGAATGTGTGAGGATCCTCAATATCGGGTTTGGATTTGCATTGCGTGGAAGGGTGATCAGGACTCCAAGAATAACTTGGCAACTCACACCACTCAAGATTTGATGCACCAGGACAATAAGACGAGATGGGTTCTGAAACAGTGTCATATGGATACACAGGATCCATGGTGGGTTCGTAGGGATATGAAGAGTATGGACACTCATAGGGCAAGTGATCGGCTAAAAAACTAGATTTTTACAAAAAAGTATGTGACACATTGATACTCCTCATTGGAGGTGATGGAGTATGAAATGTGTGCATGAATGACGCATGAGTATCAACGGCGTGGGTGGGAGAGTTAAAAAATGGCCAAAATATTCCCGTAAGGGACGTTCGTCGGCCATGACGAGAAAAATATATATTTTTGATATTTTTTAATTTTTTTAAAAGGAAAGAAAATATTTTTGGTTTTTTTTAAGAAAATGAAGGAAAGAAAATATTTTTTTGATTTTTTTAAAAAAAATAAAGGAACAAAATATTTTTGGATTTTTTGGAAGAAAAAAGTGGAAAAAATATTTGGACTCTTAAATTTTCAACAAACTCACTAAAACCCGACTACCTAAGTATGTAATTGGACATACACAAGTCAACGAGAAATCCTAACTAACACATAGACAAATTCTTTTCTTGAAATTTAGTTTTCAGGGTAGCCATATTTTAATGAAGTCCGCGGGCAATAAAAATCACAGAAAATATATGAGTGGTCGCCTTTTCAAAAATGTTCTCATTTTGGGCTACCTAGTTTATTGGTTTTAAAATTAATGATAGCTAGGGTAGCACACAAATGGTAAGCGAGTGAGTCGGGTAACGAAATCCTTTCTCGTGAATGACTGGTTGTAGGTATTAACTGATTAATTCATCATACACATTGAAAAATAAATGCGATAAAAAAATCAAATAAGAGCACATAGTCATATATAAAAATTGACTCGCTGACAATAGAGGCATGATGGTTTTAGAAATGTACCTCCCATGGTTTTTACACCATAGGGTGATGAACAATTTAAGTCGACCTTGGGGGAGATCATGACTATCTCAGTCAGCCTCGTGAGTCCTACCGACCCAAGGTAGAGAGGCTTATAAATTTTCTCCTTTGGATGCCCTCTCTCTACATTGTTTGGCTTCCTTATCACACTTTTCTTCAAAATTAATTATTAAAGTTTATATGAAAAATAAATGGTGCTCCATGCACCGCAATACAAGAAAAGTAATAAAGTCCTAATACAAGCCTTCTAAAAAAGGAAAAAAGGTACGAAAAATGAAAAGTACAATACAAATATTCACAAATAGGAAATCATTTCTACTGCTTCAAGCTCCAAAGAATAGCAATGACGCCATTTGATAGAGTTGTTTTTAGTATGTCGTTGTGAAAAGATCCTCTAATCAAAAATCACAATTACCTACAAAATTATAACCAAACTAGATCATATAGTGGTAAGTGAGGTATCAATCCAAATCAAAGGAGTGAAACGAGAGGAAAACTAATGTAATTCATTTTTTTATTTAATTTTTTTTTTTACTTTTTTCTTTTTCTATTTTTTTTAGCTTTTACAATATTAAAACAATTTTGAGATTTAAGGTGAATATACACTAATAACTAAATAAGAAAATGAAAATCAAACTAAATTAAAAGTATTAAAAACATAAACTAGTAAGTGATGAAATGAGTGAGATGTAATTAAATAAGAGAAAATATTCAAGGGATGGAAAATCCACCCTCAATTCACACAAATCAATATACCTTGCACAATTTTAGTTTCATCAATTTCGAAAATATGCATTTAATTCAAAAGCTAATTCTCATTACACTGATGAATTAATTGAATATTCTTTTAGAAAAGTAAGTTTAATTCCCACACACTTTATTCTAATTGAATTAAAATTAATCAAACAAATCACCCACTAGGATCAATTCATTCAAATAATTTTAATTAGACAATAATAAAAACAAGAGTAGATGAAAATTATATTAGCATTTTAATCAAGTGATAAGCCTATCTCTAGTTTGAAGCAAATAAGCAAATGATAATACAATTTTCAATCCTTTCTGAAGGATGATTTTCCATTTCTCAGTGTGAAAATAAGTAGGAATCAAATTTACTAATCAAAGGAAACTAACAAAATTAAAATTGAGAAATTAAATCAAATTGGATTCTTGAGGGTTTCAATCCATCCCTTGAATGGGATGATTAGCCCTTAATAATCATCATCCAATATAAATAATAATCAATTAAGAGAATATAATTAAAGATTAGAGAAGAGTAATCAAACCAAATTCTACTTGAATTGCATATAATCTTCACTTCTTCAACAAATCTCTCAAATAATTACAACACTCAATTATTATATTTTTTTCCTAAACTAAAAAAAAAAACTAAACTAATCTAAAAATAATGGCCTTGTTCTTCTCTCTAACTCTAGAATTATCCCTTTCTAATGAGCATTACCTTCTTATATGGGAGGCACATAGAGAATGGGGTGAGGTAGAAATCAGATTTCGGTGAGGGTATTTTAGGTAACTTTAATTGTGCATGTGGGAGATGTGGTAGTTAGGATGAGTTGGGGGGTAAAATGGGTATCTGGGGTAAAGTCTTTTTAAAAGACATGGGCTTTATTTTTTTTTTTGTTAGGCTTATTTTGCTCTTGTTGCTTTTGTGTAGGCACGATTTGTGCATTTGGAGAAATGGGTAAGTGGGTATTGAATTGGGTTGGAGGATTATGGGTTGGAATGGGTCAAAATGAATGAGGGGGTTGGTATGGATCTGGAAATGGATCAATATTGAGGTCAGGTCAGGTTTTAGATTGAGGGTATGTTGGGTTATGGGTCAGCAACGGACTTGGGTTGAGTTCACAAGTGGTTGGATTCGATCATCGTGGGTATGGAGCAGTTGGTTTCGTTCAGATAAACTGTTGCGTATGAGGGTAGAAGGTTCGTCTGGAAGTAGATATGGATTGGGGCTATTGGGGGTTGCGACGTAGCTGCCAGAGTTGATAGGGGTTGGTAGGAAATTGGGGATGTGTCGGGTTTGTCACGGGTTAAAGGAGTGAGGTGGGTGGTAATGAAAAAGGGTTCGGAGCTGGGTGTGGGTTGGTGGTTATGTTCTGATATGGGATGATTAGGGTTTAAATGGAAATGGGTTGGAGCTTTGGTGTGTTAATGGAGGTAGGTGAGAGAGAAAGAGAAAGTGTTGGGGTTTGTTGGGAAGAAGATGAAGGGTAGATATTATGGGGTGTTTGTGTGTACGGGAGTTAGGGTGTGGTTGAGAGAAGGTGAGGTTTGGATGTATGTGAGTGTGTAGGGTAGTTGGTGTGTGTGTCTTTGTACCCTAAAAAATAACTATCTAACTAAAAAAAATTAAAACTAATAAAACTAAAAATTAAATCCTAACTCAAAAGAAAATAAAAATCAAACTAAAAGAAAATAAAAGTAATGACGCCTATTAAGACTAGAAACATTATTTCCTAACCTATAAACTAAAAAGACTCAAAATAAAATAAAAAGAAAAAGAAAAATCTATTGAAACTGAAAACTTAAGTCCTAAAAAAACACAATGTAATAAAACTAGAAAAATAAATTCCTAAAAACTTATCCTAATAAAATAAGATAAAACAAAATAAAATAAAGATAAAAATAAAAAACTAATAAAAATAAAAATAGGCTAATAAAAAAGGAAATAGAAAAATAGAAAATAAAACCTAGAAAATTCTAAATAAATCCAAAATAAAACCTAAAAATAAAATGACTCAAAATAAAAATATAAAAATAATAAAAGTATGAACACAACACACACATGGGGTTCAGTGTGGGATAAGGCTAGACCATGGGGTAGGTTAGGGAAATGGATTTGGATCAGCTCCTTTTTGCCGCATTTTGACGGTATTTATGCATTTGAACTCCGTAAATGGCAATTGACCTTCAAAATAGACAATAAAGCGCATAAGTTCCAATTTTGTCGAGAATTGGCAATTAAAGTACGTATATTTGGGGTATAAAATATAAACTTTTAGGTTCTTATCAGTCATCCAGTAAGGTAGCGTTGGTGTACGATGATTTTCGTAAACCTTACTGTCAGGAATACAACGACGAACCTTACCCAAAGGACTACATTCCTCCTATCGTTGATAAGTACACGGGAAAGGGAGGAAACCCGAAAGAACATATCAAGTGCTTCATTGAGCATCTCGGGGCTTATTACAACAAAAATAAGCTAAGGTTGTGGGTGTTTTCAAAATCCCAACCCAATAAAGCCTACACCTAGTACTCTCACTTGGTACGAAAAAATGTCTCAACGTGGGAGGAAATGCATGTTCAATTTGTCCAGAAGTTCTTTCTAGCAGAAGATGAGTTCACACTAACCCAACTAGGCAAGGAGAAGCAATGTCTAGGGGATGAAGTGGTAGCATATGTCCAAAGGTTCAAGAAAAAGTCTCTCGACATAAGAGAAAAGGATAAGGAGTCCAAGTTGCTTCAGATTTGTGCTGAAGGTTTACTGGTATAGTACATTCGCCACCTCATCAACAAAACATGCGAGGGACTTTTGCAACATTTTTAAAGGCATCAAGCAACATATTGTTGGTCATTCGTCCAAGTACCGTTGTGGTGCCTATGATGTTTACACAATCGATATGGCCTATTGTGACACGGGAGTCGCACCCACGGGTGGGGTATGCCGATGAGGGAGAAGGGGCCAAGAAACTAAGGAATGATAATAATAGAAAGTTCAATAAAGACAGAGAGGACCCACCACCATTGCCTTGTATTGTTGAGGAGGCTGTCAGTTATTACAACACCATGGTTCAAAGAGGGACAATATATGAACCCAAGGGTATTCCAAGTATTTCCAGATCCATCAAAAGGTGGGTCATC
The DNA here is from genome assembly GCA_949130495.1 of Sambucus nigra. Lineage (NCBI taxonomy): Eukaryota > Viridiplantae > Streptophyta > Magnoliopsida > Dipsacales > Adoxaceae > Sambucus > Sambucus nigra. Next base: position 473,122,531 of record OX422208.1, on the reverse strand, counting down.
CAACGGCAACCTACTTCACACTAAGGAAGATCATAAGCAAACACATAAAGATAGAGAGTCTACAGATCCCTGAGGAAAATATCAACAAGAATCCCCTTCCAGTACATGGGGATAATTTGAGAGTTTCTTATGATGAAAAGGCTGAATGGGAGGCTAGAGAGATAAAGATCGAATGAGAAGAGTTTAAGGAAGCATTGAAGGATCGCACCATGGGAATGGCAAACGTAGTGATATCTTATGATAATGCTAGTTCGAGAGATGTAGAAGATGTGTACAGTCTGGATAGTGAGGAGATAGACCAGGGCCTAGAATACCAGGCTATATCTTAGTCGCCCAAAATCTCAAGGTTCGTTGACTAAGTGGGGATGCAGAAAGAAAGATGACTAGAGATAATGCAAGCGACCCTGGACATTGCACGGAAGAATACAATGCCATCATTGACGTGGAGGGGGACCTTGGCCATATTGGTAAGAAAAATTTTATCCGAAGTAACTTTTAGTGACTCTTATAGGGCTGTAATTTCCCACATAATAGGCCCTTGTATGTAACTGCTAGTATTAATGGTGTAGGTTTTGCAAGAGACTTGATGGATGAGGAATGATCGATAAACATCATTCCCATCATTTCCTTCCATGTATCTAACATTCCTGAGGCAATGTTGATACCAATGCCTTTGGTAATTTCTAGTTATTAACCAATCCTCCAAGTCGATTGGGTCTGTGAAAGTTGGAATTGTGATGGGAAACCTCACATCACACATTAAATTTCATATTATTGAGAGTTCTATTTCATACCACCTTCTGATAGGAAGGGTGTGGATGCATAATCATGGTTTAGTCCATTCGACATACCACAAATGTGCAAAGGAAAATGTGAAAGGGACTAAAATCATTATACGTGCAACGAAGAAACCTTTTACCACCGAATAAGCTTACCTGATGGATGAAGCGTTCTACACAGAGATAGAGGAAGATGCTAGGGTCCTAAGAAAAAGAATGGAGGGAGCTAGACTTCCCTCTATCAAACAATGAATGGGGCATGTGAATGGTTAGAGCAGCGAGGGAGCGGGAAGAAGAGAAGTAGATGAGGAGGTCCATCATGCTGATCCTAAACCTCAGAGTATCTTAAAATAAATCAGAGATAGAATAAGGCCCAGGATGGACCTGATGGAGCATGAATCCCAGTAACCGAGCGCTCTGAGTAGGTTTTTAGGAAACGGATGTAACACCGCGCCTAATTAAATATCAGGTGGCCAGTCCCATACCAAATTAAAACAAAATATACAGTTGGCTCATTCTTAGCATCACTAAAAAAAACATTTACTAATCACCCAATACCCAATTAAGCTAGTGTTAAAAACTTTCCAAATTTTAATTTCAACAAAATCCATTTTTAGTTTACGAATAACACAACACATATTATTCTACAACACTAATAACCGAACAGATTACACAAAAGAATTTAAATTCAATTGGAATAAACATTCCAAAATAATTATCCAATACAGTAATCCCAACAATAGTAAATGTATTAATACGACAGGAATACAAGACTATATGACTCAGATAGAAAAGAGACAATTGAGTTCCTTCGGGCGACATGACCTAACTAAAAGAATACTGTGAATCAAATGAAGATAGGCGTCTAAGCAATACTCCATAGCTCCATAGCTCGTCATAATCCTCTAAAGTTGGCGTCCCTGTTGCTGGACACCTGATATAGAAGATACAATAGAAAAGAAAATATGCAAGGGAAACGGGTCAGAGCCTGATGTGAAAATGATATTGAAAACAGCAAGTATTTAACAAGTGCAATAAAGCTTTTATTATGTACATGTTAGTATCTGTGACACCCCGTCCAATTAAATATAAGGTGATCAGTCCCCTACCAATTTAAAACAGGATATTCAGTTGGTTCATTCTCAGCATCACTGTCGAAAAACTTTTTTAACATATTAATCTCTTAATATAAAATTAAGCTAGGTGTCAAAACATTTCCAATTTTAATAAAACCAAGTAAATCCATTCCTTTCCATCTTAAAATATAAACCATTCAACGCACATAGGAATGTAAATAAATACTGAACATGAATCAAATACTGCAATAAATAAGACTGAGTAAAACTCTCAGTTCAAAACTCCAAACCATACAATAAACTAAAAACAAAATCTCTGATGGAAGAACTAGAAGTGGGCGACATATTCCCTAAACAAGAAGTATAGATAAAACTAAATGGAAAGGATGGATGTGTCTACTACAAGGACCTACAGCTTCCACAGTAGTTGCAGCACGTCAAGCAATCCAAATCTCTAAATCTGATACTCCTGTGGCTGAGCACCTGATATAATACATATATATAGCAAAAGAGAGAATAGATACAAGAAACGGGTCAGATCCCGATGTGTAAAAATGATTTAGCAAGTATTTAAAACTGGTTCTTAAAACAAATCTTATACGCATGTTAGTTATCGAACCCTCACATGAGTTTCTCACCTCTCGTCTATTGTTCCCGCCTAACATACATCTAATCTCCCCCTAGTTATACCTCCCAGTCTAACTAGTCAGAAACCATACTAATACTCACTAGTAGTATTCCCGTATCACCCATACAATACGCTATTCAGATAGTTTATTTCACAGACTAAATTTCATTATTCACCGATTGAATGGTTAATCTTTTATTCACCAAGATCACTTTACTTCTCATTTGCATTTTATCTACTAGTCTCACAAAGTAGAAATTTACCCAAGTACACTCATACATATATATAGTGTCATCATCCCTATACATATACACTAATCCTGCACCCCTAGGTTAAGACCGCTTGGTACAATGTAATAATTATCATTATTACCAAATCTACTAATTCCGCATAGTAGCAATATTCACAAGTCCATATATATATATATAGTACCATCATCCCTATACATATATATATATACTAATCTTGCACCCCCAACTAAGCCCCATTACTGCATATCCCCAGAAAATCTTGCATCACCGGGTTAGCACCCATTAATGCACCTATCAATAATATTTCAGCACCCCCGGGTTATCACCCATTTGTGCGCCTAACAATAGAATATTGCATCCCCGGGTTAGTACCCATTAATGCACCTATGAATATTAATCCAGCACCCTCGGGTTATCACCTATTAGTGCGCCTAACAATAATCATCTTTGTACCCCCAGGTTATCACCCATTAGTACGCTTATCAATAGAGTTTTTGCGCCCCCGAGTTATCACTCATTAGTGCTCTTAACTATAAGGTTATTGCACCCTCGGGTTATCACCCATTAGTGCTCTTAACAATAATATCACATAATAGGCATACACACATCCTATTATAAATTATTGGTATTTCTCCAACCGACATATATAATCTTCATACGTATTTTAACCTCATCACTTACATATAGTATAAATATTTAGATTACTACCTCTCTCGTAATCTCCAAGGTGCATTCTCTTTATACCGAAATAATTAAAGTATTTATTCTCACATACTTTCTCAAAATTCCATCTTATTTAAATTTACTATCTGACAGTTTTTCTCACTCCAATAAATCGGCAAACTCAAAACTAAACTTTGAGAAAATTCCTAAAAATCCCCTCTGTCGCTCGAACTAGAAGGGTTGTCGTTAGAACGACTTTCACGTGAGATGCCATCTCGCTCGAACGACTTCGCGCGAGATCCCCATCTCGTTTGAACCACTTCGCGCAAGATCGTGCGAGATTGCACTGTTCATCTTCTTCACCAAACTTCAATGTTTTTCACCATTTTTTAACCTAAAAACCTCTAAGATTCAATTCCCAACAACTCATTATCAATACCCATCAACCCCTAACAGGTTATAGATCATTTCTATCATCCTAGGATCCTTAATTCGTCATTAATCATCATAATTACATAACTCCCCAAATTAATTCACATGAACCCTAGTTTTCCAAATTCCAATTCAAGAACCTAATCAACCCAGATTCGTTCATCAATATATAATCCAATCCCATGATTAATCCTGTACATACATGAATGAATTCCAACCACTAATTAAATCAATCCTTAATCATAATTTAAATCTCCAATTTTCACCCAATTAACATATAAATCATGATTAATTCCACCTAGACTAACATGAGCATGATTATTACTAAAATAAATCAAGAAATAAGCACTTGCCTCGAATATGATGGTCTGATCCATTGGTGATGTTGGTATATACGCGTTCCTCTCTTCGCGATCTACGCGTTGGTGGTCACGGTTATGCAAGGTGGTGTTAATCGAGCCTTCTCTCTTGGAAATTAGTTCTCCCTCACACCCTCCATGGCCGTTCTTGATTTGTGTAACCTGTTAACACTAATGGACTTTCCTAGGATGATATAATTGCTCTTAATTTTCGTCCCTTAATTTATCCCAAAAATACAATTTACCATAATGCCCTCTCGGGGTGCCAGTTAGGCCAAAAATCGCCCCAGGACCCAAACTAAACACCCGGGTATACTATTTTGACTATCTCGACCCTCCCGGACTCAATGGCGCACTTGAAATGACCATACGAGTTAATATAAATAATTTCTCTTTTTATTCCATTCAATTAGTCCTGACATGACTCACGCGTGTGTCAGACTTAAATTACCAAACTGCTGTATTTCTCACTTCCGACAATTTATCAAATATCATAATTTCATATTACATATCACACAGTAATATTTAATAGTTGACAACAATAATTATTAACCCTTGGCACGCTAGTTAATAATTATTTTAATCAGGATTAATAACAAATTAATTTCTCACATTTTAATTTAATTAATCCAACAACAATAATTAATCGTATATTTATTCCCATAATAATAATTAATCACATAATTATTTAAATCATCAAAAATAAATGGCGTTACATACTTCCCCCCTTACAACGGAATTTCATCCCGAAATTCGAAAAAAGTATACTAGGTACAGACAATGTTGTAAAAATATTGCGCATCGCATCCCGACGCTCACAAGTAAGCTACTCCGTACCACCCACATAGTCCGCTATCGAATACCCTTAATAATGAACACTTCACATGTATTTGCTTTAAACTCCAGGTTACCCTGTCATATAGGCTCTTGCCCAAGCCTTTCTACTTAAGTTTCACTACTTCAACTTTATTTTAGATATTCACTATATAGTCTTCTACTATTAGCACCTTAGTAGATTTATCCTCTTTTCATATACATACGACTTCATCTCGTGTCGTTCATACAAGTAAATTCAATGTGCAATATATATTTCACACACAATATATATGATAATATCGATTCTTATTCGATATTTGTAATCATAACTGGTCCCACACCTTTAACTATTAAGTAGGACAATAACCAAGTTTACCGTGCCATACTTTTACTGACACTCTGCCCGAACCTGAATTTATAGGAGTTAATTGTACATAAACTCCACTAGTGGAAGGTACTGTTCCCTCCATCCTCTAAGATCTCAAGGTTCACATAAAATTTTCTCTCCCGCATCCGGTTAGACCGCTTATCCTTAGCCATCCCTCTGTGGGTATTAGGTTGTACTCAATCGCATTTTAGTACTTATAATCTCACCATCTCAGCTACATGAGAAGATCCTTGGGATACTCTTCCATTCTCTAGTGGAAGAAGACCCTACCAGTTTCGAATTGTCCGCCCTTTTTCTAACAGTTAGCTGACCCACTGCAGACTAACTTTGAAGGTTACTCTACATTAAACTCATCACCACTGTTGTTTGTATTCTGGCCCATCTTGTCTTTCTTGAATAAATTTCAAGTTATCTTGAAACGTAAGTCTCTGACAAAACTTCGTGAATAAGCTCCGGCTTACCCGACTACATGTTATCGAATTCACATGCTAATCATAATCCACTACCTGATTCAATCCCTTAGGGCTCCCATACACCCTATACCTCACGCATCATTATACAGAAGGCATAAAATTTTCTTACCTCAATTCTTGCACACTCGATATGCTGATGTGGTAGGGGTGCACTGAACTGCCCCACTAATCATAAGTTAATCAATCCTTCAATGGTATCATTGCCCTATTCTGAAAATACTAAGGCCAGGCTACTCTATTAGCCATAAGTTATGGAAGAATTATCCACTCTCAAATATATTCTCCTATAGGTACAATAACCAACATACAAAACTTATGTACTATCGACCAAACTTCTGTCCAACTCCCAACGTTCGCTAGTTTCATGCGTGGGATGTCTCAAAAAGTAAAATCCAAACAAGGAACCCCCCCCTGATACACTACTATCTAACCTAGTCGGTTGTTGAGGTCCGTAAGGCCTTCAGTACCTACTATGTACTTTCCCACAATCTACGTATTGTGATATAAAATTTTACTAGTCCACTCTCATGTCCCTAAAATGTAACATAAAGCATAACGCCCTCACTATCCAAAGTACTTGGCGCTATAGATATATAACGAGCTATATTTCGCCGCTCGATAAGAACACAATGTATTCTAAGTCTTAACAAAAAAATAAATTCCTATGCTTGAAAATCACATATAATTAGACAATATACTCGCTGAGGTCTATAATACCATGAATGTTTCATATATACTCATATCTGGGCCCAACCCTATTTCAGGTGGTACCGCACAAAACTAAGATCACTCCTTCCAGAGTATCCGGCACGATAGTCATATCACTACATTTTTACTATCGTTTAACCATACGATAATTAATCACTACACATTACCATAATAATCTCTACTAAAGCTGACTCATTGCAGTAGTAAATTATAACAAGACATATTCTTAGGTCCCACCCGATTTATTCACGGGCAATCATCAAAATGCCCTGCTAACAACGAGAAATATGTTTGTCACAAAACTGTTAAAACTATCGTTCCCACTAAACTCGACCCGCACGTGAAGTTTAGGGTTTCTAATTTACCTAAAAGTTGTGGCACACCCATGTCGCTAGAATCTATCCTTTACTAACAAGGAAGAAGAAAAACCTCACCAGTCTTGAAAAATCACAGGGTCTCAGTACGTGGCTGCCGTCACGACCCATGAACATCTGCAATCGTCATACATCCTAGGATTTCATCCTATAGTTGTCCCCTCTCACCATGGACAATTTATTCCATCTTGTGGATTTCATGCCTATTATTGAAACGTTGGCCCAAACTTTCCAGGCCTCAATTATAGCTTTATTAAGCTCCCATTTACATCCCGGGTCCCGTAGACTCTGACATACTGTATGCTACTATTAACGAGGACTCTACTGGTCCAGCCTGAACTCTTCATTCTCGGGTTATAAATTTCCTGGGCCTAATTCTCTTAACACCAAATTCTTTCGCTGGAAGTCTCGCTCCTCCAGTCGTTATGCCTAACTGGCACGGTTTACCATTTATAATCTCTTCGGTCTCACTTCTCAATTATGGACACATTCAACACTTGTAGTCCTACTTCCTTCACATAAGGAAAGCTTCACGAACCATTTCCCCGTCATTGGTCCCACTGACCATTTTGGGGAATGTCCTTCTCTCGGACTGACAATCTCAACTGACTATTATTCTTCCACTGTCCCTTTGGCTATCCTAGCTATTCGGAACTATGGTTGGAATCTATAGCCTGATTGACTTCATCATCCTTTTGAATTTAATTACTTAACATCATCTAATCGAGTTCCCGATTGGGTATACTCTCACGTGGGGTTTCACTAACACCGTTAAATTCAGTTTCTGCTCCTCAACAGGTTCGTTAACCCTCTTTACTCCCTTCTCTTAGAAGGACTTCAATCACTAGCAGCCGTATAACTTTGATAACATCAATATTAGTCATCATAGCTATATTTCTCATCCATACTGGTATTCTACTCACGGATCCTTTATCAACTATAAACCCTTGGGATAATTTATACCCCTTTGCCAGGTACGAAGTTCATTATGCAATTCAACCTCTCTCTCATGATCGGTTTCTATCTCACCCATCGTTTTAAACATCAAAATTTCACTCACATTTTGTTATCACATCGAATGAAAGACTTCACGATCAAATCGTACCCAAATTTCTCTCTAAATTTCAAACACACATCTTCGTATGTGGTTATCGCCCCAAATCACTACATGATGCTCCTAAGAGCTGTAGCTCTTAACTAAAAATTAAATTCTGAGTGTCGTCACGCCCCACTCTACACAATTACTTTCGAATTTTCTACTTTCGTTGGTCTGTTACACTTCTTCATTTTGTTCTCCGCATCTTCATCGATAGGTTTTCAAAAGAGCTCCTCTGATTTCCCATTTATCTACTATGCTAGGTGGCCCTAAATTCACTCCACCGTTATCTATGACTGTGTCCTAGGAACCCACAGTTCCCGAGTGACGATTTTTTCTATCTCTAGTTTAAGTAATTCTCTTGGTGATTTTTATCCCAATCACTGTTACCCTGATTACTCTATGTCTTCTGTTGAGCCTCTTCTCCCGCGATTCTTCTTACAGCCCTCGCTGGTCATTTTAATATGTTCGGGGTTTAAATCACACCGAATTTCATATAATGAGTCACATCCATTATAATTCGTAGCAGGAGAATGTAAGTCGCATACGTAAGGGAACACAACAATCCTATCATAAGGCTCTACATCAAGAATGATACACTGAAACGTAATAAGCCGCACAGATCCTAAGGACACTAGAACCTGATGCTATGATACCACCTGTGACACCCCGCCCAATTAAATATAGGGTGATCAGTCCTCTACCAATTTAAAACAATATATTCGGTTGGTTCATTCTCTGCATCACTGTCGAAAAACTTTTTAACATATTAATCTCCTAATATAAAACTAAGCTAGGTGTCAAAACATTTCCAATTTTAATAAAACCAAGTAAATCCATTTCTTTCCATCTTAAAATATAAACCACTCACCGCACATAGGAATGTAAATAAATACTGAACATGAATCAAATACTGCAATAAATAAGACTGAGTAAAACTCTCAATTCAAAACTCCAAACCATATAATAAACTAAATACAAAATCTCTGACGGAAGAACTAGAAGTGGGCGACATATACCCGAAACAACAAGTCTAGATAAAACTGAATGGAAAGGATAGATGCGTCTACTGCAAGGACCTACAGCTTCCACAGCAGCTGCAGCACATCAAGCAATCCAAATCTCTAAATCTGATTCTCCTGTGGCTGAGCACCTGATATAATACATATATATAGCAAAATAGAGAAGATATACAAGAAACGGGTCAGAGCCCAATGTGTAAAAATTATTTAGCAAGTATTTAAAACTGGTTCTTAAAACAAGTCTTATACGCATGTTAGTTATCGAACTCTCACATTAGTTTCTCACCTCTCGTCTATTGTGCACGCCTAACGTACATCTAATCTCCCCCTAGTTATACCACCCAGTCTAACTAGTCAGAAACTATACTAATACTAACTATGCTCACTAGTAGTATTCCCGTATTTCCCATACAATACGCTATTCAGATAGTTTATCTCACAAACTAAATTTCATTATTCACCGTTTGAATGGTTAATCTTTTATTCACTAAGATCATTTTACTTCTCATTTTCATTTTATCTACTAGTCTCACAAAGTAGAAAGTTACCCAACTACACTCATACATATATATAGTTTCATCATCCCTATACATATACACAAATCCCGCACCCTTAGGTTAAGACCGCTTGGTACAATGTAATAATTATCATTATTACCAAATCTACTAATTCCGCACAGTAGCAATATTCACAAGTCCATATATATATATATATATATATATATATATAGTACCATCATCCCATTACATATATATATACTAATCCTGCACCCCCGGCTAAGCCCCATTAGTGCATATCTCCAGAAAATCATGCATCCCTGGGTTAGCACCCATTAATGCACCTATCAATAATAATTCAGCACCCCCGGGTTATCACCCATTTGTGCGCCTAACAATAGAATATTGCATCCCCGGGTTAGCACCCATTAATGCACCTATCAATAATAATTCATCACCCCCGGGTTATCACCCATTACTGCGCTTAACAATAGAATATTGCATCCCCGGGTTAGCACCCATTAGTACGCTTATCAATACAGTTTCTGCACCCCCGAGTTATCACTCATTAGTGCTCTTAACAATAAGGTTCTTGCACCCTCGGGTTATCACCCATTAGTGCTCTTAGAAATAATATCACATAATAGGAATACACACATTCTATTATAAATTATAGGTATTTCTCCAACCTACATATATACTCTTCATACGTATTTTAACCTCATCACTTATGTATAGTATAAATATTTAGATTACTATCTCTCTCGTAATCTCCAAGGTACATTCTCTTTATACCGAAATAATTAAAGTATTTATTCTCACATACTTTCTCGAAATTCCATCTTATTTAAATTTACTATCTGGCAATTTTTCTCACTCCAATAAATCGGCTAACTCAAAACTAAACTTTGAGAAAATTCCCAAAAATTCCCTCTATCGCTCGAACCAGAAGGGTTGTAGTTTGAACGACTTCAACGTGTCTCTTGAGCGACTTCACGTGAGATTCCATCTCTCTTGAACGAATTCGCGTGAGATCTCCATCTCGTTTGAACCACTTCGCGCGAGATCCCCATCTCGTTTGAACCACTTCCCGCAAGATCACGCGAGATTTCACTATTCGTCTTCTTCACCAAACTTCAACGTTTTTCACCATTTTTTAACCTAAAAACCTCTAAGATTAAATTCCCAACAACTCATCATCAATACCCATCAACCCCTAACAGGTTATAGATCATTTCTATCATCCTAGGATCCTTAATTCATCATTAATCATCATAATTACATAAATCCCCAAATTAATTCACATGAACCCTAGTTTTCCAAATTCGAATTCAAGAACCTAATCAACCCAGATTCGTTCATCAATATATAATCCAATCCCACGATTAATCCTCTACATACATGAATGAATTCCAACCACTTATTAAACCAATCCTTAATCATAATTTAAATCTCCAATTTTCACCCAATTAACATATAAATCATGATTAATTCCACCTAGACTAACATGAGCATGATTATTACTAAAATAAATCAAGAAATAAGCACTTGCCTCGAATATGATGGTCTGATCCATTGGTGATGTTGGTATATACGCGTTCCTCTCTTCGCGATCTACGCGTTGGTGGTCACGGTTATGCAAGGTGGTGTTAATCGAGCCTTCTCTCTTGGAAATTAGTTCTCCCTCACACCCTCCATGGCCGTTCTTGATTTGTGTAACCTGTTAACACTAATGGACTTTCCTAGGATGATATAATTGCTCTTAATTTTCGTCCCTTAATTTATCCCAAAAATACAATTTACCATAATGCCCTCTCGGGGTGCCGGTTAGGCCTAAAATCGCCGCGGGACCCAAACTAAACACCCGGGTATACTATTTTGACTATCTCGACCCCCCCAGACTCAATGGCACACTCAAAATGACCATACCAGTTAATATAAATAATTTCTTTTTTTATTCCATTCAATTAGTCCCAAGACGACTCACACGCGTGTCAGACTTAAATTACCAAACCGTCGTATTTCTCACTTTCGACAATTTATCAAATATCATAATTCCATATTATATATCACACAGTAATATTTAATAGTTCACAAAAATAATTATTAACCCTTGGCACGCTAGTTAATAATTATTTTAATTCGGATTAATAACAAATTAATTTCTCACATTTTAATTTAATTAATCCAACAACAATAATTAATCGCATACTTATTCCCATAAAAATAATTAATCACATAATTATTTAAATCTTCAAAAATACGGGGTGTTACAGTATCCAGACTCTCACTTGAAATTCTCACCTCTCAGCTAGAGTGCACACTTAACGTTTCCTATTAACCTCCTAGTTAATGGTTCCTCTTCTCAAAATTCAATAACATGATTCCATCCCATATCATAACCCCATATGTCCCATACCATACATAATATAATCATTCATTTACGTTTCCCATTAACATGAATCATTTATTATTAATATGAATTAAGCTTTTCAAATCTATAAGAATAAACATTCATTAATTTAATTCAATTCTCATTCTCTCTTCAACGTTATCTTCAATTAGCACACAGTAGATTAATCAAACCACTATATACATTCATTTAGTTCATTATATATATATATATATACATATATAATACGGCACCCCGAGTCATAGTTGTGGTGTAATGCATTACTCTCCTATCATGTCCCAATATCGCTAGTCGTCGAATAGGGGACTAAAGGTTCGGTAAGGATTCCTCGAACCACAAACATTGGAGGCGAATATAGTTCTCATACCCACGGTCCATGCACATACCTATGTTCCCATAGTCAGCGGACTTATCAAGTCCCTAATAAGTCTTTCATAGACCTATGTTCTTGAGCGACAAATCAAAAATCCCATGGATTCATTAGGATATGACTACCCTCACGCGCAAACCTCCCCATCGATAGAAAGTAAGCTAGGTATTTCATACATATAAATTATCAATCAATCAATCAAATAGGCATTATCATACCTATAATATAGTATCAACAAGGTACTCACATTACCCTAAGATAATTCCCATACGTAGCATTATATCTCTTTAAATCCTAAGTATTAAAATATTATGACTTTACCTCTCAATTTAATTGTCCCCGAGCCTCACTCATTACTCAAGGTTCAAATAGGTTTTTCCTCAACATTTTATTCAATAAGAAATCACTAATATCCTACTGTTCCCTATCATGTTATCTCCAGAATTACTACGAATTAAACTCTCCTTTAATTAGGGTTATAACCGATTGTTTGTAATCTCTTATAAACACATCTTCTATCAACTAGGATTGAATACCATCATCACATGGGTCATAGTCTATAGTGTTTCATTCATAATATATGACTTATCAACAAAAATCAACATCCTTGCATCCTATAACATCTATCCACTCCCGACGTCGTTAAGGTTCATGCGTGGAGCATCTCGCAAAGCGAAATCCAAATAAGGAACCCCTCCAATACACTATTACTTAACTTTGTCGGTCGTGGAGGTACGTCAACTTCAAATACGCAACCGGGATAACCTCATCCCCTCTTTCAACCAAATGTGGTATGAACTCCCATCTCTATTCAGGAGTCATACCACTAAGTGCTTGTACTACTCTCAGTCCTTGCGCAATCAATAATGAGCTTAAACTCAGTCCTTGATGTTCAAATTTTAACCCTAAGGCTACCCAGATGTTATATTCAATCTCCCTTACTGGACCTATCCTTAATCCTCATGCATACCAATTAGAATCCAACACATGAATTTAGCAACCGAAATTTCTTTCAATTTAATTATCATAATTCTAATCAATTAAATCCCAATCATATTAATTCGATTCTCATCTAGGGCTTACTGATCTTCCCTAAGTCCCATAATATCCAATTACTAATCACCAAAGACTTATAAAAGGTTAGGGATAAGAACAAGAATTAAAAATAAACAAATTCAAATATTCTGGGGGGGGGGGGGGGGGTCGATCGATCGAAGGCAGGGGATCGATCGATCGATCGCCCAAATATCAGCTCAGTTTTCTGCATTTCTTCTACTATGGGTTTCATCACTTTTGATCATTCAAACCTTCATATTAACTACCCAAATTCCTTATCAACCTTACTACATGATATAGTAACATATGTGAATGATTTCTAATGCTCTAAACATCCTAGAATAATCAAGAGTTTGAATTAAAAGCATATACTTATCCTCCATTTTTTCCAGAAAATTATAAGCATGATATCTTCAAGAACACAACAATGATTTTAAAAAAAATTCCACAGATTGATGAATATTTCATGGATTACTAACTACCTACAACATGAGTTTGATTCCCATATATTTTTAGATTCCAGAAATCCATTAACAACTCTATCTTTTCATCTTCCAAACATGTAAAAATCTCATCTTTTTATAACTATCCTAACATGGACAATATATAAACTTAGATTGCAATTATCAAACACTTGCCTCTAATGAAGATTTGATGCTTTGGGGTTGTATATCACAGGTGGTTATCCCCTTTCTCCAGTCAACTTCCGGTGGTGATTGATGGTGGTGACCTTTGGTCTTTGGTTCTCCTCCTTTCCAAGCAAACTTCTCTTCTTCCAAGCAACCTTTCACTCTTTTTAAGAAGATGAGTTCTCAATATTGTGTAGAAGAGATGAATAACCCACGTTCAACTAATCTCCAAATATTTATAATAGGACAAAATCCAAAATCACTATTCATCCCCCTTGTAAAAATGACCAAAAGGCCCTTTTGGGTTGTCTTTTCATTTCCAAGTGATCCAAGACCCAAAAACAATATTCAAATAGACTTTTAAGACTATTTCAACCCTTCTGGATGCAACGACGCATTCAAATTGACTATAAGGTCAATATAAAAATAAGTTCCTTTTTTAATTTAACAAATTAGTCCCGACACGTCCCATACCGCGTCTGACTAAAAATTCAAATTACTGAATTAACAATTCACAGCAATATCAATAACATCACATTCATATATTACCTAAATATCTTTAATTAATATTCATAATCATTCATTTTAATATCCGCAATTCGGATAAAACCCAAATGAATTAATTAATATTAAAATCTAATTAATCCATTAATTTAAAATATAATCCATTTTAAAAATCATTAAAATCACGGGGTATTACATACTTCCCACTTATAACAGAATTTCGTCCCAAAATTCAGAAAGATAAGTCATATGGGTAAGGTCAACTCTGAGTATAAATCTCACATCGCAAGTAATCTATGTCGTACCGCCCATACAGTACATTAACGAAAATCCCCATTGATGTTATATGACTCAGATAGAAAACATACCCTCATTCGTGGGCGGTGGTTGTTTACTCCCACTATTATAACTTTGCTCCGATGAATCAAGAAAAATTTTACCCCAAATTTTTAGTTCTAGTTCACCACACTCCACTATATGACCAATCCTTTGAATATATTGCCTTCGTTAGGTTACACACACAATTCCCGCATTTCAAGAACTTTTACTGATGACACTCCTCAATTTTCCATAATAGGGGTGACCTCGACTATGGTCATCATACTCGAACATACTTCAAAACCTCTTAAGTACGATCTCTACTATCCGTCCAATGGCCCTCATCTTCCATACTTCTTATACAAACCCGTCTGAACGCAAATAAGATTCACTAATATATACGGAATCTTACAAAAGAAATCAAGAATTCTAAACATAGGGCTCTACATCAAAGAACGCTAAGTTGGAAACACAGTAAGTCGTACCGACCCTAAAGGACACTAGAACCTGATGCTCTAATACCACTTGTAACACCCCGCCTAATTAAATATTGGGTGGCCAGTCCCATACCAAATTAAAATAGAATATACAGTTGGCTCATTCTTAGCATCACTGTCGAAAACATTTACTAATCACCCAATACCCAATTAAGCTGGTGTTAAAAACTTTCCAAATTTTAATTTCAAAAAAATCCATTTTTAGTTTATGAATAACACAACACATATTATTCTACAACACTAATAACCGAAC
This sequence comes from Sambucus nigra, assembly GCA_949130495.1. NCBI lineage: Eukaryota > Viridiplantae > Streptophyta > Magnoliopsida > Dipsacales > Adoxaceae > Sambucus > Sambucus nigra. Next base: position 473,106,929 of record OX422208.1, on the reverse strand, counting down.
AGATAACACAAAAGAATTTAAATTCAATTGGAATACACATTCCCAAATAATTATCCAATACAGTAATCCCAACAATAGTAAATGTATTAAAATGACACGAATACAATAGTATATGACTCAGATAGAAAAGATATAATTGAGTTCCTTCGGGCGACATGCCCTAACTAAAAGAATACTGTGAATCAAATGAAGATAGGCGTCTAAGCTATACTCCATAGCTCCATAGCTCGCCATAATCCTCTAAAGTTGGCGTCCCTATTGCTGGACACCTGATATAGAAGATACAATAGAAAAGAAAATATGCAAGAGAAACGGGTAAGAGCCTGATGTGAAAATGATTTTGAAAATAACAAGTATTTAACAAGTGCAATAAAGCATTTAATATGTACATGTTAATATCCAGACTCTCACTTGAAATTCTCACCTCTCAGCAAGAGTGCACACTTAACGTTTCCTATTAACCTCCTAGTAAATGGTTCCTCTTCTCAAATTTTGATAACACGATTCCATCCCATATCATAACCCCGTATGTCCCATACTATATGTAATATAATCATTCATATACGTTTCTCATTAACATGAATCATTTCTCATTAATATGAATTAATCTTTTCAAATCTATAAGAATAAACATTCATTAATTTAATTCAATTCTCATTCTCTCTTCACCGTTATATTCAATTATCACACAGTAGATTAATCAAACCACTATATACATTAATTTAATTCATTATATATATATATACATATATAATACGGCACCCCGAGTCACAGCTACAGTGCAATGGATTACTTTGATATCATGTCCCAATATCGTTGGTTGTCGAATAGGGGACTAAAGGTTCGGTAAGGAATCCTCGAACCACAAACATCAACACAAACATTGGAGGAGAACATAGTTCTCATTCCCACGGGCCATGCACATACCTACGTTCCCATAGTCAGCGAACTTATCAACTCCCCGATAAGTCTTTCAGAGTCCTATGTTCTTGAGCGACAAATCAAAAATCCCATGGATTCATTAGGATATGACTGCCCTCATGCGCAAACCTCCCCATTGACAGCAAGTAAGCTAGGTAGGTCATACACATAAATTATCAATCAATCAAATAGGCATTATCATGACTATAATATAATATCAACAAGGTACTCACATTACCCTAAGATAATTCCCTTACGTAGCATTATATATCTTTAAATCCTAAGTATTAAAATATTATGACTTTACTTCTCAATTTAATTGTCCCCGAGCCTCACTCATTACTTAAGGTTCAAATAGGTTTTTCCTCAACATTTTATTCAGTAAGAAATCACTAATATCCTACTGTTCCATATCATCTTATCTCAAGAATTACTACGAATTAAACTCTCCTTTAATTAGGGTTATAACCAATTGTTTTTCTAATCTCTTATAAACACATCTTCTATCAACTAGGATTGAATACCATCATCACATGGCTCATAGTCTAAAGTGTTTCATTCACACTATATGACTTATCAATAAAAATCAACATCCTCGCATCCTATAACATCTCTCCACTCCCGACGTCGTTAAGGTTCATGCACGGAGTGTCTCGCAAAGCGAAATCCAAACAAGGAATCCCTCTAATACACTACTACTTAACTTTATCGGTCATGGAGGTCTGTAAACTTCAAATACGCAACCGGGATAACCTCATCCCCTCTTTCAACCAAATGTGGTCTGAAATCCCATCTCTATCCAGGAGCCATACCACTAAGCGCTTGTACTACACTCAGTCCTTACGCAATCAATAATGAGCTTAAACTTAGTCCTTGATGTTAAAATTGTAAATCTAAGGCTACCCAGGTGTTATATTCAATATCCCCTACTGGACTTATCCTTAATCCTCATGCATACCAATTAGAATCCAACACATGAATCTAGCAACCGAAATTTCTCTCAATTTAATTATCATAATTCTAATCAATTAAATCCCAATCACATTAATTCGATTATCATCTAGGGCTTACTGATCTTCCCTAAGTCCCATAATATCCAATTAATAATTACCAAAGACTTACAAAAGGTTCGGGATAAGAACAAGCATTAAAAAGAAACAACTTCAAAGATTTTCCCATCTGGAATACTTGAGCCACATTGAGAGAGCTTTCCAAGGGATGATTTGCAAGCCAATTTTCTGGATGCTAACCTTAAAGAATGGATGATGCAATTCGATGGTGCTTCAGAGGAAAATAAGGAAAGAGCAGGGGCTATCCTTTCTAAAGGGAATGAATAATTTTTCCTTTCCTACAAGATAGATTTCCCTTGCTACAATAATAAATCAGAGTATGAAGCATTAGTACTGGGGTTCTAGAGGACCTCCAAAGGGGAATATATTCACTGTGCATCAAAAGAGATTCGAACTTGGTGGTTTAGTAAGTGAACGTGGAATATGTGTTCAAGCACCTCAGACTGATGTCTTATATAATGATAATCCAATGGATGATTAACCATCTCCATAAGGTCAAGATAAGAAGGCATCCTAGAATGATGAACAAACATGTTGATGCCTATGCAACCATTTCTCAGAAAATGGCTATGAAAATCGACACAGCTACTATGGCAATATAATGGAGAATAACTTCCTCGGTTGTGCAGTCGATCTTACTAATGGAAGATGACTCATATTGGAGAAGCAAGATCAAGAATCATTTGGAGTCTGGGGAAGTAAATATGGAACTAAAAGAGCTAGCATAGTACTTTACCAATCAAGGAAATATCTACTTCAGTAATGCGGGAGGATAGTTGTCAAGATGCATCGGTCTAGAAGAAGCAGAGAAAAATTTTAAGAAGACACATAACTAACAATATGAAATAATTGAGATCCCTCTATACATAAGAATTTAGAGAGAGGGATACTATTGGCTGAAGGTGAAGCAAGATATAGCAGAGTTGCAATTAAGGTGCGATAAGTGTCAATTTTTCTTTCAGGTAGCTCAATGCCACTCCATTGATACTCAGATGGACTGGAGGCAGCCTTATAATGATTTTATCAAGGGTGGAGTTCTTCTTATAGAGAAATTTATTTTGATAGGACTCAAGCGAAGGGACCCACGGTTCTATGTTCAAGAGGAGTACCTATATCGCAGAGGATACTTCCACAGGCCATTAAGATGCATCACGAAGGAGGAGGTAATATAAGTTTTATAGAAAGATCACGATCCATCACATATTGGAGGGGCAAAGCTATATGACCAGTTAATGACCTTGGATTATTATTGGCCAACCGTGGAGAAGGATTCTACTGAGTTTGTATGAAAATGCAAGGCATGCCAGCTACATCGAAACATAATCCATGCTCCTTCGGTGGACTCACACCTTACCCATTCCACACTTGGGCATTTTATCTAGTAGGGGCAATACACCCATCTTTGAGGGGAAAGATCTAGATACTCGTGGCCACATAATATTTTACGAAGTGGGCTGAGGCAATACCACTCAAAAGAGAAACTATAGGCGTGATGGATAACTTCATTAGAGAGTACATCATTTGCAGGTTTGGGATTCCGAAGGTTAAATTATTTGGACCCAAAGTGTCAAAAGAAAAAATATCACAATCAAACCTGAAGTTTTGATTGTCAAATTGAAAGTGTATATAATAAAAGTCCCCTAATTATTTTTTATTTTTTATATGAAGATCTGTATTCATTATTTTGACTAGAAGTCCACAAAATATTACTTGTCATTGGGATATAAAATATGTGGACCTAAAGATCCAACAAAATATTCCACAAAACAAAACTTGAAGTTTTGATTATTCATGGGGTATGAATTTTGAAATTTCTCAAAATAATTATTTATAAGTTCGACCTAAAAATCCCAAAAAACAATTGGAATTAGTTTCAAAACAAATTGAGTATTTAAACATATATTTTCAACTTCTTGACTTTTCGTTTTCTTTATTAAATGACATGTCTTTTTAAATACTCTATTAATGGTTAAGTTTCCCTTTAACCATCATATTAATGGTTTCACCATTAAACCTTTCTCTCTTAGTGTTTCACTTCATTTGAATATTAAATTACTTTTAATGGTATTTAATTTAAATTACATTCCAATTATTTAATATACATTGGATTCTTAGGAATTTGTAGAGAATGTGAAAAATTAAGCCCCGTGTTTTTTAATAAAGATGTCAGATTATTATTGATTGGAGTTAATAAAAATTATTGGGCACTTATTTGGAAGATTCTCTAACATTTTTACCCCTAATCAAAACTGATGCTTTGATACATTAGGGTAGAAAATTTAATGCCCTTCAACATTATTAATATTGAACTTGAAGTTAAATTATTGGTGTAGAACAAAAGTTCTCACATACAAATGATAAAAACCCGTAGTTTTATTCATAATTCGCACAAGGCACTTTGTGAGTTATTTTAATGAAAGACCTGAAGTCATAGGTTTAAATTTTATAATTGATATGAACCCAAAGATTCATATACATTTGACATTAAAGTGAGAACCTAAAGTTCTCATTACCTTTTATAAAGAATATTACTCATCGTTACTTTCGTGATCCATAACATATCCTCAACTATTTCTTTCATTTATTACGTACTTTTGAAAAAAAGGGATCAATATTAGTCCATGCCCTAATTTTTTGTGGAAGATAAAAGTGTATTACCTTGTTATATATTTGAAACCTAAAGTTTCTTATTTTTTAGCTTGGAGTCTCTAACATATGATAAGAATATAAAACTTTGATTCATACAAAGTTATTTACTTTAATTGTTCAAAATTTTCTCCTTTAAATATACATCCTCATTTGATATTTGTATAATTAAGGTTTTTTGTGATTAATTCATAATGATTAAATTATGGTTCCCGATAATACAAAGTCATAAAAATGCATAATTTTCAGACATATATATCTACGAATTATTTTTCATAAACGATCCATATCCTCAAATATGATATTCTTTTGAGTTCATTAAGCATTCAAAGATTCATTGTTACCAAATATAAAATTTTTATTATACATCCCATTATTTGAATATGTAATAATTATTTGATGTATTTTTTTTAAAGTACTTCCATTTGTTTAAGTTTGGTCACTAGACTCTTGAACGAAACATAAATTATTGTTATTCATATATATTTACACTGATACATGCTTCACAATCTGTATTGAATCTTGTAATTAACAATTTCGAACTATCATATATAATGACATTTACCTAGCAAATAATTAACAACTCACATTATTATAAAAACCATAAGTTTTTTATACTTTGTATGTAATCTAGTAAAAGGTTAAATCTCTGTTGAATCTAAGGCTCCAGGAGATCTTATGTGATGTTGTTATGCCATACCCGTCCATTCATACGTGATGAATTATATAAAAGTAATTCATGAAGAAATTCACTTCATTTTATGGGAATAAAAATGCATGCGTACCATATTAATAAATAATGAAAAGTAATTTGCATTACTTTTTGTATTGAAAGTAAGAATCTTACACTAGAAAAACCCTTATTTCATTATTCATAAGGTTATACTATATATACAACATTTATTATTGTAGAATTGCACTTTATCATGAGACTACAGCTCCATAGTTTCATTAGGCAATATTATATAATAGCCATTTTGATAATCTCATTTTTTTCATCCGCCATTAAAATTGCAAATGATATCCTCTGATTTTCTTTTACAAAATATTTATATTATAGTCATCACAAGTGTATATGTATGGTACTTCTAATTCACTATCTATTGAACCATTATCAAATATAGTTTTTTTGTATATTTGCAATAGTATTTTAATGAGACACTTTTCTCGCCATTATCAAACATAGTGTTTTCACGTTGTCTCATCTATTACCACATACCGCCCAATGCGAAAATAGAGTGAAAAATGATATAGCAACATCAATTGGCACATAAACTAGTTGCAAATGTGCTTGCCAAAATCATTATCCCAGAATGATGAAATAAATTCAGCAGTAAATAAATTTATTGCATGCCAAAAGCATGGCAAACCTGTAGGTCCCAACTACTTGACTCCCCATAAGTGAAGGTTAAATAAAATCATGCCCAAATAACGCTCCAGAAGATATTATACATAATTCTCTAGAAGAGGTTATGAACAAAATATACATTTTCTCTAAAACTCCAGAAGAGGTTATTATTTATGAAAAGACATAAGTCCCTGAAGTGACTATAAAACACCTAATGTTGGCAAAGGTACCTAATATTAAATGAGAGCTCTAAGTGTTATACATATACAAGAGAAAAGTGGGATCAACACAGATGATCGTCGATGATATAATTATCTTTGTTGTAGGTAAAAAAAAATCAAAAGGCAACGATATTATAAATCCACGTACTATGAATGAATGTTGACAACGAATCTACTGGCTAAAAAGAAAAAAATTCCATGATGGCATAATTCGAGTCTCTTAATAAACGTGGTGTATTTGGACCTGTAGTAGAAATCCCAAAAGATCTTAACCCCTAAGGTTAGAGATGGGTGTTTTTATTGCTCAAGGTTTCTTGAAAACTCAAAATTGATTATATACGAATATACGATCCCGTTAAGGCCGTAAATACTTTTCAGATCTGACTAGCTTAGCTTTTTTTAAAATATATTATATGAGACTCCTAAATATAATAACTACTCATATATACAGTACTTAGATAAAGAATAAATAAAAAACATAGAATGATTTTCTTTACCTGGACAAAAGATAAATAGTGCATACTCAAATGCACTAAGACGTTCATTATACAACAGGTAATCCAAATAGATATAGGTACAACCGTCTTAGTAGATATTTTTCTAAGTAAGGGTGTGAAAGCAATCATATATACAAATTTGCAATTATAAAGCATGCTTAAATGGATGTGCTCCTTAAGAGATCAATTGAAATGAAAAATATCCATATATCGTATTAAAAAATGAATGACCTTGGGATAACTAGTTATTATCTCGGCTTGAAGATCGAGCATAGTTTATGTTAAACTCAGAACAATTAGTCAAATTGATTGAAACTTCTTGCAATGCTTTAACATATACTAAGCATATAAATTTAGTATACCCATGGTCTCTGATTGGATATTAAATTATGAATATTGTCATATAAATGATAACAAATAAAAATTTGGTCATGAAGTACCATATGTGAATGTTATTAAAGTATGTGGTCCAGAAATACCATACATGTACGTTATTAGTATATTGATATACATAACACAATATCGGACATAATAATTTTCATTAGTCTTTTTGCAAGAGACAATTACCATTTAACTTGCAAAGTACGAGACTGATATAAATCGTAATATGCGATATTTGTATATCTAATCATATGTGTCCAGTCAGTTATATAGATGCAATTTATCTCTAAGATCCTCTCAAGGAACAATCAATTCACTTATGACTTGCCTCAAATAAAATATGTTCCTACTACTACTTATGAAGGCAAGGGTTCTTATATAGCCCACACTCAAAAAGGCTAAATCATGGGAGATATGACTAACACATTTTTTCTTCTAAATCCATGAATTCAAGGGGATTTATTCAACACATAAACTCCATAAGAGTTATTCTATGCAAGCCAAATATATCCGATAGAGTGACATGTTCATCCCTCCATGTCTTGTCGAAGTCGAGCTTCTACTAAAAAATGAAATTGAAGTAATAGCCTATAAAATCTATTCACTAAGTCAAAGAAAAATTTCAAAAGGTTGTGTATGACAGTGATATGCATCGACTTTACATCTGAGAAATACCATAATTAGGGGGAGTATCCAATTAGGGGGAGCATTTGATCAAGGAAAGAATTTAAGAATTTCATATTTTGGAAAAATGCTCATTGTACACTTTTTCCTTTAAGTAGGTTGTTACAATTGGGTTTTCCAGTTAAAGGTTTTAACGAGGCAACACTAAGCGCATCAAACGCTTATTCAATGATATAAAAAGTTATACTCTTTTTCCTTCACTTTGCCTTTTCTCACTGGGCTTTTTCTTAGTAAGATTTTAATGAGGCAATAATCATTGAATGGTGGATATAGTGTACATCCAAGGTAGAATTTTTATAAAGTGTGTATAAAGTGGATGTCTACTTGTATTCTAGTCCATCGATATTTCATAATTATTTAAGGGGTCTATTGGCTTACCTTATTTTGTACTATAAATATGGGTCATACACCTTTAGTATTGACATATCAATGAAATGAAAGATTCACTCCTTTCAAATTCTCTCTATGTCAATTTTATTTTACAATATATATATATATATATATATATATATATATATATATATATATACATGCACGTGTCAGAGATAGTGTGTGTGTGTGTGTGTGTGTGTGTGTGTAGAACCGATCACACGCGGACAAGCTTAAGGATTGATGCATACAGTCCAATTTATTTAAAATAGTAAAAAATATAAATTTGAGTTGATTTTTTTTATTTTGTTGTTTAAATTTCAAAGTACCCCTGGAAAAAAAATCAGCTTAAAGTGAATTTTTTTACTATTTTAAACAAATCGGTCAAAATATGACAGTTTAATACTGCTTAAAAAACTGACTTGTTAAGATTTTCAATAATGAAAACCACTTGTTAAGATATTTCACAAACTCCAACTATAACGGTGAGTTAACAATGAAAACCACTTCTTAAGATTTTTCATAAACTCCACCTATAACGGTGATTTAACAATGAAAACCACTTGTTAAGATTTTTCATAAACTCATTCTTCTTTATCACGTTGCAAGTTGAGAGGGAGCATGCTAATATCAAAATGTTAGCTCAGTGTGATCCTTCACCAATTGAATCCATGCCTCAAGAACTAGTCCCTTCTGAGGATTCAAGCCATAATGACAATGGTTCAACTACAGACCTACCAACTGACAGTGAGTCATGTTGTGAGGTTACTCCACCAAACATGGCTCCTTATGAGTTATAACTCATGGTTCTTCATTAGTCTCCCAAAATTTATTTGTATGATCGTTCTATCATCGAACAGATTTCCACCAAACACCCTCAAACCTTTACTACTGACTATGTGCTTTCAAATGTGATGGTGATGAGCCATATGCTCCAAGGTCTGGTAGTCGTTATTGTTGAGGTCATCAATACTCAAGCATATAATCTTACCACGCCCCTCATCAATCATCACTTGGGAAGCATAAAGAAGATGGGTAAGGATGGTTTCCAACAGTTGGAGAGTTAGAGGGAACTCTATCTTAAATTTAGGGAGGACCAAAAAGGTGAGGAAAAGGGCTATTAAAGTTGTCCCATCTATTTGGGGCAGCTGATGATAAAAAGATGGCTGCCAAAGAAGCTCTATCAAATGCCAAGAAAGGATGTGAAGCCCTGTTGATTGAATGGGCTCAAGTGCAGACTAGGCTTGATGGCTGCCTTACTACTCAGAGAGCATGCATGGAGGCTTCTACGATCCTTCCTGGAGACTTCTTCTCCCATCCTGACTACTGATTTCTTCTTAGCTAAAGTCCCTTCTTTTGGGTTGTAATTTTTTCTTTGTTTCCCAAATGTAACTCTTGGGAAATAGTTCCCAATTTCGTAATGCTTGTAAGTATATTAATGAAAAAAATAATGTTTCATTTTCATGCACTATTTTGTTAAAACTCTTCTATTTATTACAAAGTACAAACTCTTATAATATATAAGCAGCACGTGTTGGGGTTGTATAATAAAAGTCATGGTTCACTAGTGAATTTTAGTATGTCTATTTAATGATAATCTTCACAAGTAATGTTTGCATCATAATATTTTATATATTTATGCATGTGTCTTTTATTCTACACACTAGATGATTTGGTGTGTAGAGTTCGACTTACAAACGAAAGATCAAATCATCGGTCCTTGTAGAATATAAGTTTGGTTCACAATCTTAGATGGGGATGTACACACCATCAACAGGATTGTAGCACACTATTTTAGTAGATATATCTTGATTATAGGAAACGGTATAGTTTTGACTTATTGTGCTAGTACACTTTGTGTGTATTGAACATGACCAATTAGAGATAATTGTCTTTATACAGACTATATAAGATAGTGAACATATCATGGTTGGTATGAGTGATTAAGCTCTTAACCCAGAAATAATTGATGGACATGTGCATCGATTGTAGTTACTCTGACCTATTAGGTGAGATTCATTTATGGATCAATATGCTTGGTAGATTGGGTAATGTCGATTAGTGTATGGTGAAAGTTAATTATGAATTGAATCCACGTCTCAGTAAACAGATTGATGATACCCTCTTAATGTACCTTATAAGTTTTGATTATGTCAAACCCGGATGGTGGATTTAATTATCCTACATATCAAATAAGTTAAGTGAACGGTCTCAAAGAATTTATAAGAGGTCAATGAAATATAATTGTTAGTAATTTAATTTAATCGACGGGTATCTGTAATCTTAACGTGGGGAGATTATTAAGCATTTAATAATGTGAAGCTCGAAATTATTATTTTAATATATTAGACTAGAGTGCAGTTATTATTATTTAGTGGAATGAATAATAATTTATAGAATTATGGAATTAATTATAGAGTTGAATTAGAATTCCTAAATTCTATAGGAAGCTAGTTTTCTATTTCTCCTCGGAGTCCCGTGCTAGCCTATATAAGCAACCCCGTGTCTCCTTATAAGTGAGGGATCAGTATAGATCATAGAAAATACCTAAAAAGGAGTAGTAGGGTCGTTCTCGTTGGTGCCCACACACCAATGACATGTATTGGCTTAAAGGAATAGCATGAAAGATCTCGAGGTCTCTTTCAAAGCTCTTATATTGTAAAATCTATTAGGAGCAATCGGAGAGTCCAAAAATTCTGAAAGTAGAATCATGGGTTCCTGACATAGAGAGGAAGAGACACTGTAAGGACATAAATTTTCAATTGAGCCCCTGTATTGTTTTGACTTAATTCCGTGAACAAAACTACGTTTGTAATATGTCATAGGGAGAATTTTATTTTGTCACGATCCCACTTGGTTTATGACATATTGGATAAATTGAAGACGTTAAGGTAAAGCTTTAAAGAAATAATCATGCCGATGTTTATTTGGTGCAAGTTTACTCGTCATCAAAGTTAATTTCATTACGAGATCACTCAGGTATGAATGCGTATAATTAATGGTGCTAGGAATTATTTTATAAAAGATAAGGATGTAATTTTTCTATAGAGAAATGATTTTAAATATTTTAAAAGTGTTTTAATGGTTTAAACTTCATTTTATGATGATAAGCTCGAAATAGAGTTTGACTAATTTGAATCTCTTTGATTAGAGACGTTTTTATCATAAAGTCAAAGCAAGTCAAACTTTCGAAAGGTCGTTCGAGCGATACTTGATCTCGTTCGAACGAGATACAATGTCGTGCGAACGACATGCTTAAGTCGTTCGAACGACACATTTTTTGAGGCGGTGTTTAGATCCTATTTAAACAGAGTTTGTATCATAATTTCATGGTGTGCTTTCTGGAAAACAGTTTTACAAACCAGAACTTTGTTTGCACATGTTTTCTAAGGTTTACAAAGCATAAACACATTCTTAGAGTTTGCAAAGATCCGAGTTATCATTCTTATATGTTTGCATGATCTTGTTGCACCAAAGTTGTTTGTTCTACACACTGAACACAAAGGGTTTTGCAGTGAAGAAGCGACGGACATCGTGTTCGACATTGTAGATGTATCAAAGCCATATCGGTGGACACCGAGACATACGTGGACACGTGTGTTGTGGACAGAGATCGTGGAAGACGGAATTTCTACGTGGACACTATTGAAGAACGGTTGAAGATCAGAAGGAGCGTCAAGACCCATGGGGATCGAGTCTTACTGTAAGGCTAATCTGTCTTTGTAAAACCATTATTCATAGTGACTGTCTAGCTTGGGCCGTCCGAGGTTGTTTTCCCATTTTTGGATTTTTTCCTCATACATCCGGCGTTGTGAGTATTCTTTACTCACTAGATGCATGTTTAGGATTAATCAAGATAAAATTGGTTTAAAGTGAGAATTGGGATTTCACAACTTGGTTTGGTGCATAATTAAAAGTTGGATTTTTTTTTAGAAAAAATTGGTTTTTGTTGAAAACACACATATCGGGCCACTCATAAACTTTTTAATTGGTATCAGAGCTAGAAAACATTTTTAATTATTTTGTGATCCCGTGTGTTTTCAAAGATGAATTCTGGATATAATGAATTTTCTCGAACTCCTATTTTTGATGGCACTAATTACACTTATTGGAAGATGACAATGAGATGTGCGTTAAAAATCTATTGATGAGCATGTTTAGCTTGCAGTTGAGAAAGGTTGGACACCCCTATCACTATTGTAGGTGATGTCACTAGTTTAAAGCGTGTTGAGTCTTGGATCGAAACTAAACAAAGACTTCACAATATAATTCTAAGGGTATGCACGTTATTGCTTCACATGTCACACACGGAGAATATAACAGAATTATGACCTGTGAAACATCAAAAGAGGCTTGGGATATTTTGGCACTCACTCACAAGAACACTAGCACGGTTAGGGCGTCAAAACTTCAAAATCTCACTACACAGTTTGAGACCATTAGAATGTTAGAGAGTGAGACCTTTGATGAGTTTTATCCTAGGTTGTCCAATATTGTCAACTCATCATTTAACCTAGGTGAGAAAATTCTCAACAATCGTGTCATTAAGAAAATCCTTAGGTCATTGCCTAGTAGGTTTGATGCGAAAGTGACCATTTTAAACGCCTTGGGTAGGTTAGAGTCAACGAAACTAGAAGAGATTGTAGGTGACTTACAAACCTATAAAATCGACATGATTACCTCCAAGCAAGTGCCTAAGAAAGAAAAGAGTATTGCTTTGAAAACCCGGAAGGAGGAAATTAAAGTTTCGGATTCCGATTCCGATTCCAATTTTGAGGATGTTGCTTTGTTGGCAAAGAAATTTAAAAAATTTATTAAGTTTCAAAATCAATCTAAAGATGCCAAGAAATTTGAAAAATTCAAGAACAACAAAGTAGATCCCACCTCTAAGGATAAGTTTGAAAAGCCTAAGAGAGATGAGTCGGATAAGTGTTTTGGGTGTGAAGGGTACGGTCACAAAGTTAAGGAGTGTCCCACTAGATTTAAGAAAGAGGGCCAGCAACCTGTTGTCTATAATGCCACCTTAAGTGATAGTGAACCGGAAGAGGGAGAGAGTTCCCCCATTGAGCGTAACTTTGTTGCGTTTATGGCATGTCATGTGAGCAACGACGATGCAACTCATGTGAATGACACTTTCGAGGAGGTTTTGAGTGAATCCCATGTTAGTGAGGGTGAAGAGAGTGACGAAGAGGAGATTGATGTGAAAGAATTGCAAAATGCGTTTAATGAGTTGTATGCCGAAATGGTGAAGGTAAAAAAGGCTAACTCAAAATTTCAATCTAAGTTAAATGAGCATGCCATAGAAAATAATGATAGTTTGATTGAGGATCTTAAGGCACAAGAGAAGAAGTTTAGGGAGAAACTAGAGTTTGTGGAGAAAGAGAGAGATAATCTTTGTGGCTTGATGGAGTCCTTGAAAAAGGAGATTTTAGAGTTTGAGGAGACTAGGCATTTACTCGAGTCTAGGATTCTTGAGTTGGAGGAAAGGTTGAAAGCCTCGTCTAGAGTCAAGTTTGATTTGGAGGCTAGGTCGGAGAAGTTAGATAAGATCTTAGGCACCGTCCAAATTAAGGGAGATAGGGGAGGTATAGGTTTTGGTGAGAGAGTTGTTCCCATCCCCCTGCACGTGTGAGAAACACTAGGATGGTTAGAAAAGGTCCCCATAAAGGTAATCATTCCCACCACCGCTACTCTTGCACATTTTGTGGTAGGAAAGGTCACCTTAGGCGTTATTGCTATGACCTTAGACAAGCTCCTAGAAAGTTTAGGAATAAAGTTTCCCCGGTTTCCCACACCCACATGCGTCGTTTTACACCTACTTGGGTTAGGAAATCGGATTTAGTGGCTTTAGGAATTAAACTTCATGATTCTCGTTTGGGTGCACTTGATCCTTCCCATGCTAAATCTAAAGGATGATAGTGTTGCCATGTTTGTCATATGATAGTTTCCTTCATGTTATATTCATTTCTAGTATTATGACATATGTATCATTTTGTATTATAGTTTTCATTTGTTTGATTCCTATTTGAAAAATACAAAAATAATTTATTTTTGAGAAAACTTTTGAAAATCCAAAAAGATTTTTCTTTTCTTTGAGTCAAAATATGTTTGAAAAGCCAAAAAGATTTTCAGTTTTTATTTTTTGAGTTTACAAGTTTGATGTGGCATATTGGTGTGCTTGGACCCCCCCCCCCCCCCCCCCCATCGTTTCATTATCCATGTGGCTAGGACATTTGGTCATTATTATCGATGCTTAGAATGATCTTAACTATTGTTTATATGGGGTTGTTTCGAAGTTGATATGCATCTTGATTCGAATTTGTATATATGCCAACATAACACACATGCACGAGTTTATATGGATGTTTGACTTCTCTTGCATATTTGAATTTAGTGAGGCGTTCTTATCTCAATCTTGTCATCTACGCGTAAGTAAACTTAAGGAGAAGTGTGCATATAATAACCGTTTACTGTGAGAATTTGAATTTAAAAAAAATGATGAGTGATTCACGAGAAAGGGCTGCGACAATTCAAATTTAACTCGTCGTGAAAGCCACCATTTAAAAGAGCCCAAAAGAAAAAGCAAAATGATAAGAAAAGGGACAATAAGATTTTCTCTAAGTTGAGAATGCTAGAAACCTCCAAAGAACTTGAAAAAGTATGTTTATATGAGGGTGTTTGGTTGGAGAAAATTTAAACGAGTTTGCACGTCTAATCCTAATGATCGAAACATTGAAATTTGACGTTATTGTTTGTAGAATCGTCAAAATTCTGGATTTGTGTGCATGTAGTATGTTTAATTCATTAAGCTCACACTTTAATTGTCATTTGTCTATGAGAAAGTTTATTGATTTATCTCTATCAATTAGAGCTTCTTGATCATTTCGATGTGTTGGAATTATGTCTCATTTGTTGTAGTTTCACGCCCATTCATTCCATGTCCATGTTTGAGCACATCGGTACTATGTTTGCATGTGATTCACATTTTTAGTTTTTATGAGTTTTTGCATTTTGTGCGAAAAGCTTACTGTTTTAGCACTGTTTTGCTTCTGTCAGCCCCTTCTTGGAATTTTTTAGTGGAAATTTTTTCACTGGACAATACTTTATAATATTTCTGGGAAACTGGGAAATTTTGACAGGTCACGCGAAGTCGTTCTAACGACATCTCATCTCGCACAAACGACTTTTGTACTTCATTCGAACGACTTCGTCATCTCGTTTGAGCGAAGTCCCTGGCTCGTTCGAATGACAGGGTGAAAAATGGCTTATGATTGGTTTGCAGTCCTCTGGCTTAATTTGATATATTTTTCGTACTGCAGGAAGCATTTTTTTATTGGTTTATATCCAGGTTCTTTTATGTTCCAAATTGGTATTTTGCATATATGTCTGTTTATCACACTTGTTTTGACTGGTATACTCTTTGTGTGATTCATTGATTTACTAGCTACTATTTTTGCATTACATGATCTTGTTTAGCTAGTTTTTTCATGTTTATCTAGTGGTTTTCATTTTTCAAAATTGGTATCAACTTGATTCTATTTGGTATCATATTCTCATGCTAGATACTTTATATTGGTTTAGCTTTTCACTGGGTTGTCTATTCGAGACAAAAAGGGGGAGAGATGTATGTGATGTAGGTGGAGATTTGTTTAGCACTACTTTATGTTTCAAATTGGTAACAGATTGGTATCAAATAATTGTTCACATGATTTCAAATTGCTCACATGATTTCAAATGATATGCTCTTATTGAATATATTAATTGGTTTCATTTGTTCCTCCATACTTCACTTCGTATTTTTTTTTATTCGAGATTTCAAGTCTACATCACATTCAGACTGTTCATGCTTGCCGGTGCTACATATTCTAGTCCGTATCCTATATTTTTTGTTTTTGGGTTTATGTGATGGGATTTAGGCGTCATACTGATTGACGACCCGGTTAGGCATTTCACTGGTTTAGTTTTGTCCCGAAATAGTCAAAGGGGGAGATTTGTAAGGACATAAATTTCCAATTGAGTCCCTGTATTGTTTTGACTTAATTCCGTGAACAAAACTACGTTTGTAATATGTCATAGGGAGAATTTTATTTTGTCACGATCCCACTTGGTCTTTGACATATTGGAGAAATTGAAGACGTTGCGGCAAAGCTTCAAAGAAATAATCATGCCAATGTTTATTTGGTGCAAGTTTACTCGTCTTCAAAGTTAATTTCATTTTGAGATCACTCAGATATGAATGCGTATAATTAATGGTGCTTGGAATTATTTTATAAAAGATAAGGATGTAATTTTTGTATAGAAAAATGATTTTAAATGTTTTAAAAGTGTTTTAATGGTTTAAACTTCGTTTTATAATGATAAGCTCGAAATAGAGTTTGACTAATTTGAATCTCTTTGATTAGAGACGTTTTTAGCTGAAAGTCAAATAAAGTCAAACTTTCAGAAGGTCGCTCGAGCAACACTGGATCTCGTTCGAACGAGATACAATGTCGTGCAAACGACATGCTTAAGTTATTCGAATGACACGTTTTTCGAGGCGGTGCTTAGATCCTATTAAACAGAGTTTGCATCATAATTTCGTGGTGTGCTTTCTGGAAAACAGTTTTACAAACCAGAACCTTGTTTGCACATGTTTTCTAAGGTTTACAAAGCATAAACACATCCTTAGAGTTTGCAAAGATCCGAGTTATGACTCTTATATGTTTACGTTATCTTGCTCCACCAAAGTTGTTTGTTCTACACATTGAACACAAAGGGTTTTGCGGTGAAGAAGCGACGGACATCGTGTTCGACATCATAGATGTATCAAAGCCATATCGGTGGACACCAAGACATACGTGGACGTTTGTGTTGTGGACAGAGATCATGGAAGACGGAATTTCTACGTGGGCACTATTGAAGAATGGTTGAATATCATAAGAGCGTCAAGACCCGTGAGGATCGAGTCTTAGTGTAAGGCTAATCTGTCTTTGTAAAACCATTATTCATAGTGATTGTCTGGCTTGGGCCGTCCGAGATTATTTTCCCATTTTTGGGTTTTTTCCTCGTACATCCTGCATTGTGAGTATTCTTTACTTTACTTTACTTTACTTGCTTTAATCACTAGATGCATGTTTAGGATTAATCAAGATAAAATTGGTTTAAAGTGAGAATTGGGATTTCACAACTTGGTTTGGAGCATAATTAAAAGTTGGATTTTTTTTTAGAAAAATTGGTTTTGTTGAAAACACACATATCGGGAAACTCACAAACTTTTCAGACACAAGAAATTTCAAGTCATTTAGAGACCGTTTGATCCGCCTGCATCGCACATCTTTACTAAATTTTAGCTATCTAGACAGATGCGCAACACGCCATGATATCTACTTGTTAGAGCCATAATTTGAGAACCGTTGATCGGATGGGGCTAAAATTTTTCTACTTGTTCCAGAGGTCTAATGACATAAAAACTCGCGAAAGATATTTTTTTGAGACTGTTATGATTTTTGAAAAAAATCATTTCGTTTTTGTGGCGACACACCGTTAAATTTGCGACACAGGTCGGTGTAACATGAAAGAGATCAAATCTCTACGGTTCAAGCCAGAAGGAACTGCAAAGTTATGAGATCTTGAATATCCTATGTAGATATACCATGTGTAATTTTTTTTATGATTCGATCTGTACGCGTTTTCAATAGACTCTTGGACTTCTGCTTCATCAAATAGTATCAAAGCCATGTTGATATCGCGTATAGCTTGAATTCAGCCATGTTGTCCAATTAAAATAATTTTATATGTGCATGAATATTGGGTAGAATATAGATATGTGCTAACTTTTGTTTTGCATCGATCTAATCCCACTATTATGGTCACGTATTTATGTTATTATTTTATGTGATTGGACCCCACGATGGTTTATTCGTGGTTATTTTTTTATTCTGGATTAATGTAATATTAATGTAGAATGCGAACTCCTTAATGGAGGTATAGGACATCTGTAGTTTGTTACTATTTCAAGGATGACTTTTGGGTTCAGGACTCTTGGGGTTCAAGGTGTAATACCCCGTAATTTTATTGATATTTATTTAAGGGATTAATTAAATTAAATGTGAATTATTGAGAATTAATCCGGATATAAATACTAACGAGATGTGAGTTGGTATTTGATTATGATGTGTATATATGGAAATATATGAATATTGAAAATATTAAAATTGTCCCGAGATCCGGATATAAATACTAATGAGATGTGAGTTGGTATTTGATTATGATGTGTATATATGGCAATATATGAATATTGAAAATATTAAAATTGTTGCGAGACTGAAATACGACAATTTATGAAATTTAGTTGGGACGCGCGTGTTAGTCGCGTCAGGAATGTAATTATTTGAATTAAAAAGTGAATTTTATTTTTATCAACCGAATGGTCGTTTTGAGTTCACCAACGAGTCCGGAAGGGGCGAAATAGTCAGAAAATACTAGTCGGGGGTTTAGTTTGGGTCCCGTGGCATTTTAGGGTCATACCGGCAACTTAAAAGGGTATTTTGGTAATTTTAAAAATTAGGGAATTAAAACCTACGAAAATTGGAGTTTATATTTATAATTTTAAAAGGGTATTTTGGGAGAAAATCTATAGATAAAGGAGAGAATCAACCTTCATTCACCAACATCAATTCTGGAAAATGAATCTAAGGAAAGTGATTTGATATTTTTTGTGCATTGAATATGTCTTCCATGTTTAGTGTAGGAATTATCTTATTTCAAAATATTTGAAGAAAACCCATGAAATTGTTGGAGAAACTTTGAATTTGGGTTAGGATTTTGCATGTAGAATGATGATGGACTAATTTAATATTCAAAGAGTTATATATGATGATTTAAAAACAGATTTATGATGAGTAATTGGGCATAAGAAAATTATGAGTTCATGTTCATAGGGTTTGGGGAAATTTTTGGAGATTTATATAAATTTCTTGATGATTTATAAGATTTGACCCCTAAAATGTGTTAAGAGATGATCTAGGATGATTAGAAATGGTTTAAAAACGTTGGAACATAAATTGGATGGTCTTAGGGTGGGTTTAGAGGAGAGAAGAATTGAGAAAAATGGATTTGGGAAATCTGGGCTGAAACTGCCATCTCGTTAGAAGACCTGCCCAGGTCGTTTGAACGACCTCGTTCGAACGAACTTCTAACGAGATGACAGTATCCCTTCTAACGAGTTGGTAGTTCGTTCGAAGCCTTTCGTTCGAACGACCTCGTTCGAACGAGATTTCTAATGAGTTGACAGAATGGCCTTTTTGGCCTGATTTTATTTCTAGTATCCTGTAGGCTTATTTAAACGGTGACATAACTTCCCTTATTAACTAGTGAGTGTAGTTGCGGGATTTGGGGATACATTGAAGAGTCAAACTTACTATCTTATAGGAAAGCGGATGACATTTGTGGATTGGAAAGCGAGTACTCAATTACGACGTGAGAAGAGTTGATAACTTTAAGACGTATAAACCGGGGACTTGTGAGTTATATAACACTTAATGTTGTTATAAGAACGAGAAGAATACCATTAATCAAATATTGTGCTATCTAAGATGTGTGAATGCTTAGTGTATATAATTTTCTGTGTATACCATACCTACCGTACTTGCTATCATGGGAGGTCGGTGTTCGATCAGGGCCATCTAATCTTGTGTGCCTATGGGGGGATTTAGATTGGTACCTCGAGGACATAGGTCAAAGAAGGACTTATTGAGAAGTTAATAAGTCTGCTGATCATGGGAGCGTAGTTATGTGCGTGACCCATGTGATGTGAACTATGTTCGCCTCCATTGTTTGTGATTGTTGTTAATGAAACATTTCCTGAGAGATTCGGAATACGTGGTCCTCATGTACGTGATGTACCGGGATTTAATAGCAGAGTATGTGAGCACCGCAGCTTAGTCTCGGGGTGCTAGTATTGTATATTTATGATGAGAATAATATATTGTTAACTGAAATGAATTGTCAATGTATAAATGTGAGTATAAATAATAGCAATAGTTTGTAAAGTGAAAATGGAAGATCTCTAGTAATTAGTAGTACTAACATGGGAAACTGTGTAGAAAGTTATAAAACTCTGTTAAATAAAAGTTATTGTAAATTGAATTGGATATCGTATAAAAATGTTGGAATTTGGTATCGGACTAGTTAGATATGGGAACAACTAGAATGGGTACGGGTACGATAGGAGTGCACGATTAGTTGAGAGGTGAGGAACTCATGTGAGTGCACACACTATCATGTACTTTATATTCACTGTTTAATGATATTTAACACTTGCAAAATTTTAAGCTAGTTTCAAAATCGGGCTCTGACCCGTTTGCTTTCAAATCTATTTTTTTGTAAAACCTTCTAGGTGCCCAGCCACAAGGACACCATGCATAGGAGTTCCATTCAGGTGACGTGCTGTAGTTGTTGTGGAAGTTACAGGACCTTGACAGTAGACGCCTCCATCTTCGATCTTGATTCCATTATCATATTTTCTTATTTTGTTGGGCATGTCGCCCCATTCCTTTAGAGACATCTTATATTTAAGTTATTTCCGACTTTGGGTTGTAATTAATTTAGTGATGCAGACTTAGTATTTATTTATTTCAGTATTTGGATTGTTGTGAGGAGTATTCTTCCAGACTTATTATTAGTTGATGGTTATTCTATTGTGACTATATTGTGGTGGTTATGTTAGCATTTTATAATTCACTTATTGTATGTTTATCTAATTAAATTAAAATTGGCAACTCACTTTTGAAATACTAGGTGGTTAGTAATTATTCAAATGTTTTCGACAGTGATGCTATGAACTGAACCAACTTGGCATTTTGTATTAATTTAATAAAGGAGTAGCTACCCGGTATTTAATTAGTCGGGGTGTCATAGGTGGTATCAGAGCATCAGGTTCTAGTGTCCTTAGGATCTGTACGACTTATTATGTTTCCGCTGAGCTTTCTTTGATATAGAGCCCTATACTTTAGGACTGTTGTATTCTTTTGTGTATATTTCGCTCTTCAGCTATTTTGAAATAATAACTGCGAACTTATAAGACTTTACTCTCATTTCAGATGCCTCCACGACGTGCTCAGCAAGTTCCTAGGGATGCACAGCCAGAGCCACAGCCTGCACCAGTTCAGGGCACTATGAATGCCGCAGAGGTTGCAGCTATTGTAGCCCAAGCGGTAAATGCCTCCCTAGCCGTTGTACAGCAAGCACCACCTCAGGTGACGGTAGCCATGCTAGTTCAGGCTCATGCATTCCCGTCTTCTTGGGAACGCGTCCGTGATGCTTTTCAGAAAGCACACCCTCCGGAATTTTCCGGTAGCTCCGATGTTGTGGTATCCAGTCAGTGGAGGAAGGACATTCAGAGGCACTTAAGGATGTACACATGTTTTGGACACTCCGGAATTTATATTTATTACACATGTTTTGGACACGTGAAAATTTGGGCAACCGTAAATTTTGACATGCGTTAGTTACCTTGTATTTTTTTAAAAATTATAATTAAATTTCTCTTTTCACAACCCTCACAAAAAAATTAAATTACTAAGTGGGAGAGGGATTTGGTCAGAAACAAATCCCACGGTCTCCACCAACGGTTTGTAGGTTTTCAGTAACGAGTAGGTCCTCCAATGAGGAATGCTAATTATTGTGGTAGCCAGTGAAACTTTACTTGGGGGTAATTTTAGGCTCGTATTCATAAAGGTGGCCCCAAAGGAGGAGTCTATGTGATATGGGATAGTCTAAAATTAGTTGGTGGTATACACTTAGATACAAAATTATAGTAGGTTCTCCAAAGAGGAATGCTATTATTTTGTGAGACCGAAGTATGAGCTATTAATTTTATTTGGCATAGTATTTGCTTTGATGGTAAAATTAAAGGAATTGTCTTGCCTATTGTGATTATGTATAGTACGTTATCCAAAGAGGAATGCTATTCAAACAATAATTAGGATGCTGATGAATTATTTTCAAATGGTAGAGGGAACCAAATTTAAATTGAATTCAAAGTCAATTACTTGTCATAATATGTTCTTTATTATGTGATTCTATAGTTTCGAATGGTAACTCCAATATTCACATATTTCATACTCAGTTTTATATACCTTTTGGTAATAATTAAAAAGACTGAATTTAAATTGGGCATAGTGTTGATGATAAATTAATGCATATGTGTATTTTCTTAGTGTTGTCTTGAATGGTCACATTGGAAGAATTCTATAAGGAAATATGGAATATAAGTGGAAAAGATTAATGGTATGACACAATATGACTTGTTCATTAAGTTAGATATATTGTGGCATTAATATTAATCAGTGTCCAGTGCCTATAATATGATGATTATCTAACATCTAATGTTTCATAATTAGGGCATATAGTTAGGCAGGTTGCTATGAATGACTTTAAGGGAATATTAGTATGATTGTATAACCTTAGTTATAAAGTTATATTTTGATTGTGATTTCTCATATGAAGGAACTATAAATCTAAAGAGGTGAAATAGATGGGGAAACCCATGTCGATATCCTCCTCAACAAAAGGTTTTATCATGATATCATATAAGTATTCAAGTTACTGAAATAACTCCACTTCTTAGCCGAAAGGTTAATAGAAGTTAAAGTTAAATCATAAACTATTAAGTCGGAATTCAGGCAGTAGCTAGGTTTCAAAGACAGTTAGCAAAAATTGCATAATTGAAAGTGAATTCACTAAGAGTAGTCAGAATACTAGTAGGAGTTAATAAGCTTATCTTCTTTTAAAGAACAAGGTAGATAGATTTTATTTGCAAAAAAAAAGTTGAATAATGTTTAATGGTTTGTTTTGCAGTAACTTGGATTGTAGAAACATGAGCCATTAATCATTGGTTCTAGGAAACTAGTCATCTAGTGATAGGCGAATTTATTTACTATTTGGAATTTATAATTGCAGTGGGAGACGCGAGTTTCGATTTTGATAATTAGAGATTAATTTTAAATGATTGCTTATAAGTATATAAGAATAGAAGGAACTTTAGTTCAGCTTCTACTCTTTTATGAAAGGATATTTTTTTTTATTTTAATAACACATGTGTGTTTCTAATGGTAATAAACAATATATTCATCTTTGGTACCAAAGCGAATAATCATTATAAAATAAATCTCATATTTTGTACACTATAGTTTTTGAATAATATTCATGATTTATCACTAAATGGATAAGATTATTCTCTACAAACCATAATATATCTATAGCTCCAAATACCCAAGTCATTTGGTCTAAATGAATTCTAAACTAGTGGAATGTGGATACTTACATTCATCGAAAGTGGAGGCACTTCTAGTTAATGAATTTGGATTAGATAAAAAATGATCAGGAGGCATTATAGCTACAAAAATATTAGAATTGGTTTATTCTGATTGATGTAATTCTAGAACTACATATTTAGGAATTTAAGAATTACAGATCATTAGTTCAAATTATATCCATGAAGATTATGCCACAAGTTACTTTCAGTAACGGTGTGTCAAAGAAAGAAGAATTTGGTTTCTTTCAAATGTGATAAAATTCATGATGGTTATTTATAAGATATAAATACGAATATGTCAAGATTGTTTTCCAAGTCAGTTTTCTTTACTCCCATTAAAAATAATGGATCGTTTTCAACTCAATTTCAGTATTTTATACAATGGGTAGTGCAACACTTGTGTTGAGAAAAAACCTGACAAGTTGGAATAAGGATACATGTTTAAATCTATATTTCTTGATCACATTACCAAAAGCATTGTTCGGAGCAAAGAAGTTTTAATAAGGTTATGAGAATTTCTTTCATACCACCAGTATAGGTGCAAACATCACAAAGAAATGAGTATGAAATTTTTGTACCTTATTGTAGTGGGAGGATTGTCAATTCTCATAATGGTAAAAACCATCTAAACGCATCACGATTTGTACACCCGTAAAGGGATAACTTTATCATAGTGGGAGTGCTTTTTATTCTTAGGATTGTCACCCTTCGTGACCCCAGGAGAAGAAGATAACAAACCCTGTAACTATAATAATGTATTCCTTCACAAGGATGCTTAACATCTTGGAAAAGTTATGATATTTGGTACCTTATAGATTCATCAAGATGGGGTCATAACCATCAATTGTAAGTGAATCAAGTAAGAGGGGTAATCAAATTCATGATTTTGATAAATAGTTGGATGTGTTCAGTGTGTATAAAAGGAGTGATGGAAGCGTGGTGGTGTTTTTAGCTACTAGATGTATGTATATATATTTATCATCTCATGCGATTTAGGGATATATCATACAATTAGACTATGGTAGTCCAATAAGTTCAATATGAAAACATGAGAAAATTTTATTACATTTTTTGGGATCAAATTAACATTTGATCACTAGAAAAAATGTACTTCTTCTTATCTAACTTATCATATTGATATTGTTCTTTTGAGGCTTTGTCATTCAATATTCCAAGGAAAACATTTGGTCTTTCAGATTAGGAAATTTGTATTACTTGATAATAAAACATTGGTTTTGGTATAATAAATATTCAAGTACCTATAAATGATTAATGAAAATATATTTGGTTTCCAAGTAAATCGATAAGTAACTTGTAGGTTACTAACTCATGTATTCAGTCAGATTTATGACTTCAGAAAGTGTCTAGTACTCCTTTGTGGGTACCCTGAATTTAGCATCATAAGGCCTGGATGAGTAGCCTCTCCTTAGCGGCCCAAAGCCCAGGCCCATCACCTCATGTACTCATCCAATTACCCCACGATCGCATGAAGAGAAGTTGGATGGAAGTGCGATCCCATGTAGGGGAGATGGCTAATAAGGAGGAACCCATCACCCCCACTACTCCAACATATACATGTATAAATTAAACCCTAAGTCCGGGGCAAAGGACAAGTTGTATTCTCTGTACTTATTCTTCAGAATATAGAGAAATAACACTGACTGAACCACCGTGGACGTAGGCACATCTTTGCTGAACCACGTATACCCGTTGTTGTGTGATTGGCATTTTATTTATCTTTTCTTGATTGTTACCTCTTTCATATTTATTTGTGTTGCATAATAACTGTCACCACAATTGGCGCCGTCTGTGGGAAGCGTTTATCTTTCCCTGAGAAGAGCCCACGCGGAGAAAAAATCTAAGATGTCTGGTCACAGCAGCAACGCTCCTCAAGCAGGAGATATTCAGGAGCCACCCGCTCCTCGCAGGATTAGGTCTGAAGTCCAACGTTCAGATCAAGGGGCTCGCTTAGAAAGGCCAGCCTCAGAAGAAAGTCAAGGACCAGCAAGGTCCACTCAGATATCCAGATTGATTGATGCATACGAAGCAAGGCTCCACGATTAGAGGGAGTCTTCTCGCAGATATGAGGCTGAGAATGCTCGCTTGAAAAGAAGACTGGAAAAACTGGAAAAAGAACTATGTCCTGATACCAGGAGACGCCCCTATCGCACTCCTAGCCCTCAGGCAAGAAAATCTCGCAGCCGAGGAAGGATCCCTAGGCGGCAATATCAAGGGTTCGAAGGTGGCGACTCAAACGACGACCTCCGCGAGCAATTGAGAAAAGCTCACCGCCATTAGAGCCCTACTCGCAGCGACGACAACATACGAAACCTAGTCCGCAAAGAAATGGACCAACATCCAGCTCACCGCGGCACCAGGTCAACCAGAGAACTCACCAGGAGAGCCCTCAAGACCCAGATGAAATCACCCTTCACGAGGGAAATTAAAGAAGAAGAAGCTCCCAAAAAGTTTGCTATTCCAAGGTTCAAGATTTACGACGGGAAGACTGATCCCATTGATCATGTCAGGCAGTACCGGCAGGCTATGACCCTCTGGAATCACTGAGATGCACTGATGTGCCGTATTTTTCCCTCGAGCCTTCATGACGTGGCCCAGAAATGGTTCGAGAAACTCCCTCACCGATCCATCAGAAATTTCAAATCCCTGGCCGAGCTCTTTACGGCCAGGTTCATCACCAGCAGCTCCCATCCCAAAAGGATGGATGCTCTATTAACAATGAAGAAAACGCCTCAGGAGACACTCCGCGACTACGAGAATAGGTACTGGGGGTTATTCAACGAAGTCAAGGACTGCGCGGAAGAGGTGGCAGTGGCTTCATTCAAAATTGGGCTACCTAGCTCTTCCCTCCTTTACCAATCCTTGACAAAGAAGGAAGCAACCACCATTGATGACCTGATGGCCCAGATTGAGAAATACGCAAAGGTGGAAGATGTCACCCGCCTTAACGTAGGAGAAAACGGTCGAGCCAAGCTTGCTACCAAGGGAAATGAGAAAGTTGATAACCATAAAAAAAGAGGAAAGAATAGGAGCAAGAATGGCTCCAAGAACGGAGGGAACCCTGACGTTGCAAAGTCGTTCCAGGCGGTCAACACCGTCTTCAAAGATCCAATTTATAAAATTCTCGCGAAGATCAAGGATGAGCCCTTCATCAAATGGCCCCGAAAAATGGGAGGAGACCCATCAAAAAGAAACAATGCACTGAGATGCACCTTCCATAAAGAGGGAGGGCATAAGACCGAGCACTGCAAAGCTCTTAAGTACCACCTCGAGGAGTTAGCCCAATCCGGACATTTGACTGACTTTGTGGAAAGGAAGGTAGGGAGAGTGACTGTCCACAAGGAGGCAAAACCCAACAACGTATTGGAAGACAACGTCGGACACGAATTCGCAGTAATCCATGGAGTATCCGATGTTAAGAAAATCCAGGGTAACTCAACTCGAATGGAGGTAAAGAAGCTGACAGCGATAATGCAAGCTTTTCAGATTAATCAAGCAAAATCACAGGCAGGAAAACGTCGGCGAGCAGAGGACATCAACTACAACAAGCATATTGTTTTCACGGATGAAGATCTTGTGGGAGTGAGGACCCCACATCACGATGCCTTAGTCATTACACTCAAGATAGCCAACTTTGATATCGACAGGCTTCTCGTCGATCAAGGGAGCTCATCCGAAGTAATGTACATCGACCTGTTCAGAAAATTGAAGTTGAACATCGCCGACCTAAAGGGAACAACTGTTCCTCTGGTCGGCTTCGCTGGGAAAATGACCATGCCTCTGGGCAAGATTGTACTACCAGTGCTAGCTGGAAATGTTTCAAAAATGATTGAATTCTTGGTGGTCGACATCGATTCACCGTATCAGGCCATCCTCGGCAGGGGATGGCTTCATGCAATGAAGGCTGTCTCCTCGACCTACCACCAGAAACTCAAATATGTCACCGAGCGGGGAGTGATGGAGATACATGCCGACCAGGCGATGGCGAGAAAGTTCTTCATAGCGGCCATCCAACCAAAGCCAGAGAAAAAAGCCGTTCAGACCAGCGAGAAAGTGGAGGAAGGTGCAATCCCTTCCAAATAGCAATTAAAATATGGAAGGCCCGGAGTAGAAGAGACCAGGCTCCCCCCCTCCGAGCGTGTTGTAGAGGACCTGGTAGAAGTAATTGCTAAAGAAGGCGACAACAGCAGAGTCTTCCTGATTGGGACCTCACTCACTGACCAAGAGCAAAAGGATTTGTTAACCTTACTCAGAAGCAACATATATGTTTTCTCTTGGGAACCCTATGAGCTGCCAGGAATCGATCCCAATATGGTCTGCCATCGGTTACACGTCAATCCCACATTCAAGCCGATAGCGCAGAAGGCAAGACGAACTGCTCCCGAGAAGGCCAGAGCAATAGAAAAAGAAGTCGAAAAACTGCGGGATGCAGGGTCCATACGGGAAGTGCAATTCCCCAAATGGTTATCCAACCCAGTGGTAGTTACAAAAAGCAATGGGAAGTGGAGAGTGTGCATAGACTTCACTAACCTCAACAAAGTCTGCCCCAAGGATAGCTTCCCTCTTCCGAAAATAGACCAACTAGTAGACGCCACTGCAGCTCACGAACGAATGAGTTTTCTGGACGCATACTCAGGATATCACCAGATTCCCCTGTATGCCCCAGATCAGGACAAAACGGCATTTATCACGACGGTATGTTTGTACTGTTACAAGGTCATGCCTTTTGGGCTAAAAAATACAGGGGCAACCTATCAGCGGCTAGTTACTAAAATGTTCAAGAATCAGATGGGAGACACAATGGAGGTCTACATCGACGACATGCTCGTCAAGAGCAAGGAGAAGGAAAATCACCTCTCGGACCTGTCAAGTACCTTCAAAATCCTCAGGAAGTACCGAATGAAACTCAACGTGAGCAAGTGTTCCTTCGGTGTCCAGTCAGGAAAGTTTCTTGGGTATTTGGTCAGCAAGCGTGGCATAGAGGCTAATCCGGACTAGATTGATGCAATCAAAAGAGTGCAACCTCCTCGCACAATCCGCGATGTACAGAAGCTCACTGGAATGCTCGCTGCTCTAAATCGTTTCATTTCTAAATCCTCTGAGAGATGCAAGCCCTTCTTCCAACTCTTAAAAGGCAGCAAAACAGTAGAATGGACCCCAGGTTGCTCACAACCATTAGACGAGCTCAAGTCCTACCTAAGCTCCCCACCACTACTTGTCATACCACAGCAAATGGACTCTTTGTACCTCTACCTCTCTGTATCCAGCCATACTGTCAGCTCAGCGCTAATGTGTGAAGTTACAGGGATCCAACATCCAGTCTATTACGCGAGCAAAACCTTACTAGACGCCGAGCAGCGCTACTTGCCATTGGAAAAGCTCGCTTTCACCCTAGTAATGTCCTCGAGGAAACTGAAGCATTACTTCGAAGCTCATACGATCATCGTCCTTACATCACACCCCCTTAAGGCTGTCCTAAGGAAGGCGGATTTATCGGGCAGACTGTCTAAATGGTCAGTCGAGCTCGGTCGGTTTGACATCCAATTTCAACCAAGGACAGCTATCAAGTGTCAAATCCTTGCTGACTTCATAGCTGAATTCACAGGCGAAGAACCCTTCGACCAGCCTAAGCCAAGAGAACAAAACAACCAGGCTACAGGGGGAAGCTGGAAACTATTCGTTGATGGAGCCTCCAACTCAAAGGGGGCAGGAGTAGGAATTGTTCTCATCACTCCAGAAAACACAGTCCTCGAGCAAGGAATCAGGCTGGGATTTGCAGCCTCCAATAACGAAGTAGAATACGAAGCCTTAATAGCAGGTCTCCAAAGGGCGCAAACTCTAGGAGCAAAGCATTTATAGGTATTCGGAGACTCGCAACTAGTTTCCAATCAGATAAGTGGAGACTATAACGCGAAGGATGAGAGGATGGCAGCCTACCTCTCCCTGGTAAAAAACTTAATGACGAACTTTGAAGAAATCAACATCCTACAGTTTCCCAGGGGGGCAGAACAGCCACGCTGACGCCTTAGCAGCCCTTAGCTCGGCAGTTGATTCCAGCCTTAAAAGGATCATCCCTATCGATTTCCTCAGCTGCCCGAGCATTTACCCCAACTACGAGCTGACCAAAGCGAAACCAATACTCCAATTGGAACCAGCCCCCAGCTGGATGGATCCCTTGAGAGACTATTTGAAGAACGGAACGCTCCTAGAGGATAAGAGGACTGCCCACCAGATAAGAGTCAAAGCTGCTCACTTTCACTTATCCACGGGAGGCGACTTGTATAAAAGATCTTTCTCCGGCCCCTACCTTAGATGCGTCCACCCAGGCGATGTCAAGACAGTGCTTCACGAGCTTCACGAAGGAATCTGCGGGATTCACGTCGGAGGAAGGTCTCTAGCCTTCCGAGCAATGAAGGAAGGTTATTGGTGGCCATATATGCAAAAGGACTTCGCAACATATGTCCGCAGATGCCTAAAATGCCAGCTTCACGCCCCCATGGTCCACCAGCCCGCCAGCGAGTTAAAATCCCTGACCAGCCCCTGGCCTTTTGCCCAGTGGGGAATGGACATCGTGGGACCACTGCCCACCGCTGCCGGCAATCGCAAATACCTGTTGGTCGCAATTGATTACTTTACCAAGTGGATCGAGGCAGAACCACTAGCGAACATCCGAGATGCTGACATGATGAGGTTCATATGGAGAAATATAATCACTCGATTCGGGATCCCCAGAACCATCATCACTGATAATAGAACACAGTTCGAGAGTGGCCATTTTCAGGACTTCTGCGACCAACACGGGATCAGGCACCACTTCAGCTCGGTGGCTTACCCTCAAAGTAACGGACAACCTGAGGCTTCCAACAAGACAGTGATTGCTAGATTGAAAAAGCGGTTAGAACAAGCCAAAGGAGCGTGGACAACCGAGCTACCGCATATCCTATGGGCTTACAGAACGACTCCTAGGCGAGCTACAGGAGAAACGCCATTCTCACTAGCATATGGTATGGAGGCAGTCATCCCACTAGAAGCAGGATTGCCTACAATGAGATCCGACCTTGTCGAGCAGGGTCAGAACGATCAGGCTTTGCTCGCTGAACTCGATTTGGCCGACGAGCGCAGGGAACTTGCCCTAGTAAAACTAGCGAGCTATCAGCAACAGCTCGCAAAGCACTACAACAAAAGGGTCAATCCGAGGAAATTCGAAGTTGGGGACTATGTTCTAAGAAAGGTCCTGGGCAACACAGTGAAGACATCAGACGGTAAACTGGGCCCGAACTGGGAAGGACCTTATGAGATAATTAGAAACGATCTGCAAGGTGCCTATCATTTGAAAACGATGGAGGGCAGAGAGATACCGCGAGCATGGAACGCAGCTAATCTCAAGAAATTCTATTTTTAGGGGTTCTATTGTTAGATCTTTTATTGTACTCATTATGGGAAAAGACAGTTTATTTTTCAATTCACCAATGAAAATCTCTCAGTTGATCACTCTCTAAAAAGCAACAATTATATCTTATTTCACATCCTTTTCAAATCACAGGTATAATGGTTGGCATAGCAGGGGAATACCCCTCCTCAGGTCATCGTCATGAAGCACGACAAACCTCTTAGGATTGCCCATGGCAATATATGAAGCACTACAGAGTATTCTTAGGCATCAAACCTACTTTGGTTAAACAAAATCCTGACTGGAGAAAGACATCCAATAACAAGTGTGTCCTTGCCAATTTCCCTACTTAGGCCTAAGGGAGTGTGACGACACGACCTAAAAGGTAAAGTAAGGGCACAACGGTATTCTTAATACTGGACTGGGAGGACACTCACATGACAAGATAAAAAGGATTGTGAAGCTACAAAAAGATATAAAGATTGGATGAACACGTTTAGTCGGCAAAATCACCCAAAACTCAAACTTTCCATTAATATTTTATATTTACAAACAATAACAGCACATGTTTAATCGGCGAAGCTCGCCCAAAGCATTTACAACTATTAAAAAACAAAATATCAAGAAGGTGGAAGCCTCTGAGCAAGGTAGTCAGTAACTTTAGCTCTCCTCCCATCATCAGGAGCAGGATCGAACTCCTCCACGACCTCATTTGCGTCCAACTCCAATAGTCGCCGGGGAATAGCATCGATGGGGATCCATCGATCATCTCGCCTGAATGGATTGGGCATCAGAGTAGAGGGGGACATCTCGTGCCGATACCACAATATCGAGTTCCTCGGGACCTGCAGCTCTTTGAGAGCACTCAACCACCCCCTGATGAAGGAAAGCTTCTCGAACTCTGATAATCTTGTGGGAGCATCCAGCCAGCCCTGATCATAGCCATCAGTCCACACTTGGCGAGGGCCCTTCTTGAATAGATGCCGCAGTCGGGTGACGTCCCTCTGGAGCCCAGCAGCAGTCACATAAGCTCGCCGAACATCGTCGCGCAGCTCCTCCATTTCCCTCTCATGCTGTTCCTCGACTTCCTTACTCCTACCCCTTGTACTCCTACCAGCATGCAGGAGGGGAGGCCGAGCAGCTCGCGACGAAGAAGAGCCTTGTAGGACTGTCGAAGCGGTGCTCGACGAATGCTCCTTAAGCTTCGAGACCTCCCTCCTCAGGTCTTCATTCTCCCGCTGAAGAAACTACACGACTTGGTTGATCTCGGTGGCCTCCAATAACTTTGCTCTCAGCTCGCTAACTTCTTCTTGCACTGAAGCAGCGATCTCTTCCATTTACTGGAGCCTGTCCTTCAACTTGGCCACCAGCTCGGACTGATCCTTATATTTTTGGTTCCTTGACTTAGCAAACCTGCAAAGCCTAGCAAAGGCCTGGCGAACTGCAGGGCTTGCATTAGGACCAAGAGTCCTACCTAGTTGGGAGGTAACAGGAATATAGTCATCCACATCAACCAACTACAAGTAAAAGAAAGAGAAAAGAAAGAGATCAGCATAAACAAAAATGAAGTCTTTTCATTGATAATGAGCGAGGTTACATCAGATCAAAAAAGAAAAAAGTTACAAAAAAAAGCCCTATCAATTAGCAACCTCGGTGGATAGACCCTTGTCCTTATCAGCATCAGCAGGGACATTACCCTCTGCAGGGGTGTCCATGGCCCCCTCGACCAAGGGAGCATTAGTAGGAGTCGCCTGAGAAACAGGATTGGTGCCTTCAGCAGTTGGGGCTGGGTCCTCATCCACGACTGGCTTTGGCCCTGGATCATGCTCATCAAAGAGTGGGGATGAAACGTCCACCCCAGCAGCCACGAGGGCCTTGTTCCACCCTTTCTTGAAGTTCAGACGGCTGATATAGCCTATCTGAACCTCGGCGTCCTCATACGCTGCAGCCCAGCCACAGTTGTACGAATCTTCCTTGAGAGTGGTCGCCTGGGCTTTCTCCGCCTCCAGCTGCTCGGCCAGAACCCTGTTCTTCTCTGCAAGGTCTAGCTTGCTCGAGCACACTAGGTCGTACGCCTTCCTCAGCTCGCCAAGCTCCCAGACAGCGTCATCTCTCTCGCGCGCAGAATTAGCAAGGGCAGAGGCAGATGAGGCTCGAGCTGCATCAGCAGCCTTCAGATCGGCCTCCAGCTTAGAACCCCTGGCTACCATAGTAGACTTTTGCTGCTCCAGCTCGCTGTTCCTTCTCAACAGCTCGTCGCGAGAGCGATAGAGCACAGCAAAGTCAGTCACAAACTGCAAAAAACGAGGGAAGGATCAGAAAGAAGAAACCATCAAAACGGATTAAAGGAAATTGAGAATTAGAAGAGGAACCTTACCAAGGCAAGCCTCTGGCTAGCTTGCAAAGCCAGTTGATCGAACCCCAATGCCCTCTCACGATCTGCAGGGAGGACTGCTCTCTCGAGAAGCGTAGGGGCAAGCTGAGGAGAGGTGGCCACCGAAGACCCCTCGGGCAAGGCAGACACTGGAACCAGGGCCTGACCAGTCTTGGTCCTTGATTCCACCTTCCTCCTCTCCTCCTCTTTTTTCCCTTTCCCTACTCTTCCTCTCCTCCACTTTCTTTTTCTCCTCCACCTTCTTCCTCTCCTCCTCCTTTTTTCTCTCTCTCTCTCTCATCTGCTCCTCCTATCTCCTCTTCTTCTCTTGCTCCTGAGAAGAAGGCCGGGAACCAGTAGCTATGGCCCCAGAGGCAGTCTTCGTCTTCTTGGACCTATGTGCAAGGAGCACATCATCATCATCGTCATCTCTGATCAAATTCTTCCTGGGAGGCATCTCTTCAGAAGAACTGCTGGTAGTGCTCGACGAGTCCAGAGCCTCAAAATCTCCTTCAGAAGAGCTGCTACTGTCAGAACTTCCTGCACCCAAATTTCTCACAACACCTACAGGTTCACTCTCTGAGCTTCTCTCCTCTTCGTCCAACTGGATGGGCTCAGCCAAAATCTCTTCGGAAGAATCAAAGTCTGGAACACTATCCACAGGATGGGCTATAAAGCTGGAGCCCATGTTCTTGTATTCAAGCAGAAAAGCAGCAGACCTAGGATGCTCACCGTCACCCAAAGGTTCCCTGATGTTCCAAGCTTTCACTAGTTCCGAGATACGAACCTCGCTAAGAGCAGGCTCCAAGTTCTTCGTCCTCGCTGTAAAAGAAAAAGCAAGGAGAGGTTAGAAAAATCACAAGTTAGCAAAGGTTAAAATGATAATCTGACATCTACCTATATATTCTTCCCCATAAAAGGGAACGGTGAACCTCTCAGACCTCGACCCTTCAAATTGGGGGGGAAATTGCCAATTCCTGATAAGAAAACCTTCTTGCCAGTAGTCCTTATGGGAATCAGGTAGATTTACTACCAATACCCAATCAGGGCTCCTAGCCTTAAGGTACAGAACACCTGAACTCGTTCAAGAAAAGGAGTAACAAAAGCAGACCTCGGCAAGCCCTAACTTTGTGCCATACAATTGATTTATCATATGCACGCCGTTCACTATTTTCCATATGTTGGGCGAACATTGTGCAGGCACAATACTAAAATAGCTAAAGAAGTGCAGAAACAGATCATTAGGGGGGAAGGTAAGTCCCCCCTGGGAGAGCAACAGGACGTGAATCCAATGTGCGTCCTCGATATCCCTAACGTTCCTAGGAGGCGACGCAGAACACTCAATCTCTACCCACTCAGGAATACTATAGAATTTTCTAAACTCAGTTACAGACCTATTTCCGATCTTCACCATTGGGAAAATATAAGAAAAACTACAAACCAAAGAGAAAATGCAAAGAGCACGAGAGACTTACAAGACAGAAGATCAGGTCAAATGGTGAAGAAGCAATGAAAGTAGAGATCGAAAACAGAAGGTACAAAGCGCAAGAGTTCTCAGAGGATAGAAGATTGCTGGAAAAGACTGAAGCGACGAAAAGAAATGTGCCTTATTCCAACGAGCCTTCAAGTCTAATCATAGCGCACGGATAGCGAAGCGGGTGCCGCCAAAGAAACTTCACAGTTTTCAAAGAAATCAACCATCATAGCTGATTATTTAAATTCATTGGACCTGTAAAAATGGCCCAACAAATTTAGGGGCAATTGTGGGTACCCTGAATTTAGCATCATAAGGCCTGGACGAGTAGCCTCTCCTTAGCGGCCCAAAGCCCATGCCCATCACCTCTTGTACTCATCCGATTACC
The DNA here is from genome assembly GCA_949130495.1 of Sambucus nigra. NCBI lineage: Eukaryota > Viridiplantae > Streptophyta > Magnoliopsida > Dipsacales > Adoxaceae > Sambucus > Sambucus nigra. The sequence continues at coordinate 473,071,853 of OX422208.1, read as the reverse complement.
CCACGATCCCATGAAGAGAAGTTGGAAGGAAGTGCGATCCCATGTAGGGGAGATGGCTAATAAGGAGGAACCCATCACCCCCACTACTCCAACATATACATGTATAAATTAAACCCTAAGTCCGGGGCAAATGACAAGTTGTATTCTCTGTACTTATTCTTCAGAATACAGAGAAATAACACTAACTGAACCACCGTGGACGTAGGCACATCTTTGCTGAACCACGTATACCCGTTGTTGTGTGATTGTCATTTTATTTATCTTTTCTTGATTGTTACCTCTTTCATATTTATTTGTGTTGCATAATAACTGTCACCACACCCTTCTATAAGAAATTATACATAAGGGAGTTTCTATCGGTTATGATTGCATTCGTTGAAAACTGGTAAGCCTTTTACTTTAAGTGTGAGGTTTGGTTGACAGATGCATGACTTCATATCTTTGAGTATAAGTGGGAGATTGTTGGGGTTGTATACTAAAAGTCATGGTTCACTAGTGAATTTTAGTATGTCTATTTAATGATAATGTTTGCATAATATTATTTTACATATTTATGCATATGTGTTTTTTATTCTACACAGTAGATGATTTGGTGTGTAGACTTCGACTTACACAGGGAAGATCAGATCATCGGTCCTTGTAGAATATAAGTATGTTTCACAATCTTAGATGGGGATGGACACACCATCAGTAGGATTGTAGCACACTATTTTAGTGGGTCTATCTTGATTATGGGAAATGGTATAATTTCGACTTATTGTGCTAGTACACTTTGTGTGTATTGAACATGACCAATTAGAGACAATTGTCTTTATACTAACTATATAAGATAATGAACATCTCATGATTATTATGAGTGCTTAAGCTCTTAATCCAAACATAATTTATGGACATGTGCATCAATTGTTAGTTACTTTGACGTATTGGGTGAGATTCATTTATGGATCAATAAGCTTGATAGATTGGGTAATGTCGATTAGTTTATGGTGAAAGTTAATTATGAATGGAATCCACGTCTCAATAAAGAGATTGATGATACCCTATTGATGTAGCTTATAAGTTTTGATTATATCAAACCCAACCGGTGGATTTAATTATCCGACATATCAAATAAGTTGAGTGAACGGTCTCAAGGAATTTATAAGAGGTCGATTAAATATAATTGTAAGTAATTTAATTTAATCGACGGGTATCTGTAATCATAACGTGGGGAGATTATTAAGCATTTAATAAAGTGGAGCTCAAAATTATAATTTTGAGATAGTAGACTAGAGTGAAATTATTATTCTTTAGTGGAGTGAATAATAGTTTATAGAATTATGGAATTAATTATAAATTTTAATTAGAATTCCTAAATTCTGTAGGAAGTTAGTCTTCTATTTATTCTGGGGGTCCGCGTGCTAGCCTATATAAGTAACCCATTGTCTCCTTATAAGTGAGGGATCAATATAGATCATAAAAATATCGAAAATGGAGTAGTAGGGTCGTGATCATTGGTGTCCACACACCAATGACATGTATTGGCTTAAAGGAATAACATGAAAGATCTCGAGGTCTCTTTCAAAGCTCTTATATTCTAGAATATGTAAGGGGCAGTCGGAGAGTCCAAAAATTCTTAAAGTAGAATCATGGGTTCTTAACATATAGAGGAAGAGGCATAAGAAATTTCAAGTCATTTAGAGATCGTTTCATCTGCCTACCTCACATATCTTTATGAAATTTTAGCTATCTAGACAGATGCGCGACACGCCATGATATCTACTTGTTAGAGCAATAACTTGATAACCGTTGATGGGATGGGGTTGAAATTTTTTCTACTTCTTCCATAGGTCGAAAGACAGAAAAACTCATGAAAGATATTTTTTTGAGATGGTTATGATTTTTGAAAAAAATCATTTCGTTTTTGTGGCTGACACACCGTTAAATTTGCGACATGGGTCGGTGTAGCATGAAAGAGATCAAATATCTACAGTTCAAGCCAGAAGGAACCACAAAGGTATGAGATCTTGAATATCCTATGTAGATACACCATATGCACTTTTTTTATGATTCGATCTATACGCATTTTCAATAGACTCTTGGACTTCCGCTCCATCAACACTTTTTTATCTCTTTACAAAAGAAATAACTTATACAACGAATTGCAACATAACTCTAACATAAAAATAAATTTCTAACTGAGGTTACTTATTTAAACATGATAGACTTTTAACAACTTATTATTAATCTTAAAACGTTTCGCTTCTTTCATCTTGAAAGATTAAGCAGTAACTAGAATCGTTAGCCTTCTTTACAATGAAAGGTCCCTCCCAATTCGCAGCTAATTTAGGCAATGGGATCCCCCAAATGTGCTTCACAGCTGCCTTCAAAACCAAATCCCCTTCTATAAATTTTCTTGGCCTCACCAAGTTGTCATATGCCCTAGAGAGCTATTTCGTATACATCTGAAAGTTTTCCATCGCATTGTCTTTGTGCTCGTCTAGTGCTTCCAACTGTACATGTCTGCTCTGAAAGTTATGTTGATTATCAAGGCATATAGGTTTGAAGGAACTTTCAACTCTACCGACATAATTACTTTGGCTCCAAACACAAGAGAGAACAGCGTACACACTGTAGGTTTCCTCTTCGTCGTCCGATATGCCAACAGGACTAGTGGAATCTTGTCATCCCACGATCTTGGGAAGTCTTCCATCGTCTTCGCCAAGATGTTGATCAAGGTCTTGTTAGTTGCTTCGGCTTGACCATTGCCTTTAGGATATGCCATCATTGAGGCATGATGGGCGATGGAGTATTTTTTTGTAAGCATCTTTACTTCTTTATTGGCAAGTGGGGTCCTGTTATCAAAGAGGATATACGTACTCCACGTCCAAAAATTTAAACGGAGAAAATTCAATTTCCATATTTGAATAATTATTGGGAAAAATCAAGTCCCAAATGTAAATAATAAGGACAACTTCATATTACAACAGTAATTATTTAGAGACTTTAATTACCTGTCTAATTATATTCAAACTTCAAGTTTGATTAGGGGTAAAATTGTTTGGAACTTTAGGTTCAAACTATAAATAATAATTATGGAACATTCAATATCCTTACTCTTATTATATAGATAATCAAAACTTCATGTTTGATTACAAAATTATTGGACTTTCGGGCATGTGTATCAGAAGATGTAATTGCCACCTTTTCTATTGCGGTTATTTATTTATGTATTTTAAAACTTGTCCTAATACAAATTCATTAATAAATTCAACTTTTAAAAGGAGGTGATTTTTTTTGAAGGTTTGTACGCCTAGCCATAGGTCCCAATTTTCGGGCAAAGGAGTTTAAAACTTTTTCCATTGACTATTTTGATTTCCTGTCATACCCATGCAAGGAAAAACAGTTGACGCAAAATGGTGGAAATTGAATTTATGCCTTGACTTATTGTGTGGCTAGCAAACGAGATAAAAATCTAAAGGATATAGTGTCAACCTATCATGGGATTGTCCAATAAATTCTAGAACTAGATTGCTTAGATTTCAAAGAAATTGTCCTCTATTATGCCGACGTGAATGTGTTGGACACTACGAATGGTGATAAAGTTGATCATGTCTCAAAAATTGTCATGGTAGATTTGTCTAAGACGAAGAGTAAAGATCACATGGTGGTCAAGCCTTTTATTTTTGTCTTTCAAAATGTGAAGACGATATTATACTCAAAGTGCAAAAACGACGACGATTTGTCTATTGTTATGCATGCACCAGAGGGTTTGATTGCTCAAGAAGACGCATTAAAGGCCCAAATTTATTTCCATTATTCTCTTGATGAAAAACTTAATTTGAAGGATCTTTTAATAAATTTAGACAAAAAATTGAATTTGAAAATAATATTTTATCGTTATTTAGTTAACTCTTGTATGTCAACTATATTTGTATCGTGTGTACTGGAATAACCCTCATATTTATTTACATTTGTTCATATTCTACTCATATATTTAGTTCTCTTACAACTTCTTCAACGTCGCTCATATTTTATAATTTTTCTATAGATTTATTAAGTTTTGATTGCGACAATAATAATAAACCACCAATATATTTAGTTCTCTTGCACTTTATTTTGTGTGAGTACACTTATATAGTTTCTCGGGAGTATAACCGATCGAATTTATCTAGGATTTCAATCCTAACAAGGTTATGTCATAGTCTCGTTATGAAGCTAGGAACCATGGATGCATTAGACCAGTTAGACCTCTAAGAAACTATTTAAGGATGCTCAGACAAAACTACATATGCATATTTTAGTGTTCTTATTCGATTTGTATATTTTGTATAATACTTCTATCACTACTCCTACTCTTTTTATTATGATGTGTACATTCAAATCTATTTTCATAAATTGAAAACTGAAAAAGGGGGCTTATATGACAATTCCCAATTTAGAGTGTTCACACAATTTTCTATATTTGTAACACATTTGACATCTACTTTCATATATCAAAAGTAACACCCGAGATTCGGATTATAGATTAGACCCAACCTTGTTCATTATACGAACTAATTGAACTTTGATACCATTTTTGGCTATATGAGGATCCCGAAGTCATTTTGAGATTCAAGTCTTTTCTTACCATTTGAAATATTTTGAAATATTTGCCGGCCTAGTTAGAGAAGGACCACTTTAAATATGTTGCATATATTTCGTGGAAGGAAAATATTGAAGATTTAAGTATTTATTTGTGAAAATGTACCAAGTTGTGTTATATTATTATATGTGGGAATGTATACAACTTGTGTTGTATTATTATTAGTGTTGAATAATTTGACGACTTAATAGTTAGTTAATTTGTGTTGTATTATTATTTTTTTATTTATGGATTAGTTAATGGCTCAATAGTTAGTTAATTTGTGTAGAACATTTTGATGGGTTAATACGTATTTGTGAAAACCTATAGAGATTTGAAAACATGTACTTGTTTTCTTAGGGAGACAAAAAGTTAAAATTTATTTTTTTAATTAAATTTAATCACAAAATTGTTACCATTTAAACTGTATTAATAAGGCGTGACCTTATATTAATGCAATTTAAATAGTCATATGTTTGGTCAAGGTTCAGAACCGTAAGCAAATTGGTCACAACTTAAAAGTCACAGTTTTAAGACCGTGAGCAACATCAAACTTCCACCATTGATAGTCATGGTAGGGGACGGTGACCATCAGAACAACATAGTTTGGGATCACGATTAGAGTCGCAGTTCTAAGCTGTAACCACATGGTCATGACCCTCAGCTGTGACCAATCTATAATGTTGATAGCACCCAAAAAATTGTGATCCCATATTATGTCACAATGTTGGACCGTGGCCCCTTATATGGTCACCCTTAAAATGGCCACAAACCAAGACCGTGACCCTAAGCCTTTATCACGGTCTAAAATCGTGATCATTCTCACTTTACGGTATTGTGAAATATTTTATTATGATATTTACCTCTTAGAATGCTTAGGACTGGATTCACGTGATCCTATTTGAAAAGAGTAACTATTATTCTTGTGGTGGGCTCTAGCCCATCGTTGTTGACTAACCATTAAGGATAGGTGGTTGGGTAGCTACAGGATTTGGATATTAGCAGGACTTGCAGTTGGAGACTTATTTTATAGTATTAGTTTAATTTTATTTCCAGTCGTTTTATTTATTAGACAATTGTTTTGGATTTAGTGGGTCGTTCAACTTCATTGTTGGTTTCTTGAATTTAGTTAGAGAGATTTATGTGAATAACATTTATTTCATTTCAGTTTTGTATTATTGTAGTTTTATCATGGTGATAGATATTATTGTGGTGGATGATTTATTTATTGTGAGTTATCTCAATTTATGTCTTATAAAAAAAGTTTTAAATATCTCATATTTTTATCACATGCCAAAAATAATATTTTAATTCCAACAGCCTACATATCTTGTCATTGTGGCTTGATCACTCTCAATGAAAAAATATATAGGTGTTACACATAGATCTGCCTATGCTTGTCTAGATTTAAATTGCTCTATTTAAGTTTGACACATGACGCCATTTAAATTAATACATTTGTTGTCATTAAATAAATTCTCTTTTACCCAAGTAGTAAATCATTCTCACTCTATGTGTGAATCTTCTATTACACCAACACATTGAACAAAGTACATATCTTTATATTCTTTACCATTAGTTTATTTCTATGTGCTTTAGTTTTATTCCCCACCATTTGAATAAAATATATTATAACTAATTTATTGTCTATGATATATTTATAAGATATATGTAAACAAAGACACAAACAAAAATATTCCAAAAATCATAAATCATAAAAGCTTGTATTTCTTTAGGTAGTTATAATTCACAATTTGGCCAGTAAAATCATTTTCATATAAATTTATGAATTAACTTTTGTGAATATGTGTGTGTTACAAATTATTTTTTCGTATGCAATAAGCAAAAAATATTATCACATGCTAAATATTTTTTTATACTTCAAGTTTAACGGAACTTTGTACTTGTCAAATAATTTGTTACAATTCTTTATTCATTGATTGAACTTTTGAATGACTATAAGAGTATGGAACCAAAGGTACTGTATTCTCTAGCTAGGCTTTTAGAAAGATGTGATCCATCCATTGTATTGAAAAAAAACATGGCGCATACCTTATAGCAATGTGGGAATATATTTTTGTAGGGTTAGAAGATAGATGGTGGATATATTTGTGTGTAGTTATTTTCAAAGATTGTGGAGAAAGGGAGATTTTTCAGAATATTTGCTTCCTTTGCATCAAAACTCATCTTTACTTCCTTAAGTCCATCCCTCTCCCAATAGACTTGATATTCTCTTTTCTGTGTCAGCAGTCATATTGGCTAGCTTCACCTACATTACAAGCATTAATTTTTACGGTGGTTTAGATACCATTCCCTATCTATAAGATATTTTTAATAATTTGGAGAGAGAGTGATAACCCACGTCCCTATCTCATGTCAAATGAATTTAAGTGCAAGAAACAGGTAATTTAGAATAGTACCAATAAACAACTTTCAAGTGTTTCGAATATATTACAAATAGATTGAAACTTAAGAAAGAGATGCCTTTGAGGAATATCATCAGGAGCTGTGCTGGTTTTCATCCTCTCCTTTCTCTCTCTCTCTCTCTCTCTCTCGCTCTCTCTCTATTTAACGAACTTATTGCCAATGGTTAACGTAGTTGAGAGACTATTTGGTTCTTTGGTCTCTGCTATCGCATACTGTTTCTTTCCCTATCAAGGCAATCACAAAAGCGTCAAAAACATCAACTTCAACATGCCTAAGGGTCGTCCGCTTTCATTGGAGGTTCCCTTTTATCCTCAGTATTTTTATTGTTATCTTTGTTCCGATATATTGAGGTATATATCTTGCTTGTGCTCTCACCCTGGACCATTGTTTTTCAGCTTCCACTTGCTACCAAGGACAAAATAATTGGCGTTTTATGTTAGAATAGTGAGATAGCTGGAATACAATAATAATAATAATAACGTTGTCCCTACAAACCCATGTATCCAATAGTTATATGATTTAGTGATTTGAGGCAAGTGCATGTCATTTTATTTTCACACTCTACGCGCATACTCAGGCCATATTTTCTTATAATATAATTTAGTAGTTCTTGTATCAGTTTGAGATTATTGCCATCGGGTGTAATGAAACTTCAAGCAGATGGCTTTGGTGATTGTGAAAGGAAGCTGAAATAACAATTAGAAAGCCAAACTTGATGATAACATGAAGATAAAACAATATAGAAAGGAATATTTTTAGATAATAGGGATCACTAAGTTTAAACAGGGTAGAGACATATGGATGCTTTTCTTAATCCCTTTCGCCTTTCTAACCGCCTAAGTTGAGAAAGGTTTTTTAAGAGGAGCAAAAGGAACAAAAGAATAAGGAGAAAGCGGAAAACTGTGTTTATTTTTGTGGAAACAGAATCTTTGAACCGTGTTTACTTTTCAGACGGTGGAGCTACAAGTCAGAATGTGCTGTACCGGATGCGAGAGAGTTGTTAAAAACGCCATCCACAAGCTTAGAGGTACATACAAACACCATAAACAGTTTCAATAATTTCATAGTAGTCGAATCGTTTGCATCTTTCTACGATTAATCTTTTTAGTGAAAATCAAACTGTGTTATAAGAAAAAGAAGAATCTTTTGAGATACTAAAAGATGACATCATATTTGCTTGCTATGAGGCATGTTAACATTTACTTTCCAAAAAAAAAATTATGTTTTATATAATTTGGCTCAAACCATAATCAAACTCATTTATATTGTGTTAGCATGTCATAGTATTGGGGTTATTTATGGATGTCAGAAATCCCATCAATAATTTGCCAACGTGTGATTCGGGTTTGGCAAAATTTCGAAACATTCATTTTATATGATATATCTATCGATGCAAACAAAAACATATGTTACAAAATGTGTTGAGATCTTTTCTCGGGCTAAAATTAATATTTGTCAACATCTCAAAACCCTCAAAAGTAAACTCACATCCATCAACTTTTTGCTTACACGGAATAAGAAGCTCGTCTTCCCTATGACTCCGGGTCAAATTACTTATCGCTAAGTCCTTTAAAAAAAGAAAGGCAGAAACTGTCCCCCGAGAAAACAACAGCGACAGTGCCTTGAAAGATAGATAACCCTACTGCTAGTCTAATTTCTTTAGCATGGATTCAGGCATGTTGCCTACTGAGTATCTAATTCATAGTCAAATCTCTCTCCTTTTTTCCCTCAAAGTGGAAAGAAAGAGCTTGCATGTATGACTTTAAGTGAACACCTACCATCCATATACATAATTTCTCTCTAAATATCTCGAATTAAGTGTCATTATTTAAAATTTAGAACTTATAGGGAATATTTTTAATATAAATCTATCCTTTTAAATATATCATGAAGGCGATGCTTCACTGATATCAAACCATACACGAAGTTTATATAATGTATTAAATTAAGAATAAAATCAAAAGTTGTTTTATTTCTGAAAAGTTTTTTATAATAGAAAAATTATTAATTTCGGACAGGCAATAAGGATTAAAAGACACTTGGTTAATTCGTGATGAACATCAGACAGAAGGAGTAACGGGCTTTGCAAACGAATGGTTTTACTTTATACTCTTCAAGTTCATTTGTTTGTCTATAAAAATAGAGTTTACGCTGTATTGGTTTTTTCATTTGAATTTGATCTTTATCTCCATTTGAATCTAAAAATATATTTGTTTTTATGTCTGAATGAAAAATTAATTCTATCTCATAATCATTTATTGGCAAAAATAACCCACATCTCTTAATCATTTAACAAGGTAATGTTTGGTACCTCTTAAGTTGGGATAATTCAGATTTGAGATTTAAGCGGTAATAACAAACAATTCTTAAGAGTAAATAAATAATGTATAAACACGTGTAAAATAAATTTTAGCACGGTTATCATATGATTTTATATCTAGGATTGATTTAGATATTGAGTTGAGTATTTACAAAATCATTGAAGTTGCTATGAGTTGATTCAATATGTAAATCCCCGCCTCATTTGACAAGTTGTAAGGTTGTATTTACAAGCTCTAATTCCATACTTTAAAATCTAAATTAGTGCTATATTTGATCCTCCAATTTCAGCTTTAAAATATAAAATTGGAGTTTCTAACGGGCCAAATATTTTCCCATGCCATGTTTCTCGAGTAAATCATATATGTATCCATGTTGCATATGCGCAGGGGTGGACTCGGTAGAGGTGGAGCTGGAGATGGAAAAGGTTACAGTTATTGGGTACGTGGATCGCAACAAGGTGCTCAAGGCAGTGAGAAGGGCCGGAAAAAGGGCTGAGTTCTGGCCCTACCCCAATCCACCACTGTACTTTACATCTACCAATAACTACTTTAAAGACACCGCAAATGAATATAAAGAGAGCTACAACTACTATAGGCACGGCTACAATGTTGGTGACAAACATGGCAACATCCCCATCAGTCACCGAGGAGATGACAAAGTTAGTAACATGTTCAACGATGACAATGTCAATGCATGCTGCCTCATGTAACAATCTATATATATATATATATAAATAGGGAGAGGTTCACAAGTGGAACAAAAGAATGAATTTTTTAATGGACATGAACAAAAAACACATATTAACACATTAATTTTAATTTGTATAGTGTAATTGGTCCCCACCAACGGCACCCGAGACCACATTTTTACCCCACTACCCCCCACCCCCCACCGACCCCCCACCCCCAACCACCACCATCACCAAAGCAGCCCTTGTGGCAGCGCTTATGACAGCAGCGCTGTCATGGGGGTGGGGTGGGTGGGAGGCGTGTGGGGAGTGGAGGATCGATCTACACGCGTATTTGGTGCCGCTTACGGGGACCAATTACACTATAAGAATTAAAATTAATGTGTTATTATATGTTTTTTGTTAAGGTCCATTAAAAAGTCCATTCTTTTGGTTCACTTGTAAACCTCTCCCTATATATATATATATATATATATATATATATATATATATATATATATATATATATATATATATATATATATATATATATATATATATACACACACTAAGCTCTAAACTGTCGTATTTCATTTCTTCTGTTTGTGTTACATAATGTAGTATCTGTTAGGTGCTTGTATGGAGATGTGAAAAGTTGTTTAGTCACTTTCTTAGCTATGTGCAGCGTGTAAAGCCTTGCTTAGCTTTAGTCTGTTTCTGTAGGGATGATTCACATATATTTACAATGAAACAGTAGAAGTCTTCTCTCTATTGCAAGTTGTACTCGAAAACTTAGTAAAGTGATATATCTATGGACCCACTGCTTACAATGGATTGAGCTTTTTCTTTGCTCGCGATTAACCACTTTTCATTATTAATAATTTTTAGGGGTTTGTAAATTTAGGATCTATTGTAATATGTATTTTGAAAATAGAACAACAAGTATTTTATTTATGCTTTTAGTCTCTATTTTTGAATAAGGTGGCTGGCGTGGACTCATATTCATAAAACGTCAACCACTCACAGCACGCCACGTATCTCTTGTAATTTGAAAATAATGATTAAAAATGCAAACGAAATGTTTATTGTTCTATATCGATAAGCAATATTATTTTAAGTCATAAAATTACATAATTTATAATTTGTATTTCATTGCCGCAGGGAGAGCAAATGTAATGTCATATCCAAAACTAAACCGCAACCTAAGAAAAGTGGGGACCTTAGGTGAAAATTTATTATTGGCACCAATTTTTTTTATATTTAGCTTTGTGAATTAGTGTGATTTTAATTCCAAAGAAACATGGTTGAGATTTAATTTTCTTACTTTATTTTTTATTGTATTTATAAATTAAGAGGTTTTTGTGCATAATAGGTCTATACCTTTAGCGGAAGGAACCCACGAACTGAATACATATATGTTGACACAAGCCGAACTTCGTTCTAAGAACACCATGAACAATCCAATCACGAACGGTTTCTAAAGTTGTGAACAACTGTAGGATTAATTGGCTACAAGAGTCACCCATTGATGTATCACACCCACAAACCAAGGGCTATGGTTAAGGGTGGAGCCAACCCTAGTGATTAAAAATCAAGGCAGGCAAAGTACTCTATTAAAAGAGAAAAATGCTATAACCTTAAAATTGAAGGATACAAATCACTAAGAATTTGTAGTTTTTACAAAATTTAAGATGGGCAGTTGCCCACTCTGCCTTGTATATTTGTTTTTTGTTTTTTGTTTTTTTGTGAGGAGAGAGAGAGAGAGAGAGAGAGAGAGAGAGAGAGAGAGAGAGAGAGTTGTTGTAAATTAATGTATGTTTAATTGTTTACATGAATATCCTCTTATAGGTAATGAACAAACCCAATTCCACTAGGTTTAGGAGATATTTATCAAAGTCTTCTAGGATTTGATGTATAATAGAATACTAAGTCTAAAATAATAAGGATGTATGATCTTATCCAAACTCTAACCAGCCTTGTTGCGTTGGATATCCACTACACATGGGTGGATCATGGATATGTACTCGAAATAGTACGATCAGAATATTAACATCTCCTACTCGAACAAGTAGAGAAAGTGCAAAATATATCTTAGTCCTTTTCTATTACCTTGGTAAGTATCGAAATCGTATGAGACCTTCGATCCAACAGGTGATCCCCTCAGGACCTCAAAAAGTTTAATGGGAGATGTGTGAAAGTAATAGACTAGATTTAGGCTTTCTAACCATTGATTAATAAATTCTACATTTTATAAATCAACCTCACTCTTTTTTCGCTAAACATTCAATCTTGGAGAAACTCACAAAATGATCATCCTCACAAAGTTAACTAATGCTAATAAGATTAATTTAATCCCTTCAATATAACGGATATTTTGAAGTATTATATATTTTTTAAATTCTCACTATGCCTATTCCACGTACACCAAATTTCTTTATGTTACAAAATATAACCGAACCACCATCAAAATCCTCAAGAGAAGTAAAAAATGACTTCCCACCCATCATGTGACATGAACAACCACTATCAAGATATTAATTTGATGACTTTGAAGTTTTAAAATTCTCATTCTCAAAAATCATGCAACACATGTGACTCTTTTTTCAAACCCACTTGGGGATCACTTGATTTTCCTTTCTCACCTAACTAACCTCCTTTTGAAGTTACTTCAATTCATTTTCAAGTCACGTGTTCACTCCTTGAAAGTCATTTCTCCTTGAGAACTTGAATATGAATGTTGCTCGTCCTTTTGAAGTTTGAAGCAAAAATGTCTCAATTGTCGTCACATGAAATAGTAGGAGCACTTGTATGTTTGAAATGATTTTGAAGCAAAATTCACATTCTTTTATGGCAAAACCTTGTTCTATTTGATTTTAAAAATCTCTTTCTCTTTTAAAATAATTTGCATGATGCCTTAAGTAAGAATTTTATTTGTTAAAATTTTTTCTTCATTTTCACGCCTTTGAGGTTATTGAACAAACTTAGGTTGATTGACTTTAAAATTCTTCTCAACCTTAGCAACATGGACATTTGTACTTTTGTTAGGCAAGACATTCTTCTCAAGTTCTTTTTCATTAGAAATAACATTTTCCTCTTTGATTTGAGTAAAATTCTCTTGTTTAACATTTTTATTATCATGTACAAAAGGATTAGATGCACTTGAAGAAACATTAAAACAGTCAAAACCAATTACATTACCATTTGGAATGATAGACTTTTAAAAATCATTTTATTCATTTTTTAAATCTTTGCTCTAAAGAAAGTTTCGCCTTAAAGGCATTAGAAAAATCACTTTTGAGACACATAACTTTTCTTTGATATTATCTTTCTTTAATTTCAAACTTTTTTCACTCTTTTTCAATTGTACATTTTATTTCAAGGACCACACACTTTTCACTTTCAAAAGAAGAACTTTATTCATTTAGATGCTTTAACTCACAGTTGAGAGAAGAAAAAATATTTTGTTTGTTTCGTTTAAAAATCGCTCTCTTCTTTAAACATTTTAATTTTTTCGCATTTTAATGTTTGACCTCTTCAATTTGATTGACTCATGAAACAATTCATTGTAAGCATAGTTAATTTCACTCATTTCATCATCATCACTCATTTCATTTTGGTTATGTGCAACCTCAAAGCTAGACTCATTCGAATCATGTGAGGTCTTCTTAATTAAACATGAACGCAAATATGAATTAATGTTATTTAGACTTACCCCTAAAGTATAAAATGTCAACCTACGGGTAAAAATCTAGGTGTGAAAAAGTATCTCATTAAATTTGAAAGTTATTTTATATAACACAAGAAGGTAAATTGATCATATGCCCTCATAAGAAATTACATATGAATATTATGAGTCTCCCGCGTTCTAATGAGAAATCCGATTGAATCTCTCTCTCAAATACGAAATTCCATTCTCCATCCTAGATCAACAATATGCACCAACTCTTAAATAGATTGAGCACCTCCTTTTAGATCTTCGAGTATAAATCATGTGGTTGATTTGAAATTGAGAGTAAATAAGGCTTTTTTGTGGATAAAAAACTCTCAAATCTTTTCTTAATTGAACATCTCAATGTAGATCTAAAATCTCATAAACATTAAAATGAAACAATCAAATTTCAATTAGAGAGAGAGATTAGATTTCTCTAAATTAAAACCTCTCTCAGAAGTTGCATTTTGAAATGAGGGGAAAGTGTTCAAACGAGTTGGAGGAAAACATGACTATATATAGAAAAAATTGAAAATCCATCTCCATCATGTGCATGGTTGAGTTTTACCATGCGCACGACTTTAAACAATATGCCCTCGATAAAAAAATTGATGTAGGGATGTGCGTACGGGGCAAATATCATCCATGCGCACAGTTTTCGCACAAATTGAACTTTTCGTGTTAACAGCTTAAAAGCCTATTGTTCAAACGGCTCACAACCAAAATAATTTCAATTGAGCTTTTGAAAAATAGACCTTGATCCCTATCCTCAACCTAATACAGCATTCAAAGAATCTCTCAAAAATAAATTTTATGAAAGAAACTTCCCATTTGAATTTTTTTTTAATTTGTGTAATAGTGATGTAAAAGCAGCCTGTTTTATTCCTACAAGTCCTTAGAAGTGCCGTGGTTCAATAAATAGGTTTTAAAAAACTAGAGAGTCTACTTTTAAATTTGTTGTCAGAGCATACACCTTTTGCTAAAATAGTTAAAACTCACTCTTCAGAAGTCCAAATGATGTTATTTAATGCTCATTGGAAAGCTAACGTACATACCGGTAATTTGATTTATTACTTATCTTCTAATTCAATGTACACAGGGAACGACATGCATTTAAAGTGACATCAAAATTCAAGGCATGTTATTTTTGAGCTCCAAAGTTCTCGTCTTTTAGTTTTCCAACTTCTTGTTATTCATTGTTCTCTTTGATATTTATTAATTACCCGTTGTTGGAGGGTTGTTCTAAGAACCTATATAAGGTTTAGGGATGTATGAAGCAAAGGAATAACTTGATTTGAGATTATAAAACAAACTTCTGTCTAAAAAGTGTATTTGTCTTGGTTTGCTCTTAACCTTTTGGTGGATTCATTTGGTGACGAGTCTTGATCCCTATCTTTGGTGGATTCTTTAGAGTTTGAGTGTGTTATCTGAGTTTACACTTTTCTTGACTTGTCTTTCATTATTCGGTATAAGTTTTTTATTAGACCTTAGGTTGTGATGGACAACAACCATTGTCTTGGACAGAATGTTGATGCAATGGTACTTGAGTGAGGTGGTGTGACATTAAATTGGATTATTTAAGGAGACATTTATAATGACTCCAGCAACATTTAGTACGCTTTAAAGATGAGGATCATGAGAATTCACGTCATGCTTTGGAGAATGAATTTACACAACATGAAGATGATATTAACCTCTTTTACAATGCTCAAAACCAAGTATTAGCACAAAAGTCTCCTTTGAAACATTTCATCTCAGTTCTTTAAATTCAAATTCTCGTCAATGTTTTAAATGTCATAGATTTGGGAATATTTCATTTGAGTGTACAAATTGAAAGATTGTTTCATTAGTGGATGAGGACTTTTAAGAAGATAAGGAACAAATTGCTAGTGATGAAGATGAAAGTGATGGTGAAGTTATATGTGGTGACCAAGGTGATTCTTTTATTGTTAGAAAAAGTTTAAATTCAACCCATGTGGAGAATGAGAAATGGCTTCGAAATAACATTTTTTTACACCCTTTGCACTTCTCACGACAAGATGTGCAATATTATCGTTGATGGTGGTAGTTGTGAGAATACAAGGACATCCCAATCTGCGATCAGGGTATGGTACATTATGACCTGTTACAGATGACCAACGATAAGAACCCTAGAAAATTTCACACAAACGAGAACATCCTAAACCAAGAACATAAGTTCAAGGGGTCAAAAAAACTAGAATAAAATATTCAAGAGGTTAAAATGAAAATATTAAAAGCCATAAAAAGCGAGGAAAACAACCACTCTAGATTCTTTAATCGATCGGCTAAATGCCCCTCCAATCATTCAACTAATCAGTTAAAGGTCCTCCAAACTGATGACTGATCGGTTATCCCCTCCCAAAGAAATCATTATGAGATCTTTGGAAATATCTTCTCATACATATACATGTCTCACACCTCACATCCACCATCTAAGGGCTTGAACCGATCAGTTAAATGCCCTGTCCGGACCCCTATAAATATATGTCCCCACCAACTAATCAAAAGGCACCCTGAACCCGACTTCGATCCGAGTTTTTCACTTTCTTTTTCCCCGAGCATTCGAGATACTCGTGCTCGTTCTTAAAAGTCCCAAAGAAGTTCGTACTTCAAAAAAGTCTATTTTCTCTCAAGTAAATCTCATACTTTTGCGAATTAACTTCAGCCCCGAACGAAGTTCGCACTTTTGAAATGTCAGCTTCAAAAGAAAAATATAGGCAAACCTTTACACATTCTATGAAAGTCAAAACTTATAAACGAACTTCTGCGTGAGTAAAAATGGAGGTCTTCCCACTTCTGGAACCTCAAGTGGGGACATTTCCCCAAGAAAATTCGGCTCATACTATAAGGGTAAAGAACATATGCGTAAATTTTGGGTCAAATAATCCATATATATTGTGATAAACTGTCCATATATGTTTACCTCTTTTAATTCAACCCCCGTTTAGGGTGTCGAGTATGTACTTTACAACGTTTATAGTTTACATCCTGATTTTTAACCAAGAACATCTATTTACTTACTTGATATGCTCATATGTTAAAACATTTCTAATAAAATGCCATAACGACTGTTTCAAAATATGAAAACATACTTTTCAAAACGATTATGAGAAAAGTGTCCATGAGCTGAGTTAGTCGAAAACTTTTCACAAGCCAAAGTCTAATATTTGACTACTCCCACCGCTTCTCTAAATGATCGAAGCCTATCCCCGTGACAGAGCCCCGAATATGTGTTTTCATATCAAATACTTGCCAAACATTGTTATGTGTTTTAATATAAAAATATATCAATACAACACTATGGAAATTCTATATTAAGGACTAGGCTCAATACATACATCCCATTTGATGGGAGTATACTGTCTTTGTTCCCAAGTCTCCTTAGGTATGTAAGCGCTATACTAAATAAACTCGTGAAGCCCAAGCCCCATAATACGTCCCTTGCCGTATTATTTCTAAGGTATGCATCCATCCCCAGTCCAAACTCCCCCAACTTCTACATCTACCCCCATAGACAAGGATATATAAAACATGACATCCTTAATGCTACACCTCTAAACTAGCCTAAAGGTTCAACAACACCTTCGAGTAGTGATCTCCCCACATGTAATGGTTGTCATTATTGGAAATTTTAGGTCGACTCTAATTCTGAACCTCCACCGAAGCCACCCTATGGCCCATAGATAACTTCTCTCCCTTCCAAGACAAGTCCTACACTTTCACACACATCACATTGGAACATGCTAACACCCAAACTGCGTAGGCTTTGATCTAGTGGCTATACGAGTACGTAGGCACAATGTCGAGTCCTTGTCGTGAGCACAATCCTTGATAATATGTCTTATGATATATTGTCCCCCACCGAGATGCACCCATATCTCATCCCCCACCCATTATCTCTCACATATTAAAATGAGATATCAAACTATCTCAAAGTTATGATCTCTCCCACACCCCATATAAATGTGCAAACATGTATAAACACTAACATAATTGAACTACTTCGGCTTTGATCCCAAGTCTTCTGGTGTTTGTAGGCATAACACCAAGTCCATATCATCCTCACTAGCCTCAATATGCTTTCATGAAGGATGCACTTTTATCTCACCTTACCTTTATATCCCTCCTAAAACCTCGAAAGAGATACCAGGCTATCTCAAAGTTGATCTCTCTCTCACACATACATACATACTAAAGGCCATATGTTATACAAGCACATAGTCATACATGAGCACCCTTGTGTACCCGCACCGGATGAAGTTATGTTCCTATATCTCTTACCAATACCATTTTCCTACCTATGCAGCTATCTACGTTTGAAATATTCTCAACCTAAGGTCTATAAACTAGTTCTTAAAATAATTAAAAAGTGATCAGTTACTGTAAAGAGAGGTAATAAGCGTACAATTAAGGAACCTTTAAGAATAAGTGGGGTTCCTGACACATTCCCCACTTACAAACTGGTTCATGAACCCATATAACAAGAATCTTTAGACCAACTTGCTGATTTGAACTTGCCTTAGGATTAGTCCAAAAGGGCGCTAACCCAAATCATTAGATTATTTTTGTATAAAAAATAGAGACTTTTAATAAACTAACCAAACCCCTTATTTCAAGGGATACACTTAGGCCTTTGCCTAAAACTAGTGGTGTGTGACTCAAACTGAACATGACGTCAAACATGTTCCAAGGGGAAGTCATCGATCCATATTGAACCGATAACCTAACCTCACGGAGACTGGACGGTCTGAGAGACAAGAACTTCAAGCATCCACCATGAACTCACATAAGTGTTCTCCCGAGGTAAATAAACGCTTGGGGTCGCAATGCCACAGAATGTTGTGGTTACTAAAATGGAGGATAAATTTAAGCTCAAGATAGAGGCCCCCCACACCCTTATATGTTATCATGGCTTAGGAAGGGAAATTAGGTAAATGTAAATAAAAAGTACCTTGTTTAGTTTTCATTTGGTCAAATTTATCAAGATGAAATTTGGTGTGATGTTTGCCTATGAATGCTTGTCATTTACTTATTAGGAAATCTAGGAAGTTTGATATACATATTAAATATGATGGGTTAAAAAATACTTACGCTTTCTATAAGAATGTAGTTAAAGTTATTTTATATCCTTCAAAACCTGAGGACTCTCTCACACCATCAAAGGAACGTGTAAATTATTTTCTTTCAGAGGAGGAATTTGCTAAGGCAATGGAAGGGGCTTAAAATTATTTTGTTATAGTGGTAATGGAGGAAAATTAAGAGAGGTTTAAAGACCCACTTGATTTGGAACCTTTACTGGATGAATTTTATGATGTGGCACCAAATGAGATTCTATATGGCCTTCTGCCAGTGAGAGATATTTATCACTGTTGTGGATGTAAAAAATTAGATTTAATTATTTTAATCACAGATAAAAATGAATAAAGAAATAATAGACAATAGATTTTTAAAGTGATTCAGCCTTGCAAGAATGACCCACGTCCACTGTTTTTGTTATTGCTGACTGTTTGCTTGGAATTCTTGATAATGGATTTTCCAAGAAATTTTGAGTCCCCTTTTCATAAGGATGTTACAATGTATTTATAGCCTTGAGGCTGTACATGTGAAAGAATGATGCGCTGTATTTTAGCAGCCGAATACATTTGTACAATAATAAATGCACATTTAATGCGTAGTTATATTCTGGAATACTTGACGCGCACGCCACGAGTTTTTGAGTTGCTCGGACCGCCTTGAGTTGCTCGGACCGCTTGAGTTGCTCGGCCCTCTTGAGTTGCTCGGCCCTTATTCGTCCAAAGTCTTCATATTCACCATGTAAATGGACCCGTGTCTTTATATGAATGATCCATGTCAGCATATTAAATTTGGTATCAACAGAATCCCCCAATGTTTCATAGTTCG
The DNA here is from genome assembly GCA_949130495.1 of Sambucus nigra. Taxonomy (NCBI): domain Eukaryota; kingdom Viridiplantae; phylum Streptophyta; class Magnoliopsida; order Dipsacales; family Adoxaceae; genus Sambucus; species Sambucus nigra. The sequence continues at coordinate 473,052,203 of OX422208.1, read as the reverse complement.
AGGTTGAGGAGGAGTGTGGAACATTCTTCTCGAAATATGATGAGATTAAATAGTCATCCTGAGTTTTAGGATTGTTTTCCTTGTATTTAATTCCTCTTTGAATTCATAGAATCAGACTTCATAAATATTTTGAATTTTTCGAGCTACTTCGATTTTCGTGTCCCTTTTTCTCCTTTTAGCCGTCGGTAACGCAAACGTATTTCTCTGTAATCATTACTTCTCTCCATTCCCAAGGTAAGGTATTTAAGCGCTACAAAAAATCCGATCGTCTTTTACTTTTTCAAATTTGTATCTTTGAACTCTTCACCTTCTCTCTATCTTGTGCCTTCGTTCTTCCCATCGTTTATTGACAACTGATCTCTATTTCCTTTGTAAGATTTTCTTCCTTCTTCTTTAATTTCTTTATTCGCCATAGTTTATCCTGTTGAGTCATTGGACAAGTTTTGTTCTGAGTTTTCAATCCATTCATGGATTATTTTTGAAGAACTATCTGGTCCTTCTGATTTATTTTCCTTAGCTGAGGGACATTGGTTCCCAAGTATCTTTATAGCCGAATGTGGCTTTTCTTTCCCGCCGAATCCACTGTGTTTGGAGTTTTGCCAATATTTCGATATTATACCTGCAAATGTAGCTCCAAATATATGGAGGGTAGTTAATGGTGTATATAGATTGAATCAAATCCATGGGACTCATTTAGGAATCCCAAAAATTATGTATTGTTATAGATAGGTCACTAGGGATAGTACTTTTTATTTAAAAACTAGATTTTTAAAAAGAGCTTTAGTTGTCAATCTTCCTGATACCAACAAAGACTATTTTGATCATGGGGTAGTGGTGAAAAATTGGTAACACCCTCCACTTGATGGAAATGATGTGTACCAAGCTACCAAGTGTCCACCGTATGGCAATGGGATAGGTTATTTTTATTTTTATTTTATTTTTGAAATTATTTTTTCTTTGTGTTTGATAAAATGCTTCACTGACATTTGATTTTTTTTGTTACAGTTGATAGTAAGAGGAAACCCCCAAAAGAGATTGATGTCAATATAAAAATCTTAAAACTTATCTGGAGTTTGCATCAATCTGTTGCTGGAAAACATATTAGGTCTGCATCTTATTTGCTGCAATACAGAACTTCAAGCTCATCATTCATTGCTCGTCCTGTGATAGTTGACCTTGACCAAGTACCAGCTGATGATACTAGCGTGGAAGGTTCTTCTTCTGAATCAAATATCCCTATCAGTGATATAATGAAGAGAAGAAAATATCCTTCCTTTTTTGACAAGTCTGATTCTCCTGCTGTGAAGGCAAAGAGAACTAAAAAAAAATGTCCTAGAAGAGGGGATAAAGACTGTAGAGGTACCCCCTTCTGATGCTACCAAGAAATTTAGCGAGAAGCCCCCTGTGGCTCCGAGCAAGATCGTTGAAAGGCCCCCTGTGGTCCCGAGAAAGGCTGTTGCTGTCATCCCTTCAAGTGATGTCGTTGTCATTTATCTAACAAAGATAGCACCATTGATTGAAGACGCTCCTGCTCCTCTAAGGAGATTAAGGAAGGGTTTATCTGAGAAAACTTCTGATCTTATCTTTAAATCTTCCAATGTTGAAATTAATGTTCCAACCTTCATTTCTCCGAGCTCCGTTGTGGGCTTAGTAAAATCCTGAACTATCCCAGAAGTCCATGACATTGAAAATACTCTCACTCGTGAGAAAGTTACTACTCTGGCTGCTCAACACATTGCCTCAGTAAGTGTTACTGATCTGAACCTTTTACTTTTTAATACTATGTTCATATATTGACTTAGAGTTATTTCTTTTTTCAGCTCGTAACGTGTTCAATAGCATTATAAAAAGGGATGAAGCCATTAGGGCCTCCAGTTCCTCGGATGGAGTGGAAAAGGCTTTTACTGGATTAACCCAGTCTTTGAAAGACTCTCATCAGAAGTATGAGGAAAATAAAGTTTCTTGGGAGAAGAAGGTTAAGTCCGTTGAGCAAGAGAGAGATCGAGCTGTGGAAGCCTCCAAGGAATTGGAGAAGAAATTGAAAGATTTTGAGAAGAATAATAAAGAGCTTGAGGAGAAGCTCAAGAATGCCGAAGAGCTTGAGAATAAGCTCAAAACTACTGAAGAGGAAGTTGTTAGAATTCATGATGTTGATCGCCAAAAACAGGAGGTGGAAGGGAAATTGAAGGCTGCCGAGGAACTTCTTATTGAGAGGACTTCCTCGGAGAAGGAAAAAAGAAGAAATGTTGTTAAAAAGTTTTTCAGCGCTGGTTGGGACAAAGGCTGGAACAAAGGCCTAGCCGCCATGTCCTCTCAAATGGAGTTTGCCAGCCTTAAATATTTTAGGGATGGATGGGTTGCAGCTCTGTAGGAGCTAAAAATCGCTGAGAATTCTGAACTGTTCCAGTGACACACTCATGGCCCTCCTCCCTCTCCTGGAGAAGAAGAAGAGGACGAAGCTGCCTCAGAAGAATCTTCCATGATAATTAGGGGCCAGGTCCCTACTGTTGAACCTTGCTCCGAGCAGCCCCAACTAGCAAACACTTCTACTGGGTAGATTTCATTGCCCTTCGAGCAACTAACCTCTTCGTCCAAGCCTTCCGAGGAAGTCTTAGGAAGCAAGGAGAAGGTGTAAAGTTGTTCGAATCTTTCTTTTGCTTTTTTTGTTGAATGTAATTTTGGACTATGTACTTATTTTTGTGATGAAATAAAATTTGAACTTTGGTTGTTCGGCTTAATTTTTCTCTTGTCCTTGCTCTGCTTGTATCATCATTGATTCTTTTTATTTCTTTCTCTTTGCTAGTTTATGGCCAGGATGGAGTTCCTATTGGCTCATGACACAGAATTAATGAAAAAATGCATCGATTATTTTAAAGTTGGTCATGCAGCTCTTAGTGAATCTCAGATAATTGACATCCTTGGATCAGGTCTTTCTGACCAAACAATCGAAGCTTACCAATACCTGAAGTTCTTACTTGATCGTGTCGTGGCTAACAATGTAAAAATTATGAGATGATTGAGGACCTCCAAGGAACCATAAAGGAACTCCAACAGCAGTACAAAGAGTCTTCCACACTTTTGCACCAGGGGTATGAGAAGAAATATAAACAACTGAGTGCTGATAGAGAGTATGATAAATTTATATCTACTTATAGGAAGAGAGAAAATATTCTAAAGCTTGAAGTCGAGGAGCATAGGCATATCGCTAAATTGCTGGAACATGAAAACATTGCCTTACAAGAAGAGAATAAACAACTGAAATCTGCTGTATCTTCCTCGGGAGCCTTGGTCCCTGTTAACGATGAAGGTTTCTCTTTCTTGGAGGTCGAAAATGCCAACTTAAGAGATGAGTTAGAAACTTTAAAAAGAGTTGGACCTTCCACCTCTGCTCGTGGACTAGCGATATCTTCTTCTCGGGGACGAGAAAGGGCTTCTCGGGTTACTATTGAAGAAGCTAGAACTCAAGCAGCCTTGGAGAATCAGGCCTTTCAATTGGTAGCGAAGAACCAGTCCTTAGCAGAATTGTCCAAGAAAATTTTGAGTCTCAGCGAGCAACTTACTACTCAGAGTTCTGCCTTAGAAAGTAAGGAAATCTTGGTGAAGAATCTCCACGAGCAATTGGAGAGTTTGACTTATCAATTCCATAAATGACCCAGAGAATTTTGGATGGCTGGGTACAATGAAGCTCTTCACCATCTTGATGATCGGATCCAGTAGTCAAATAATGAGGGTTACAAGCAAGGATGGCTGAATGTACTGGGTGTGCTAAAGTTGGAGTAGGGCCACTATCTATGGGATTATTATGACCCTGGATTGCTCAAGTTGCCCATGCCTCCTTTTAAGCTTGACATGAGTTGGATTCCTGCTCGGGAAATTCCTCAGTGCTTAATCTCCAAATATCTCGACGACTACAATCTTCATGTTAATTTTGAGATATCTCGCTCGGAGAACTTGCTTGACCGGCCATCAGTGATGAATGTTCGAATGCTTTGAGATGTAAACTTTATAAATTCCCCTTATACATTAGATGATCGTCCGACTAGAGTAGAACCTCTGTCAAAGGCAGAGGGAAAGAAACCCATAGAGTAGAATTTGTTCAATTTATATCACATGCGATCTGTAATTTATATCATATGTAATTTGTTCTAGTTTTAATGAAGAAACCTTTAGTTTTCTTTGCAATTTAATTGTCATTGGTTTGGAAATATTTTATAGAATATCTCTTTTATTTACTGATGAACATGTATGTATATCTGTAGAAAGACAAAAATGTCTTGTTTGGTTTTTAAATTGCCGACCAACCGGGGTTGGTGGTAATTGAATACCGACCAACTTGAGTTGGTGGTTATTTGTTTCCCGACCAACCGGAGTTGGTGGTAATTGAATTTCCGATCAACTAGAGTTGGTCGTGTTTATTTCCCGACCCACTTGGGTTGGTGGTAATTTGTTTCCCGACCAACCAGAGTTGGTGGTAATTATATTGTCGATCAATCGGAGTTGGTCGTATTTATTTCCCGACCAACCGGAGTTGGTGGTAATTGGCTTCCCGACCAACCGGAGTTGGTGGTAATTATATTGCTGATCAACCGGAGTTGGTCATATTTGTTTCCCGACCAACCGGAGTTGGTGGTAATTTACTTTCCGACCAACCGGAGTTGGTGGTAATTATATTGCTGATCAACCGGAGTTGGTGGTAATTTTCTTCCCGACCAACCGGAGTTGGTGGTAATTATATTACCGATCAATCGGAGTTGGTCGTATTTGTTTCCCAACCAACCGGAGTTGGTGTTAATTGATTCAGAACTTGATGCATAGTGTATAGCAGTAATACTCCGAAAAATTTCAACAAAAAGAGGGAACTGGGTAAAAAATTAAACACTTTATTCATACTGAAGAAGACTCCATTACATAGAAATTCCGAATACTGATAATACTTGCGTAGATGTTCTGCATTCCATGCATTCTTAAATTCTTCTCCTTCCAAGGTTTCAATCCCGTGTGTCCCTGGACGAACAACTTTTGTTACTCTGTAGGGTCCATGCCAGTTAGCTTCCAGTTTGTTGTTCTTTTGAATTACTTTCTTCAGCACATAGTCTCCTTCCTTCAAATCCCACTTCTTTACCCTCTTGTTGTAAAACAAAGATGTTCGTTGTTGGTATGCAGCATTCCTAATTGATTCTTCTTGTCTAACTTCTTCGAGCATATCTAGATCTAATCGCCTCATCAAGTCACTGATAGGAGAATTGAAATTTATCACCCTGTGTGTGGGTAGGCCCAACTCGGTAGGTATAATAGCTTCACTTCCAAATGCCAGCATGTATGGAGATTCTCCTGTTACTGCTCGCGGTGTAGTACGATAAGCCCACAGCACAGAATGTAGCTCGTTAGTCCAATTTGCCTTTGCATCATCCAGTCATTTTTTTAAACCATTCAGCAGCGTTCTGTTTGTCACCTCAGTTTTTCCATTGTTCTGGGGATGGCCTGGTGCAGAGTGGGTCTTCAATATGTTTGGCTGATGATAATATGCAACAAACTCCTCGTTGTTAAACTGAGTTCCATGATCTGTGATGAATGCATGGGGAAGACCATATCTATAAATGATATTCTTCCAAATAAATTGATACACCTTGTCATATGTCATATCAGTAAGAGGCTCAGCTTCCACCCATTTAGTAAAGTAATCCACAGCGACCACGAGATATTTAAATCTTCCCTTAATTGTTGGAAGTGGCCCGACCAAGTCTATTCCCCACATAGCAAATGGCCAAGGGGACGTGATGGGTGTTAATAATGCTTGGGGAGTTCTTCTAACAGAAGAGAAACATTGACATTTATCACACTTCTTTGCGTAAGATGTACCTGTGTTGTTATTCTTCACAAAAGCGTCCGACCTGCCACATGGGCTCCATAAGACCCTTCATGGATTTCTTCGATCAAATTTTTCACCTCGGAGGGGTGGACACATCTTTGTAACCCTTCTATAATTCCTCATCTATATAAAATGCCATTGGTCAATACATAACGAGCAACTTTAAACTTAAATTTCTTAGCTGCGAGTTTATCAGTCGGCAGAGCCCCCTCTTCAATGTAGGCCCTGATGGGATCCATCCAAGATGGTCCTAAATCAAGGGTAATAAAATTCATCATTAGATCCTCGTTTATGCTCCGATCAACTAGGATTTCTATTGGGATTGTTCTTCTTAGCTCGATGCGTGTGGCTGATGCTAACCGAGCTAGTGCATCTGCTCTTGCGTTCTCTGATCTCGGTATTCTAATCAATTATACGACATTAAAACTTGATACAACCTCCATTGCCTTCGCATGATACTTGATCATTAATTCTCCTTTTGCTGCATATACCCCCAGCATTTGATTTACGATCAATTGTGAGTCACTGAATACGATGACCTGCTCTGCCTTCATGGTTTTTGCCGAACTAAGACCAATAATCATAGCTTCATATTCAGCTTCATTATTAGAAGCTTTAAATTAAAAGCGTAGAGCATGGTCCACATCGATCTCATCTGGTCTGTTTAAAACAATCCCTGCTCCACTGCCTGTATTGCAAGATGATCCATCGACATATAGATTCCATATAGGTACTTCATCATCAAACTTATGATTGGACAGAGTTCCTCGATGGAATATTTATTTCTTCTTTATGTCCTCTTCAAACACTTTTTTATGTTCGTCAACTATCTTCTCTTGCTCGTCAACTGACTTAAGTTGGTCGGGGTTTAAATTTGATGATCCTGTAACATCCACAGGCTGGTCGGTATTCAAATTCTGCTATTTGGATATGTCTAGATAGGTGAACTCTACGCTAAAATCTACCACTGCTTGCCCTTTAAGCGACGACCTAGGCTCATAAATTATATCGTATTCGCCCAATTATACTGCCCAGTACATCAATCTTCCTGATTTATGTGGTTTGTGCAGAGCTTGCCTTAACGGCATATCTATATACATAACTATAGTATGAGTTTGGAAATATTGCCTCATCCTTTTGCTTGCTTCAATCAGTGCTAGTGCCATCTTTTCCAGTATGGGATATCTGATTTATGCTCCTCGAAAGGCCTTGCTAGTGTAATAGATTGGTTTTTGCACTCCATCCTCCACTCTTATCAACACCGAGCTTACTGCGTTTTCTAAAATTGCCAGATACAAGTATAATTTTTCTCCCATCACTAGTCTGGACAACAATGGAGGTGCTCCCAGGTATTTCTTCAATTCTTGAAAGGCCTTCTCGCATTCATCATTCCACTCTAAAGTCTTTTGGGGTATTTTAAAGAATGGGAGGCATCTATCAGTTGTTCGTGACACAAACATATTAAATTCTATAACTCGCCCTGTGAGACTTTGCACTTCCTTCTTCGTTGTCGGAGATCGCATCTCCAATAGAGACTTGATCTTTTCAGGATTCGCCTCAATTCCTCGTTGGTTAATAATATATCCGAGAAACATGCCTTCTTGTACTCCGAATATGCATTTGGTGGGATTCAGCTTCATTTGATATTTCTCTAGTTGATCAAAGGTTTGGCCTAAGTCAACTAGATGATCAACATCTTTCTTTCTCTTCGTTAGCATGCCGTCAACATAAACCTCCATATTATGACTGATTTTCTCTGCAAAAACCTTATTCATCAACCACTGATAGGTAGCACCTGCATTTTTTAGTCCAAAAGGCATAACATTATAACAATAAGTTCCCCTTAGGGTAATAAAAGAGGTACTCTCCCTATCTTCAAGCTTCATTTTAATCTGGTTATAACCAGAATAAGCATCCATGAAACTTAATAGTTCGTGCCCTCGAGGTAGCATCCACCAGTTGATCAATTCGGGGAAAAGTAAAATGATCCTTTGGGCATGCCCTGTTAAGGTCGGTGAAGTCTACACACATCCTCCACTTGTTATTTTTCTTCTTTACCATCACCACATTTGCTAGCCAGTCAGGATATTTGACATCCTCAATGAAAGAGGCTTTTTGAAGCTTCTCTACTTCCTCCTGTATAGCTTGATTTTGCTCAGGACTGAACACTCTTCTTCGCTGCTTTACTGGCTTGATTTCCTTGTTCACATTGATATCGTGACACAAGAAATTCGGATCTATTCCTGGCATGTCTTCATGACTCCACGCAAAAGTCTGCTTTCTTCGCCTTAGGAATGCTATCAATTCTTATTTTATTAATTCATCCAATGATGCACCAATTTGAGTTGTTCGTTCTGAATGCTCGTCATCCAGAATGACATTCTCAGTAGCCTCCATGACCTGCCTTTTCACGAGTTGGGACTCATCTCTAGGGTCTAATGTTTCAATATCTGAATCTTCTATTTGGTAGGTAGTAGTCTTCTTTCTGGATTCTTCATGCTCCTCCTGCTCGGTAGATAAATAGTAGCATTCCTGAGCTACTTTTTGGTCGCCTTTTACCATTCCTACTCCAAAATTGGTTGGGAATTTTAAACATTAATGTACAGTAGATGGTACTGCTTTAAATTTTTTTAGTCCTACCCTTCCCATGATGATGTTGTAAGCTGATTGGACATTTTTATCCATGACGAAGAAGCGTACTCTTTTTCGTTCGACAAGCAGGCCATGTACCAATAAGCATATCCAACTTGATCGTCCCAAGTGGAAAAACCTTTTCGCCAGTAAAACCAATGAGGGGTATATGATATGGCTCCAACTGGGATAACTTTAAATTCAAACTGTCAAAACATAGATAGAACATAATATCTGCCGAGCTACCATTATCCACCAGTACTCATGAAATCACCACTTCCTTCATTCTAATCTTGATCACCAATGGGTCATCATGAGGATATAGTATATCTACCAAGTCGTTCTTAGAGAAACCAATGAACAGTTTGTCCTTATTCACCTTCCTCGGGCGATCATCTTCAGCCATATTTATTCGCTAAATGTACAAGCAAGCTTGAGCCTCATTGAGGTAAGCTTTTCTCTCGGCAGTCATATCTCCGCCTCCTGCATCTCCACCTATAATAACATTGCATTTAAATGATCTAAAATGGATAAAAAGATACCTCGCGTTCTGGCTATTTTGGTCTTTTGGGGAGATCGGGGTCATCTTGGTCATCATCCAGGTCTTCTTCATGACTTCTCTTCTTATCTTCTTTTGCTCGACGAGGATATCTAGATCTCTACCTTGCTCGATCGTTGATCTTTCCACCATTGCGAGGATCAACATACTTGGCCAGCTTTCCTCATCTGATGAGTGCTTCAATTTCATTATAAAGAGCTATGAAATTTTTGGTCGTGTGACTATAGTATTTATGGAACTCGCAATATTTGGACTTATTCCTCTTGTCAGGATCTGCCTTCATTTTCTCTGGCCAGTTTAGCTCCTCGTTGTTCTTGATCTCTTCCAGAATGTGGTTTATATTTACTTTCAAAGGAGTATAATTTCCAAATTTCTTCAATTCTTCCAATGCTTGCTTTGCTTTTGACTGCCTGTTACCACGATTGTTCTTCTACTCCTTCTTCTCAATCTTATCAACCTCAACCTTGGTCTCTTTGGTGTCCATATTCTTCTTCGTAGCCATAGCTTCCTCGGCGTTCATAATCTTGGCTTCCTTTGCCATTAGTTCTGCTATGGTTCTAGGCGGATCTTTGGCTAGAGTGTAGTACAATTTATCTAGCAACAATCCACTCATCAGAGCAGTAATTACTATCTTCTCCTCGTAATCAATTACCTCGAGCTTCTCATTATTGAAACGAGTAATATAATCCTTGGTGCTCTCACCTGCCTTCTGTCTAACACTTAGCAAGTGTGCTACTCGTTTGACTGACTTTGCTCCAAAATAAAAATTTCCAATAAAGAGTTCTGCTAGCTGAAAGAAGGTCGCAATTTCCCCCCGAGGAAGGTTATTGTACCACATCTGAGCAGATCCGGTAAGGGTTCTTGAAAATTCCCTGCATCGCATCTCGTCTGGAACAGCATAGATATCAGCAGCTACCTGGTATTGTTCTATATGGTGAACATGATCAGTTTTTTCATCGTATTTTGGTGTTACTACTAGGGCTTTGAATTTTGACGGTGTGGGAAAGTCCATAATATCTTGTATGAATGGTGTTCCTCGGACAAAAGTCCTTTATAGAGGATTTTTGGTTTTATCCATCTCCCCTAATCTATCCTCCAACGTTTGAATTGTGTCCTTCCATGCATCATTTCCTTACGCGATCCTATTAGTTCGAGCAACTGATCGTGTTGAATTTGCCTCTTGGGATCTTTCATGACGAGCAGCTGGTCGTGATTGGGCAGAGCCTTCCTTTAAATCAGATGGTCATTGAGAGTTCCTCGACATAATCCTAGGGGGACTTCTATTCATCCTAGGACCCAAACGATCAAAAGGAGAGACTCTACTCAATCTTTCAACAACACTTATCCTTTCTGGAGATAGAGTGATGTTTTGTTGAGTGTCTGTAGCTCGTACCGAGGAAGTCCATCCAGGCTGATAAGAAGGATCATTAGATCTCTCAGTACGATATGAATCGGTGCGTTTGGACTAAAATTCCTATGGGAATAACATTCTCCTAGTTCATGAAAAGAGTATTTATCTGAACGCTTCGTTGCCCTGATTGGGTGGCACTCCACCCTGAACGGTTTGTATGAGTTGACGCATGGTTTCTTGCATGGCCGTTTTCCCTTGGGCCAAATTAGCCATTATACCAGCCAGATCTTGAACATTTGGAGGAGTAGATGGAGGATTTAGAGGGATCCCAGCGTTTCGATTCATGGATTCAGAATGATCAGCCATCGGTGATGAATTATTTTGGTGAAAAACGATAATTACAGTCGTTTCCCACAGACGACGCCAATCTGTTGATGTAAAAATTTAGATTTAATTATTTTAATCACAGATAAAAATGAATAAAGAAATAATAGACAATAGATTTTTAAAGTGGTTCAACCTTGTAAGAATGGCCTACGTCCACTATTTTTGTTATTACTGAATGTTTGCTTGGAATTCTCGATAATGGATTTTCCAAGAAATTCTGAGTCCCCTTTTCATGAGGATGTTAAAATGTATTTATATCCTTGAGGTTATACATGTGAAAGAATGATGCACTGTATTTTAGCATCCAAATACATCTGTACAATAATAAATGCACATTTAATGCGTAGTTGTATTCTGGTATACTTGACGCGCACGCCACAAGTATTTGAGTTACTCGGACCTCCTTGAGTTGCTCGGACCGCTTGAGTTGCTCGGCCCTCATAATTTTCTCAACCCTCTTGAGTTGCTCGGACCTTATTCGTCTAAAGTCTTCATATTCACCATGTAAATGGACACGTGTCTTTATATGATTGATCCATGTCAATAGATTAAATTTGGTATCAACAACTGGATTGATCTTATTCCATGTTCTATTCTTCCAAACAAAGCATCTCACTTCATGAAGCATAAGGAATATGAAGAGCTTTAAAATTAAGTTAATGGTTTGTTGAATAAATGGTTTATTAGAGAGAAGGAGTCCCAGTGTTGTCCCATTATTACTTGTTCCTAAGAAAGATGGATTTTGGAGGATGTGTGTGGATAGTATAGAGGTGAATAAATTACCATTGAGTATCTCTTTCTTATTCCTCGTCTTGATTATCTACATGAACAAATTTTTGGGGATGTAATCATTTCAAAAATTAATCTTCGAAGTGGTTATCATTTGATTTGCATGAAAACTGGAAGATGAATGGAAAACTGCTTTCAATACACAAGATGGATTATTTTGATGAATGGAGATGCCATTTTCTCTTTTGAATGCTCTAGGAACATTTATGTATCTTATGAATAACATATTGAAGCCTTATATTGGTAAGTTTTTTGTGGTTTAGTTTGATGATATTCTTGTGTTTAGAAAATACCAAAATTAACCTTTTGAGCATCTTTGAATGGTTTTTGATGTGTTGAAAGGGCATAAGTTATACATTAATTTGAATAAGTGTGACTTCTTGAAAAATAGATTAGTATTCTTAGTCCATGTTGTCTCAAGCGATGTTATGAAGGTTTATCCAACAAAGTGCACGCAATTACTAGTTTGCTAATTCTTAGTACGATTCATAATGTTAGGAGGTTTCATGGCCTTGAATATTTTTGTAAAAGATTTGTTAAGAAATTTAGCACTATCATTGCTCCAATTACAAAATGGTTAAAGGATGGTACCTTCAAATGGAGTAATAAAGCACAAAAGAGTTTCAAGCTTATAAAAGAGAAAATATTTGAAGCTTCAATTCTTTCTCTTCCAAATTTTAGCTAGGTGTTCGAAGTTGATTATGATGCTTCGAATGTGAGTATTGATGTTATTATTAGACATGCAGGGAAGCCCATTGCATACTTTAGTGAGAAATTAAGTAATTATTGCAAAATGTATTCAACTTATGAAATAAAGTTCTATGCTATTGTGCGGACCTTGGATCGACGGAGACACTAACTTAAGAATAAAGAGTTAGTTATCTTTTCAGATCATGAGCTGCTAAAATTCATTAATGGTCAATATAATCTCAATTCAAGACATGACAAATCAGTTGAATTTTTGCACACCTTTACTTCCCATATCAAGCACAAATTTGTTGTGTAAAATTAGGTGGCGGATGCATTCAGTTGAAGGAAAACCTCTATTCTTTCTATAAAAGTGAAGGTATTAGGATTAGAAGTGTCGAATGAGTTATACAAAGATGATATTTTACTTGTTTTGATTTGGGATGAGTGTTTTGAATGATCTGTATTAACAATTTGTATTGCATGACGGCTATATTTTCATAAGAAATCAGTTTTCTATTCCAGAGTGCTCATTAAGGGAAGATATTATTATTGAAGCTCATGGTGGTGAACTTGGTGGACACTTTGGGCGAGACAAAATAGTTGCTCGTTAAGGAGAATTTTTATTAGCCAAAGATGGATAGTGAGTTATCAAAGCACGTAGAGAAATGTATAACTTATCACACTGCAAAAAGTTATTCCCAAAATATGGGATTGTATAGTCCTATGTCTATTCCATTATCTCCTTAGGAAGATGTGAGTTTAGGCTTTGTTGTTGGGTTTCCTCTAACTAAAAGGAAAAAAGATTCCACTATGATGGTTGTTGATTGTTTCCTGAGATGGCTCATTTTATTCCATGTAATAATACTGTTGATGCTAAAAATTCACCCGTCTACGTGAACCCTTAAGAAAGGGACACATGTCATCCTACATGGAAATATTCACATTGGCTCGGCACAGAAGACACTTGCTCAGCTCCCTAGGAGCATTGCTCGGCACCTGAAGAGAGTTGGTCAGCATACCGGTCGACCAACCCTAAAGAAGACGAACCATCCAAAAGATCAAAAGCCATTGTAGAAGACTCATCAACAGTTAGTGTACCCTAGAAGGCCAACAGTCGTATTTATTGTAAATGGATACAAATGTCTAAATATATAAATTCATTCTATCTCTTAGACTCCTATCACTATAAATACAACCCCTCCCTTAGCTAAAAGGGCAAGAAATTCATTCCATATTTCTACCTCTCTCTACATATCTATCTCTCTGAAGATGAAAGAATAATTCAACCATTCTCAACACACCCTGATTTGCTATTGTAAACCCCTAGTAATAAAAGAACAGCGGACGTAGGATTTACTCATAGCCGACCACTTTAAAAGTCTTTGTCTCTTATGTGTTTGATGTGGTTGTTTATCTCATTTCATCTTCAATCTCATCCTCATCATTTTATCTGCCGTTGACGCACAAAAATGACATAGATGCCATTTTTTAGTCTTCAACAGATTGGCACCGTCTGTGAGAAGAGACATAAAAATATTTCCATTCTTATTAGAAGCGATTAAGATCATCATCAAAAGCTAAGTTTTGCTTTTCTCGGCGAATAAACAATTATATGTTATGCACGCATCTTTTTGTTCAATCACGATTCTAATATGTTTAATATTCATGAACTATTTGATCAATTTTAATTTACAAAACCCTGGATTGCATAACCATAAGTTTTGTACGGATCCTTGAATTTCAGGAAACCACATTTATTATCTGGATTAGATTTGATATTTTAATTCCTATATCTGATTCTTTTTCTGGGAATAAACATCTAAAACAGATGATGACCACAACGTTTCTTTTAAGGAACTATATATTTTTTTCATTTATCAATCAGCTGACTCAATTTTAGACAATATTTATTGTTGATTTTTGTGATGAATGTCGTAATAAGAGATCTTCAATGACTCCCAAAACATCGGAATTTCCATGATAATTTTTTATGTGATACAATCGTCCCTGAAAATTCAATTGGCCACCTCCTGAAAAAGGGGAAAGATGAGCATACATGATATTTATTATTAAAAGGAAATTACTCACTTATAGCTTCAACAAGTATTTACCAGATCAATTCATATCCAGCGGAGTCACAATTCTCTATAATCATTATTTGGATTGAAAACAACAAAAAGTCTCAGTCCCTGGATTTTTTACTTCAGATTTTTCACTCAGTCTTGGATTTAAGGTCAACAAATTATATCACTGGGGAAATTAAGATCATGTAGTTTCCTTCAAAGGGATATATTATTTTTACCAAGTTACCTCACCATAACAGCTCATTGATGGATCATAATCGTTGGTCAACTACCACTGTACTCATAACAGAATACATCAGCGACGGTTGCGACACTAGGTGTTATTATTACTGGTCGGTGATGGTTGCAGTGCCAGGTGTTGTTGTTTCTGATCGGCTATACTATTACGATATCAAAAGTTCAATTAAGTTAAAAAATTTCACAGGTTGGGGGGTTTCCCCGATTACTGGTTGGTTGGCAATCTCACCGGATCATTTTTATTGGGAGGTGATAAGGTACGAAAATCAATCAACAATATTTGCACGGTTCGGTAGCTCTGATTTCTTGTTCGGCAAAACACATTGGTCGGAAGCATCCTATATAGTCGACAGTAAGGTGGAAAAACCTAAGGTACAGTTCCAGAGGTCGAAAACCCTTAAACTTCATCATCGGACCATTATTTATTGGTCGGTAAAATGTATTATACAGCTTGAAGGTTTTCAACGTCCTATTTTTGATCGACGACATTTATTTCTACTTGGAGGTGTCTATTTTGGGTCGGCTACTGTTGGAAACAATAATTCTTGGTCGGAGGCACATCCAGTCTTGATCGGCGACCATTGAAAGCAAAATATTGGTTAGAATCATCTCACTATTGGTCGACAATATTTCCAGACCATCTTTTGCTGGTCGGCATCAATTATTATAGGTCGGCATAATCTATTATTGATCGGTGGAATTGATCACATGTTGACAATGGAAGGTTATGACTTGAATGGATTTCTTTGCTCAAATGGAGAAATATCAATTTTGACTTTGTCAAAATCACTACCATGCTACTAAAATATGACATTACCCCCTTTGCCTTTTATTAATTCATAAAAAACCAACAATGCTCAAACCCCTCCCTAACTATAAACTTCTAGTCTTATATGTGGGTTGGCATCTAGTCAAAAAAACATGACTCATTGTTAGAACACTTGATGACTAAAATAAGCATTCGCTGATTAAAGTTGTGCCACATCCCACTTTGACTTTATCAAAATTCAACCTTTGCTGTCAAAAGCTTTTGGCTTTGGTTTATTAGACCAACTTATTTAAAATTAAATCATTGCTGAAAAAATGTTGGTTACTTAATTTTGGGTTTCTTACACCATTCTAATTCTTAACCGCCTTAAGTGAAAGAAAGTTATAAATATTTTGAGGCCAGTTTATATTTAAGCATTTGGTGGATTTTAAATAATTGTTTAAAAATTTTAAACTGATCAAACTTTGCTTATCTGAGACATATTCGGCATGACACACATATTTGATACAAAACATATTATTTCATTTATATTGCCTCAATTTTAAAGCAGATACATATCATATATTGGCTGACTAAATTATTCTCATGATAATTTTTTATTTAGCTCCCACAGATGTTCGAACAAATTATTAAATTCCACATGTACAAGATTCAATCCCGACGAATAGATACTTGGCCATATTCTTATGCTCTGGAAAATATTGTCATTGCTCGGCAGCATGCAATTTTTCCTCGACAGATCGTCTAGGTACTATTAATTTTATTATTTCTCTGATATATGCACAAGAATGAATGATTCTTAATATCCATTCAGATGGATGTTTTATATTTCTCTTGGCAGAAGCTTGGCAAAATATTTATTATTATATATTCAACTCCGAGGAGATCTGCAACAATCATTATATTTTATCTCCAATGGAGAGTTGGTCGGGAAAATTCTTGTGTATATATACTCAGCACCGACAAATGGTCGTCATATTCGATCAATTATCGATATTACATTTATGATTCAAATGAATGCTCTGGAAATCTATTCTTCTCTAATAATGCAGGATCACTCGATCCCCTTTTGTATTATTATTTGGATTTCTCATTAAGCTCGGTAAATGGTCGGCACTCTAATAATTTATCTGGATTCCTTATTAAGCCCCAACAAATGATCGACGCTCTTATTATTTATTTGGATTTCTCACTAGCATGGATATCCAATGCAAATTATATATAGTATGCCCAATAATGCTCATTATTGGATCATTCCATTACATTGCAACAAAGTTTCGACGAATGATCGGGCATCATTATTATTACTGGGGGCTCTGCATCAATTTATCAAAAGTCAGGATGCACCAAAAACCTGAAATCAGGTTAGTACCAACAGCTAGTGCGAACCACACCAATTAGACAATTTAGTGAGAAATGCACCACCAGCTAGTGAGAAGCGCACCAAAGATCTTAAGGCACAAATGTTGCCTAAATAAAAGATTAAGGCACAAATGTTGCCCAAATAAAAGATTAAGGGACAAATGTTTCCCAAATAAATGCATAAGGCACAAATGTTGCCCAAATAAAATCTTAAGGCAGAAATGTTGCCCAAATGAAAACTTTTGGTATGACTTCATACAAATCACGAACAAGAAGTCATTCAAACATCCATAAATCAACAAGATAAGTTAATCAAATGACTTTCATTTATTTGAATAATGATTACATGCAAATATTATTTTACAATTGCAATACATGATAATTACAGGAATGCTAGTAAAATATTCTACAAAGTCCAGCATGTTGACTTCCAACCACTAGCAGTATTTAAAGACTAAGAAAGTATTCAAAACTCATCATTGGGGGCGTACTATTCATGTTACTAAGAAATTATAAGGAGTACAAGAAGAGTTGATGACATCACCAGCCAAGCATCAGATTCAACTCTAAATCATAATAGAATATGAAAGATCATTAGCCAATTATCCTCCAAGAGTTATTGTTCATATTCTATTGAGGATCAAGAGTCACATTCATCATATACATCATTGGGATCTCCACTACTACTGTCCTGACCAACACAGAAGAAGAAGTTGTACTTATATGCAAATGTTTTAGAGTCCCCTACTAGCTCCGTATTAATCAGATTGAAGAATTGGGTTCAAAAGCTTGCATGTTACACTAGTAAAGCATTAAGAAGAGAATAAATTAGAAAAATCAAACATGTACAATCAACACTCAGTTGGTCGACTCAGATGACAGTTAGTCGGCTAACCATCCAACCAATCTACCTGAAGATTATGATAAGCCACAATATACAAACTATGAAATATCTCATTGCGGCATCTAAATTCCTAGAGGTAATACATAGCATAAGTTTTCTCGCCGAGTAGAGTTCCTCAAAAGAAATATTAGCTCCAACGCGTCCCTCGATCAGCCTGAGTCATCCATTGTCTGGGAGATATCTCACTCATATGTTGAACAAATAAAAAAGGCAAAGAAATATTATTCATTATGTATGAGCACTGAGCAATTGTTCAGAATAAATACTCAATCCTTTCAATAAACCATCAAACATGGAGCATTAGGGGCTCCTGTTAATGCCAAAAATTCACCCGTCTACATGGACCACTAAGAAAGGGACGCGTGTTATCCTACATGGAAATATTCACATTTTCTCAGCACAGAAGACACTTGGTCAGCTCCCTAGGAGCATTGGTCGTCACCCGAAGAGAGTTGGTCGACATACCGGCTGAACAAGAAGATGAACCATCCAGAAGATCAAAAGCCATTGGAGAAGACTCATCAACAGTCATTGTACCCTAGAAGGTCAACAATCATATTTATTATATATAGATATAAATGTTTGAATATATAAAGACATTCTATATCTTGGACTCCCATTACTGTAAATACACCCCCTAGCTAAAGTGCCAAGCAATTCATTCAATCTTTCTACCCCTCTCTCTCTCTACACATCTATCTCTCACAAGATAAGATAATAATTCAATCATTCTTAACACACCCTGATGTGCTATTGTAAATCCCTGGGAATAAAAGAACAATGGATGTAGGCTTTATTCTTTGCCGAACCACTTTAAAAGTCTTTGTCTCCTATATGTGTGATTGTTTATCTTTATTTCATTTTCAATCTCATCCTCATCATTTTATCTGTGTCATTTTTGTGCATCAACAAATACCATGGATGCATCTCATGTTGCTGGACTATATTTTTATGAAATTTCAAGCTACACGGTATTCCAAAGATCATTAATTTTGATTAAGATTCGAAGTTTGTAAGTCACTTTTGATGCATTTTGTGGAGAAAGCTTGGAACTAGTTTCCAATTTAGTTCCTCTCATCAGCCACAAACTGATGGTTAAACTGAGTTGTGAATCGAACCTTGGTAAATTTATTAAGGGGTTTGATGTAAAGTAACGTTCAAATGTGGGATCTTATCCTAGCACTGGATGAATTTTCTTACAACATATCTTTGAGCGAAACTACGGGTCTTAGCCCATTCGAGTTATGTATGGGATAAATCTAATCATTCCATAAGATTTAGATACACTTACAATACTTCACCAATTAACTAGTGATGTAGAAGATCAATCCAAGTATATTAAAAAGTTTCATGAGCAGGCGCATAAAAAAATAATCAAGCAGAATGAGAAGTATCAAAGTCAAGCAAATAAGCATTGTAAGCTAGCTGCAGTCAAAGAGGGTGATTTGGTACTAATTCATTTGAGAAAAAAAAGGTTTCCTCATGGGAAACATACAAAAGATTAATACCATGGTTGATATTATGTTTAATATCCTAGAGAGGTATGGGGATAATGATAACAAGATTGATTCCAGGAGAGCATGGCATTTCTGCAACTTTTAATGAGTCAGATCTTTTACCATACCATGACTATTAAGATTAGTTAAATTTTAGGTCAAATCTTTTTCAAACCAGGAGAAAATGATGCAAAAGCGACCTTCAATATTCCTACAAGTCCTTATAAGTGTCATGGTTAAACAAATGGGCTTAAAAAAACTAAAGAGTATATTTTCAAATTTGTTGTCTAAACATATACCCTTTGGTAAAAGAGTCATAACTCACTCCTCAAAAGTGCAAATAAAGTAATTCAAATTTTATTGCAAATCTAGTCCATATATTTGATTTGATATATGAATCATCTTATAATTCAATGTGCATAATAACGACATGCATTTTAACTGATGTCAAAATTCAAGGCAGGTTACTTTTGAGTTCCAAAGTTCAAGTCTTTTAGTTTTTAACATTTTGTTATTCATTATTCTCTTTAATATCTATTAATTATCCATTACTAGAGGGTTGTTCCAAGCATCGATATAATGGTTTAAGATGTATGAAGAAAAGGCATAACTTGATTTGAGATTATAAAATAGACTTTTGTTTAAGAAGTGGATTCTTATTATTTTGCTCTTAACCTTTTGGTGGATTCCATTTTGTGATGAATGTTACTCTCTCTCTCTCTCTCTTTAGTGAATTCCATAGGGTTTGAATGTTTTGCCCAAATTTACCCGTGTGTTATCTCCTTCTCTTACATCATTTCATGTCAAATATCCAAATATATAATCGATTTTCGTAAAAGGATATTCTCCAAACTCAATAACTGAATGCTTCAAACTTTGAGATGTCTTCATGTTTTGAGATCACAAAATTCCTAGGTAATGGACAAATTTAATCTCACTCATGTAAGTGAATCATTCTTTTGGGATCGATTTTGTGCATAACTTAAATGTTTTGTCACAAGATATATCCAACTAATATTTAATACAATTTGTTACATTTTCACCTCTCACTTAAAAAACCTCATTGGGATAACATTTCATGAGCAATCTCGTATTTAAGACAACTCAAGGCATGAAATGGCCTCATCCACCAGTAGCTAATGCAATCACAAGACCTGGGTAGGTCTTAGATGACCTCAAGGATAAAAAAATGACTAAGGCACAAGGCATACCCCTAAAAAATGTCATACAAACATTAATAGATCATAACAAAAAAATGTTTAAAGGGTGAATGCCTAAGGCATATAGCAAGGAGATTCTTCCAAAGCATGCAATACAAAAAAAAAAAAAAATACTCTACTGGGATTAGTATATTAAGTATGGGTTTGAGTATCAATCCTTAAAACAAATTATTTTGGACGGCCAAAACATCCATCCAAATATGTATATTATTGGGGATGGTTAGGCTCACCACCCGTCCCAAATATTACCTAAGAAATGGTTTATAAGGAATGGATATTTTGCTGTCCCTTAAGAATTGGTCCTTTAATCCTTTTAAAGAGGGTTTATTTTTTTCCTTTTCATTTACACGGTTCCATCCCATCCCTAAATTTAATTTACCCATTAAAACTACGATTACCTTTTCCTCTCTCTATCTCTTCCTCCACACTCGCACGAAATCTCTCTCCTCTCTCTCTCTCTCTCTCTCTCTCGATACTTGCCGGTAGTAAACTGTTTCTCCCACTCTCCCACTTGAATTGTCGGGTATGACATAAAATTAGATCCAAAAACCATAGTTTGGTCAAGTGGAAAGAATCTCTGATCGAATCCTTGAATTCCGCTCAGTATCTTCCTATTTTTACTCTATTTCTTTAATATTGGATTGTACAAACTATGATAAATAACATCTTTGCATATTCCTCTGACCGATGTCATCTTAAATGGCCATTGTTATCTTCTCAATGCATTTTTTGTTATTTTTCTTAAATGTGTTATTAATCATCCAACAAGAACTCATAGTTCAGACTAAAGAAGGTTGTTTTTTCTTTATTCTTTATAAATTTAAGGACATTTCTTTTAAAAGGGATCATGATTATTTGTGTATAATAATTCCAAACTCCAATGATTTTCCAAAATTTAAAAAATCCTATCGATTATATGATGATGTGAAAATTGTTGCACTACAAACTCCTAGATAAATCTACTTGAATAAAAAATTGGTTTGCAATTCTTTACCAGATATGGCCTTTGTGATGAGGCTGAAGAGACTTTTCAACATCTTTTTATTCAATTTAAGTTTTCTTTTAATTTTGGTAATTGGCTGAGGAAATCATTTGTTGTGAATATTGTCAAAAAAAATATTATTTTTGAACTTTCAGAAGGTTTTAATAAAGGGAAGTTTTCGTTCCTAGACGAAACAAATTTGACTGGCTTCTATTATCTACATGTTTCTTTATTGTGAGTATGTGTGTAGTATAGTTTTCTAATATAATGTTTGATATGTTGTTGAAGGTTTATCATGGTCAGGGGATGAAAAATCATTAAAGGTTGTTTTCTCTTCATTTTGGGAGGTCAAAAAAGGTAACATATGTCACACCCACCAAATGTATCTACACTTTGTTCATCTATTCATTGGGTACTCTACATTTTTTACATAATGTGCGACTAATTATAACTATTTGTTTATCATTTTTAAAATCGGGAATGTTTTTTTAAAGAATGGGTGTTTCATGAATTCAAATAATAGAGGTGGCTTGGATATAATTTCCACATTTCTTGATTATTTATGGGTTTTAATTTTAATAGGTCTCAGAATTGGATTGAGTTTATATGGGGGTTTTGGTGGTTTCAACGAGAGACTTATCAAAAAGGTTGATGTTTTTTTTTTTATCTTTTTTAGGATAATTGATTACTATCTTAGTCTGCAACGATTACGGAATATTAGTGGATGTGTTTAGACTTTGTTGATGCACAAAATGAAAAAGGAATCGGTAGAAGTTATTATTTCCTCATTTTATTGGATTAATAAAGAAGAAATGTTTGAAAAAATACACCTACCCTTTCGATTTTGTGGTCAGCGAATGTAGTTACTGTTGTTAATTTGGGCGGTCATATGTGTGGGAATTTGTTGTGAGAGAGATAGAAAGAGATTTAATTTTTTTTGTTGTATTAAGATTTTCATCAATATTTCATCTTTTTTAATAAGTGAAGAACCAATATTATATTAATGTATAAACTGAAATTACTCAAATATAGTGATAGTTATAAACTGAGAATGGTTATAAGCATAATTGTAATAATGATAAACTGAAGTATTCCCATGTTGTTGTAAGGTTAATTCCTTTATGCTTTTAAACTTCCACTACACCAAAATGGCCAAAATGTCACCTTTCAGCCGGCCACCCTTGTCAAGGTCATTGACCGTGACAAAAAACACGAGTTTTATGTCACAGTCATTGACCTTGACACGACCGTGACAAGGGATTGTCACGATCAATGACCGTGACAAGGCCATGACAAATTTACTTGTCACGGACTTGTCACGGTCATTGACCGTGACAATTCTTTAAATAATTGTCAAGGACAATGACCGTGACACAACCGTGACAATGTTTGTAGCAAAAACCCTTTCCCCCTTCTTTTTTCCCTCCCGCCGTTCCCTCCCTCTCTCTCTCTCTCGACGCTGCTCTCTCTCTC
Source organism: Sambucus nigra (assembly GCA_949130495.1). Classification (NCBI taxonomy): domain Eukaryota; kingdom Viridiplantae; phylum Streptophyta; class Magnoliopsida; order Dipsacales; family Adoxaceae; genus Sambucus; species Sambucus nigra. Next base: position 473,029,400 of record OX422208.1, on the reverse strand, counting down.
TCTACTTTCAGGTTTAATTCTCTCTCTCTCTCTCTCTCTCTTCCATTTATATATATGTTTGTGTGTATATATATGTGTGTATGTGTGTATATATATGCGTGTGTGTATGCGTGTGTGGGGGGTGGGGCAGGGTGGGGGGTAGGGGTTAAAAATGCAAATAAATAAGTAATTTTCTATAAATTTCCAAAAATAATATCCAAAAATGTAAATGTAAATAATATCCAAAAATAATATCCAAAAATGTAAATGTAAATAAAAACAATAAATAAGTAATTTTATTACGGTTGATGAAAGCCCGTAAACATATTGGGGTGGGGGTGGGGGTGGGTGGGGGTGGGGTATGATTTATAAAAATCACAAAACAATAGTAGAAATTCAATACCTGAAATTAACATTCAGATTATTTTAAATAGACAGTCACTACTGTGTGTGTGTGTGTGTGTTTGGTGGGTGGGGGGCTATTGTGTGTGTGTGGGGGGGTAGTGGGGGGTGTGGAGGGAGGTGGGGGTGTGTGTGTATGTGGTGAGTGGGGGGTGTGGAGGGAGGTGTGTGTGTGTTTGTGTGTGTGTGTATATTTGAATTAACCCATGAATTTGTATTTTTGTATTTGAATTAACCCATGAATTTATTTTTTTATTTGAATTAACCCATGAATTTATTTTTGTATTTGAATTAACCCATTATATGAAACATACTTGAAATTAAATATAGTGCGCATAGATACTAGCCTTCTAGTTCTTATGCGTACGCATTCAATAGCCCTTAGACCCGTTTGAGAGTCATTACCCCTGTAATGAGATCTCTCGAATTGTCCCGTTTGGACAGTTTGAGACTGTATAATTTCTGTATAATATTCTTATTGGCTTAAAGTTGTTACTTTTGGAGGAAGTTCTGCAGTCGTATCTTAATGTTCTTTGGGTACATACTAGATTGACAAGTGTGACTGTTGTTCAATTGACCAATTGAAATAACACTCACACCTGCCAATCTATGTCATGTACTTGGATAACTAAGGGGATATGCTGTTGAATTTTTTTTAAATCGTAACAATGTGCATGAGCTGTTAAGTATATTACAGAAAAATGCAGTCTTGAATGGGATAGGACCACTTACCCTTTAATAGGATAATTAAATGATGGGATAATTAAATAAAACACACTATAAATCTAAGTTTTGTTTACCTTTAATAGGTGTTTAGTTGTGGTAGATGTGATGGGATATCCGAAATACAAAGAGTGGATGCGTGAGACTAATAGAATGGGGGATGTGTTTCGCAGAGGTGCTAACGAATTTGTGAAATATGCAAAGAGATGTCATAATGATGAAGAGTTTCCGTGTCCGTGTGCTAGGTGTAATAATGGTAAGGTGTTTGAGTGGAAAACAATTGAACTACATTTGTTAAGATCGGGTATGCAAGATAGTTATCGATTTTGGAGTTTTCACGGTGAATTGAAAGTTCCTTTTGTCCCCGACCAACCTTCACAACAACCTTCAACAAGTAGAATAGATGTAGAAGGGGACGACGTAGATCATAATATGTTAGAGGATTTAGTTGATGATGCGTACAGAGTTTATGAAGCTGAGGAGAATGAGGTTACTGATGATGTAGAAGATTCAAGTGCTCGTGAAGATAACGCGATAAAACTTAACGATGACTACCAAAGTTTAAAATTTAAGGCGACCCAACCGTTATAATCTGTCTGTGAGAAAGATCAAACAACTTTACATGCCATGGTTGGTTTGCACAGTTTGAAGACGCATTACGGTTTGTCTGGCAATAGCGTGACGGGAATTCTGAAATGGGTGAAGGGCTTATTACCCAAAGTGAATACACTTCCAAATAGCTATCCTGTTATGAAGAACAGTTTGAAAGGTTTGGGAATGAAGCATAGATCGATTCATGCTTGTGTGTATGACTGCATACTGTACCGAAAGGAGTATGAAAATCGCGATCGTTGTCCGGTATGCGATGAACCTAGATATGTCCAATCTACTAGTAAGGAAGGCACAAGATCAAAAGTGCCTAAAAAAGTATTGAAATATTTTCCCATTGGGCCTAGATTAAAGCGATTTTTCACAGTACCATGGATTGTAGAGGCAATGACTTGGCATGCTAGGGCAGAAGTAGGGGGTAATATCATGCGTCATCCTATTGATTCTACTGCCTGGCGGAGGATGAATTTTGAGTATCACGATTTTGCTCGAGAACAACGCAACATTCATTTGGCTATATCAACAGATGGTTTCAATCCATTTGGAAATCTAAGAACCAATCAGAGTGTATGGCCAGTGATCCTAGCCCCACTCAACCTCCCTTCTTCACAGTGTATGAGACCTGAATTTTTGATGATGGATTTATTGATACCTGGGCCAAAGGCACCAAGTGATGACATTGATATCTACCTGGCTCCTTTGGTAGAAGAATTAAATGAGTTGTGGGAAGAGGGTGTGCAATCATTTGACTATTTTAGAAAAGAAGAGTTTACGCTGAAAGCTATGTTGATGTGGCCAATTCATGATTTTCCAGCTTATGGGACATTATCTGAATGTGTAGTTAATGGTTATTTGGGGTGTCCTATTTGTGGAGAGGAGACTGAATCTCTTCGTCTATCCTCTAGCTTAAAAAATGTATACCATTGCCACAGGAGGCTTTTACCCCCAGCTCATAGTTTCATATTTGAGAAAGGTTCCAATTTTTTATTGGGCGAAGTTGAACATAGGCTACCATCGAGACAACTTTCAGTTTCAGAAATTGAAAGTAAATCTTCTGAATGTGGCCCAAATATGCCAGGTAAGAATCCCAAATTTAAGAATGTCAAGCATAAGAAGACCCCAACTGGGAATGAAACTGAGATAAGAAAGGCATGGTCTCGGAGGTCAATTTTATTTGACTTGCCTTATTGGAAGAAAAACCCAGCGCGCCGTGTATTGGATGTGATGCATGCAGAGAAGAACTTCGTTGAACATATTGTGGGTAGTTGCCTTGGGGGGAGTCATTCGAATGATGGATAAAATGCACGAAAAGACCTTAAAACGTTAAAACTTAAGCCACAACTATGGTTGAAAGAACATAGTAAAGGAATGACAATAATTCCCCCTGGTGCGTTTACTTTGACGAGTGGGGAAAGGAAGGTGCTTCTAGACACAATATATAATTTGAAGGGCCCATCTACTTTTTCGTCCAACTTGCAAAGGATTGTGAATTATGCTACTCATGATTTATATAAGTGTAAGTCCCACGATTGGCATGTGATCATGCAATTGATTCCTCTATTGTTTAAGCACTGTTTCTCCAAGCACAAGGATTTGCGTAGGGCTATTATGCAAATTAGTATTACCTTCTCCATCTTGTGTGAGAAGGTAGTGAATCGAGAACACATAGTGGCCGCAAAATTGGCTGTGAACAAAGCGATTTGTGTATTGGAGAAGTACTTTCCCCCAGCATTCTTTGACATAAATGTTCACTTGTTGGTACACCTATGCGACGAGGCACTTCTTTGTGGTCCAGTTAGATATCGGTGGATGTATCCGTTTGAAAGATTGATGAAAGTTTTTAAAGATTACGCCAAGAATACGCGATATATTGAAGGATCAATTGCAGAGGAATACATCACCGTGGAGTCATCAATATATACTCGGGAATATATGCCTGACTCGACCAGCGTCGATGACACTGATGAATTCCTCGATGATGGTGGTAATATGATGGGAAAACGAGTGAAATTAACGAGTTTGCAACATGAACAAGTAGCTCATTATCTATTTGACACACATGAAGATGTCGAAGAATGGAAAAAGTAAGTTTCGAATATTATAATGTTTAACATTATATTAGATTATTTTATACATGATCAATTTTGTAATATGCAGTAAATATGAAGCCTGTGAGAACAATAAAAGACGAAAAACAATGGTACAATCAGACAACGAATTTAGGCTATGGTTGACATAGGAGGTAATTATAATGAAAACAGTCGTTATATAACGTTACATTACACTCAAATTTTACCACTAATATAATTAATTTATCTATATTCTCAGCTCCTAAAGATGGGTGATGTGACATCAAGGCTTGCTCGTCTAGCCACTGTATCCTTATTCTTGGCACAAGAGTACAAAAAATATCGATTGAACGGTTACATTTTCGGCGCTAAAGTGTACGAGGAAAGTACAAATGTACAGAACTCGGGAATTTCATACAAGGCTCTTACTTTCTTTCGATCGAGCGCAAAAGATAAAAACCTCGTTGAAGCTGAAATGACTTACTATGGTGTCATCCAAAATATATTTGAATTGGATTATATAAGCTTCAAAGAGGTTGTATTTTACTGTGAATGGGTAAGAGTTGAGGATAAAAATGCTTGTACAGTTGATCCTGTCACCAATTTGATCATGGTTGACTTGTCCAAGTTGAAGAGCAACGACCACGTGAGCGATGAGCCGTTTGTTTGTGCATTTCAAAAGGTTAAGAAAATGTTTTAATCGGAGTATATCAACAACGAGCCGTGGTCAATTGTCCAACACGCGCCAAGGCGTCTAAATAGTAGTGTGGATGACTTGGCTGCTCCTACCGAATATCAATCCATTTTTTATGATAACCCGAATTTGAAACAATTTTTCAATCTGTAATAAATATTTCAATTTTACCGAAACATCCATTTTTAATGCTTTTAATTGATCTGCACTTTATCATTTTCACTCTTGTGTAGTGTGCGTGTGTGGAGAGGAGATTAATACATAAATATTCCAACTACATCTAAGTTTTGTTTATACTAATCCATGAATATACGCTTCTTACCTTTAATAGGTGATTAGTACATAGTTATTTGGAGCGATGCTCTGCAAATTCCTCCCAACCGTTATGTATCCAAACATCACCAGTTGAAGTTGTCAATTCCACTTTCCATACCCCACCACTTTGAACTTCTAGCAAAACATGGGAGACCATTGAAAGGTGAAATTGACAACTTCAACTGCTGATTTTTGGCTACACAACGGTTGGAAGGAATTTGCAACGCATAACTCCATTGGATTATGGTATTTCTTAGTGTTTAGATATGAAGAGAATTATATTTGACACGATTTCCCGGGGTACATTAGTTGGAAGGACGTGCCATATGAGCTCAAGTTAGCTGTTTGAGTGACACTACAGGTAATGTATTTATATTTATATGTCAATTTCGATTTCGATTTCAATTACGATTTATATTTATCTATATTTGAGGGGCGGATACTAATTTTACTTTATTTCAATTCAGGGGACAGGGAGTGGCCCTAAGGGTAGGCCACATATGCTCTATACTTATGTGGCTATTCGGACGAGAAGGGAAGGATAAGGAGGTGTCCCCGAGCGTCGTGGTACAAAATCTCTTTTCCATGCAAATAGTTTATAGATTTGAGATAATTGACGGTGATGTTGTTTCTTCTTAAATAGTTTCTATTTTGAATATATATTTGCATTATCTTTAGTTTGTTTGGATATATGATGTTTGGAACAGGTACAATGTTGCTATAACAGGTACAAATATACTGCTGGGCAGTGGCAGTGGCCATACTGCCCAGTAGATTTTTTTTAAAATCTGCCCAGAATTGTCATGGTCATTGACCGTGACACGTCCGTGACAACTTTTTGTCACGGACGTGTCACGGTCAATGGCCGTGACAATTTTTTTTAAAAAGTTCACGACTTTGTCATGGTTATAAACCGTTACAAACGTGTCACGGTCATTGACCGCGGCACGACCGTGACACAAAACGCGAGTTTTGTGTCAATGTCAATGACCGTGACACGACCGTGACAAAAATTTTTGTCTCGCCTCGAAATGTCACGGTCATTGACCTTGACAAGTTGGATTTGTCAGGGTCAATGACCTTGACAATAGTGCAGATTTGGTGTAGTGTTCATTGGTTAAATTTTTAGGGATTGGGTGAATTTGAATTTGAGGTTGTGATGTTTTTATCCTGCAGGGACATTATTCGGGGTTACTTTTGAAGGAGGGACTTTGATTGCATTTTCATTTCATCACCTAAGGTAATACTAAATGTAGATAAATTATGGATATTGTTTTTGTGATTGTATTTGGTTGGTTTTTTTTGTTTTTCTAAATTCGAATTGGGTTTTGTGTGGATGGAGGGATTTTATGAATTGCATTTTATAACTAGTTATGGGACTTGTATATGATCTATAACTGATGATTTACATTCGAGTATTATTCATCATGTATGTATTATCATTATTGATATATTAATAATTAAGAACCTTTATCATTCAGTTTGTGTATTCACTATCTACCAGTATTGGTATATAAATATTGGTGTTTACATTGTAGTACTCTTTATCATGTATGTATTATCTATATTGGTATATAAATTTTTGGATATTCTTTCGTTCAGTTTGTCTATTCACTATTTATCAGTATTGGTATATACACTGGACTAATATGTAAATTGCATTATGATTTACATAGAAGATGTGCATTTATATTTTTCGATTTCTCTCTTTTTCACATATGTGAATATTCATGTCATTTCATTTTATATTTGTCAAGACTTATCCTTATTATTTGCACTTATTTATTTATAATAAATCCATAACTAGTACCTTAGGTAAGAGGGACATAACACTACAAAGTATGGTCTTGAGATATTGTAAAACTAGGGGATCAAGGACAGAGCATGGTTCCACCTTTAGCTCATGAGTTTCATTAATGTGCACACCAAACTCTAAAAAATGGGGAGGAATATGAATCATGTCCAATCTCTCATAGAGGTAAATATCTATGTAAATTTCTCTACGTAATGGAACAGATGTTTAGGATGTAATTGATGATAATTGGATGACATTATAAATATTGAACCATTAGATTATTATGGATGGATAAAACTATCCCTAATACATTTAGAACACCTAGAAAATGTAACCATGCATTTCCGTTCCTAAAATTACCCCAAAAGACACTTTGGGACAGATATATAGTCTCCAGGGACGATTTTTTTCGATTCCTAAAAGTGAGCTTTTTTTATAGTGATGATATACTAACTCAGAACTCTGATAAATTGTTTAAAATAACCTAGAATTAGGAAAATAATAATCATTAACAAAGATCAGATGCATTAATCAAAGAATCGTAAGGACCTCATTAATTTTTTAAGTACGGACTTATAGATTGAAGGTGAAAAAATAAATTAATGCAAATAAAAAAATCTAGGCCTAAGGAGAAGTGTGAGTCGTCATATTGGATACACTAGTAAAAGGGATTGAGGTTGGATCATGTAATACCCCGTATTTTTGTGATATTTATTTATGGGATTAATTGAATTAAATGGGTATTAATTGAGAATTAATCCGGATAAAATACTAACGAGATGTGAGTTGGTATTTGATTATAATGTGTAAATATGGTGACCGGGCGGAAAAAGTGTGTTCGTGTGAGGACACAATCGTCGTGTGTTTCGCCGCCGCGATACAAAAGATAAAACCTAAGCTACTACTTCACTTGACAAGCAAGCACGGCGGTAAGTCGGGTATCGTAAGAAATCCACAGGGAGTAGTTGAATTTTAGATGTTAATTGTTTAAGTACTTCAGGAATAAAAGTGTAAAAGATGATAGGTTGGAAATGGTGACATAAGAAAAGAATAAGTTAACGCTAAATTAAAGGAAAGCGAGGATCGGGATCGCATCCTACCACACGGATCAAAACAACTACTAACTAGAGTTAAGGCTCGAAAGCAATTTAATCGAGCATATCCAATTAAGCATAAACATCACACAATAAGGAATTTAAGAAGAAGTTGCCAGATTAAACATTTAATGGAAAATGGTCGCACGCGGATTAAATTCGGATTGTCGCTATAAACACTAAAGTTGCGTGACAAATAAAGTTAAACGCATAACAATCCAACTTTAATACACGCGGTTTCAATTAAATGCGATTTTGCACGAAACCTAGTTTTCGGAGCTCGGGGCCCGAAAATGGCGGAAATGAAATCCCGACCCTATTTATCTAAGGGTGCATAGTGAACTAAACTAAATTATGTTAATTAAACTAGGAAAGCAAGAATTAAAGCATGTAAACTAGTTAGAAAGCATGGAAACTAAATTACAAGGCAAGAAAAGATGAAGAACAAACTATATTAATGGAGAGGAAGTGAATAGCTCAATCTTACAAAACCACATGGGTTGTCAATCCAAGAAGAAGAAAAAGTGAAATCTCCAAAACCAAACCCTAACTAAAACTATCTAATTCAGAATATGAGAGTATGTGTATCCCTCTCATTACAACAAAAACTATCTTATATAGTAAGTTGGAATAAAAGAAAAGAAGAAAGAAAAGAAAGAAAATATCTGAAGGGGAAAAACAGGGGATCGATCAATCAACCCCTGTGGTAGATCGATCGACAGTGTAAATCGTGTAAAAAATAAGAAGGCTCGATTGATCGACCCTCAGGCATGATCGATCGATCAAACAGTGGCAGCCTGCAATTTCCCCTGCATTGGCATACAATCTAACTCCGCTCAATTCGCCGTAACTTTGTCATTCAAACTCGGAATCACGCACCGTTCATGGTCACGCGAAGCTAGCGAGGAGAGCTACAACTTTCGTGTAGATGTCGGGCCAGGTGCCAAAACTGTGAAATGACCGGATTGCCCTTGAACGTGCGGTTGCGTACGAAAATTGCGCAGAATGCATCCGGATCCCATACTTGGTATCTAAATACCTACAAAAGCCCAATTATACCTCATATAGCATGGTAACAGTATAAACCGAGGTTGTCTGGTTAACGGGCTTAAATATAGCGATTAAGGCACCCGAGGGGGCTAAAATGCGTAGGTTCGACGGATGAAATACGCAATATTTGCGTCGTATCACACCCCCTAACTTACACATTGCTAGTCCCTAGCAATGAAATAGGATGCAACAAGAAGAACAAGTAAACCAACACAGGAGAGAGTACAAAAATATGGTATAAAAGCAATAAAAAGATAAAGCCACTTTCGCGGGTGATTCAATTGCATTTAGCGTATGCAATAAGCCGTTAAACCCCTAGGTTACCCTAGTGGACGAGTGTCATCTCGTGAGGGTTTTCGGGGATGAAACCCACAAACATCATAAAGTTTCCTCAAAATATGCCCAATCAAACATGCGACAAGCCCAATAATGGCGAAAAGGATTTCATACGCATTATTAGCAAAGTGAATGAATTCACACAAAAGTCCAAATCATTAACATTATCGAATGCACCTCAATGAATTGAAACTCTAACATGTGGGAGGGGAGTGAGCATATGCAAAGTATGATTTGGCGAAAAACTTAAATAACTCGGATACTAAATATCAAAGCATGCATAAAAGCCAATCCTCATGGGCATTACACTCATCAAATGAATTCACTTGAAACAGGGAGGTAACACACGGGACATGCGGGCATAAGGAGTAAATGTAAAGGGAAACTAGGCCGCGCACATGTCACAAAAGAAGAACGCTATATAGGAAATACAAATTGCAATCTCAGTGAAAGGATACCGCACATATAAAAGAGGCGAAATGCATTTTCACAGATTATCAAAACTATTTAAACATTTGAATTACATCTACTTAAGATCACATAGGACTTGTATAGGGTTATAATGTAAGCTAGGTTAAGGTACGAAATGAAAGGGTTGTATATACGGATTCAAAGTGTTTGGGGATGAAACTCGGAATAATGGAAAAAGTGGGCAATATCAAAAGTTGGACAAAGATGTCCAAACGAGCATTAGATATAACAATCGAGAGAGTAATCAAAGCTTATTGAAACACTACAAACAATATAAACAACTTTCTCTTTCTTTTTCTTTTCTTCCTTTTTCTCACTTTTTCTTTTGTTTTCTTTTGTTTTTAACTTTTTCTTTTTCACTCTTTTTCTTTCTTTTTCTTTCACTTCTTACTCTTTTCATACTCAAATTGCAACCACACAACAATAATAACATTTAATTCCAGGCAACAATCCAAACAAGGGTATGTAAGGTAATATATATGGTATACAACTCCAATTTGGAGTTGGTTATGGGATTATGGGTAATGAAAAGAAAGGCTAGTATTTAGGCTCAAGTGGGTTGACTAGGGAACATATAAAAGGTGAGGTCAAGGTCATATGGGCGATAAAACAAAGAAGGCCTATGATCATTTCACAAAGTATACGCAATTTTCGAGTCAAAACAATATAAGAAAATCATACTCAAGTAACACATTTCAAGGATGAACTCAATTAATGAACGGTCAATGAAAGAATAAAGAGATTACCAACGACTGTAACGTTTTCAAAGAGAAAAGAAAAGTGTATACACTCAAAAATGAAGATAAGTCTCTAATCTCACTCGGTGTAAGTATATACAATGCAACAAAAGCATACCGAGTTATAAAAATCTTAAACCAAATCAATATATCAAGAATGGTGCATGTGCTCACGGATTAAAGTTTAATTCATGAAGTTATTCATAATATCAATAATTTAGGGACTAAAATCTAACAACTTCTAAAATCGAGAACATGCATCGTTGAGTTGTCTATTTGATCGGGCAATTATTAAAATTTATCATCGGAAACAAGGAAAAATGCCCAATAAAGGAGAAAAAAGAAAGAAAATATTTTTGAAAATTTTCAAATTTTTAACAAAAACATGCTTCGTAACTAAATTGTAATCAAATCCAAGGAGTAAACAGCAAAATGGATAGAATATCCTACACCGCCTAACTTGAATGTTGCATTGTCCCCAATGCGTCCATTAAAGAGCACAACACAGAGCTATGAAAAGAATGATATTACCCACATGTGGAGCGATCTCCATATGTACAAGTCCAAATGAAGCTGCAAAACAAGTTAGAAAATAGCGGAAATGAAATCCCGACCCTAATTATCTAAGGGTGCATAGTGAACTAAACTAAATTATGTTAATTAAACTAGGAAAGCAAGAATTAAAGCATGTAAACTAGTTAGAAAGCATGGAAACTAAATTATAAGGCAAGAAAAGATGAAGAACAAACTATATTAATGGAGAGGAAGTGAATAGCTCAATCTTACAAAACCACATGGGTTGTCAATCCAAGAAGAAGAGAAAGTGAACTCTCCAAAACCAAACCCTAACTAAAACTATCTAATTCAGAATATGAGAGTATGTGTATCCCTCTCATTACAACAAAAACTATCTTATATAGTAAGTTGGAATAAAAGAAAAGAATAAAGAAAAGAAAGAAAATATCTGCAGGGGAAAAATAGGGGATCGATAGATCGACCCCTATGGTCGATCGATCGACAGTGTAAATCGTGGCAAAAATAAGAAGGATCGATCGATCGACCCTCAGGCATGATCGATCGATCAAGTAGTGGCAGCCTGCAATTTCCCCTGCATTGGCATACAATCCAACTCCGCTCAATTCGCCGTAACTTTGTCATACGAGCTCGGAATCATGCACCGTTCATGGTCACGCGAATCTAGCGAGGAGAGGTACAACTTCCGTGTAGATGTCAGGCCAAGTGCCAAAACTGTGAAATGACCAGATTGCCCTTGAACGTGCGGTTGCGTACGAAAATTGTGCGGAATGCATCCGGATCCCATACTTGGTACCTAAATACCTACAAAAGCCCAATTATACCTCATATAGCATGGTAACAGTATAAACCGAGGTTGTCTGGTTAACGGGCTTAAATATAGCGATTAAGGCACCCGAGGGGGCTAAAATGCGTAGGTTCGACGGATGAAATACGCAATATTTGCGTCGTATGACACCCCCTAACTTACACATTGCTAGTCCCTATCAATGAAATAGGATACAACAAGAAGAACAAGTAAACCAACACAGGAGAGAGTACAAAAATATGGTATAAAAGCAATAAAAAGATAAGGCCACTTTCGCGGGTGATTCGATTGCATTTAGCGTATGCAATAAGCCGATAAACCCCTAGGTTGCCCTAGTGGACGAGTGTCGTCTCGTGAGGGTTTTCAGGGATGAAACCCACAAACATCATTAAGTTTCCTCAAAATATGCCCAATCAAACATGCGAGAAGCCCAATAATGGTAAAAAGGATTTCATACACATTATTAGCAAAGTGAATGAATTCACACAAAAGTCCAAATCATTAACATTATCGAATGCACCTGAATGAATTAAAACTCTAACATGTGGGAGGGGAGTGAGCATATGCAAAGTATGATTTGGCGAAAAACTTAAATAACTCGGATACTAAATATCAAAGCATGCATAAAAGTCAATCCTCACGGGAATTACACTCATCAAATGAATTCACTTGAAACAGGGAGGTAACACACGGGACATGCGGGCATAAGGAGTAAATGTAAAGGGAAACTAGGCCGCGCACATGTCACAAAAGAAGAACGCTATATAGGAAATAAAAATTGCAATCTCAGTGAAAGGATACCGCACATATAAAAGAGGCGAAATGCATTTTCACAGATTATCAAAACTATTTAAACATTTGAATTACATCTACTTAAGATCACATAGGACTTGTATAGGGTTGTAATGTAGGCTAGGTTAAGGTACAAACTGAAAGGGATGTATATACGGATTCAAAGTGTTTGGGGATGAAACTCGGAATAATGGAAAAAGTGGGCAATATCAAAAGTTGGACAAAGATGTCCAAACGAGCATTAGATATAACAATCGAGAGAGTAATCAAAGCTTATTGAAACACTACAAACAATGTAAACAACTTTCTCTTTCTTTTTCTTTTCTTCCTTTTTCTCACTTTTTCTTTTGTTTTCTTTTGTTTTTAACTTTCTCTTTTTCACTCTTTTTCTTTCTTTTTCTTTCACTTCTTACTCTTTTCATACTCAAATTGCAACCACACAACAATAATAACATTCAATTCCAAGCAACAATCCAAACAAGGGTATGTAAGGTAATATATATGGTATAAAACTCCAATTTGGAGTTGGTTATGGGATTATGGGTAATGAAAAGAAAGGCTAGTATTTAGGCTCAAGTGGGTTGACTAGGGAACATATAAAAGGTGATGTCAAGGTCATATGGGCGATAAAACAAAGAAGGCCTATGATCATTTCACAAAGTATACGCAATTCTCGAGTCAAAACAATATAAGAAAATCATGCTCAAGTAACACATTTCAAGGACGAACTCAATTAATGAACGATCAATGAAAGAATAAAGAGATTACCAACGACTGTAACGTTTTCAAAGAGGAAAGAAAAGTGTATACACTCATAAATGAAGATAAGTCTCTAATCTCACTCGGTGTAAGTATATACAATGCAACAAAAGCATACCGAGTTATAAAAATCTTAAACCAAATCAGTATAACAAGAATGGTGCATGTGCTCACGGATTAAAGTTTAATTCATGAAGTTATTAATAATATCAATAATTTAGGGACTAAAATCTAATAACTTCTAAAATCGAGAACATGCATCGTTGAGTTGTCTATTTGATCGGGCAATTATTAAAATTTATCATCGGAAACAAGGCAAAATGCCCAATAAAGGAGAAAAAAGAAAGAAAATATTTTTGAAAATTTTCAAATTTTTAACAAAAACATGCTTTGTAACTAAATTGCAATTAAATCCAAGGAGTAAACAGCAAAATGGATAGAATATCCTACAAATATGTACCGATGTATTAAGTTAAGAGAATCTATGTCACAAGTCATAATAATATAGTGGGGATGAAGTGCAGATACTAGATAAATTGATGGTGAACTTTTTGATTTTATAAAATGGAAGGTCACACACATCAAAATCCAATAAACAACCACAAACTACATTTTCTTTTCTCATTTCATAAGTTCAATACAAAATTACTTAATACATTACAACTCCTGAAATAAAAGAAATACAAATAAAAATAAAAATAAAAAGGAAAAGGAAAATATAATATCCGATCCCATAATACAAAAATAACCCAGTACAACAGCAGCCTAGTGGCCAGAACCACTAGGATCAGAGGGGTCCTGAAAATGAGGAGGCAACGGTGTGTCGGAATCAGTGCGCTGCAGATAAAGATCTCTCATCATCCGCCGCATCATCCGGTAATCATGTCTATGCTGTGCCCTCGCCTGCCTCTGCACGGCCCACTCTTGCCGCTGCTCGGCATAAAACTGCTCATGCTGAGCCTGCTGCTGATCCAGGCGGGACTCCCAAGTCGCCCACCTGAGCTGGGTCTCCTCCCAGTGCTGGTCCTGCACGGCCTGGAATGCCGCAAAGCGGGCATCATCCTCAGTGTGTGGCGTGTGAGAACCCTCACCCATCTCCATCTCCCTGATCGCATCCTCCTCGTCGTCAGGCAAGTCAGCCCTCTCTTCCCTCTGTCTCTTACCCGCCGGTTGCCCCCACTCGTGCTTCTGCATTTTTGAGATGTTGTCCTTAGAGAGAAACCCGAGTGGGTCATGCCTACGGTCAGCGTCCAACTCAGGGCAACCGTGTGAAATACATATCCTCGTGATGAGGGCAGGAAAAGGAAATGGAATATTTCCAAGCGATCTCCTTCGCAGTAGCGCACATCATGTCTAGAAAAATACTGGCCAAGCTGATACTGCCCAATCCATTAATCATCGTGTAGATCAATGCGGCATGCTTGTGACGAACCTCAGACCAGTTGTTCGTCACCATGAAGGAATGGACATTGATGTAGTGTAATAATCGAGGCAAGTCCTCCATCGCAGTTGAGCGGAAAGCACCCTTCTTCCACGCCTCGCCCGGTGCAAGGGCCTCTACTAATGTCCCTCGGCCGAAAATAATCCCAGCAAGAAAACTGACTGAATCCGCGGGGAGAGGAACATCCATAAAATCTGCCAAATCTGATATGCTGAAGGGAATCTTCACCCCACGGACCATGGCCTCATATGTAGTCGGCCCACTGCTGTCCTTTACCTCCACTAACGTCACGTAGAATATTCAGACCAATTCCTCGTTGACACGCCCGTTAGTTGCAAGAAAGGGCTCCCACCCCTGACGGCGCAACAGAATACGCGCCTCCCTCGGTATATCCTCAAGGACCCACGCAAAGTGATTACCAAGCGGTCTCTCGGATGTATGAAAGTGCGCACAGAACCAAGCTCACTCCTGCTCGCAGTGGAAACCATCAACGCCCCCAGCGGGCACACACCTAGTAGACGAGTATTTCTTTGGAGACATTTCAACCTACAAAACAAAAATTACACAATACAAAGCAAAGTGTAAGCACAATTAAGGTTAGTAGTGTACAAGTTGAAATGGTGGTGCATGTGCGCAAAACCGAGGTGAAAATATGCAACATTGCGATGAAGAATGTCGGAATGCGACAAGGCATGAAAATCACCCAAGTGTGCGTCAAAAATTGGATTGAAATCTTTTTTAGGCATTTTGATGAACACTTGGCGTGCGCAATGTGCGTCAAAGTTGAAAATACCGATTTGAACCAACGAAATCACCCCACTCATGAACAAACAACAATGCAGCAATTTATACTTGTTCATGAGTGGATTTACAACAAGAAACATGAGAAAAACAGTTGGAAAAAACAAAATCAGGGGCAAACATCAACACATTCAAACATTGTCAAGAAATGGTAAAAACATGGAATTAGTGACATAGTTCTAACAAAAACTACAAATACAAGTAAAAGTAGTGGGGATTATACCTTTGCAATGTAGATTTTGGAAGAAATAGAGAGAATGTGGTGTGGGAAGAAATTAGGGCACGAAATCAGTTATGAGAGGAGAGGAGAGAATAAGAGAAAAGAGGGGTTTAAAGTAGCAGCCCTCGGCTTAAACCTGCTCGATCGATCGATCGAGCCTGGCCTTTGATCGATCAATCAAGCAGGGCCAGGCACACTGCATTCCTTTTTAAATGGGGGGGGGGGGGGGAATTGCAAATAAGGGATAAATATGGGGTCTAAATATAAAATAACTATATATATAGTATATATAAGTATGTATATATATATAATAATATGAAATAAAAATATCAAAATAAAAATAAAAAATAAAACTAAATACACATAGGCATACAGATACACACAAAAAGGCCTATGCTAAAAAAAAATATGTACAAAAAGCAACACACACGCATGGTCACGACAAAATGAAAAATAAAATAAAATAAAAAAGAAAAACAAATGCAAATGCGTGAGAATGCGCGTGTGAAAAACAAAGGAAAAAATTGTTTTTGTGATTTTTTTGATTGTTTTCTTAAGAAATGTGTGCCGGGATGCATAGTCTCCGCAAATTCAAGTCCGTTGAACCTACAAAAGAGTTAGAACCAAGCATACAAAAAGAAATAAAAAGAGATTAACTAATTACACTATGCTAAAATTAAGAAAAACAAAAATGAAGAAGTTAGTATATACAACCTACACTTAGGATGTGTAATTAACTACATACCAAAAGTTTAAACTTTTGAGGGTCCATCCAAAACAGAATTTGAATTTGGAGGATCAACGGTGGACCCTCCCAAACATGCATGCCTCCCGAAAAATAGGAATTCCGTTTGAACAACGGAAGGCATGTGGGCGGTGAAAGAAATGAACCATCGCCAATTTGAAATTCTGGGCGGACGATGGGGGATTTGGATAACAAGGGGGAAAAGAACACCTGAGGTCCAAGAAAAGTTAACTCATCTCCCAAAGATTTTTCAAACGGAATGGGAGATGGTGCACACGTCGGGATACCATCCATCGAAAACAAGTCCGGTAAAGAGTCCTCATCGGCAAAAAGTGTAGAAGTTTTAATTTCTATCGACTCATAGGAATCAACCGGTAATTCTAATGGTTCGATCACGGAAAACGAATATGGTGAAGAAACAAATTCAATCTCAATCGACTCATCGTCGGAAGGAGATTGAATTTCGGGGGAGAAAGATTCACACTCGATGAGAAATTCTTTGAAAAATTTAGGTGAAACACAAGTTTCCACCTCCTCGTTGTTTTGTGCATAAGAATTCATCTCATCGCAAAGTGCACCAAGTCTCATTCCAGCATCATTTAGGCTTTCCAAACCTTGGGAGTAAAGAAGGAAAGTCTCTTCCAAAGTAAGCTTCCTCGGCTCAAGAGCCTCGGACTCCTCATTTGGTTGAAACTCGTCTTCGAAAGTAATGAAATAAGAATCGTCATTGGATTCGAATAATGAATCCAACTCAAGCTCCCAATAACGATTTTCATTCCGATAAATGGTTTCAAGACTTTCAAACTCAAGAAACTCTTCAAAATGGAAAACTTGAAAACTATCCCCAAAGTAAGAATCATTAGAATGACCGTAATAACTATAATAGTAGGACATGATTACCTCGTTGTTTGCAGATGGAGAATCCGAGCAAGAAAGTGAGCGACCTTGAATCAAAGTTTCTTAGCGCTCAAATATGCTATCCTGCAAAAAAAGGTTAAAACAAAGAATACAAATACAAAAGGAAAAATACTACGAAATAATAAAATAATTACTATCTAAAACAAACTCCCCGGTAACGGCGCCATTTTGACCGGGCAGAAAAAGTGTGTTTGTGTGAGGACACAATCGTCGTGTGTTTCGCCGCCGCGATACAAAAGATAAAACCTAAGCTACTACTACACTTGACAAGCAAGCACGACGATAAGTCGGGTATCGTAAGAAATCCACAGGGAGTAATTGAATTTTAGATGTTAATTGTTTAAGTACTTCAGGAATAAAAGTGTAAAAGATGATAGGTTGGAAATGGTGACATAAGAAAAGAATAAGTTAACGCTAAATTAAAGGAAAGCGAGGATCGGGATCGCATCCTACCACACGGATCGAAACAACTACTAACTAGAGTTAAGGCTCGAAAGCAATTTAATCGAGCATATCCAATTAAGCATAAACATCACATAATAAGAAATTTAAGCCAAAGTTGCGAGATTAAACATTTAATGGAAAATGGTCACACGCGGATTAAATTCGGATTGTCGCTATAAACACTGAAGTTGCGTGACAAATAAAGTTAAACGCATAACAATCCAACTTTAATACATGCGGTTTCAATTAAACGCGATTTTGCACGAAACCTAGTTTTCGGAGCTCGGGGCCCGAAAATGGCGGAAATGAAACCCCGACCCTATTTATCTAAGGGTGCATAGTGAACTAAACTAAATTATGTTAATTAAACTAGGAAAGCATGAATTAAAGCATGTAAACTAGTTAGAAAGCATGGAAACTAAATTACAATGCAAGAAAAGATGAAGAACAAACTATATTAATGGAGAGGAAGTGAATAGCTCAATCTTACAAAACCACATGGGTTGTCAATCCAAGAAGAAGAGAAAGTGAACTCTACAAAACCAAACCTTAACTAAAACTATCTAATTCAGAATATGAGAGTATGTGTATCCCTCTCATTACAACAAAAACTATCTTATATAGTAAGTTGGAATAAAAGAAAAGAAGAAAGAAAAGAAAGAAAATATCTGCAGGGGAAAAATAGGGGATCGATCGATCGACCCCTGTGGTCGATCGATCGACAGTGTAAATCGTGGCAAAAATAAGAAGGCTCGATCGATCGACCCTCAGGCATGATCGATCGATCAAGTAGTGGCAGCCAGCAATTTCCCCTGCATTGGCATACAATCCAACTCCGCTCAATTCGCCGTAACTTTGTCATAAGAACTCGGAGTCACGCACCGTTCACGGTCATGTGAAGCTAGCGAGGAGAGCTACAACTTCCGTGTAGATGTCGGGCTAGGTGCCCAAACTGTGAAATGACCGGATTGCCCTTGAACGTGCGGTTGCGTACAGAAATTGCGCGAAATGCATCTAGATCCCATACTTGGTACCTAAATACCTACAAAAGCCCAATTATACCTCATATAGCATGTTAACAGTATAAACCGAGGTTGTCTGGTTAACGGGCTTAAATATAGCGATTAAGGCACCCGAGGGGGCTAAAATGCGTAGGTTCGACGGATGAAATACGCAATATTTGCGTCGTATCATATGGCAATATATGAATATTGAAAATATTAAAATTGTCGCGAGATTGAAATACTGCAATTTGGGAAATTTTGTTGGGACGCGTGTGACAGTCGCGCGTCAGGAATATAATTATTATAATTAAAAAGTAAATTTTATTTTTGTTAACCGTATGGTCATTTTGAGTGCGCCAACGTGTCCGAAAGGGTCAAAATAGTCAGAAAACACTAGCCGGGGGTTTAGTTTGGGTCCCGGGGCATTTTCGGGCCATACCGGCAACTAAAAACGGTATTTTGATAATTTTGAAATTTTGGGATTAATAACCAACGAAGTTTGGGACGTAATATCAGGTTATTTTGTAACCCACTAAGCCATTACCCTCACTTAACTAATTTGAGGGCTACGGGAGTTATAGGAAGAAGTGGGAGAGAAGTTAGAAGAGGTTCCCAAAGAGAAAACCACCATCTTCAACCTTGGGAGGAAATCCATAGAGAAAGGGGAGAATCAACCCATTCACCAACACCAAATTCAGAGAACTATGTAAGGTAAGTGGTTTAATTTCGTTAATTTCAAGCGAATGCTTCTTCCATGCTTAGAAAATTGATATATATGCATTGTATTGGGAGATTTATAAAAACCCATGAAATTGGAGTTATAAAATCAGGTATTGATATAGGTTTGCATGTAGAATTGTTATTGGGTGATTAGACTAAAAGAATTACTAATTTTTATGTTACAAAAACGGACTTATTTATGGAAATTGATGACTTTAAATTTTTAGGGTTCATATTCATAAGATTTGGGAAAAATTGGGGAGTTATGATAATTAGAAGATGTTTAGAAGTATTTGACCCTACATAAATGTTGAGTTATGACCTAGGAATTTTTAGTGATGATTAGAAACCTTAAAATACTGCTGGGATGACTTTTAGATGAGATTAGAGGTGAAGAAAATTGGGAAAAACGTAGTAGGAGAATTCTGGGCTCGAACTGCCACCTCGTTAGAAGACCTGCCCAGGTCGTTCGGACGACCTTCTAACGAGTTGACAGTTTGACTTCTAACGAGGGGGATGTTCGTTCGATGCCTTTCGTTCGAACGAGATCTTGTTAGATGCCCACTTCGTTCGAACGAACTATCGTTCGAACGACCTCGTTCGAACGAGACTTCTAACGAGTTGACAGATTGGCCATTTTGGTCTGGTTTGATTTCTAGTGTCCCGTAACCTTGTTTAATTGTAGAGATAACATTACCTTGATGACTAATTGATTTAGTTGGGATATTAGGGATATATTGAGGAGTAAAATATAGAATAATGATTTGAACCAAATGGTAATTGTGGGTTAGGAAGCGAATAACTAATTACGACGTGAGGATAATGGATGATGTGTATGTATAAACCGGGGACACGTGTATTGGTATAAGAATGAGAAGTATACCACTAATAAATTATGGTAATTACTAAGATGTGTGCATTCTTAGTATATGTATATGATTTTATGTGTATGACATACCTACCATACTTGGTATCACGGGAGGTTTACGTTCGCTTAGGGCCATCTAATCTTTGTGTGCCCGGATTTAGATTGGTACCTCGAGGACATAGTTCAAGAGAATGACTTATTTGTGAGTTAATAAGTCAGCTGACTATGGAGCGTAGGTATGTACGCGACCCATGGATATGTTGAATTATGTTCGCCTCCATTTTTGTGTGTTGTTCTTATTCTAACAATTCCTGAGAGATTCGGAATTTGTAATCCTTATGTACATGATGTACCGGGATGGATAGCAGAGTATGTGTGCACCACAGCTTAGCCTCGGGGTGCTTATATTGTATATTTATGATGTGAATAATAGACGGTTAAATGAAAAGGAATTGTTATGTTTAATTGCGAGTATGATTGTAGTAACGTCTTGATAAAAATAAAAAGGAATAACCTGCTGTGAAATGGTAACGCTGATAATTGAGAATCCGAGTTTAAGTAAAGCTATCTATTTAAGTGATAACATTGGGAATTGAGTAGGAAGGTTAGAACTTATGTCGGTTTAGTTAGATATGAGAATCACTTGAATGGGTACGGTACGTTAGGAGTGCACAATTAGTCGAGAGGTGAGTATTTCATGTGAGAGCACGTCCTAACATGTATTTTGCATTCATTGTTTTAATGATAATAAAGCACTTTCTGTTTTTAAAATACTCTCCACTTTCGGTCTCTTACCTGTTTGCTTTCAAATCTACTTTTTGTAAAAACCTTTTTAGGTGCCCAGCCACAAGGACACCATGCATAGGAATTCTATTCAGGTGACGAGATGTAGCTATTGTGGAAGTTACAGGGCCTTGATATTAGACGCCTCATTTTCTAGTCTTGACTCCATATTCAGTTCCATCATTTGTAGGGCATGTCGCCCATTTCTATTAGAGATATTTTATATTTCTGTTATTCAGATTGTGGATTGTAATTAATTCAGGATTCAGACTTGTTTTATTATTTTAGTTATGGGATTGTTGTGAGGAGTATTTCCTCCAGACTTATTATTATTTGTTGGTGATTCTATTTCTTCTTTATGGTGAATGGTTACGTTACTCTTTCATAATTCTTTTATTGCATGTTAATCAGATTTAATATAAAATTTGACAACTTACTTCTTAAATACTAGGTGGTTAGTAATTATTAAATGTTTTCGACAGTGATGCTATTAACTGAACCAACTTGGCATTTTGAATTAATTTAATAAAGGAGTAGCTACCCGGTATTTAATTAGTCGGGGTGTCACGGGTGGTATCAGAGCATCAGGTTCTAGTGTCCTTTAGGATCTGTACGGCTTATTATGTTTTCTCTGAGCTTTCTTTGATGTAGAGCCCTATATTTTAGGACTGTTGTATTCTTTTATGTATGCTTCGCTCTTAAGCTATTTTGGGTTTATAACTGCGAACTTATAGACCTTACTCTTATTTCAGATGCCTCCACGACGTGCACCACGGGTTCCTAGGGATGCACTTCCAGAGCCCCACCCAACACCATGTGACACCCCGCCTAATTAAATATCGGGCGATCACTCCTTTATTAAATCAAATCAAGGTAAACAGTTGGTTCATTCTCAGCATCACTGTCGATAAAAATAATTTTTTTTCAATTTAACACCCTAAATAATTAAGCTAAGTGTCAAAACCATTTTCATACATAACTATCCAAATTTTATTTAAAGAAAAATTATTAATTTATTTATTAACAACATCTCAATAAATAAGAATCACACCACACTTAAATTCTGCAACATAGTCCAATTAATTTAATACATTCGTCAATCGAATGTCAACATGCGAAATCTAAAGTAACACATCCACTGAATAAATCCCATAGTAACGGAACTGGAAATAACTGAAATACAAAAGTCCAATAACAATGAAATAATGGAAAGGGATACACATGCCCATCTAAATGAAAATACTAAAAGTGGATCTGAATGACTGAAGTCGTCTAATCAAGAGACCTGCAACTCCCACCTAAGCTGCAGCGCGTTCCTTCCAAGAGATCCTAAGCAAGACGCCCCTGTGGCTGGGCACCTGTAATACATACATATATATGCAAGAGAGAGAGAAAAAGAAACGGGTCAGAGCCCGATAGTGTGTTTGATTTAAAATACGTTTAGCAAGTATTTAAATTGATACAGGACAATGCAACAACATATTAGTG
This sequence comes from Sambucus nigra, assembly GCA_949130495.1. NCBI lineage: Eukaryota > Viridiplantae > Streptophyta > Magnoliopsida > Dipsacales > Adoxaceae > Sambucus > Sambucus nigra. Next base: position 473,006,801 of record OX422208.1, on the reverse strand, counting down.
CGACACTCTCTTGAGAAATTCTGACCTCTCTTCTAATGTGCACACCTATCGCACTAACCCTCCCCACGGTTTGTCTTGTCATTTATCGCACTAACCTTCCCAAATGATTTTACTTATCTTAGATTACTCATAAGATTCCACATTCCACGATTCAATTGTTTGAAAAGAATATTTCAATTAATACCCAAAGTTCTCATTTTGACTTTATTAATCAATAAATTTTTCCAGTGTCATATTTTACTTTCTCAAAACAAGTATTTATAATTGTGACATCAACCATGTCCTACATATCACATCACAGTAGGCAGTTCCAGATTTCAAAATTTTCATATATATATTAACTACTCATAAAATATATATATCACAACAGCACCCCAAATAAAACTATGGTGCGGGCATACTCTACTATCCAATCCTCGTATCACTCGTACTAAGGGAATACAGATTCGGAATCACTCTCGAACTGTATTAACACATACTCAAACAATATTGAGACAAAGTATAGGTTCCAAGTCTCGTAGGACCGTCTGAACTATCACTACGATAGCCTGTACCAAGGATACCTATACACAAACAACATGAGGCGAAGCATAGATTCCAAGTCTCTAAGAGGAAAGCACATACCTGCATCTCTTAGGACCGTCTGAACTATCATTACGATAGCTTGTACCAAGGATATCTATCTTTTATGGTACAAGTCAATATCCCCCATAAAGGTCCCATCGAGATAAGACTGTCCCAGTGCGAAAACCTCAGGGATAGCAGGTAGCGTGGGTATGATTTTCACACATAGATAGTGTATGCATACACAATCATATAACTATACTAATATTACCATATCAAAAATGGGTAAATTCCCAATTCCCATAATTACGTCATTAGCATTTATTTCACATTATATAGTTATCACGTGTAACCATTCAAAATCTAACTTTAATTTGAGGAACTTTTCCACTTATTACCTAACGCTTCATGGATTCTATCCTCCCAATCATAAAATTCAGTAGGTATACATATTTGTCCCAAAGTAACTCACTTACGTGTCTCTCTCTATTTAAGTCATAAATTTACCGACCCTTATGTAATTATCCTAAAATACAATCTTTGCCCATCATCAAGGGTCCCAAAATTTATTCACGTGTCCTACTGGTCTTCCCTATCCCCAAAACATTTTATTAAGGATGCCCAAGGATTATCTCACAATAAATTAAATTTAACTCATTTAATAAGGGAAATAGGAGTCTGCCAGGAGGGTTCGATCGATCGAGGTTTGGGGCTCGATCGATCGAACCTTCGATCGATCGAAGCTCTAGGCTCGATCGATCGATCAAACAGGTATTTCGACTTCTGCAGAATTGCAGTTACGGGTTCTAACACTTTTCTTCATCCAAATCCATATTTTTCCAAACCCAAACGTCCCAAAATGCTACCACTAACATTATATCAATATATCAGATGTTTCCAACGTAAGGCATGGGTATTTCTATCATTTAATCAAGGATTAACAGCCCCAAAAGTTAATTAATTATCAAGAACACTAAAATTCTCTTAAACAGATTTCTAACCAATTTTTCTTCAGAAATTCCTTCTTATAATTATCAAAATTTCTTGGTTACATTCCTCTATATGGCAAGGTATCCAGAATTTTCATATAAATCAATACTACATGGATTTTCCTATCATAAATTGGGTTTTCTTCCATATTTTTCATCTCTAATCACTCCTAAACTAATATGAAAATTGCACCAACGAAAATACGCAAGATAAATACTTGCATGGGATTTTTAGAAGTCTGGTTTGCAGATGAATCCGGTGTGGCTGCGCTCCCCGTCTCGCGATCTACGCGTTGGCGGTGACGGCGGTGCAAATCGGTGACTTTTTGGCCTTGAATTGCCTTGAGAGCTTTCCCTCTCTTCTCCAATGGCCGTACTAGGGTTCTGAATATTCTAACCCTAAATGGTTAACCTAAATGGCTGATATAGGTTGCTGATTTTCGTGGGATTAATTGCCCAAATATGTAAAATGACCAAAATTCCATCCCGGGGTACTAATTAGGCCTAAAACGCCCCGAGACCCAAACTACACCCCCGAGTACACTTTTCTGACTATCTCGACCCTTCCGGACGCATTGGTGCACTCAAAACGACCATATAAACAACTTATAAAATTTTCACTTTTATTTATCAATAATTAGTCCCGACGCGACACGGGCGCGTCCCGACTCAAATTTCCAAAAATTGTCATTTAACTCACTCATGACATAAAATATAACCAATATAGTATATTACTTTGCTCATTAGTAATATTCAACAATTTCCCATAATTACTAACTCTCGTCACGTTAATAATTATAACATAATTAATTTCCGAATTTTTATTAAATAATTCATTCACATTAAATTTAATAAATACCCAAATTAATATAGCATAGAAATACGGGGTATTACACATCAGTACAGGGCACCATGAATGCCGCTGAGGTTGCAACCATTGTAGCCCAAGCAGTAAATGCCGCTCTAGCAGTTGCACAGCAGGCACCACCCTAGGCTCCAGTAGCTGCGCCAGTTCAGGCACATGCATTCCCATCTGCTTGGGAACGTGTACGTGATGCTTTTGAGAAAGCGCACCCGCCGGAGTTCGCAAGTAGCTCCGATGTTGTGGTATCTAGTCAGTGGAGGAAGGATATTCAGAGGCACCTGAGGATGTATGAGTGCACCGATGTTCAGAAATAGATACTAGCTACTTTCAAGCTAGTAGGTTCTGCATTGCAGTGGTGGGAGTCCATTACCACCGCAGGGGAGAAGGACACTCTCACTATACAGGAGTTTAGGGTGCGGTTCGACCACAAATATTTTTTGTCAGCTGTTCACACGGAGATGAGAAGGAAATTGATGAACCTCAAGCAGGAGGGAAGAACTGTGGCCGAGTGTGAGGCCGAATTCACTAACTTACTGAACATTGTTCCGGATGAGATACCGACGGAAGAGACGAAGATTCAGAAGTTCACAGATGGATTGACTTGGAGGATCCGTCAGCATTTGTTAGGGAATCTCTCTTTAGCCACTTACTCTGATGTGGTTAACGTTGCACTGCTACACTGTCAGGATCATCGCTTTCACATGTCTGAGAGCAAGAGATCAGGGGAGTCCAGCCATCAGGGCAAGACCGGGGGAAATGGTGCCAGCGGGGAACATTCTGCTCAGGGACAGTACAGGCAGGGTGACCTGGGTTCCCAATAGGGGGATCCTAAGAGATTCAGATCTGGGGGATTCAGAAGCGGGCAGTGAGGTTTTAGGCAGGGCCATCAGGGTCCGAACGGCCATCAGGGCCAGCAGGGTCAGAATGGTCAACAACAGTTTCAGCAGGGCCAGCAAGGCCAGGGCAGAAATGGTAACGGTCACCAGGGCCGTGGTCAGCAGGGGAAGTGGGGGGGGGGGGGAAACTTCCAGGGGAAGTGTTTCATTTGTGATAAGATTGGCCACAAACGACAGGATTGTCCTGATAGGGGAAGGGCCCCACAGCAGCAACTGCAGGGTGCTCGACACGAGCCGCAGAGGCCTATATTTCCCGCCGCCCTCCCGGAACAGCCACAGATGGTAGCATTACCACCCATTCCAGCCGTCCCAGTTCAGCAGGGGCAGCTTCAGTATGGGAGAGTATATCAGCTTCAGCAGGCCGCAGCCCCACAGGATCCATCGGCCATTGAGGGTATGTTCTCTATTCAGGGGACTATGGGGCACATTTTATTTGACACGGGTGCTACACACTGTTTCATTGCTATGAGATTTGCACGCACCATTGGGTAGTTAGACACCGCCGAGAGTACGGTTACTTGGGTAGATTCACCGTTGAGTAGGGGTTTCTTGATTTCCCTTATATGTAGAGGCGTGGGTATAGAGATCGGAAGATTTACTCTACCCGCGGATATGTTAGTGTTAGAGATGACCGAGTATGATGCCATTATTGGTATGGATTGGCTAGTTGCGTACCGATCCATCATTGACTGTTTTAGTAAGAGTATTATCTTTGCCATTCCCGGGCAGGAGATGTTTTTAGTGGCGATGCCTCGTCCTGAGGGAGGATCGTCCACTCATTTGTACTATATAGAGGAGGAGACCTCTAAGGAAGTGGTGATACCACTTGATTCGATTCCAGTTGTTCGGGAGTTTGCCGATGTATTTCGAGATATACCTGGATTACCTCCGAGTAGAGAGATAGATTTTGTGATCGACTTGACGTCGGGCACTAGGCCTATTGCCCGCGCACCTTACCGTATGGCTCCAGCTGAAATGAGAGAGTTACGGGATCAGATTGAGCAGTTATTGGGTCAAGGATTTATCCGGAGGAGTACCTCACCGTGGGGTGCCCCTGTGATGTTCGTTAAGAAGAGGGATGGATCGTTGAGGTTGTGTGTGGATTACCGGGAGTTGAATAAGGTCACGATACGGAATAAGTATCCATTGCCCCGAATCGATGACTTATTCGACCAGTTGAGAGGAGCTTCTTTATTCTCAAAGATTGATTTGCGATCGGGATACCATCAATTGCGTATCAGGGAGGAGGACATCTCGAAGAGTGCTTTCTTAACCAGATATGGTTCCTATGAGTTTCAGGTTATGCCTTTTGGTTTGACCAACGCTCCAGCCGTGTTTATGGACTTGATGAATAGGGTGTTCAGAGAGTTCCTAGACCAGTTTGTCATTGTTTTCATTGATGACATTCTGGTTTACTCCCAGACAGAGGAGGAGCACGCCGAGTATTTGAGGCAGGTTTTGTAGACGCTACGTCAAAATGAGCTGTATGCAAAATATGAGAAGTGCGGGTTTTGGCTGAAGGAGGTTCAGTTTTTGGGACATATTATTTCGGACCGGGGGATATCTGTTGATTCGAGGAAGGTATCCGCGGTGAGGGAGTGGGGACAGCCCACGACACTGACTGAGATTCGTAGTTTCTTGGGCTTAGAAGGATACTACAGGAGGTTCATTCGGGGTTTCTCAAAGATAGCGGGTCCTTTGACACATCTGACTCGTAAGGGTGTGCCGTTCATTTGGAGTGATGCCTGTCAATTGGCATTCGATGAGTTGAAAGACAAGTTGACTTTAGCACCTGTGTTAGCATTACCGAGCCCGAGAGTTGAGTATCTAGTTTACACCAATGCGTCCTTATAAGGACTTGGAGGTGTATTGCAATAGGAGAGTCAGGCCATAGCTTATGCTTCCCGTAAGCTTAAACCTCACGAGAAAAATTACTCCACTCATTATTTGGAGTTAGTTGCAGTTGTATTTGCCCTACGGATTTCGAGACATTATCTTTTGGGGGAGAAGTTTCGATTATTCACGGACCACAAGTCCGTACAATACCTATTCACGCAGAAGGAGTTGAATATGCGGCAGCGAAGGTGGCTTGAATTTGTTAAGGATTATCAGTTTGATATCCAATATCACCCGGGCAAGGCTAATGTAGTAACAGACACATTGAGCCGTAGACCAGTAGATGAGGTGGTAGGGGTGTGGAAGGCAAAGTGGAAAGAGTTGGGATACCAGGATGCAGTGGCCCGATCGTTCATGTCTGTGATGACTGTTACACCGCAGATTGTCACGAAGGTGGTAAAGGCACATGCAAATGACTCGTTCTGTCAGGAGCAGATAATTCATTTACTAGCAGAGGGAGCCGAGTCCTATACCGTTAGCTCAGACGGGGGATTACGCTTCAATGGGAGACTGGTAGTTCCGGAAGGGGAGGAATTGCGACACGAGGTGATGGCAGAGTCGCACGGCTCACGGTTCACGGTACATCCCGGTGGGGAAAAATGTACCAAGATATGAGACGACAGTATTGGTGGGGCGGGATGAAGAATGATATCGCCGTGTTTGTTTCCAAATGCTCCACTTATCAGCTGGTAAAAGTGGATCATTAGAGACCGGCAGGACTTCTACAGCCATTAGAGGTCCCGATGTGGATGTGGGAGAGCATCTTCATGGATTTTATTATGTGTTTACCCACGTCATAGAGGGGTCACGACTCCATTTGGGTAATTATGGATAGGTTGACCAAAGTTGCTTATTTTCTACCCGTAAGGACAGACTACACTACGGGACAATATGTCCAGCTTTTTATTGCAGAAATAGTGAGACTTCACGGTGTGCCCCTAAATATCGTGTCCGACCGAGACAAGATATTTGTTTCACGATTTTGGGAGAGTTTTCAGGAGGCCATGGGCACGGATTTGCGGTTAAGTACGGCATATCACCCGCAGATCGATGGGCAAACCGAACGTACAAATCAGATGTTGGTGGACATGTTGCGTATGTGCATCATTGATTTTGGGGGCAGATGGGAGCAGTATCTTCCACTGGTGGAGTTTGCTTACAATAACTCCTACCAGTTCACCATTGGCATGGCTCCATTTGAGGCGTTGTATGGTAGACCTTGTCGTTCCCCAGCATGTTGGTTGGAGGTGGGGGACAACAAATTACTTAGGCCGGAAGTGATTCAGGATACTTCGGCGAGGATAGAATTGATACGGAGTCGCATTCGGGTAGCTCAAGATCGGCAGAAGAGCTACGCTGATGCGAAGAGATTCTTCAGGAAGTTCCAAGTGGGGGACCAAGTTTTACTCAGAGTATCTCCTATAAAGGGGATTATGTGATTTGGGAAGAAGGGGAAGTTGGCACCGAGATATGTGGGGCCATTTCCTATCATCGAGCGGATTGGGTCTGTTGCATATAGACTTGGGTTACCAGAGCATTTGCACAGGATTCATGATGTGTTTCATATTTCCTCGCTAAGGAAATATCTTAGAGAAAATTTGGCTCATTCTCACATTGCTTTGGAGGACATCGATCTCCAGCCCGATAGCTCCTACGAGGAGGGGCCGATTGCTATTTTGGACCGAAGTGAGCGGAAACTGCGGTCAAAGATAGTTCCGTTAGTACGTGTTCAGTGGCGGCATCATAATGCCGAGGAGTCCACATGGGAGCGCGAGGATGAGATGCGCGAACGTTATCCAGAGTTGTTTTTACCAGGTACTTTCTAGTTCCAAATTTCGGGACGAAATTCTGTTATTAGGGGGGAAGTATGTAATACCCCGTATTTTTGTGATATTTATTTATGGGATTAATTGAATTAAATGGGTATTAATTGAGAATTAATCCGGATAAAATACAAACGAGATGTGAGTTGGTATTTGATTATAATGTGTAAATATGGCAATATATGAATATTGAAAATATTGAAATTGTCGCGAGATTGAAATACGACAATTTGAGAAATTTTGTTGGGACGCGTGTGACAGTCGCGCGTCAGGAATATAATGATTATAATTAAAAAGTAAATTTTATTTTTATTAACCTTATGGTCATTTTGAGTGCGCCAACGTGTCCGGAAGGGTCGAAATAGTTAGAAAACACTAGCCGGGGGTTTAGTTTGGGTCCCGGGGCATTTTCGGGCCATACCGGCAACTAAAAAAGGTATTTTGGTAATATTGAAATTTTGGGAATAATAACCAACGAATTTTGGGACTTAATATCAGGTTATTTTGTAACCCACTAAGCCATTACCATCACTTAACTAATTTGAGGGCTACGGGAGTTATAGGAAGAAGTGGGAGAGAAGTTAGAAGAGGTTCCCAAAGAGAAAACCACCATCTTCAACCTTGGGAGGAAATCCATAGAGAAAGGGAAGAATCAACCCATTCACCAACACCAAATTCAGAGAACTATCTAAGGCAAGTGGTTTAATTTCCTTAATTTCAAGCGAATGCTTCTTCCATGCTTAGAAAATTGATATATATGCATTGTATTGGGAAATTTATAAAAACCCATGAAATTGGAGTTATAAATTCAGATATTGATATAGGTTTGCATATAGAATTGTTATTGGGTGATTAGACTAAAAGAATTACTAATTTTTATGTTAAAAAAATGGACATATTTATCGAAATTGATGACTTTAAATTTCTATGGTTCATGTTCATAAGATTTGGGAAAAATTGGGGAGTTATGATAATTAGAAGATGTTTAGAAGTATTTGACCCTATATAAATGTTGAGTTATGACCTACGAATGTTTAGCGATGATTAGAAACCTTAAAATACTGCTGGGATGACTTTTAGATGAGATTAGAGGTGAAGAAAATTGGGAAAAACGTAGTAGGAGAATTCTGGGCTCGAACTGTCACCTCGTTAGAAGACCTGCCCAGGTCGTTCGAACGTGCTCGTTTGAACGAGCTTCTAACGAGTTGACATTTTGACTTCTAACAAGGGGGATGTTCGTTCGATGCCTTTTGTTCGAACGATATCTCATTATATGCCCACTTCGTTCGAACGAACTATCGTTCGAACGAGACTTCTAACGAGTTGACAGATTGGCCTTTTTGGCCTGGTTTGATTTCTACTGTCCCGTAACCTTGTTTAATTGTAGAGATAACATTACCTTGATGACTAATTGATATAGTTGGGATATTCGGTATATATTGAGGAGTAAAATATAGAAGAATGATTTGAACCAAATGGTAATTGTGGGTTAGGACGCGAATAACTAATTACGACGTGAGGATAATGGATGATGTGTATATATAAACTGGGGACACGTGTATTGGTATAAGAATGAGAAGTATACCACTAATAAATTATGGTAATTACTAAGATGTGTGAATGCTTAGTATATGTATATGATTTTATGTGTATGACATACCTACCATACTTGGTATCACGGGAGGTTTACGTTCGCTTAGGTCCATCTAATCTTTGTGTGCCCGGATTTAGATTGGTACCTCAAGGACATAGTTCAAGAGAATGACTTATTTGTGAGTTAATAAGTCAGTTCACTATGGAGCGTAGGTATGTACGTGACCCATGGATATGTTGAATTATGTTCGCCTCCATTTTTGTGTGTTGTGCTTATTCTAACAATTCCTGAGAGATTCGGAATTTGTAATCCTTATGTACATGATGTACCGGGATGGATAGCAGAGTATGTGTGCACCACAGCTTAGCCTCGGGGTGCTTATATTGTATATTTATGATGTGAATAATAGACGGTTAAATGAAAAGGAATTGTTATGTTTAATTGCGAGTATGATTGTAGTAACGTCTTGATAAAGATAAAAAGGAATAACCTGCTGTGAAATGGTAACGCTGATAATTGAGAATCCGAGTTTAAGTAAAGCTATCTATTTAAGTGATAACATTGGGAATTGAGTAGGAAGGTTAGAACTTATGTCGATTTAGTTAGATATGAGAATCACTTGAATGGGTACGGTACGTTAGGAGTGCACAATTAGTCGAGAGGTGAGTATTTCATGTGAGAGCACGTCCTAACATGTATTTTGCATTCATTGTTTTAATGATAATAAAGCACTTTCTGTTTTTAAAATACTCTCCACTTTCGGGCTGTGACCCGTTTGCTTTCAAATCTACTTTTTGTAAAAACCTTTTTAGGTGCCCAGCCACAAGGACACCATGCATAGAAATTCTATTCGGGTGACGAGCTGTAGCTGTTGTGGAAGTTACAGGGCCTTGATATTAGACGCCTCATTTTCTAGTCTTGACTCCATATTCAGTTCCATCATTTGTAGGGCATGTCGCCCATTTCTATTAGAGATATTTTATATTTCTATTATTCAGATTGTGGATTGTAATTAATTCAGGATTCAGACTTGTTTTATTATTTCAGTTGTGGGATTGTTGTGAGGAGTATTTCCTCCAGACTTATTATTATTTGTTGGTGATTCTATTTCTTCTTTATGGTGAATGGTTACGTTACTCTTTCATAATTCTTTTATTGCATGTTAATCAGATTTAATATAAAATTTGACAACTTACTTCTTAAATACTAGGTGGTTAGTAATTATTAAATGTTTTCGACAGTGAAGCTATTAACTGAACCAACTTGTCGTTTTGAATTAATTTAATATAGGAGTAGCTACCCGGTATTTAATTAGTCGGGGTGTCACAGATCAATAGTAGCAATTTCTTCTTGATTAGTCGGATCGTCAACCGCCATCCCGTTCTTCCCTATAAGGGCCATGGCTTCCTCGTCATTGCCCTCCTACGACTCTATGACTTTAGCAATGTCAGGGTAGTGTTTAGCCACCCTCTTCTTCAACTCGGCATACCATTTGTGAAGTAAATCATCTTCTCCATGGTACGCTTCGCTAAGTCCCTATACTCAGTAACTACTTCAACACAAGCCTTGTCAAACTCATCATTGAGCTTAAGGATGGTACCTTAATCCTCCTTCATTTTATCCTTCAATGTGGACTCCTGAACCTCAGTGTTAGTGAGATTCTTCTTAAGATCATCTTTTGATCTCTCTAGCCTATCCACCTTATCCCTCATCTCAAGGTTTTGTGACACCCCACCTAATTAAATACCGGGGGATAATTCCTTTATAAAATTAAATCAGAATATCCGGTCCTTTCCGATTATACATCACTGTCAAAAACATAAATATTAAAACTAACCACCTAATATTTAAAAAAGGTCGATGTCAAAATTTTCTTAGTAACAATAACTGCCATAAAAGGGAAATAATTAAACATCGCCATTTAACTCAAATGCATAAGGAACGAACTAGTTGAAATAATATAAAGAACTGGAGTAAACACATCCAGTTAAAATCCCATACAATAATCCGAGACATGAAATAAAAGTCTACTATCAGAATAAAACATCTAAATCACTGAATGTAAAATAGGAAGGGACGACATGTCCAACTGAAGTAAATAATTGATAGATAAAGAAGGACAGACTATGAAGCGTCTACTAGCAATGTCTTGTAGCTTCCAAAGTATCTACAACTCGGTAACTGAATGGAATTTCCAAAGCTTGGTGTCCCCGTGGCTAAGCAACTAAAATAAAGTCACAAGAGAAGAAATTTGCAAAGGAAATGGGTCAGAGCCCGAGTAGAAAACAGTTTAAATATAGCAAGTGCTTAAATTGGTAAATTAGCACAAATATTATTCATTTTAACTTAGAGTACTCACTTGAGATCCTCACCTCTCATCTAATATGTGTACCTAGCGAACCTAACTACCCATACTAGTTACGGTACTCTGCCTGACTACACGTAGTATAACCCCTATGCCGGATAAAATATCTAAATAACCCAAAGACAATATATTTCTATTATTTAGGAACAGGTTTAAAGATGCTTTAACTCATTCTCATAACATTCTTAATTCGTAAATGGTGACCCAATAAGTATATACTTTAATAAAGTGGCGAAAATGAAACACATAATAGGAAATCAGTATACATATATAAAATCTCACTATGTAAACATATAAATATATATCAATACTGCACCCATGGTTAAGAAACCCCTGGTGCTAGGCATATTTGGCTATCTAGTCCCATTGCAACGCTCACGCATGAGGGACAATATGTTCAATCTCTCAGGAACTAATAAAACATATACACATATTGGAGGCGAACATAGTTCTAAGACGATGGGCTACACAGATACCTACGTACCCATACGAACCTCATCACCATCGTTCTCACAGATAGTCCGTACCTAGGTTCCATGCTCTAGTGGTACGACTCAAAATCCTCCGAAGGCACACAAGAAATGATCGTACACAACGCGCTAACCTCTGTTCGATAGACAGTAGGTAGGTATGTTATACACATAATATTCCAAGTAATAAGCATGCACACAACTTATATAACTTAATAAGTGTTCATGCAACCCAATTCCTATAGTACATAGGTAATATTAACATTTCTACTCTCACCGATTATTAATTTATATATTACCTCTCTTGAACCTTCCTTCCTTCCTAGGTTCTATAAAATTTCTATATTCCGAGAACAATCACATTCCCATTGCTCTATACTCACATAGGTTACTACTCTTACTTGGATAAACCTTGGATGATTTTCAACTTGACCGAAGCCATTCTGAAATCTTGTTAGAAGTCATGGAAATATCGTTTGAACGAGTTTAATCGAACGAAGTTCTTACATCGAACGGACTCCATCATTTCATTAGAAGGTTTTTTGGAATTCTCGTTGGAAGTCTCGTTCGAACGAGGTCATTCGAAGGACCCGGGCAGACTTCGAAAGATAAATTCGAACATACCCAATTTTTCCCCAAATTCGTTTTTTCCAACTTTCAATCTTCAATACCAATCCAAAACTCAACCCAACTCTAATTTAGTTTTCTTAAACTATTACTAATCATAATAGGAAAATGAATTAGATGTGATAACCCGCTAATCAAAATAAGGGGTAGCCAGCCCGATACTCCAATATTTACAAAAATCATAGATGGTCCATTCTAAGCATCACCATAAATATAATAATTATACGAGGTAACCACCCATTATTTTAAAAAAACGGATTGTCAAAATTTATTTTGTAAGTTGAAGAAAGCATTTAAACAATCCAATTTGAAAAGAAGGTGGATAAAATAACTACAGGAATTAAATTCAACAGTACATATATAACACAATAACCGAATAAGTTATTGGTTAACAGACCCAAACAATATGGTTACACCGAGTATTAAAGTATGACATCACATCAATAATACAATTACAAAACTTGGGCAACACGCCCGAATGAGTAACCAATCATAACTAGATTACAAAAGAAAATGGAAGCGTCTACATCAACATATCTTGTAACATCCGCAAGGTGTTACAACTCCAAGACACTGGAATAGGAAGGTCAATACAGAAGTCCTTACGGCGGAGCACTTGAGCGAATATGAGATACATGCACACAAGAAATATGATCGAGTCAGTGCCCGGTTTTATATAATCACCAGTTGAATAAAGAGTATGACAGTTATGAGCAATTAATCATCATTGATAATGATAAGAATCTACCTACTCAATCTTAGAGCATAAACTAAAACAATTATAAAGACCATAATTTTAATTCAATTATACAAGAGGTAAATATTATTAACTAAGAATCACCATCCTTTATACACCGTTCCATATCTCATTAGGAAAAGTAATTAAAGCCATTAAATGCGTAGAACACTTAATCATAAATTTATATCCCACTTGAATAAGAATAGTTATATTAACCAATATTTAACGATTCTAAGACCGTCCTTCCGAGTTTCCTCACTGGACGTGCCCCTAAATAGCTATCATCTTCCAGGGCCTATCGCACAAGAAAACTTGGGCATCCTACAACGCAACATCGGGAAGTGGACATATACCTTCGATAGTGAGTCATAACCACACCCGAAATTACCTCACTTCGAAGAATAATCACACAATATATAATAACTGGTCCTATGGCTGAGGAATATATTCTCCCTACATCTACTAGCCAGGGGACTTCACCTTATGCGTGTACTTCCCCTATGATATCATTTAGAGAGGTGTGTATATACCCATTTATCATTCACAATTTTAATCTCATTTTAAGATATACCTCACATTTTATCTGGATCCATACGTAATTAATATCATCATTATAAACCTCAATTATTAAATAACCCCTAACTTAGTCTCTAAGAATTTATGGTGTTACTATAAACAACCAAGTATAGCCTACCCCAATCACGTCTCGAAAGTTCCCCAATTATTTAATTCTACATCTCTTAATATCAAACTAACTTTTTAAGGGAAGGAAATACCTATTCATCTATTTACTGATCCCCAGAAAAAGCCCCAAATATTCCCTTACTAACATAAGGTAGTTACCTAACTAATATAAGACTCTAGGACACTAAGTTTACTTCATAAGAGATGGTTCCTAAGTCCTAATCCTAAAAGAAAAGGTTACAATTGAGTTAGGAAAACTACTTAATTCAGCAGGAATTCCTAATCGATTCGCACTGGACGAATCGATTCGGTCTTGAAGCGAATCGATTTGGGTGGTCTGAATCGATTCGATCAAGAGAACCCAATATGCTGCATACTGTCGAATCAATTTGGATAGGTCGAATCGATTCGGTCATTACAGATCTGTATCCTACCCCTTTAGCGAATCGATTCTCTAGGGGAAAATCGATTCGCCAGGCCCAGAAATCCTAATTTCGGCTATGGAGTTTTAATACTCCAATTTCTCCCAACCTCTTTTCTCTCAAATCAACATCATTATTCAACCCAAAACCATCATAAATGCATCCTAATTAATTTGATCCCCATAATAACCATCTAAATCAAATTCAAAGGGTTCAAACACTACAATTCCCTTAAAATGCTAAAGTTGTTCAATCATTTCCAATACACAACCATCACACATTTTTATTCAACCTAAATCATATATTATCAAGTAAGAAACTTGTCTTGGCTTGCAATCTCAGATTTTCCTATGATAGCAAAAACTCCAAGCTTCAATCTTCACTTCTCTTCCTTCTTCTTCTTCTTCTTCTTCTTCTTCTTCTTCTTCTTCTTCTTCTTCTTCTTCTTCTTCTTTCTTCTTCTTCTTCTTCTTCTTCTTCTCTAGGTTTAGAAATACACACTTAAGAAAATAAAAAGGATTTTCAAGACTTAAACATGCCTCTATCATTAATCCCCATCTTTAAATGTCAATACCCCATTAAAATGACTCGTAACTACATATATAAGTTATAATCTGTAAAAACTGCCCGGAACCCAAAAATACAATATGGCACTTATTTTGACTATCTTGCATATTTCGGGACTAGCTACGCCGTCTAAATTGGAATCTAGAATAATATATCTCATTTCCATTTTCAACTTCATTTAAACTATAATTGTCGTGTAAAGCACAACGACACCCTATCTCATAACGTAATACCATTTACATTCACATAACAGTAAATAAGCACAACTTGATACATATTATCTTTTAATTCACTTAAAACAATATTTATCCCATTTACCAATATTTTATATAATTATATCACATAGCAAAATAATATAAAATAAATTACTCAAAAGTAGAGGTTATTACATTAGAGTACAAATCCTTATCTGTATTAAAAAAAATCCAATAATTTCTTCAATCTCTAAAAATTCTCATATAATGAACCCGATAAATTTTTCTTTTTCCAAGCCTTTAACTGAATTCGTTTTTAGAAATAAACCTTCAGATTTAACAATCTACAAAAGGGCAAATCCTTTACATGCATACCCATATCTAATTTCTGAAATTTCTTTTACGATTAACCTAAACAAACCCAAATTTCATTGTGAATTATTTATATCATCAAATAGAGTTTAACAAGAACAATATATGCTAAAAGGATAGCAAGATAAACACTTGCCTTGGGATGGATTTATAATTCCCTGATTAAATTTGGTATGTGGTTGATCCTCTCGTCGCGATTTACACTTTGGTGTAACTATTTGTGAGAAATCTTTAATTTTTGGCTTTGTTCTCCAATAGGTCTCCTTCCTCCTTGGTTCTCCCTCTCTTTCTCTCTCTTTATCACGTAGGTTTTAACTGACAAATCACTAACCCTCGTTGTTCCTATTTTAATCCCATTTTCGTCCATTTAATTACCCAAAAATCCCAAAAGACCAAAATACCCCTCTGGGTTGTCATTTTGTGCTAAAATACCCCAGACTCCAAATATAACACCTGAGTAGTGTTTTCTGACTATTTTGACCCTTCCGGACACACTAGAGCACTCAAAATAGTCATTCGAGTTATATAAAATAATTTACCTTTTATCCCCCAAAATAGAAAATTGACACGACACATACGCGCGTCCCAAATAATTATATTTTAACTGTCGTGTATCTCGTCCTCGACCACAATATTGTTTTCGAAATCATCTATTACGTTACTCACTATGTAATGTTCAACATAATTATACATTGACATAATTATATTCGATAACTACCAACACTCGTCACGCTAGTAATTATTACCCTACAAAATCGGATTAATTATAAATTAAGTTTTCTCCCTTTAAATTGAATAAAAATCAATTTCCATAATTTCATCATAAAATAAATATGCATAAAAATAGGCGGTATTACATACTTCCCCCCTAATAATATAATTTGGTCCCGAAATTCGGAAATGAAAATATACCTGGCAAGAATAACTCTGGATAACGTTCACGCATGTCATCCTCATGCTCCCAGGTAGATTTCTAAACATTATAGAGCCGCCACTAAACACGGACTAGTGGTACTATCTTCGACCTCAACTTTCTCTCGCTATGGTCTAGGATAGCAACTGGCCCCTCCTCGTAGAAGCTATCAAACTGTAAGTCAATTTCCTCCAACGCGATGTGAGTATAGGCCAAATCATCTCGAAGCTATCTCCTCAGCGAAGAGATATTGAACACATCATGGAATCTATGCAAGTGCTCCAGTAACCCAAGTCTATAAGAAACTGTACTAATCCTCTCGATAATAGGGAATGACCCTACATACCTAGGCGCCAACTTTCCCTTCTTCCCAAAATGCACAACTCCCTTTATAGGAGACACTCAAAGTAACATCTGGTCCCCAATATTGAACTCTCAAAAATATCGCTTTGCGTCGGCATAGCACTTCTATCAATCCTGAGCAACCCGAATACGGCTTCGTATCAACTCTATCCTTGTCGAAGTATCCTGAATCACCTCTGAACCAAGTAACTTATTTTCCGCCACCTCTAACCAAAATGCTGGGGAATGACAAGGTCTGATGTATAATGCCTCGAATGGATCCATACCGATAGTAAACTGGTAGGAGTTGTTATGGATAAACTCTACCAGCAAAAAGTACTGCTCCCAGCCTCCTCCAAAATCAATGATGCACATATGCATCATGTCCTCTAATATCTGATTTTTCCACTCGGTCTGTCCATCCATCTACGGGTGATAGGTTGTGCTCAGCCGCAACTCTGTGCCCATCGCCTCCTGAAAACTCTCCCAAAATTGAGACAAAAACACTTTATCTCTGTCAGACACAATGTTGAGACGCACCCCATGAAGTATCACTATCTCTTCCATGAATATTTAGTCATAATGTCTTTTGGTGTAATCCGTCCGGGATGGCAGAAAGTGGGCTACCTTGGTCAGCTGATCAACTATCACCCATATTGAATCGTGACCCCTATGCGATGGAGGTAATCCCGTGATGAAGTCCATGGAAATGCTCTCCCATTTCCACATAGGAACCTCAAATGGCTGTAGAAGTCTCGCCGGTCTCTGATGGTCCACCTTTACAACCTGATAAGTGGCACATTTCGAGACGAACTCGATAATATCCTTCTTCATCCCGCTCCACCAGCACTATCTTCACATATCCTAGTACATCTTATCTCCACTGAGATGTATCGCAAATTGAGTATCGTGCGACTCTGTCATCACCTTGTGTCGCAAGTCTTCTACCTAAGGAACAACCAACCTTTCATAGAAACGTAGACCCCCATCTGAACCCACGATATAAGACTCGACCCCCTCTGCCAGGAGCTGTACCATCTGACTCTGGCAGAACGGATCAGCTGCCTGAGCCTCTACTACTCTCGTAATAATCTGGGGCGTAACTGTCATCACAGACATGAACGATTGATCCACCCCATCCAGGTGTCCTAACTCCTTCCATTTTGCTTTCCACACCTCCCCTATCGGCCTACGGCTTAACGCATTTGCTACCACGTTAGCCTTCCCCAAGTGGTATTGGATATCAAAATGATAACCCTTTACAAACTCAAGCCACCGACGCTAACGCATATTCAGCTCTATTTGTGTGAAGAGGTACTGTAATGACTTATAATCTATGAACAAGCAAAATTTCTCCCTTACGACGTATTGTATCCAAATCCGAAGTGCAAACATGACCACTGCCAACTCCAAGTTATGGGTGGGGTAATTCCTTTCGTGAGGCTTAAGCTTATAGGAGGCATAAGCTATAGCCTGATTCTCCTGCTGAAGCACACCCCCATGTCCTAATAAGGAAGTATCAGTGTAGACTAGATACTCCACTCCCGGCATGGGCAATGCTAACATCGGTGCTGAGGTTAACTTATCTTTCAACTCATCAAAAGCCAACTGACAGGCGTCACTCTAAATAAACGACACCCCTTTGCGAGTAATGTGCGTCAACGGACCCGCTATCTTTGAAAACCCTCGAATTAACCTCATATAGTATCCAGCTAGGCCAAATAAACTGCATATCTCGATCGGTGTCATGGGATGTCCCCACTCCCTTACCGATGACACCTTCCCCAGATCCACGAATATCCCACTGTCAGCGAAGATAGGCCCCAAAAATTGGGCCTCATTCAACCAAAACCCATATTTCTCGTATTTTATGTACAACTCATGTTGGCACGGTGTCTATAAAACCTGCTTCAAGTGCTCGGCATGCTCCTCCTCGGTCTGTGAGTAAACTAGAATTTCATTTATGAAGAAGATGATGAACTAGTCGAGGAACACTCGGAACACTCTGTTCATCAAGTCCATAAACACGGCTGGGGCGTTGGTTAGTCCGAAAGGCATAACCCTGAACTCTTAGGAACCATATCTAGTTAGGAAGGCCATCTTCAACACATCCCTAATATGCAAATGATGGTATCCCGATCTCAAGTCAATCTTCGAGAAGAAGTTAGCTCCTCTCAACTAGTCCAATAAGCCATCAATTCGAGGCAATGTATATTTGTTCCGTGTCATGACTTTATTCAACTCTCAGTAATCGACACATAACCTTAATGATCCATCCCTCTTCTTAATGAATAGTACGGGAGCACCCCATGGCAAAGTACTCCTATGAATAAACCCCTTCCCCAATAACTGCTCAATCCGGTGACATAACTCCCCCATCTTTGCTAGAGCTATACGGTAAGGTGGGCGGGCTATCGGCCGAATGCCCAACGCTAAATCAATGACAAAGTCTATCTCTTTACTCGGTGGTAACCCCGAAATCTCCTAAAACACATTAGAAAACTCTCAAATAATAGGAATCGAGTCAAGTGGTACCACCACCTCCCTATAGGTCTCTTCCTTTATATAGTATAAATGTGTGGACGATCCTCCCTCAGAGCGAGGCATCGCCACTATAAAAATCTCCTGACTGATTATGGCAAAAACTATACTCCTACTAAAATAATCAATCATGACCCTATACCTGATAAGCCAATCCATACCTATAATCGCGTCATACTCGAACATATCCAATACGAGCATGTCAGCGGGTAAGATAAACCTCCCAATCTCTATACCCACTCCCCGACAAATAAAAGAATTCACGAAACCTCTACTTAATGATGAATCCACATAAGTAACTGTACTCTCTGATGTATCAAATAATCTCGTAGTACGTGCAAACCCCGTGGCAGTAAAATAGTGCATGTCCCCTGTGTCAAATAAAATGCGCCCCAAAGTCCCCTGGATAGAAAACATACCCTAAATCGTAGGTGGGTTCGCAGGACTGTGGCCTGGTGAAGATTATAGACTCGTCCGTACTGAAGCATCCCCTGCTGAACTGAGATGGCTAGAATTGGTGACAATACTGGCATCTGTGGGGGTGCTGGGAGAGATGCGGGAAATAATGGTCTCTGGGCTCCTGACGAGCACCCTACTGCTGCTGCTGTTGGACTCTACCCTTATATGGCAGTCCTAATGCTTGTGGACAGTGTTTCCACAAGTGCAACATCTCCATGGGAAAGGTCCTCCCCTATGTGCCAGCTGTCCCAGGCCCTGATGGCCGTTACCACCCCTCCCTTAATTATGCTAGCCCTACTGAACCTGCTACTGGCACTGATGGTTGTGCTGACCCTATTGGCCATGTCTAAAGCCTCCCTGCACATGTCTAAAACCTCCTCACCTTAACCTCTTAGGATCCCAATATTGGGAACCTTGATCACTATGTCTATGCTGACCCTGAACTATATGTGCCCCACTGGCACCATTTCTTCTTGTCATGCCCTGCTAGCTGGACTCTCCTACTCACTTTACCTCTGTCAGATGAAAATGATTGTCCCGACAGTGAAGTAGTGTTGCATTAACCACATCTGAATAGGTGTCCAGAGAGAGATTGCCTAACAAATGCTGGAGGATCTTCCATATCAACACATCCATAAAATGATGAATCTTTTTCTCCTCAGTCGGGATCTCATCCAGTACAATGTTTAGAAGGTTGATCAACTCTACCTCATATTTCACCATGGTCTTTCCCTCCTGCTTCAAGTTCACCAACTTCTGTCTCATCTCTATCTGGACGGCCGAGGGAAAATATTTATGGTCGAACCGCACCCAAAAGTCTCGAATTGTGAATGTGTTTCTTTGCTCAGTGGTGGTAATAGACTCCCACCACTGCAGTGCTGCTCCCACTAACTTGAACGTGGCCAGTAATTGACTCTGCATCTCCGTGCACTCATGCGTCCTCAAATGCCACTACATTTCCTTCTTCCATTGTCTCGCTACCACCACATCCGAGCTCCCTATAAACTTTGGAGCATGCACCTTCTAGAAGGAATCCCTAACGCGTTTCTAAGCAGACGAGAAGGTATGGGCCTGAACTGGGGCCACTACCAGTGTGTGAGGTGTTGCCTGCTGCATTACTTCCAATGTCGCATTTACCGCCTGAGCTACAATGGCGACAACTTAAGTGGAATTCCTCATACCCTGAGCTGATGCACGCTGAGGCTCGGGCTGAACATCCGTATGAACTCTCTGTGCACGTCGAGGAGTCATCTGAAAGGAGAGAAAAGTTTCATAAGTCTACAGTTATTATCTCAAAGTAGCTGAAGAATGAAAAATTCATAAAGAGTACAACAATACTAAAATATAGGGCTCTGTATCAAAGGACGCTATGCGAAAACATAATAAGTTATACAAATCCTAAGGACACTAGAACCTGATGCTCTGATAGCACCTGTGACACCTCGCCTAATTAAATACCGGGTGATCAGTCCTTTATAAAATTAAATTAGAATATCGGGTTGGTTCAGATTATGCATCACTGTCGAAAAATTTATTATTAAAGCTAACCACCTAATATTTAAAAAAGGTTGATGTCAAAATTTTCTTATTAAGAGTAATTGCCATAAAAGGGAAATAATTAAACATCACCATTTAACTCAAATGCATAAGGAAAGAACTAACTGAAATAATATGAAGAACTGGAGTAAACACATCTAGTTAAAATCCCATACAATAATCCAAGCCATGAAATAAAAGTCTACTATCAGAATAAAACATCTAAATCACTGAATGTAAAATAGGAAGGGACGACATGTCCAATAGAAGTAAATAATTGATAGATAAAGAAGGACAGACTATGAAGCATCTACTAGCAATGTCATGTAGCTTCCAAAGTATCCACAACTCGGCAACTGCATGGAATTTCCTAAGCTTGGTGTCCCTGTGGCTAAGCACCTAAAATAAAGTCACAAGAAAGAAATTTGCAAAGAAAATGGGTCAGAGCCCGAGTAGAATAGTTTAAATATATCAAATGCTTAAATTGGTAAATTAGAACAAATATTATTCATTTTAACTTATCGTACTCACTTGAGATGCTCACCTCACATCTAATATGCATACCTAGCGAACCTAACTACCCATACTAGTTACGATACTCTGCCTGACTATACGTAGTATATCCACTATGCCAGATAAAATATCTAAATAACCCAAAGACAATATATTTATATTATTTAGGAACAGGTTTAAAGATGCTTTAACTCATTCTCATAACATTCTTAATTCGCAAATGGTGACCCAATAAGTATATAATTCAATAAAGTGGCCAAACTGAAACACATAATAGGAAATCAGTATACATATATAAAATCTCACTATCTATACATATAAATATATACCAATACTGCACCCATGGTTAAGAAACCCCTGGTGCTAGGCATACTTGGCTATCTAGTCCCATTGCAATGTTCACGCATGAAGGACAATAGGTTCAATCTCTCAGGAACTAATAAAACACATACACATATTGGAGGCGAACATAGTTCTAAGCCGATGGGATACACACATACCTACGTACCCATACGACCCTCATCACTATCGTTCTCACAGATAGCCCGTACCTAGGTTCCATGCTCTAGTGGTAGGACTCAAAATCCCCCTAAGGCACACAAGAAATGATCGTCCGCAACGCGCTAACCTCTATTCGATAGCCAGTAGCTAGGTATGTTATACACATAATATTCCAACTAATAACTGTGCACACAACTTATATAACTTAATAGTTGTTCACGTAACCCAATTCCCATAGTACATTGGTAATATTAACATTTCTACTCTCACCGATTATTTATTCGTATATTACCTCTCTTATGCCTACCTTCCTTCCTAGGTTTTATAACCTTTCTATATTCTGAGAACAATCACATTCCCAACTAAATACTAACTCAGAATTTACATTGCATGATGCTCACATAGGTTATTACTCTTACTAGGATAAACCTAAGAGGATTTTCAACTCGACCGGTGCAATTCTGAAATCTTGTTAGAAGTCAAGGGAATCTAATTCGAACGAGGTCGTTGGTTCGAATGAAATCCATCAATTCATTATAAGGGTCATTGGAATTCTCGCTATAAGTCTCATTCAAAAGAGGTCGTTCGAACGACCTGGGCAGACTTCGAACGAGAAATCCGAACATACCCAGTTTTTCCCCAAATTCTATTTTTCCAACTTTTAATCTTTAATATCAATCGAAAACTCAAACCAACTCTAATTCAATCTTCTTAAACTATTCCTAATCACAATAGGGACTTACTAACACAAATTAGAGTACAAATCCTTATCTGTATTCAAAGGAAATCCAACAATTTCTTCAATCTCTAAAAATTCTCATATAATGAACCCAATAAATTTCTATTTTTCCAAGCCTTTAATTTATTTCGTTTTTAGAACATAAACCTTCAGATTTAACAATCTACAAAAGCTAAATTCCTCTACATGCATACCCATCTCCAATTTTTAAAATTTCTTTTTACGATTAACCTAAACAAACACAAATTCCATTGTGAATTGTTTATATCATCAAATAGATTTTAACAAGAACAATATATGCTGAACAGATAGCAATATAAACACTTGCCTTAGGATGGATTTTTGATTCCCTGATTGAATTTGGTATGTGGTTGATCCTCTCTTAGCGATCTACACTTTGGTGTAACTATTTGTGAGAGATCTTCAACTTTTGGCTTTGTTCTCCAATGGGTCTCCTTCCTCCTTGGCTCTCCCTCTATTTCTCTCTCTTTCTCACTAGGTTGCAACTGACAAACCACTAACCCTCGATGTTCCTATTTTAATCACATTCTCATCCATTTAATTAACAAAATATCCCAAGAGACCAAAATGCCCCTCCGGAGTGTCATTTTGGGCTAAAATGCCCTGGACTCCAAATATAAAAGTCGAGTAGTGTTTTCTGACTATTTAGACCCTTCCGGACACACCGACACACTCAAACTAGTGGTTCGAGTTATATAACATAATTTACCTTTTCATCCCCTAAGACACAAAATTTATGCGACTCATACGTGTAAAACCCCGTGTAATTAAATACCAGGTGATCAGTCCTAGACCGAATTAAATTATAATATAAAGGTGCTTCATTCTTAGCATCACTGACGAAAATATTTTCCTATCACCTAATACTCAATTAAGCTGGTGTTAAAAACTTTCCAATAAAAATTTCATTTTACCATTTCAAAAAATTCTACACATTCCATTCCACAACAACAATAAACTGAATAGATATCACAATAAAATTTAAATTCAATTGCAATAAACTTTCCAGAAAATATGTCAATACATAGATCCCAACAATAGTAAATGTAACACATTGACACGAGTATAAAATCATGACTTAAATAGAAAAGAAATAGATGAAATTCTCTGGGGCGATATGCCCTAAATGAAATATCACTACAGAGTATGAATCAATTAAATGAAGGTGTCTAAATAATACTCCATAGCTCCATAGATCATCAACCATCATAATCCTCTATGGCTAGTGTCCCTGTGACTGGACACCTGATATAGAATATACAAGAGAGAAAAGAGAATATGCAAGGAAATGGATCAGAGCCTGATGGTAGAAATAGTTTTGAAAATAGAAAATGAATAATTGCAATATTTATCACTTATAATATACATGTTAGATTATCGGACTATCTCTTGAGATTCTCACCTCTCATCTAGAGTGCACACCTAGCGTACCTCTAAATAATACTAGTTACTACTCTCCATTCTAACTAGTTCATAACTGTATCAACTAATCATAACCCATATCTATCCCGCATAATTTACATATATCTAATACGATTGAACATGGAGAATCCTTTTCATTTATTCAACATAATTAAGCATTATCATACTTAATTAATTACATACTATTATCTTTCAATTCTAGTTAATTCACACAATACATAGATCTAACCAGTATATACATATTCATTCAATTAACTACACACATACCTACACACCCAAATGACCGTTCTATACCATTATTCTCACTAATGGTAATCGACCTAAGTCCTATGTTTTTGAGAGGCAAGTCGTAGGTCCGATATATTCATCAGAATAAGACTGCCCTCACGTGTATACCTCCTGTCGATAGCAAGTAATCTAGGTATGTCATACACACAAATTATCAAACAATAGGCATTATCATCTACCTATATAAAATTAGGTACTTATTCGACCTATGTACAATTTTAGGAATATATTATATCCCCAAGTACCCATCGTATTTCTTGAATACTGCCCGTACTTGTAATCACGATTATCATCATACAATTATTATGTAGTTATTACTCAAATGATCTTTTATCAAACCTAAGTACTCGTATACATCCTCAATATTACCCGTACTGGCTATAATGATTATTTTCCTCTAAATCGTATAATAACTATTTAGATATATCTCACAAAATCTAATCCTCAAATCCAAATAATTTTCCAACATTAACCTAAGTCCCTCGTCCCTTGTTAATGTACAAAAATTAATAAAATCTCACCATGGGACAAATTACCATTTTCCATTTTTTTTTCTTTTTTCGATAATGGTACATTCTGCCAGAAATATAAAATTATAATTTTAAGGTTTTCTGCTCCGATTTTGAAAAAACAAAAAGCGACAAAGTTGTGCAGAACGTGATTTTATACAAAAACTTACAAGCACACTCCCAATTTCCTCTTAAAACAGTCCTAAAACTATCATACAATGTTCGTCATTTTTCAATAATTTTTTTCATGCGTTGTATCCATCTTCTTTTTCATCAAAACCAACACAAATCAATCCAAAACTTCTCTTAATTAATCTCAATTGATATAGAAAGGTATATGATCAGTTCCTAATAATAAAAAAAACCTAAAATCATCAAATAGTTTGGATTAAATCCTATTATTCCCTTAATTCTCGTAGGTTCTTATTTCTTCAAAAATTATAATAACTCAGACTTCTTCTATCATTTGAAACCCAAAATTCGTGGATTAAGTCATTTAAACAGAAAAAGATTTATTCCATCTAATTTCCATATCAAGAACAAATTCCAAAAACTCTATAGTTCATCCTTAAATCATGTAAGTTCGTACTTCTTACTTAACCTATCTAGCATAAAATATTGTAAGCAATAAAATAAAGCAAGAATTACACTTGCCTTAATTATGTAGGTCTGAACCTTTGGTGATGATTGTGTAGAATCCTTTCCTTATTTTATAGTGACTTTACGGTGGTGGTGCTAGTGGCAGAAGGTAGTTAATTCCCTTTGGCTTGCCCCAAAAGTCTCTCCTCTTTCTTAAGCAACCTCTTCTCCTCCCAAGAAACTCTCCAATTTCTCTCACACTAATACCTCTCAAATGTTTTGTTATAAAATGAAATGAACCTATGTTCCTCTAATCCATCACCTTTATAATAAGACAAATCCCGAAATTACTTTTCACCTTCCAAATAAAATGACTAAAATGCCCATTCGGGGTGTCCTTTCATCTCTAAAGTGACTCGAGACCCAAATTCAACACCCGAATAGACTTTTCTGACTATTCCGACCCTCCCAGATGCAACGGCGCACTCGAAACGACGTAAGGTTGATATAAAATAATATTTCCTTTTTATTCATTTGAATTAGTCCCGACATGTCCCGTACTGTGTTCCGACTAAAGTTTCATTATTACCGTATAAGTAACTCAGGGCAATATAAATGACATCATATTCATATATTACTTAAATATCACTAAGTACTATTCAGAATCATATATTTCATTATCCAAAAGTAATATAAATTCTGAATTAATCCCAATTAATTAATTTATAATGAATTCCAATTAATCCCATTAAATTTTAATTTAACTCACTTTAAAAGTCATTAAAATTACGGCGTATTACATACTTCCCCCCTAATAATAGAATTTTGTCCCAAATTTTGGAAAATAAAGCATAACTCGTAAGGATAACTCCGGGTATTAATCTCACATCTCATGTAATATCCGTCGTACTGCCCATACAGTACATTACCGAATACCCTCACTAATGTTATGCTCCAAGCCTTACCATTTAGGTTCAACTGTCTTGCGTTAAAATTTACCCAATCCTTCCTATACCATACTCTTGGCAAAATTTTGGGAGTAGTGTTCCTAATTCAACAAACGAGTAAATTTTGGAGTCATAACCTCTACTTTCATTAACCTCAAGAATACTTACTATGTCACAATTATGGAAATTACTAAAATCCAACCATCTAGGGCACCGATACACCCTATGTGTGTACATTACACCACAAGATCTAAATTAATGACATTACTTTATAAGGTTACCCTTAATTAACTGACTACCTAGTTTATAATTCGTATTTCTATGATTTTCACATTCCCATTTGGCGATTCCATTAGCCTCAAATCATGCTACAACTCATAACTATCTGATTAATATATATACACATAATGGCAAAGATTATAAACTCATATTATAAAGACCCAAATTACTTCGACTCCCAACATTCGTTAGTTTCATTAGTGGGGTGTCTCGTAGAGTGAAATCCAAATAAGGAACCGCCCGATACACTACTGCCTAAAATAATCGGTCATCAAAAATCCTCAGGTCCTTAGTCTATAGTATATAACTTCCCAACATGTTTAGTCTATTTATATATAAGTCTACTTATTCAATATACTGACTATACCATCAAACTTGGCCTCATATACAACAAGTCAATCCATATCGATAATCACCTTATACTAGGACATGTCTAAAATAAATAAATCCTCAAAACCTATTTGTCTATAGTCTCATAGAAATGCTACAATCCTAATGATAGTGCTATACATCAAAGAAATCTAAGAAGAAAGCATAGTAAGTCGTACAGATCCTAAAGGACACTAGAACCTGATGCTCTAATACCACTTGTAACACCCTAATAATTAAATACCGGGTGATCAGTCCCATACCCAATTAAATCAGAATATATAGTTGGTTAATTCTTAGCATCACTGACGAAAATATTTTCCTATCACCTAATACTCAATTAAGTGAGTGTTAAAAACTTTCCAATAAAAATTTCATTTTACCATTTTGAAAAATTTTACACATTCCATTCCACAACAACAATAAACTGAATATACATCACAATAGAAGTTAAATGCAACTTGAATAAACTTTCAAGAAAATATCTCAATACATAAATCCCAATAATAGTAAATGTAACACAATGACACGAGTATAAAATCTTGACTCAAATAGAAAAGAAACAACTAAAATCCTCTGGGGCGACATATCCTAAATGAAAGATCACTACAGAGTATGAATCAAATAAATGAAGGCGTCTAAACAATAATCAATAGCTCCATAGCTCGTCAACCATCATAATCCTCTATGGTTGGTGTCCCTGCGGATGGACACCTGATATAGAAGATACAAGAGAGAAAAGAGAATATGCAAGGAAACGGGTCAGAGCCCGATGGTAAAAATAGTTTTGAAAACAGCAAGTGAATAATTGAAATATTTATCACTTATAATATCCATGTTAGATTATCGGACTCTCTCTTGAGATTCTCACCTCTCATCTAGAGTGCACACCTAACGTACCTCTAAATTAAACTAGTTACTATTCTCAATTCTAACTAATTTATAACTGTATCAACTAATCATAACCCATATATATCCGGCATAATTTACATATATCCAATAAGATTCAACATGGATAAGACTTTTTATTTATTCAACATAATTAAGCATTATCATACTTAATTAATTACATAGTATTATCTTTCAATTCTACTTCATTCAAATAGTAGATAGATCAAACTAGTATATACATATTCATTCAATTCATTATATATATACATATATATAATACAATTCGGCATCCCGAGACAAAGCTGCGGTGCATGCATTACTCTGCTGTCATGTCCTAGTATAGCTTGTTAATGTATAGGGGACTATAGGTTCAGTACAGATTTCGCAAACCACATATATCAAATCACAAATAATGGAGGCGAACATAGTCCTAAGCCTTTGGGCTACGCACATACCTGCGCACCCAAATGACCGTTCTATACCATTGTTCTCACTAATGGTAATCGACATAAGTCCTATGTTCTCGAGCGACTAGTCGATGGTCCCATATATTCATCAGGATAAGACTGCCCTCACATGTATACCTCCCATCGATATCAAGTAAGCTAGGTATGTCATACACACAAATTATCAAACAATAGGCATTATCATCTACCTATATAAAATTAGGTACTTATTCGACCTATGTACAATTTTAGGAATTTATTCTATCCCCAAGAACCCTTCGTATTTCTTGAATACTACCCGTACTTGTAATTACGATTATCATCATACATTTATTATGTAGTTATTACTCACATGATCTTTTATCCAACCCAAGTACTCGTATATATCCTCAATATTACCCATACTTGCTATAACGATTGTTGTCCTCTAAATCGTATAATAATTATGTAGATATCTCTCACAAAATTTAGTCCTCAAATCCAAATAATTTTCCAACATTCACCCAAGTCCATCGCTCTTTGTTAATGTACCAAAATTTAATAAAATCTCACCGTGGGGCAAATTACCATTTTCCAAACCTTTTTTTTTCCGATAAAGGTACATTCTGCCACAAATAAAAAATTACAATTTTGAGGCTTTTCTGGTCCGATTTTGAAAAAACATAAAACTGCAAAGTTGTGGAGAACTTGATTTTCTACAAAATATCAAGAGAACACAACCAATTTCCTCTTGAAACAGTCCTAAAATTATCATACAATGTTCGTCATTTTGTAATATTTTTTCTCATGCGTTGTATCCATTTTCTTTTTCATTAAAATCAACACAAATCAATCCAAAACTTCTCCTAATTAATCTCAATATATATAGCAAGTTATATGATCAGTTTCTAATAATCAAACAACCTAAAATCATCAAATAGTTTGGTTTAAATCCTATTGTTCCCTTAATTCTCACAGATTCTTATTTGTCCAAAAATCATAATAACTCATACTTCTTCTATCATTTCATTTGAAACCCAAAATTCGTGGATCAAATCATTTAAACGGAAAGAGATTTATTCTATCTAATTTCCACATCAAGAAAAAATTCCAAAAACTCTATAGTTCATCCTTAAATCATGTAAGTTCATACTTCTTACTTAACCTATCGAGCATGGATATTGTAAGCAATAAAATAAAGCAAGAATTACACTTGCCTTAATTATGTAGGTCTGAACATTTGGTGATGATGGTGTAGAATCCTTTCCTTATTTTTCGGTGGTGGTGCTGGTGCTGGTGGTAGAAGGTGGTTAATCCCCTTTGGCTTGCCCCAAAAGTCTCTCCTCCTTCCTAAGCAACCTCTTCTCCTCGCAAGAAACTTTTCACTTTCTTTCACACTAATACCTCTCAAATATTTTGTGATGAAATGAAATGAACCTATGTTCCTCTAATCCATCACCTTTATAATGAGAAAAAATATCAAAATTACTATTCATCTTCCAAATAAAATGACTAAAATGGTCCTTCGGGGTGTCCTTTCATCTCTAAAGTGACTCGAGACCCAAATTCAACACCCAAATAGACTTTTATGACTATTTTGACCCTTCCAAATGCAACGGCGCACTCGAAACGACCATAAGGTTGATATAAAATAATATTTGCTTTTTATTCATTTAAATTAGTCCCGACATGTCCCATACCGTGTTCCGACTAAAGTTTCATTATTACTATATAAGTAACTCACGAAAATACAAATAACATCATATTCATATGCTACTTAAATATCACTAATTACTATTTAGCATGATATATTTCATTATCCAAAAGTAATATAAACTCCGGATTATTTCCAATTAAGTAATTTGTAATTAATTCCAATTAATCCCATTAACTTTTAATTTAACTCATTTTAAAAGTCATTAAAATTACGGGGTATTACAATACGCGCGTCCCAAATAATTATATTTTAACTGTCGTGTATCTCGTCCCCGACCATAATATTGTTTCCGAAATCATCTATTACGTTACTCACTACGTAACGTCCAACATAATTAT
The DNA here is from genome assembly GCA_949130495.1 of Sambucus nigra. NCBI lineage: Eukaryota > Viridiplantae > Streptophyta > Magnoliopsida > Dipsacales > Adoxaceae > Sambucus > Sambucus nigra. The sequence continues at coordinate 472,976,405 of OX422208.1, read as the reverse complement.
AAATTGACATAATTATATTCGATAACTACCAACTCTCGTCACGCTAGTAATTATTACCCTTAAAATCGGATTAATTATAAATTAAGTTTTCTCCCTTTAAATTGAATAAATCCCAATTTTAATAATTTCATCATAAAATAAATATGCGTAAAAATACGGGGTATTACAGGTTTTTGTTTTAGTTCCCCCCAAAACAACTTTCCATACTCTACATCATCAAGGCATTTTCTTTCGGCATAATGGAAACCATGGATTATCGGTGACTAGAAAAACAAAGGATTATATAAGAAATCACAATTAAGATATAAAGTACAAGTAAATACCAATTGTTACCTACATGACATTGGGAATGGAACCAAGAGGTTTTGGTATATAAGAATGTCAAATGCCTATTTTCGAGGCCATACCTCGCATACCCTATATGATTAGTGGAATTGTTGGCATTGGCCCACACTAACTTCTTGTCCATCCGCAATATGTCACAAGAGATGGTTATCGAGGATTCCCTTACATAATCATGCTTAACTTCAATATCGACCTCCACTGGGACCTCAGTAACGAAATTCTTCCCACGCCATTTGAATGACCTCCCTCTATTATAAGAGGCCCTGGGCAGTCTTGGACTTCTCCATCTCAGCAAAAATAGTTTTATTAGAGAGAACTTTTTATCCTCTGTGTAGTTTTTCTTTAGGGTATCTATAGATTCACAATATACTTCCTTGGGTGGCATGTACCAAGTAGATTGAATGTAGATTAAGGAATCATATGAGTGGAAACTAACATAAAAAATTAAACTATCAGTAAGAGACAAATAGTAATCAAATGAACAAACACTTGGGAAATCACAATACTTACTCTCTTTTGCTTCAATCTCTGCCTCGGCTTAGTTTGTCATCGATAGATAGCCAAACCTCGTGAGCTTGTTAAAAAAAATATCGTTAAAGATAAGAGGGTTGAGTAGAGAATAATTCTCAAATAATCTCTTCATGGTGGGAGAAAAACTGATGATTTTATTTCTCTATCAATAAACAAAGGGGAATGATGCCCAAAATAAAAATTGTAAGACACAAATATTTTCATAAAAAGATAAAAGTTGACATAATACCACTAGAAGAAGTATTGACCAACTCCCAAAGAAATTTTATAGTTTTATCAACTTCACTGGAGTTAAAGACGCACTGACCTCTTATGAAGAAGAACTTGTGCTTCTAGAAGTTATTGCTGGACTGGGTAACCGTAAAAAAAATTTGTTGAGGCTTTCAAGGGGCAAGCTAATAGAAGCAAGTGTCCTTGGAATTTTTCTTCAACCATGAATGAACCTAAAACTCCTCTCTGTAATATCTTAACTAGACACATCTCTTCAGTATACTAAAGCCCTCAAGATCATATGGTAGGCATTAGGACCGAGCTAAGTGAGGAAAATCCCATAACCCCTCAAGATTCCTCTGATGATGGTATAGATGAAGACCTAATGCTAGGGTTAACTGGGAAATGGAAAGCTATCCTTTATATATTAGTTTGTATGCCCATTAATATGGATTCGACAGCTTATAAGAAATTCTAAGATTAATGTTGTAGAGGTCGGTATATTTAAGAAGATCGGACAATGTGATATCATAAGGATAATTGGTTGTGTTTATTCTAGCGATTTTACAGAAACTCATGGATGAGGACGAGATTCCCTCATTTGATTCTATTGGAACCATAATAGGAGAAATAATTGAAGAAAAAGGAGGGCTAGAGTATGGGCTTTTGGGTCAACTCACCAAGGGTGGGGGATGCAAACTCAATAGAAGTCTTATCTACCCAATTTATTCTCTCGCAATCACTCTTGGCACTATAATCCAAGATAATAAAATCCATGAAGTTTGGTCTACTATATTGAATGTCACGAGTAGAAGGAGGGTAAAAGTCAATTGAATCGGAAGGGTTAGACTCATTAACCTTGGGGTTATTTCTGGATGGACTTTCTTTGAAAGGTGGTTGAACTATAACTAAGGGGACTGTTCTAAGAGAAATTGAGGAATTAATACTCATATTAACATCACTAAGCCTTCTCAACACTCATTTTTCACCTATCCCTTATAGGGTTTGGGGTGTCATAGAGAAGATAGATAACCCAAAGTGTCTCTTATCGTGATCAAAAGAAAATGAAGAAGTATAACCCCAAATTATATGCCAAACAACTCAATGCCTATATGAACCCTAACCAACCATCTATCAATAGCAACACAACACAAGACAAAAATTTAATTTACCAAAATTCTAAGACATAACTTTGCGACCATTCATCAATAAACTAGAGAAATAAGCCCTAGGAGCTTGTAAATAGAAATAAGAAGAAATATTGGATATAAGGGTAGATAAAGATCAAAAGAATAGAGACAAAGATGGATAACGATCACTAGATTGGACAAAGTTAGAAACTTCTCTACTGAAAATAGGGGGCTAATGAGTAAATATAGTTCTCATAACTTTTCTGTCTCTACAGTAATGGAAAAAAGAAAGTGATGAAGGGTATATTAAAGAAGAGGGCGATTTAAATAAAAGTAAAGTTTTAATAATGGAAGTGACACCTCAATAACATAAGTGGCCTTAAAAAATGAATAAGTAGTTCAAAATTGCATGTACTTTGAACGAGGGTCACTCGCTAGGATTACGGATTGACCTTCCAGCTATTGTTGGACACATGGAAGAACTGAGGTCACATAATTTAATTGATATGGAATTTAGCTCAGCTCGACTCAGAGAAAGTAGGTTGATCCAATGAGAGACTATACAGAAAACTTCACCCACGACATCCATATTGCAACTTCCTAGAAGAAACAACCCTTCAAAAAGACTGGCACCACAACCCACTTTGTGGGCAAACTCTTAGGGGAGATTTTTGCACATTAAATATAGCGTGGCCTATAGAGTAATCAGGGAGTGACATCTATCATACAAATTACTCAGGTCAAATACCCTTAAACTATACAATTTCAAAAGGATCCTAGGATCGACCTCAAATGAGTCGACCTTGGCCTAGCTTAAGAAGATAATGGAAAAAGAGGAAAAGCTCCACTAAATAGGATCATTGTTATGTAAAGTTTGGAACACATGACTGGATGATGACAGTGTGAGGAGAATGTGCAGAGGAGAAAGATATGAATGTAACACCATGTAATTTTTAATGATTTTAATATGAGGATTAATTAAATTAACAAGGGGATTTAATTAAGATTAAAATATATTAATTATCTTGGTAACGATTGATATTTATTTTTATGCACTATATTGAGTATTACTTAGTGAACTAGTAATAAATTGATGAGAAAGTGTTATGATTGTCGTGAGTGAGAAATACGACAGTTGTGGTAATTTAGTCGGAACACGCGTGTGAGTCATGTCGAGACTTAAAACGTATGAAATAAAATATGAATTATTTATGGGTAATCCAAATAGTCATTTTGAGTGCACCAGTGTGTTCGGAAGGGTCGAAATAATAAAAAAAGTGTACTTGGGGGCTTGGATTGGGTTTTCGAACATTTTTAGGCCAAACCGGCGCCTCGAAGGGGTATTTTGGTCTTTTAAATTTTTAAAGAAAAGGGACTATTGATAAAAAAAATTATCCACCCATGTGGATCAATCAGAAGTGAACATTTGTCTTCTTACGTGACCGAAATCGTAGTCAGTAGATAGTAACTCGACAAGTATGCCGACCAACATAAAGAATTCAGACCATTAATACCAAGGAAGCGTCATCATACAAAGGGTCTTGCCATATGTGTATCACACAACCAACCATAATTTTCATTATGTACGGGTGTAAACGCTTAAATTTATAAAAGCATTCCGATAAACATTCCAATCCTTGATCTTCGGGTCACTATAAATACATTGTATTCCTTTCATCGAGTGAAAGATAAAACGGATTCTAGGTTATTCTTATTTACAAGAGTACCTAGCTTTTTGTAATCGTTAAAATCAATACCATAACTGTGGATGTAGTCTTTCTTACACATCCGAACCACTATAAATCCTTAGGTCACTCCTTTAAATATCTCACTATAATTCTATATTTTATTTGTGATTCTAAAATTGGATCAAGTCCAGCTTTTACATCAACAGGTTGGCGTCGTTTGTGGGAACGTGTTGTGACAACCGGACTAATTAAATATTGGGTAACTACTCCTTTATCTCATTAATACATAACATCAAGTTGGTTCATATCTAGCATCACTGTCGAAAATATTTTAAACAATTACTAGCCACCTAATATTTAAAAAGTGAGTTGCCAAATTTTATTTTATTAAATTAACATGCAACTAGTTAAATTAAGCTAACCATACAACATCCACAATATAACTACAACAGAATAATAATGGAATAAATAAAATGAGTCTAGAGTAACACTCCCCTGAATAAACCAAATACGAAATAAATCCCAATACAAAAGTCTGAATGAATAGATAAATCCAAAACTGAAATAAAACTGAAGGTCTAAGAATGTTATCTCCAAATAGAAATGGGAATCATACCCTAATGGATGAATAAACCTGAATAAAATCAAGTGCAGAATGTGGAGGCATCTAATACAGAGATCCTGTAACTTCCACAACAGCTACATCACGTCAATGTAATGGAATTCCCAAGCTTGACGTCCCTATGGCTGGGCACCTAAAAATGTTTTACCCGAAAATAGATTTGGAAGCAAATGGGTTAGAGCCCGAGGTGAAAACAGTTTAAAAATATAGCAAGTGTTTAATTGCTTTAAATAGTAAATATTATATACATGTTAGTTAAGTGCTCTCAAATGAGTTCCTCACCCCTCAACTAATGTGCACGCCTAACGTATATCCTTAACCCAACCTAGTTATGCCGCTTACTAACTAATCTGTACCACTACCTGTCTTCACATTTTAATATAGGGGTCTATTCATAGCATTCTAATATATTCTGTAGGTAACCCTCCTTTACATTAAAACATAATTATTACATCAATTGCAATATGAATGCTCACATTTTTAATCCCATTCAAATATCTCAATTATTCGTACGCACAATTTAACAATGATCCAGTTATAAGTACAAGTATATCATTCTCGGCATAAATAGACGAATATGGCACTCCTAGGCTAAGTTGTGGTGCACTCATGCTCTGATATCGAATCCCGGTACATCACGTAGATAAGGACTACGCATTTCGAATCGCTCAGGAACCGTTTTAATAAACAAAATCACACATATTGGAGGCGAACATAGTTCACATTCCCATGGGTCACGCAAATACCTACGGTCCAGTGGTCAGCTGACTTATTAACTCACAAATAATTCATTCACTGTCCTATGTCCTTAAGGTACCAATCTGAATCCCCTCCAAGGCACACAAAGATCAGATGGTACTTTTTCGAAATCTAACCTCCCCTAATAGCAAGTATGGCTGGTATATCATTCACATAATAGTCCATAAACTAAGCATTCACACAGCTTAGGTAATTGTTACATTATTAAAGGTATATTTTCAGCCTTATACCATCAGTCTTATTCATATGCTATTATCATCCTAACTTATGTATAATATGTTTTCCCGATAAATCTCACGTCGTATAGTTTTGAGTACTTAAACCTATCCCGAAAAGGATTACTAAGTCTCCTACGTATCCCAAATGTCAATTCAGTACTTCGTGGTCCATATTTCTATTTGTAATCCTAACTTATCACTCACACGAATTTAAGTCATGCTCTCGCATCATATAACGATAAATTACTCGTCGGACACTCGTAAGTTCAACACTACGTTCCAAACTAATCACAATATGTTTTAGGCTTCAATTTCATCCCTACTGGTCCCACTAAAGTCCTAATGTATTTACATAGTCCCCACCTCCAACTTTCAATGGCCGGAATCGCTTAAATTTAAAGAGGGGAAAATATCACAGTTTCTGGGGAGGTCGATCGATCGACCTATGAATGTCGATCGATTGATCAATCAGGTGCAAGTCTCGAATTTTTGCGTTTTTAGTCCAAGTTTTGTCCTAAAGCTTCATTACAAGTTGTTAAATTCTAAAGTAAACATCTTGGGTAATAATACAACCTAAATACATGATTCTTAACGTTCCAGAATTCTTAAATCATCATCATTTTATGTTTCTTGGATCAAATCATCCTATTATCATGAAAAACCCTATTTTTCTATTTTCTTTAAGAATCATCATACATCTTCTCATCAATTCGTATTTAACTATGCATGGGTTCTGATTTCGTTAGTGAGATACTTCCACAATCAAAACTACATATAAATCCGACCCATAATTAAGGTTTCATCTCCAAATTTCATGTGTTTCAATATCTACACAAATTCTCCAATAATAATTATCCTGGACAGATTATTTGCTAAAACTTAATGATTTAAATCACTTGCCTATAAATTCGATGTTTTGATCTTTTGTTGACGATAAAGTTTGGTTCTCTCTCTTTCAGAGCACAAATACGGCGATAGTTGTGGTGTGTGGTGGTTATGGCCTTACAAAACCACTTGGAACTTCTCATATCTTCTCACGTTGTCCACTACTTGGTTTTGATAGATAATGGCCCTAAGGTTGGCTGATAAATAAAGCCTAAATTTCGTGGGTTAATATTCCCTAAAAATCAAAATGACTAAAATACCCTCCCGGGTTGTCGGTTTGGCCTAAAAATGCCTCGGGACCCCCCGACTAGTGTTTTCTGATTATCTTAGCCTTTCTGGACACGTTGGCGCACTCAAAATGACCATACGGCTGATACAATTATAATTTACTTTTAAATTCATATAAAATAATTCCTGACGCGACTCACATGCACGTCCCAACTTAATTTTCGAATTATCGCATTTATAACTCGCGACAATATTAATAAATTCAATAATCATATATTATTATATGCACTCAGTAATATTCAACATTATTATCATAATCAAATACCAATTCTCATCTCGCTAGTATTTTAATCCGGATTAAATTCCAAATAATGATTCCACTTAATTTAATTAATCCCATTTAATTCAGTAATCATATATTACCATATGCACTCAGTAATATTTAACATTACTATCATAATCAAATACCAACTCTTGTCACGCTAGTATTTAAATCTGGATTAAATTCTAAATAATTATCCCACTTAATTTTATTAATTGCATTTAATAAAATTAATAAAATTACGGGGTATTACATACTTCCCCCCTATAACAGAATTTCATCCCGAAATTCAAAAATAAAATATTCCTGGCAAAAATAACTCTGGATGACGCTCGCGCATCTCATCCTCGCACTCCCAGGTAGACTCCTTGGCATTATGATGTCGTCACTAAACACACACTAACGGTACTATCTTCGACCTCAATTTCCTTTCGATATAGTCTGGGATAGCAACTGGGCCCTCCTTGTAGTAAAGTATGGGCCAATTCATCTCCAAGAAATTTCCTCAGTGAGGAAATGTGGAACATGTCATGGATCTTATGTAAGTGTTCCGGTAACCCAAGCTTATACGCAACTGGACCAATCCGCTCGATGATAGGGAATTTTCCCACATATCTAGGCGCCACTTCCCCTTCTTCCTGAAGCGCATAATCTCATTCATAGGAGACACCCTAAGAAGCACCTGGTCCCCCACATTGAACTCTTAAAAGGACCTTTTGGCATCGGCGTAACTCTTTTGTCAGTTCTGAATAACCCGAATACGGCTCCGTATTATCCATATCCTCTTTGAAGTATCCTGAATCACCTCCGGCCCAAGTAGCTTATTATCCCACACCTCCAGCCACCATGTTGGGGAACGAAAAGGCCTACCATACAATGCCTCAAACGGAGCCATACCAATAGTGAACTGGTAGGATTTATTATAGGCAAACTCCACTGGGGGAAGATACTGCTCCCAACCACCTCCAAAGTCGATGATGCACATATGCAACATATCCTCTAACATCTGATTCGTCTGCTCAGTCTGCCCATCTGTCTGCGGGTGATAGGTTGTACTCAATCGCAACTCTGTTCACAGGCTTCCTGGAAACTCTCCCAAAATTGTGACACAAATATCTTGTCCCTGTTCAATACGATATTGAGAAGTATCCCGTGGAGTCTCACTATCTCAGCCATGAAGATCTGGGCGTACCGTCCTGTAATGTTATTTGTTCGAGCTGGAAGAAAGTGAGAAATTTTGGTCAATCGATCCACGACTACCCATATGGAATCGTGGCCACTATGCGATGTAGGTAACCCCATGATGAAATCCATGGAAATTCTCTCCCCTTTCGGCCTAAGAACCTCTAACGGATGTAGAAGTCCTGTCGGTCTTTGATGGTCCACCTTTACTAGCTAACAAGTGGCACATTTTGAAATGAACTCGGTAATATCCATCTTTATTCCGCTCCACCAGTATTGTCACCTCATATCATGGTACATCTTATCCCCACCAGGATGTACCGCAAATCGCGAACCGTGTGACTATGTCATTACCTCGTGTTGAAAGTCTTCCCCCTCAAGGACAACTAATCTCCTATTGAAGCGTAAGCCCCCATTTGAACTAATAGTATAAGACTCGACCCCCTCTGTTAGTAACTTTACTATTTTCTCTTGACAGAACGGGTCTGCAACCTGGGCCTGTATCACCCTCCTGATAATTTGGGGCGTAACTGTGATCACAGACATGAATGATCAGGCCACTGCGTCCTGGTGTCCCAACTCCTTCCACTTCTCTTTCCACACCTCGACCACCTCACCTACTGGCCTATAGCTCAACGCATCTGCTACCATGTTATCCTTCCCTGGGTGGTATTGGATATCAAACTGATAATCCTTCACAAACTCGAACCACCGACGTTGATGTATATTCAGCTCTTTTTGCATGAAGAGGTACTGTAATGACTTGTGGTTTGTAAATAAATGGAATTTCTCCCCAGGAGATAATGTCTCCAGGTCTGAAGTGCAAATATAACTGCTGCTAACTCCAAGTCGTGGGTGTAGTAATTCTTTTGGTGAGGCTTAAGCTTACGGAAAGCATAAGATGTAGCTTGACTCTCCTATTGCGGTACACCCCCAAGTCCTAGTAAGGATGCATGAGTGTAGACTAGACACTCTACTCCCGGTCTGGGAAATGCTAATAATAGTGCTGAGGTCAAATTGTATTTTAACTCGTCAAAAGGCAACTGGAAGGAATCACTCCAAATAAATATCACTCCCTTGCGAGTCAGATGTGTCTATGGACCCTCTATCTTCGAGAACCCCCGAATAAACCTCATGTAGTATCCTGCTAGGCCCAAGAAACTGTGTATCTCTGTCGGTGTCATGGGTTGTCCCCACTCCCTTACCACTAATACCTTCCCCGGATCAACAGATATCCCCCTGTTAGAAATAATGTGCCTTAAAAACTGAACCGCCATTAGCCCATGAATAAATCAGGATGTCATATATGAAGGAGATGATAAACTGATCCAAGAACTCTCTGAACACTTGATTCATCAAGTCCATGAATACGGTGGGAGCATCTCTCAGCCGAAATGGCGTAACTATGAACTCATAGGATCCATATCTTGTCAATAAATAGTCTTCGACACCTTCTACTCCCTGATCCACAGCTTATAGTATCCCGATCCCAAGTCAATATTTGGAATTTTGAAGAAACTTGAAAGAAAACATTATGGAGTCTTTGATTTTTCTCTCACTAGAAATCTCAACTAAATGTGAAAATTTTGAGGAAATGGTAGAAGAAGAAGTTTTTATTCAAAAATGAGCTTTTGATGAAAATGGGAAAACGTGCAGGAATGCCAAAAGTCTACCATTTTTTTCCCAAATGATGAGATGATAGTTCCCATACCAACACGTGGCTTCTCGAGAACCCAAAACCTAGAACGAAATGACACCCTAGGGATAATTTTGAGGAACCCCTAGGGTCTCTCAATTTTTTTTGAAAGTTGAATTAAGGGCGTACAAACATTTTTGGTCCGCCCAACACAAAAGACTATGCATGAAGGGAAAATGTAGAAGGGTGTTTTGAGTTTGCTCATTATATTCTGGGTAAGGGACCTCCAAGGCTCCCCTCCTTCAACTGCAAGAAAATATTTGGGCACAAAACCCCCAAGACTCCCCTCCCTCAACTGGAATAAAATATTTGGGCACAGAATCCTCAAGGCTCAACTGCAACAAAATATTTGGGAACGGAATCCCCAAGGCTCCCCTCCCTCAACTACAAGAAAATATTTGAGCGTGAAACCCCAAGGGTCCTCTCCTTTAACTACAAGAAAATATGGGACGCGAAAGCCATAAGGTCCCTCAGCTTCCCGAAAAATATGGGACACGACACCCTCAATGTCCTTCAACTTCCAAAAAAATGCTAGGGAGAGGAGCCTTCAAGATCCTCTCCCTCAACTTCCAGAAAAATGTTGGCGCGAGGAGAAGTCAAAATCCTCTCCCTCAACTTCAAGAAAAATATTTGTGCGAGGACCATTCAACATCATATCCCTCAACTTCCAGAAAAATGTTGGGGTGAGAAGCAGTCGAGATCCTCTCCCTCAACTTCCAAAAAATACTCAAGTGAGGAACCCTTAAGGTCCTTCCCTAATTTCTAGAAAATAGGCCAGGGTTAGAGAGGGGCTACCATGAGCAACCCCTCATCATGAAATATCATGCTTTTAATTTATTAAAAATACTAATATTTATTTTCTTGTACAAGTAGCCTAGTTGAGCAGGCAGGGCCCAAATAGGCCAATTGGGATCTCTTGGGAGTTTTGGCTTGGCGACTAAGGAACAAGGTTTGTTAAGCAAGCTCAACCACTAAGCATTTTACGATTAAGAGAATACTAGTAGAAAGACCCTAGGAGTCACTTAAGTCCTTACACAACACACTCAGTCATAACTAGAATGATCAACCAAGATGTTGCTCACCAAAAATGAATTTTTATTATAAAAAAATTAATTTAGAGAAGGGGGTCCTCAAGACCCCCCCCAACATAAATGATTTTAGAGGAGGTGGTCCTTGAGGCCTCCCCTCTCAAGTTCACAAAATGTATACCACAAGTTACCATTTTAAACGATATTTACCAAATCAGATAATTTTTCCACAAGCGTAGACATATTTGTTATTTGACTTTTGTTTGCATCAGGTGACACCTGTCTGAGGGGACAAGCGACTGCACATAGGTAGGGACAAATTGTACATTTCAGATATTGTCCCCCACCAACGCTCTCAATTTTGACGCCCAAAAGTACCAACTCAGCCCTAGTACCCAAGTATAAATAGGATCCCTGGGCAAGGTCAAGAAAACGCACAACCGAAGTTACACTATTACTCTATCAAAATCACACTAGAACCTCCTAGTATTATCTCCATGGTCTCTCTCTTCTTAAGTGCTAAGTGCCTTGTTCTTTCACTCCCCAGTGACAACCATCATCCTCAGGAGTTCCTTTTGAGAAAATTTACTATTATTATTCTGAAGTTCATCTTCTTGCAGTGAGTGATCTCCAGCTTGAGTTCCATTTTTACCAAAAGGAGAAGGTTTCACCAGAAGCTTCTCCGGAAGTTCTTGAGAACCTTGAAGGCAAAGTTCATTAAAGTGGGTCACGCCTCACCCAATTCAGTGTTTTACCAGACCCCAGTCACACTACCCTCTTACAACCTCAAATAGTATTATGAGAAGTTGGAATGAAAGAAAATTATTACCATCTATAGTTGCATATTTTTTAGGATTATTTGGGGTTTGACTCCCTCTAATTATTGGATAGAGTAAAGCCCCCATAATTTTCACTTCTTAGGGTTTTGCCCCCATTTGCACGGATTCCATAGTTAATCATTAATTTACTAATTTACTAACTTTTACACCTGAACTTCCAAAATGTATTGTCACAACCAATAGTGTCCATTAGCAGTTGTCCCCTTTCATTTTTATCTTTAGCATTCAGTAGAATGGTAAAAAAGGCTCACCGAAAAACAAAGCTCTGTGGGTAAACAGGAAAAGGGAAGCTCGCCGAAAAAATAAAGGTCGTTGGAAAAAATAGACGGTGTCAAAAAAACAATGGACTTGATGAGGGAGAGATGAGAGAACACTTGAAACAATAATAGTAAATCTCAAAACCCTTCCATCGACACGCAATCACAAATACAATTAAATAAAAAAAATGAAACCAAAGCTGGAAAAAATTCAGATCTAGATGGACAATCGAATGTAGGTGCTACAGTAAAATAGGGGTAGAAACCCTTACTCCTGAACTTTAGAAAAAAATTGGTGGACCTATACATTCGAAAAAAAACTCAGATTTGTGTCCCTATCTGCCCGTGCTAACCTCCGAAGACCATATAATCCTCTCAAGGAACATCTCTGTCAGCAAAGTTGCCACAGAGATGATAAACATGGACATAAAGGGTAGAGAGAGAGAGAGAGAGGCCTATTTTTTACTTTGCATGCTCTATGTCATCGGTGAGATCAGAACACAATGTCCAGGACATATGAAATATTATTATTGCATGTGTCGTGCACACACACACACACACACACACACACATATATATATATATATACAGGGCGGTGCGTGTAGATAGTGTGATAGAGGAGGAGACAAATGCAAGTTAAAATTTAAAGTTGAGAAAGATAAAAAGTCTATAGGATTGAAAGTTGGAAAATGACATTACGGTTAGTACAATTTAAGAAGGGAATATTGATAAAGTGGAAAAATAAGTAAAATTGTAATTTCAAAACTTGTTCTTCATCCCATTTTTCTGACAATCCTACTCATGTCTCATTCTTACCAAGTTTTTTTGGGTGTCAAGGATGAAAAATTATGTGTACAACTTGAATGTTTTGATGGGTGATGTTGCCTCCTTTTATCTTTTGTTCAGCACAAACAGTGTTGTAAACATCTTACAAAAATTTAACGGTCTATTTTTTGTCATGATTTTTACTTCTCTTTTATCATTAACTGGAATATTTCATCATTATTTTGATTGTGGAATGGTATATATACATTGCCAACCTCTTTCAGTAAATTTATATCATAACCAAGTCCCCAGATATATTTGTAACTTAAATCGCAAAGAGGTTTGTCTATTCCTTTAGGACCATGTTTAGGTAATACTAGAAGTGCAACCCATTTAACTAAAATACCCATATTTGCCAAAACACTAAAATTTGGGGCCCATATTTTAGAAGTATAAATTAATATGGGGCCCATATTTTAAAAGTATGAATTAATATGGGGCCCATATATTAGAATTAAGGGCCCAAATACAATTCCAAATCTATTTGAACCCAACCTATCATATATCAATAAATTTTTCTCTCTCACATAACCTATATTTAGCCATTTTCCTTTTGTTTTTGTGGAGACCTCATTTACTAAAACCATCTCTCACAGAGTTGTTGTAGCTATTTCCTTTTCCTTCTCTCACTGAGGTTAACGCCAGAGCTTACTAACCCCGGAGCTTACTGGTTGTCACTCATCTTGATGCCATCTTTTGACACTGGAGCTTAAGCTTGATCTCACATCGTATCTCATGCTGACAGCCGGATCTCACACTTGATCTCATGTTAGAAAATCTTTGTATGTTACCATTTTTTTTCCTTTTTCGACAAAGATGATAATGAATGAACTATATTGCGATTATATGTAAGTATGAAGATGGGAAACTTTTTTTGATTCTCTTCTTTTATAAATATGAAGGTTGTTAAAAAGTATTTAAAATTACACATTTATAAAATATGAATTTGAAATATTTACAAATGAATTTACAATAAATATAGCTTGATAACACATATTTTTACTACATATTTCCCAAATTTTAGATATTTTTCATGTGCATTGAATTATTATTTTGTCTATTTTATAAATAATTCATTTATAACAAATGTAGTGAAATCAATATTAGATGACATAAATTCATTTATAATAAATGATTTTTTTTTCATTTTCTGCATTTTTTTCATTTTCTTTAACTAATTAACATGATTGACTTATTTATTCATTTTTTTTATCTAATTAACATGATGACTTATTTATATATTTTTAATTAATTAAATGTTAATTTTTTAACTAATTAACCATTATTTAGGTTATTCTTCAAAAATGTTGATGTCAAAAAATAGTGAGAAAAATTCTTCTAGTAGTAACAAACGTTCTAAGAGAACCACTTATGTAGTCTGGGAGGATTTTGAACTATTGACAAGCGGGGAAGATGGGATACAAAGGGCAAAAAGTAGAAGGTGTGATGTTATTTATGTTGCAGAAAACAAATCCGACACAAGTAGCATGTTACGCCACTAAATAAAATGTGGAAAAGATCTCACACTTGAATATAATCAGGATATGTTTCGTGAGAAGTTGGCAACAGGACTAGTGAAGCACAATTTACCATATAACTTTGTGGAGTATGAAGGAACTCTTTACTTCATTAGTTATTTACAATCCGAAGTAATTCATATTTCAAGAAACACAGCCGAGTTCGTCACGTTAAAATTGCATGACAAAGGGAAGGAAATGATTAGGCATTGTCTAAGCTCAATTCCTAGTCGAGTATGTCTAACATCTGATATGTCGACATTTATTACCACATATGGACATTTGTCCCTTACATCTCATTACGTGGATGAGAATTAGGTGTTGCAAAAATGGATATTGATTTTTTGTCATGTCCCCTTCCACATAGTGGACCTATATTGGCACAACAAATCATCCATTTGTTGAAATAATGGGGCATTGATAAGAAAATATTTTCTATTACTTTGGATAATGCTAAATATAATGACGGGTTGGAAGAAACTTTAAAATGTCATCAATGTTTAACCAACTCACCAATATGTGATAGCGAGTTTTTTCATATCCGATGTGGTGCACACATTTTAAATCTAATAGTGCAAGCTAGCTTGAAAGTTATCACTGAATCCATACACAAGCTTTGAGAATCCGTGATGTATGTCAAGGGAACTGAAGGTAGAAAAATAAATTTTATCGAGTGTATATATAGTCTTTCATTGGACTGTCGAAAGAAGGTTCAACAAGTTATACAAATTAGATGGAACTCCATGAATCTAATGCTTGAGAGCGCACTTGTGTATCGTCATGCATTTGCTCACCTTCAATCAATTGATCCCCAATTCAAGATATTCCCAACCAATGAAGAATAGACTAAGATTGATAAAATAACTAGATTGTTGAAACCTTTCTACGAGATTACAACATAATTCTCTAGAACTAAATATCCAACCACAAATTTGTATTTTTCTACTGTTTGGAGGATACAATTACTCCTGGCTGTGGAGATGGATAATTCAGATGAAATTATAAATGCTATCGTTCATCAAATGAAACTCAAATATGAAAAATGTTGGGAAGCTTATGCCATGGTTTTATCATTTGCCATTATTTTAAATCCTCGGTACAAGCTACAGTATGTTGAATTTTGTTTTAACAAATTGTGTCCCGCGGCTAGTTTGGAGAAAAAGCAAGTTGTTCGGGAGATGTTGTATATGATATTTCAAGAGTACGTAAATATATCCCCTCATGCTTCAACACATGATCATACATTAATTTCAAGCTCCATTCGTATGAGCAATGATATAATTGATGAAAGGGATGTAAGTTTATTCACTTTGTCTTAATTTTTTAAAGATATAATTATCATTCAAATTTATTAAATGTTGATGTCATTTAGGAGTTTGATGCCTTTGAAAGCCTACATTCTGATCAAAGTAGAGTTAAATCTTAGTTAGACATTTACCTCGATGAGACCAGACTTGATCTAAAGCAACACTGTAACACCCCGTGTTTTTATAATTTTTACATATTGGATTAATTAAATTAAATATGGGAAATCAATTGTTAATTAATCTTGATTAAAATAAATATTTACTAGTGAGATAAGAGTTAGTATTTTTTAGTGAGAACTTTATTGAAAATTACGCAGCGAATAAAGTAATATATAATTGTGGATATGATTGTGAAGTGATATAAATTATCGTGAGTGAGAAATACGACAGTTACACTAATTAAGTCGGAACACGCATATAGTCGTGTCGGGACTAAATTAATGTAATAGAAGTATATTATTTATAAGTAAGCCGAATGGTCATTTAGAGTGCACCATTGAATTCGGAAGGGTCAAGATAGTCAAAAAATTCTATTCGGGGCTTTAGTTAGGTCCCGGGATAATTTTAGGCCTAACCGGCATCTCGAGAGGGCATTTTGGTAATTTTTATTTTTGAAGCATTAATTACCTACGAAATTAGGAGAGGTATTATGTCGATTACGTAAGGGAGATTAGGGTTATCATTCACAAATCTAAGGGGGGTTACAGAGGAAGAGGGAGAGCCAATTCTAGGAGTCTAAAGACAATAACAACCATCTTGTACAACCGAGACCACCACCGTGTAGATCGGAGAACGTAGAACACAATTATACCAGCTACACAAATGGATCAGACCTTCACTTTTGAGGAAAATATTTAAATTTTCTTAATTTAGAGTAATAATGGAACCCATGTTGGTGTAGGTTCAATTTGAATATGAGTATGGTGTTTATTTGAAGAAATTGGAGAGTTAGAGTAACTAATTAGAATATGGAGATAATTAGGTTGAACTCTTCATGCATGTAGATTAGGATTCCTGAATTGAGAATTCATTATGATGAATGAATCTAAAAAAGTTGGTATTCTTCAATTTGAATTTGAAGAAGTAGGGTTTAATGAACTAATTTGGGGATTTCAAAATTTACTAAGAGTTATGCATGATTTAATGATACTAGATTGTTAGAAATCATATAAATATATCAGAACATTGATTAGAATTGTTGGATTGGTGTTGGGGATGATTTCGTATAGGATTTAGTATCATTAATGACGGGAAAACGTAGTTTCAGGAGGTAGAAGTTGACCGGATCGGTTCATTTTTCTACAGGACCGGATTGGTTCGCTTTTCTGCAAATCCAGATCGATCCATTTTTCTGCAGATTTTTGTAAAAGTCGAATCAAACCGATCATTCAGGACCGAATCGATTTGTTTTTCGGGAATATTATTCTTTAATTATTTCGTGACTCCTTATGATATGTTAGTAGTATAAAAGTGTGATTAGCTACTGTAAAAGATACTTGGGATTATGAATCTCTTTACATGAGGTACGATAGAGAGAACAATTGTAATTAAGTAATCTCGAGAGTATAGTGAGAGGTATACCGCATACGAATATGTATTTAGGTTGTGTATACCTACTAATTGGAATAGGTTTATTGAATACCTACATGATTGATATACTATCTGTGTAACACACCTACGCTGCTTGCTATCGTGAGAGGTTATTTAGTAAAGGGTACAGTCGTGTCTTGATGAGCCCAATTGGGGGATTTTATATTTGGTACCTCAGAACATGGAACTTACGTACGGGTTATTTGTGAGGTTGGTAGTGATGACGGTCATATGGGTGCGTAGGTACGTGCGTATACCACAAACTTGGAACTATGCTCGCCTTCAATATGTGTGATTTGTATTTCGATGGTTCGTGAGTGATTCTAAATCATTAGTCCTTACTTAGTATGAGATGTACCGGGACTTGATAACAGAGTATGCATGCACCACAGCTGAGTCTAGGGGTTCTATGTTAGTGTGTGTGTGTATATATATATATAATATTGTGATAATTATGTATATTTTTTTGTAATATTATCTACTGTGTGATAATTTTAGGTAAAGAAGATGACGAATTCTTAAAGAACTTTAGTATGTGAACCCTTAAACAGCTTTTGTGAAACTTGTAATCGAGGTAGTATATATAAGAATAATGCCTAGTAATAGTACAGGGGGACTTAAGGATATTACTATGGATGATAGAAAGATTTTTTATATCTATAAACTAGTTAGATTAGAATTATGTCTAGAGTAGTTTAGTGGTACATTAGACGCGCACATTAGTTGAGAGGTGAGAATCTCGAGTGAGTGTGCGAAAATCTAACTTGTGTCTTATATTCACTACACCAAAATGCAGTTTTAGTAACACATTAATTTATTGATTACTAACACTAGTATACTGTTACAATTACTAATAGTAATTTACCCGTTAGTAAATTGAGATATGTGTTACTAATACGTTTTATTATGTTGAATAATAAAGTGAAAATTAATTTTAATAATAAATCTCACAAAATAGGAGCGGGAGAGTTCCCTCCCAAAGAAAACCGAATACGTCTCTCACAAAAATAGGAGCAGGAGCTGCGAATACTCTCTCCAAGATAGGAAGAACACTTCTAGCGATATTCAATGAGTTCTACATCTTCTTGGAATTTTTGGTGAGTTCCACATCTTCTTGTGATTTCCGATGTTTTCTCTCACATCTTCTAGCGATTTCTGCCTCTTTTCGTTAGAAACTTCATCTCGTGGTTGGTTTTTTCCTCTTTTCTCATTCATTGTCAGTTAATTTCCTTTGATTTGACTATATCTGTTGTTTTTACGCAATAACTCAACACATCTAAAGTTGAAATCACACTAAAATTAAACTAGGGTTTTCTCATTCATTATGTGAATGTTTAATGGGAATTCAAAGACTATTTATGTAAATATAATCTCAAGTTCCAATTCTTAACTTGATTTTTGAAACTTATGTTAACAGTAAATATAATCCTAATTTCTAACTCGGACAATAAACATGTTGCTAAGTTTGATATTCTCAAACTCATAATTTTCGTACCATAGCATTATTTTTTAAGCACTTAGTGATTTCTAGGTTTTAAAACTTTATAGTTTGTTTTTTGTTGGCAAGGGTTTGTAGGTGTAACTAGGCATCAGATTGCGTTGTTAGGACAAATAGGACATTTTAAGTGAGAAAATCCAATGTCCATTGCATTTAGGTTGAAAAACTTTTGTGGTTTGTTTTTTGTTGGCAAGGGTTTGTAGGTGTAACTAGGCATCGGATTATTTTCTTAGAACAAATAGGGCATTTTAAGTGTGAAAATCCAATTTCCATTGCATTTAGGTTGAATGTTTGGGTTTTAAAACTTTTGTGGTTTGTTTTTTGTTGGCAAGGGTTTGTAGGTGTCAGTAGGCATCGGATTGTGTTTTAGGACAAATAAGAGATTTTAAGTGAGAAAATCCAATGTCCATTGCATTTAGGTTGAATGCATGGATTTGAAAAATTTTGTGGTTTGTTTTTGTTGGATAGGGTTTGTAGGTATAACTAGGCATCAGATTATGTTTTTAGGACAAATAGGACATTTTGAGTGTGAAAATCCAATTTCCATTGCATTTAGGTTGAATGTTTGGGTTTTAAAACTTTTGTGGTTTGTTTTTTGTTGGTAATGGTTTGTTGGTGTATCTAGGCATCAGAATGTGTTTTAAGGACAAATAGGACATTTTAAGTGAGAAAATCCAATGTTCATTGCATTTTTCTAAAACGTAATTGTCCTTGAACTAATGCTTGTAAGTTACTTTATATTCATGTAGAGGGAAGACTTACGTAGAGACTTGTTTTAGGATTACTAACGCTAGTATATCGTTACTATACCATTACTTATTTTGATTTACCAATGCTACTATACCATTTCGGTAAAGTGTATCATGTAAGTCCAAAGTTGGACGCTGTCCTTTTATATAAAATAACGGTGTTTTTTTTGGTAGTGCAGAATGTCCCAAATATTGAACAAATGATGGATGACTAAGAGGAACAGAGTAAGTGAGGTATACGTAAATGGAGTAACATATTTCCTTAATTTTGCAATTGCAAACAATATACACCATCTCTCGACATTTCCATGTCCATGTG
Source organism: Sambucus nigra (assembly GCA_949130495.1). Taxonomy (NCBI): domain Eukaryota; kingdom Viridiplantae; phylum Streptophyta; class Magnoliopsida; order Dipsacales; family Adoxaceae; genus Sambucus; species Sambucus nigra. The sequence continues at coordinate 472,956,660 of OX422208.1, read as the reverse complement.
TTAAGTGTCGAAATAAGAAGAGGTTTAGTGCGTCTGATATCAGGAGTCACTTGATTCAGAATGGTATAGATTCTATATATACTATATGGGTTTTACACGGTGAAACAAGATCCTCAAACTCCCTGAATCCCGTTATAAAACCTATTGATTGTGAAGGACATGTCAAAAATGATGAGAACATTGATAATGAAATGCTTCGAGACTTAGTCGAAACGTGATACGAAGTGCACGAACAGCATTGTGGAGAACCAGACCAAGCAGAAAAATCACATGTTAATAATGAAAAGTATCAAGAGTATAATATATTAACGATTGAGAAATTGTACCCTTCATATGATGGTCTTGAGACTACTCTCTCTGTAATTGTGGAATTGTATAATTTGAAGGAGTAGTTTGGTTGGTCGAGAAATAGCGTTATATCTCTTTTCTTGATTGTAAAAAAGTGTCTTTCGAAAGAAAACACTTTACCAAAAAAGTATTCGCAAATGAAGATAATGATGAAAGACTTAGGGATGAAAGCAAGCTACATTCATTCCTTTGAGAATTACTGTATTTTGTATTGGAAAGAGAATGGAGACTTAGAAGAATGTCCTTAGTGTAGGACACCAATATATTTAGTGACCATAAGGAAAGGAAAAAGGGACTGCAAAGAATCGATGAAAGTATTGAGACATTTCCCTTTGCTTCCAAGGCTAAGGAGATTGTACACTATACCTTATATGGCGCATGAAATGATGTGGCACCATCGAGCAATAACTTCATGAGATAATCAATGACATCCTTGTGGTTCAGCTCAGTGAAGAATGCGAAAAAATAAATGGCCTGGTTTTGCTAAAGAAGGGCGCAATATTCGGCTTACCATATCTACATATGGGTTCAATCCCAGTGGTATACAATCTAGTAGTTATAGTTATTGGCCAGTTATGGCTGCACCTTATAATGTGGTCCCATCTTTGTTCTTGAAGCGTTAGTTTTAAATATTGTCTTTGTTGATTCCTGGGCCCAAGGCACCGGGTTAAGACATTAATATTTTTGTTCAGCCGTTGGTAGATGAGTTGAAACAATTATGGGAGGGAGTTCTAACTTTTGACATGCACAAAATGGAACAATTTACATTGAGAGCTATGTTGATGTGGTGGATTCATGATTTCCCCGCATATGAAAACTTTTATGGATGTATAACACATGGCTACAATACATTTATTATTTGTGATGATGAAACACGATCAATTCGGTTAGTTAACAACAGGAAGGTAGTTTACTCAAACTATCGTATGTTTCTTGGTTGAGATCACCCATTTAGTAGTGGTAAAGGTTTGGGACTTAAATCATAAGAACTTAGATCTCCTTGGGTTTGAATTAATGGTGATGCACTTGTGGAAAAATTGAGCAAAATCAAGTATGTACCTGGCAAAGCCTCAAACGTTCCTTCTAAGAAGCACGAGTTTAATAATGCAAATGGAAGTGAAAGTCATGTGGATAAAAGCGACAGTGTTGAAGTTAAAGAATCATGGTATAAAAAACCCATTTTTTTACTTGGAAAACTAGTGACATCATCATGTTCGACATGCCCTTGATGTGATGAACACCGAGAAGAATGTTGTAGAGCATTTAATAAAAACAATCCTTGGTGATAATAAAACAAAGGAAAATGAAAATGGCCGATTGGATATGAAGGACTTGGGCATACACAACAGTCAATGTCTTAAAGTTGATGCGCGCACGGGGAAAAATATAAAACCAATGGCACCATTTATATTTAATAGAGAGGAAAAGAAACAATTCTGCCAAATTTTGAAAGACTTAAAGCTTCCTACCAACTTTTTGTCTAACTTGATCAATATTGTAAGTCTTAAACCCATGTCTCTGAACACATTATTGTCCCACGATTATAATGTCATGATTGAACACTTGCTACATGTGTTGCTCCAACATGCCTTCCCGAAACATCGAGATTTGAGAAGAGTAGTCCAATAATTAAGCTTGTTTCTTTAACATGTTGTGCTCCAAGATACTCATTCGACAAGATATCCTAAGAGCCAAACTCATGGTTGTTGAAGCATTCTATGCTTTGGAGAAATATTTTGCACCATCATTTTTAGATATTAGCATTCACCTCACTGTGCATCTAGCAGATGAAGCCTTGGTTTGTGGACCAACAAACACTCATTGGATGTATCCGTTTGAAAGGTGACTTTTTGTCTTTTAATAAAATAAAATATCCACAATTCATGTTAACATTGGTTGTTATTAATTTTTATTGCTTGATACAAATAGGATGATGAAAGATTTTAAAGGTATACCCAATAATAAGCGGTACATTGAAGGTTCCATTACAAAGTCATATGTCGTAGACGAATATATTAGATATTGCATGGAGTACATGCCAAATTCGTTAGATGGAAATCATAAACTATCATGTGAAGCCTTTTTAGAGGATAATGGAGATTTTTTTTTATGAAGAGACTTTTCTTGGTGATAAGACTATAATGTTGGGACCAATACAATTCCAACAAATACGTCGATGGGTGTTATTTGGACTTAATGTCGATGGACTTGAGGATTACTATAGGTTAGAGTTTTTTATTCTACTATCAATTAAAATTTAATGAATATCTTGATTAATAATCACTTATATCAAATGACATATTCTAATGAGTATGAAGCATCATTAAAATCCATGTCTCGTGCAAAAGCGGAGGGGATTGAATAGACAGAAGTGGAGAAACAAACTTATTTTATTCCTTGGTTATCAGACAAGGTGATTCTATAAATACTAATATTTTAATGCCTTTTTTTGCATAACCTCCTGAGGTAAAAACATATATTGACGTAATTATGATTTGTTTTGATTTAACACAGTTGGTAAAATCAGGAGAGACAAAGACAAAAGAAACATTATGGCGATTAGATCAAGGGACGCAATTCAAGGCTAAAACATACAAAAAGAATCATGTAAATGGTTTCATATTCTCTCCTAAGTATCACGACGATACGGTTGTTACATAGGATGGTTGTATTTGTTTGAAGGCATGGATGCAATTTCGAGCTAGAAAAAGTGATAAGAACCTCACAAATACTTGGACTATGTGGTATGGAGCCATCAACTAAATAATTGAGCTAGGCTATACCGTGTTTAAGGAGGTGGTCTTTTATTTTGATTGAGTAAGGGTGGAGGATAAGATTAATGGTTGTAAGCTTTGCCCGGACTCCAATTTAGTGATGGTAAATTTTGACAAATTGAAGAGAGTTGACAATGAGTTTGATGATCCTTCTATACTCGCATATGAGGCTAATCAAGTATTTTATACTAAATATCTTAAAAGTACGAATTGATGGGTTGTTATGCATTCAATGAAGAGATTGACGAGTCAATTGGACGATTTAGAGATCCCAGCATGCTTCCAGTTTATTCTTGAAGACTAACCACATTTAGAAAGTTTGTTGAAGCGCTAAGATTCTATTTAGTTTATTTAGTATTTTCTTTCGAAAATTGTTTATTTTTTCCTTTTATCGGTTATATGAAGCCTCGAGTAGTTTTTTCAGATTCATTTCAAAAATTGTTTGTTTCGAATTTTAGTTTACATGCATAGTATGATCTTATGATTTATATTTATATGTGTATGAATATGATAATGATGTAAAAATGTGATAATCCAATAGTACTGGATTTACACATTTTTACATAGAAACAAACAATGTTGAGATCAAGAAATAAAGGTTCGCACAAAGAAAGCTAGTGTGGCCACCAAGGGTTCAAAAAAAGGTGACAATAACCATTATATGGATACTGAAGTACTGATGTTTATACGATGGTAGTAATTTATATTTCCCCCCATTTACAAATGTTTTTCCAGAAAATATTATATCGATTACCGATGAAAGCTATAGAAGGAGGGATCAACAGTCCAAAGGAATGAGATTGGATTGATCAACAGTCGAATGGAATGAGATTGGATTCTTTTTTTCCCTTCTTTTTATAAGATTTGATATTGAAATTTATAAACATCATATTAGTCTAGTGTTGAAAAATGAATATAATGATCATGACTAAGTTTGAAAAAAGAAAATGGCAGATGACTTATATCAAATTTGGACTCATATCTCACATAGATTATGGCAAATTCTAAGTCTGCATAAAGTTATTGTTGGCCAATCGAATAATAGTATATTATTTTCCTCGTTAATATAAGGTTTGCTTCAGCTACAAAGTGATTCCTTAATTAAATAGGAAGACGATTGTGCCAAAACACAATGTTAATCTATCATTATTGAAATCTCTGTTCTCTTTGAGGCATCCCAATCTTCGCACTCTGTTGTAATAATTCCTTATTCATTTATTCCTTATATTTTTATCTTAGTCATTGTCCAACCATACATGGCTGAATTTCTTTTGAAGCCTAGGATAATTGTATGACAATCCCAAAGAGGGTGTAACACTCTTATAGGGTATGGATACAAGGAATTGATCGCTAAAAGCAATGAAATACTAACGTTTGAAATAGTAGGTTGTGGAGGGATGGATCCTTTGTGTTATGACTATGCCATTCATCCATAAAATATTCACATGCAAATACAAATTGTTTGTTTATGAATATGATAATGTACATAATGACTTCTTTGTTTATATTTCTATGTTTTTGAATTTTGGTCATTGTTATTTGTTTTGGTAGCATTGTTTTGTAAATTATGGCTTTTAGTGCCGAAAGAGGTCTGAAGCAAACATCATTAGAAAATGAGATGCAATAAACGTTTGTTTCGCTACAAGAAGAATTGGCCGATGGAGATTCAGACAAACCATCTACAAGTGCGAGTAAAAAGAAGCAAGCAGAAAATGAAAAAAAGGCTAAACAATTGGAATGTATGACCTCGAATGGTAAAATGATGATCACCATTATAGTTGATGGGAGTGTAGTCGGTCCGTGGAGTGGAAAGTGGAGTACTTGTGTAGGTGATTTTGGTAGATCTTATATCCCGATTAATTACGAAGATTAGAGAGTTGTGCCAAAAAACTGTAAAGATGACGTTTGGAACGCTTTAATGGAAATATTTTCATATTAAAGATAAAAATGGCTTAGTTGTTGGTTATATGATATTCATTATTGCATTATTTATTAATGTTAATTACAGGGGCAATTTGAGCTCGATGTCAAACCAGAGGTGGCTCGCCCGATGATGAGAAGAGGTTCCCACAAAAATTTAGGATGCAAAAAAATAATATGAGATGTTTTTGTCTACCGTTGGAATTATATCGGAAGGTGTTGATCCTAATATATGGAGGTCATTTTGTGAAAATGAAAGTAAAGCAAGAAAAAAGACACAAAACATTAAGAATGCTAAGAATCAGACCAAATTAGAACACGCCCATACACTTAGGCGACACGCCTATGCTACGGTGTAATATAAAATTGTATGTATCACAAGAACTATAAATTCTTATCATCACTTTTGTATATAACATTTTCCAATTAAATTATAGGTTGAAGCAAACCCAGAACAAGAAGTAAAGTGATTATATGTTTGGTTTACGGGACACGAGGACAAAAATGGGAATGTCCTAAAAAGTGCTAATTCACTATGTGAGTATTTACATGAGAAGTAAAAGTTTTTTAATGTATATTTCGTTGTTTTTATTAATGAATTTTTCTTATTTATATTTATAACTATGTTGTGATAGGATAAATTCAAGGACGTGGTTGAAAAATGGAAGAGTGAGAGGGGAGAGGGTAGTAGTAAGAGTCAATGCTTAGAAAATGATGAGTTGTCAGAAGTTTTTGGAGAGGACAAAAAGGGTGGAGTTCGTACAGTTTTCCCTCTTGTTTCGAAGAGGCAGTTGATGTGTTTAGGGGTGGCAAAGGCAAAACTCAAACAATGAAAGAAGTTAAATGATAGTGCAGATGCATTGAAGAAAGAGAACATTTCTTCTATGAATAAAAAATTGGATGAAAATAACACAAAGATTCAAACAATAAAGGTATATTTGTATGTTATATAATTTTATTTAATCAACATATCTATCTAGTTATAAAAGTCTTACTGTTGTTTGTCATTTTTTGTTAAGGATTCTATCCAAAGTTTGGTTTAGCCCTTAAATTCTCAAAAGGAAAATGGTTCACAACTGACACCAATAAGTGAGCATGCATCTAATACAAGTCGTTCGTGGATAAATCTTTCTAAAAATATATATAATGTTTTTGGAATAGCTCCTCATCCTTCCCCCTCCATCAACCCAACGTTATCTTGCTTGATAGGTACAATGAAGAATTGGAAAAGGGGTATGTCATGATGGATGCAACAAGGGATATATGTCACGAGAGGCGAGTTGGAGTCGGAGAAAAGAAAATATATGTGGAGGAAGTTATGAAGCCTGATGCTACGTTAGATGCTCCTCAAGGTGGTAATTACACTTTCGCCAATTTTGTCATGGGATGATATTTGATTTGGATGGATCGTTGGCTTAAGTATCTTTAGTTTATGAGTTAAGACCATGATTTTATTTTTGAATTAGAGTTAATTTGTAGTGCTTTTGATTTGGATTTAATTTGTAGTATGATTTTGTCATGGACTTTGTTTAATTTATCTATATTTGGACTAAATTTGTACTATGCCCTTGTTATGGACTCTGTTTAAGTTATTTATATTTGGATTATGTATTGTAAAAACCTTTTTAACTCCGCCAATGCCAATATTTATATCATTACACCAAAATGGTCAAATTGGCACCCTTCAACCGGCTAGCCTTGTCACAGTCAATGACCCTGACAAAAAAAACACGCGTTTTTTTTTCACGGTCATTGACCGTGACAAGGCCGTGACAAGGTCTTGTAACGGTCATTGACCGTGACAATCATATAAACTTGTCATGGTCAATGACTGTGACTTGTCTGTGACAATTCTGTCAGTAAAAAAACTCTCCCTCTTCTTTTTTTCCCACCGATTCTAATCCCCTCCATCTCTCTCTCTCTCTCTTTACAACTTTGGTATGTTTTCTCTCTCTATTTCTCCTCCATTTATGTATATGTGTATGCATATGTGCGTGTGTGTATGTGTAAATGTGCATGTGTGTGGTGTATATATGCATGTGGGGGGGAGGGGCAGGGCTGGGTGGAGGGGAGGGGGTGTTTGTGCATGTGTGTGTGTATATATGTGTGTGTGTGTGTGTGTTTGTGTGTGTATATATGCATGTGTGTGTATATGTGCATGTGTATATATGTATGTGTGTCTACGCGTGGTGGGAAGCGGCAGTGGGGGAGGGGGTAGGTTTAGGGGTGGGGGGAGGGGGAGAGCAGGGGGTGTGGGGTTATGTGTGTATATGTGCGTGTGTGTGTTTTTTTAATTAATTTTTTATTGGTTTATTATATATTGCCCATCATATTGTAGTGCCCCTTGTAAAAGAATTGATTGATTTAATATTGATTGGTTGTTAATTGTTTTTGTAAATTAATAATTAGTGCCCCTTTCATATGCAAGTAGGATTGCCCCTCATTGTAAATTAGTAAATTAATAATTGTATACTTTAATTGTTAGTTTAATTGATGAAAAGAATTAATTGAGTAGATGAATTAGGAGTACGGGATACACATTTATTGTTGCCATTGCCGTTGGATTATAGTGGATCGAGGTTGGGTTGGTTAATTTTAAAAGTGGCATGACAACTGGATTATTGTTCATATGGGGGTGGGATTTTTCAACTTTTTCTAAAAATTACTTTTTATAACGAACAATATATATATATATATATATATATAGTATGATAATTAAATGAAACATACTTGAAATTACATATAGTGTGCATAGATACTAGCCTTCTAATTCTTATGCGTACGCATTCAATAGCCCTTAGACCCGTTTGAGAGTCATTACCCATGTAATGAGATCTCTCGAATTGTCCCATTTGGACAGTTTGGGACTGCATAATTTATGTATAATAATATTCTTAGTGGCTTAAAGTTGTTATTTTTGGAGGAAGTTCTACAATCGTATCCTAATGTTCTCTGGGTACATACTAGATTGACAACTGTGACTGTTATTTCAATTGATCAATTGAAATAACACTCCCAGTTGCCAATCTACGTCGTGTACTTGGAGAACTATGGGGATATACTGCCAAATTCTTCTCAAATCGTAACAATGTGCATGAAGTTGTTAAGGATATTACAAAAATATGCCGTCTTGAATGGGATAGGACCACTCACCCTTTAGAGGAGATGGAGGAAATAGGAATTTCTATTATAAATTGAATTTGAATTTGAAATTTAAAAATTGAATATAAATAAGACATAATTAAATGAAAAATACTATAAATCTAAGTTTTATAATCCATGAATATACGCTTCTTACCTTTAATAGGTTATTAGTTGTGGTAGCTGTGATGGTATATTCGAAATACAAAGAGTGGATGGGTGAGACAAATATAATGGGGGATGTGTTTCGCAGAGGTGCTAATGAATTTGTGTAATATGCAAAAAGATGTCATAGTGATGAAGAGTTTCTGTGTATGTGTGCTAGGTGTAAGAATGGTAAGGTGTTTGAGTGGAAAAAAGTTGAACTACATTTGTTAAGATCGGGTATGTAAGATATTTATCGATTTTGGAGTTTTCATAGTGAATTGAAAATTCTTTTTGTTCCCGAACAACCTTCACAACAACCTTCAACAAGTAAGATAGATGTAAAAGGGGACGACATAGATCTTAATATGTTAGAGGATTTAATTGATGATGCGTACGAAGTTTATAATGCAGAGGAGAATGAGGTTACTGATGATATACAAGGATCAAGTGCTCATGAAGATATCACGATAAACCTTGACGATGACTACCAAAGTTTAAAATTTAAGCGACCCAACCGTTATACTCTGGCTGTGAGAAAGATCAAATAACTTTACATGTCATGGTTTTTTTTCATTGTTTAAAAACCCAGTATGGTTTGTCTGCCTATAGCGTGACATGAATTCTAAAATGGGTGAAGGGCTTACTACTCAAGGAGAATACACTTCCAAATAGCTATCATGTTATGAAGAACAGTTTGAAAGGTTTGGTAATGAAGTATAAATAGATTCATGCTTTTGTGTATGACTGTATACTATACCGAAAGGAGTATGAAAATCTCGATCATTGTCAGTTATGCGATGAACCTAGATATGTCCAATCTACTGGTAAGGAAGGCACAATCTCAAAAGTTCCTCAAAAAGTGTTGAAATATTTTTCCGTTGGGCCTAGATTAAAGCGATTTTTCACAGTACCATGGATAGCGGAGGCAATGACTTGACATGCTAGGGAATAAGTAGGGGGTAATCTCATGCATCATCCTATTGATTCTACAACTTAGAGGAGGATGAATTATGAGTATCCCAATTTTGCTAGAGAATAGCACAACATTTATTTGGTTATATCAACAGATGATTTCAATCCATTTGGAAATCTAAGCACCAATCAGAGTGTATGGCCAGTGATCCTAGCCCCACTCAACCTCCCTCCTTTACAGTACATGAGACCTAAATTTTCGATGATGTCTTTATTGACACCTGGGCCAAAGGCACCACGTGATGACATCGACGTCTATTTGTCCCCTTTGGTAGAATAATTAAATGAGTTGTGGGAAGAGGGTGTGCAATCATTTGACTCTTTTAGAAAAGAAAAGTTTACGTTGAAAGTTATGTTGATGTGGGCAATTCATGATTTTTCAGCTTATGGGACATTATCCGGTTGTGTAATACATGGTTATTTGGGGTGTCCTATTTGTGGAGAGGAGACTGAATATCTTCATCTATCCATTAGCTCAAAAAATGTATATCATTGCCATAGGAGGTTTTTACCCCCGGCTCATAGTTTTAGATTTGAGAAAGGGGAATTTTATTGGGCGGGGTTGAACATAGGCTACCACCGAGACAACTTTCAGGTTCAAAAATTGAAAGTAAATATTCTGAATGTGGACCTAATATGCCAGGTAAGAATCCCAAATTTAAGGATATCAAGCATAAGAAGACCCCAAATGGGAATGAAACTGAGACAAGAAAGTCATGGTCTAGGACGTCAATTTTATTTGACTTGCCTTATTGGAAGAATAGCCTGGTGCGCTATGTATTGGATGTGATGCATGTAGACAAGAGCTTCAATGAACATATTGTGGGCACTTGACTTAGGGGGAGTCATTCAAAGGATGGAGAAAATGGACAAAAAGACCTTAAATCATTGAAACTTAAGACACAACTATGGTTGAAAGAAGATAGTAGGGGAAGGACAATAATTCCCCCTGGGGCATTTACTTTGACTAGTGGGGAAAGGAAGGTGCTTTTAGACACAATATATAATTTGAAGGGCCCATCTAATTTTTTGTCCAACTTGCAAAGGATTGTGAATTATGCTACTCATGATTTACATAAGTGTAAGTCCCACGATTGGCATGTGATCATGAAATTGGCTCCTCTATTGTTTAAGCACTGTTTCTCCAACCACAAGGATTTTTGGATGGCTATTATGCAAACTAGTATTACCTTCTCACTCTTGTGTGAGAAGGTACTCAATCGAGAACACATAGTGGCTGCAAAATTGACTGTAACCGAAGCGATTTGTGTGTTGGAGAAGTACTTTCCCCCAGCATTGTTTGACATAAGTGTTCACTTGTTAGTAAACCTATGCGACGAGGCACTTCTTTGTGGTCCAGTTAGATATCGGTGGATGTATCCAGTTACATAACGTTACATTGCACTCAAACTTTATAACTAATCTAATTAATTTATCTATATTCTCAGCTCTTAAAGACGGGTGATGCGACATCAAGGCTTGCTCATCTAGCCATTGGACCCTTGTTCGTGGTACAAGAGTACAAAAAGTATCAATTGAAAGGTTATATATTTGGCGAAAAAGTGTAGGAGGAAAGTACAAATGTACAGAACTTGGGCATTTCATACAAGGCTCTTACTTTTTTCGAGCGAGTACAAAAGATAAAAACCTCCTTGAAGCTGAAATGACTTACTATGGTGTAATTCAAAATATATTTGAATTGGATTATATAAGATTCAAAGAGGTTGTATTTTACTGTGACTGGGTAAGAGTTGAGGATAAAAATGCTTGTAAACTTAATCCTGTCACCAATTTGATCATGGTTGACTTGTCCAAGTTGAAGAGCAATAACCACGTGAGCGACGAGCCATTTATTTATGCATTTCAAAAGTTTAACCAAGTGTCTTACTCAGAGTATATCAACGATGAGCCATGGTCAATTGTCCTACACGCGCCAAAGCGTCTAAATAGTAGTATGGATGACTTGGCTGCTCCTACCGAATATCAATCTATTTTTTATGATAACCCAAATTTGAAACAGTTTTTCAATTTGTAATAAATATTCCAATTTGTACTTTATCAATCCTTTTTTAATGCTTTTAATTGATTTGCACTTTATCATTTTCACTCTTGTGTAGTGTGCGTGTGTGTGTGCAGTATGGGTGGGGGTGGGGATGTTTCAGATTTTTAGTAATTGTACATATTATGAGCTAGATGCTGTTATTTTGGAATTCAGAATTGAGGTGTTAAATAGTAAAGATTCATTTGAATTTGTAGTAATTTTACATATTTGCATGTCTTCTTCTAATTAATTTTGATTTGTACAAATAACAACATTTTTTTATAGAAAATGTCTCCTTCAGGTATTAAGGCGAGGATGATGATGTTGATTATAATGATATCGTCTTGGCTCGGTGGTAGCGGAGGCGACGAGGGATCCTCGGCCCCTAGGATCCCAAAATACGGCAAATTAGGAATGGCTATCGAGAATAAGACGGGGCTATTAGCGAGATTCCTCGAGCTGGTAAAGACGATCATCATCCCAGGGTGCACTAGTTGGAGGGAGGTGCCAAATGAGCTCATGTTAGCTATTTGGATGGTACATTAGGTAATGTATTTATATTTATATTTATATTTATATTTATATTTATATGAATATTTCAATTTCAATTTCAATTTCGATTTCGAGGCGATGGTCCCGTTTGGAGGCGATGGTCCAAGATATGTTCTCATTCATGAAGTGCTCATTGGGCAGAAACCGTAAGGGTAAAGGGAAGGAGAATGTGGTGGAGGAGGAGGTGTAGGAGGAGGAGGTGCAGGATGACGAGGATGAGGACCTCGCTGCTTCATCATCGACACGTGCGGAATCCAGTCCCTTATTTGGCTCCCTTCGACCAACCGATGTCAACACTTGGTTGGCCGAGCATATTTATAATGGACATATCGATGGCCAGCGGATAGGGAGGGGTTGAGGGACCTGAATATCGTCCAGGGTATGCTAGTTCATGGACGTTCGCTTCAAGACATCGAGTCCATGGTTCTCTTCATGCATGTGATACCTGGTAAGGAGAACTCCCCATTGTAGTTGCGCGAACAATGCGGCATAATGCATATTTCTAGGTGTGTCAATTCGTATATCGTATGGCCTACTCACCTCCTCAGAGCTAACCTTACCCCAGACATGTAGTGACATTATTTGAATTGAATTGTTTTAAATCGTCACACTTGAATCATATTTGGATTATATCGTGATGCATATTATTTTGAATGTATATTTGCATTATCTCTACTTTATTTGGATATATGATGTTTGAACAGGTACAACATTGCTATAACAGGTACAAATATACTACTGGGCAGTGGCAGTGGCCATACTGCCTAGCAGATTTTTTTTTCAATTCTGCCCAGAATTGTCACGGTCATTGACCGTGACAAGTCCGTGACAAAGAAATCTTATCATGGTCAATGACCGTGATAATTTTTTATTAAATGTCACGAGTTTTTCATGGTTTATGATCGTGACAAAACTTGTCAAGATCATAGACCGTGATAATTCTAATGAACTTTTCACGATCATTGACCGTGACACGTCTGTGACAACAAAAGTTGTCACCCCCAGAATTGTCATGGTCATTGACCTTGACAAGTCCAACTTATCAAGGTCAATGACCGTGACAATTTGAGAGATTTGGTGTAGTGTATGAGCATTGTCGATCCTAAGCTCGGATAAAGGATGAGGGTAAAGGTGATTTTTTAGAATCAGTGAATCGGTCTAAATAATATTATTTATCACATGAAGAACTGTAGACTTCTTTAACAATTTGTCATTTTAAAATTATAGTATTTCTAGTATAAATTGGTATTACCGAATTGATCCTGGTTGTATTTGATATTTTCTAAAGTTTATAAAGGCATTTAACATGACTGTTGATGTAAAAAACTATATTACTCTAATAATTCAATCACAGATAACTAAATGAGACAAAGAATTTTAAAGTGGTTCAGCCTTAAAAGAATGGCCTATGTCCACTGTTATGTTATTGCTGAGTGTTTAGGAATTCTCGATTACAAGTACTATCAAGAAATTTCGGTCCCCCTTAAATAAGGTCCATACAAGGTATTTATAGCCCTTAGGCTGTACATGAAAGGGTGATACATTAAATGATATACATATGAAAGGGTAACTCATTTAATGCTCTTCAAGCGTGTGCGTCAAGATGATAAGCATTCAATGAATAGTTGAACTGTTGATTATCTGGCAATAAATGATGTGGCCGAGGTGCAGCTGCTGTGGTCGAGATGTAGCTCGGACCGCCTTAGTTGCTCATCGTTCAGGAGTTCCTCGGAGTGTTGGAGTTCCTCGGAGCGTTGGAGTTCCTCGGAGTATCCGTGTTGCTCGGAGCGAACATGACTTGGTCGGGGAAATGAACTTCCTCGTTGTTATTGTGCCACGTAGATTGACATGTGTCTTCTTATTATTCGTCCATATCAGCATACTAATTTTAGTATCAATAGAAGCCCCCAATGTTTCATATTTCGAACTTTGAGGAGTATGGAATATTCTTTCTCGGTATATGGCAATATTAAATGACCTTCCCGGGTTTTAGGAGCATTTTCTTCGTATTTTAATTTCCTTCCAAATTCGCAGAATCCGCCTTTTTGCATTTTTATAAGCGCTTCGATCTTCGTGCATTTTTTGTCCTTTTAGCCGCCGGTAGCGTAATAGTTTCCTTTTTGTAATCATTTCTTTCGCCATTTCCCAAGGCAAAGTATTTAAGCTTCAGAAGCAATCCCATCGTCTTCTACCTTTTTCAATTTCTGCTTTCGAGTTTTCTATAGCTTTTCTCTCTCTTGTGCGTTCATCCCTTTCTTCGTTTGTTTGTCAACAGATCTCCTTTTTCCTGTAAGATTTTCTTCCTTCTTCTTCATTTCTTTTTATTCACCATGGTTTATATTATCGAATCTCTTGAGAAATTCCGTTCTGACTTTTCTATTCCTTCTTGGGTAACTTTGGAGAATCTTTCTGAGCCTTCAAATTATTTTAATTTGGCTGAGGGACATTGGTTCCCTAGCCTTTTTATTGCTGAATGTGGATTTTCTTTTCCACCAAACCCTTTGTGTTTAGAGTTATGCCAGTATTTCGATGTTGTCCCTGCAAAAATAGCCCCCAACACATGGAAAATAGTTAATGGGGTGTATAGGTTAAATCAAACTCATGGAACTCGTATAGGAATTCCTGAGATTATGTACTGTTATAGATGGGCTGTTTTAGACAATGTTTTTTATTTAAAAACTAGATTTTTGAATAGGGCCTTAGTAGTCAACCTCCCTGATGCAAATAGGGATTATTTTGAACATGGGGTAGTTATAAAAAATTGGCAACATGCCCCTTTGGTTGGTGACAAAGTATATGAAGGTCCCAAATGCCCTCCATATGGCAATGGGATAGGTTGTTTTCATTTTATTTTATTTCTGGAATTATGATTTCATTGTGCTTGACAAAATGTATGACTGATATTTCACTATGTTTTTGTTTGCAGTTGATAGTAAGAGAAAAACTCCAAAAGAATCAGAAGTAAATATTAAACATTTGAAACATATCTGAAATTTGCATCGAAGAGTTGCAGACGAGCACATCAGGTCTATTTCATATTTGTTGCAGTATAGGAGTTATACTACATCCTTTACTACTCGTCCTGTGGTCAGTACCAGTGAACCAGTATCAATTCCTGAAGACTCTTCTCCAGAATCTCACATTCCTTTAAGTCAGAAGATGGGCAAAAGAAGAGTTCCTGCTATCTTCAAAGAGACTTCTTCTGCTAGAGATGGAAAAAGAAACAAGAATGACGTCCCAAAGGGGACAAAGAAAGTAGATGGTGCCCCTTTTGTTGCTCCTCAGAAGGCTGCCGAGAAGCCTCCAGTGGCTCCGAGCAAGAAAAATGCACCTGTGGAAGTGGTCCCAACCAAAAGCTCTTCTTTGGTTGATACTATTGAAGTGCCACTGAGGAGACTGAAGAAATCCTCCTCGGTCAGTTTTTCTGAACCCATTCCTCAGCTCCAAGCTAGTGGAGGTGGTGTTCCAACCATTATTCCCCCGAGTTCTGCAATGAGCTCGGTAAAGACTTGGACTATTCCTGAAGTCCAAGGAATTGAAGAAAACATGTCTAGGGATATGTTGACATCCCTAGCTACTCGTCACATTGCTTCAGTAAGTTTCTCTTATCTTGAATTTTTCTTTCTTCCCATCAATACATATGTCTCTGTGTTGATTTATCATTACCTTCTTTTTCAGCTGGTGAGTTGTTTTAACACCATAGTGAAGAAAGATGAAGCACTCAAGGCTTCTAGCTCCTCGTCTGGAGTGAAGGATGCTTTTCTGGGTTTAGCCCAATCTCTGAAGGATTGTCGTCAAAAATATGATGAGGATAGGGTTGAATGGGAGAAGAAGTTGACTGCAGCTGAAGCAGAGAAAGTGCAGTTGGGAAGTAAAGTGAAGGATTTGGAGAGAGAGAATAAAAAATATGCCGAGAAGCTCACAAGCTTTGGGGAGCTTGAGAATAAGTTGAAATCGGCCGAGGAAGAGCTGACTCTTCTGCGAGAAGTAAATCGCCAGAAGGAGGAGGTGGAGGCCAAGTTGAAAGCCTCCGAGGATCTTCTATCCGAGAAGCTCTCCTCGGAGAAAATAAAAAGAAAAGTAGCTGTGAAAAAATCATTTCGAACTGGTTGGGACAAAGGATGGGATAGGGGGTAGCAGCGATGATGACCCAGGTGCAGTATGGGAGTTTGAAATACTTCCGAGATGGTTGGGTTGCTGCCTTGCAAGAATTGAAGGTGAGCGAGGACTCTGAGTTATTTCAACAACATCTTACTGTCCCTCCTCCTGCAATTGAAGATGAGAATGAAGACGAAGCTGCATCCGAGGAGTCTTCAATGACAGTAGGTGATCAAGTCCTTGCTCCACAACCCAATCAGACAGCTACCGAGGAGATTTCGTCTTTGCCTGCTCCTCCTGAACAAGTCCCAACTTCCGCCGACCAAATTATTGTTTCCTTCGAGTAACCAAGCTCCTCGTCCCAGCCTCCCGAGAAAGTCTTGGGAGACAAGGAAAATGTGTGAAGTTTTTCGGTATTCTCTTTCTATTTTTCTTTTTCTTATACTCTGTATTCTGAACGCTGTACTCCTTTTGATGATGTAATAAAATTACCTTTTTTGTTCCTCTACATTGTTGATGCTCTGTCTGCTTTTTTTTATTAACCCTTGCCTTCTCTTCTTTATTAGTTTATGGCTAGAATGGAATTGTTGTCTGCCAATGATACAAAACTGATGCAGCAATGCCATGAATATTATAGGGCTGGTCACACAAACCTAAGTGCATCAAAAGTTATCGACATCCTTGGTTATGATGCTTCAGAGCAGGCAGTCGAAGCTTATCGGTACCTGAAGGACTTACTTGATCGAGTTGTGGCCAATAACGTGGCTTACTATGACATGATCGAGGATCTTCAATATACTTTAGAAGATCTTTAGACTCAGTACAAGGAATCAACTGCCCTTTTGCACGAGGGGTATGAAAAGAGGTATCAATAGCTTTCTGCTGAGACAGGCCACAAAAAGATCCTTGTTGGGTACGATGTTAGGGAGAGAACTCTAAAGGGCGAAGTTGAAGCATGTAGATAAATTGAAGAGCTGCTGGAGCAAGAGAATAACATTTTACAGAAAGAGCTGGCACAGTATAAGTCTGCAGCTTCATCTTCGACTGCCTTGGTACCAGTCACCGATGAAGGATTATCATTTTTAGAGGTTGAGAATGCCAAATTGAGGCAAGCGTTAGAGGCTTTAAGAAGAGTTGGGCCTCCTACTGCTACTCGGGGACGAGGAAGAGGTTCTCGTGGATGAGGAAGAGCTGCTCAGAATGTTGTCGAGGATTCGAGTTCTCGACCTGCTCAGGGAGGATCAAGATCTCTTAGTCGTAATGTTGAAGAGGCTCGTACTCGATCAACATTGGAAAACCAAGCATTCCAATTAATGGCTAAGAACCAAGCTTTGTCTGATCTGTCCAAGAAGGTTAGAGAACTGGAACAACAGCTTTCTTCAAAGAACTCTGTATTGAAGACTAATGAACATTTCATCCAAAGTCTTAATGAGAAGATTGCAAGGTTGACATTTCAATTTAATAAACAGCCCAGGGAATTTTGGATGGCTGGATACAACGAAGCTTTATTCCATTTAGGTGATCGTATCCAGAATGCCAATAATGAGGGCTACAAGCAAGGTTGGTTGAATGCCTTGGCGTGCCGAAGCTCGAACAAGGGCACTACCTGTGGGACTATTATGATCCTGGGGTATTAGACTTGCCTGTGCCACCTTATAAATTGGACATGGAATGGATCCCAGCTCGTGCCATTCCTTGAACTTAATTGCAAAATACCTCGGTGACTACAATCTTCATTCTCAGATCGAGGTATCTCGTCCCGAGCATCTACTGGACATTCCTTCAATAATGAACGTCAGAATGCTCCAAGATATTAACTTCATTAATTCTCCCCTTTGCCTGGAAGATCCTCCTGCTGGCGAGGAGCCTATTTCAAAAGCAAAAGGGAAAAGACCAGTAGAATAGGAAATTCTGATGTAATAATTAGTACACAATTTAATATCAATGTAACAAATTTATGTAATTCATTTTGACTTTAATGAAAGAATTTCATTTTTGTTTGCAAATTTGTATTGCTCTTGTATTTGTCAAACACTTTATATTTGTGATTGCATAACAATATTGTGTGGTTCATCGACCAACTTAATAATAAAAAATTACAAGTATTAGTAATGTTGCTCGATCACTTAATAATAAAGTAATGAGTATGAAAATGTTTAAAAATTTCTTCCAACTAACCAGGGTTGTTAAATTGTGCTTCGTCGACCAATTATAGCTAATGGGTTTTTATCCCCGACCAGCTATACTTGGTACTTTTTAAAATATTTTCTCCTCGTCGACCAACTACAGTTGGTGGATTTTTATCTCCGACCAACCATACTTGATTCAGTTTGGAAAATTTTGTTCTTCGAGGAACTTTTGTCCTTTCTGGATAATTCTTACCTCCCGACCAACATAAGTTGGCATTTGAGAGCATATCTTGCTTCCTAGCCAAAAACGTTGGCATTTTTAGGAATGTTGTTCTCGCTCTTTTACCAACCGGAGTTGGTCTGAGTTTGAACTATCATGTCCACTTGCCATTTTACCAAAATTGGTCTGAGCCAGTGTCAGCCTCCTAACCAAAGGAGTATGGGGTGTTCTCGCCCTTTTACCAACCGGAGTTGGTCTGGGTTTGAACTATGATGTCCACTAGCTCTTTTACCAACCTGAGTTGGTCACGCTAGTGTATGCCTCCTAACCAAAGGAGTATAGTTTGTTCTCGCCCTTTTACTAACCGGAGTTGGTCTGGGTTCGAACTATCATGTCCACTAGCTCTTTTACCAACTTGAATTGGTCACGCTAGTGTACGCCTCCTAACCAAAGGAGTATAGTTTGTTCTCGCCCTTTTACCAACCGAAGTTGGTCGTGGGTTTGAACTATCAGTGTTGCTTTTATTGCTGAACAGCGTAGTGTTGTACACTAGTATTCCCCGAAAAACTTTCGATAAAAAGAAAAAAGATGGAGAAACATCATCGTTTTATTCATATTGATGGAACTGCTTTACATTTTACATCACTGATAATACTTGCGTAGGTGTTCAGCATTCCATGCATTCTTAAATTCCTCTCCTTCTAGAGTTGCTATTTGGTAGGTTCCTGGTCGAACAACTTCTATAACTCGGTAAGGTCCATGTCAATTTGCCTCCAACTTATTGTGCTTCTGAATGACCTTCTTTATCACGTAATCTCCTTCTTTTAAATCGCATTTTTTCACCCTCTTGTTGTAGAACAGGGTTGTCTGTTGTTGATAAGCAGCATTCCTAATGGCTGCCTATTCTCTAACCTCCTCGAGCATGTCCAAATCTAATCTCCTCATCAAGTCGCTGACTGGGGAGTTGAAATTCAGCACTCTATATGTTGGAAGACCCAACTCGACAGGTATTACGTCCTCACTTCTAAATGCCAGCATATATGGTGATTCTCCAGTTGCTGCTCGGGGAGTTGTTCGGTAAGACCACAATACTGACTGTAACTCATTAATCCAATTAGCCTTAGCCTCACTTAGCCTCTTCTTCAAACCATTTAGTAATGTTATGTTCGTCACTTCGGTCTATCCATTGCTTTGAGGATGTCCTAGTGCTGAATGAATCTTCAAAATGTTTGATTGATGACAATAGGCGGCAAACTCCTCGTTATCGAATTGTGTTCCATGGTCTGTGATGAAAGCATGAGGGAGACCATATCGATAGATTATGTTTTTCCAAATGAACTGGTATACCTTCTCGTATGTCATATCAATAAGTGGCTCAGCTTCTACCCACTTAGTAAACCAATCCACTGCTACGACGAGGTACTTGAACCTTCCTTGGGTCGTTGGCAGTGGTCCCACCAAATCCATTCCCCACATGGAAAATGGTCATGGGGAAGTTATGGGTGTCAACAATGCTTGTGGAGTTCTTCGGATGGAAGAAAAATGTTGGCATTTATCACATCTTTTGGCATAGGCTATCCAATCAGTCCTCATCGTTGGCCAGTAGTACCCCTGCGTCATCACTCTTTATAAAAGTGTCCGACATGCTACATGTGCTCCACAAGACCCTTCATGGATCTCTTCAATCAATTCCTTCACCTCGAAGGGATGTACACATCTCTGCAAACCTACCATAATTCCTCGTCTATACAAAACACCATTAGTTAGTACATACCGAGCAGCTTTAAACTTCAATTTCTTTGCAGAGAGCTTATCCTCCGGCAATTCTCCCTCCTCAATATATGCCCTGATGGGATCCATCTAAGATGGTCCTAAATCAAGGGTAATAATTTTCATCGTCAGGTCTTCATCTATGCTCTGACTTTCTAATACTTCAATTGGTATCGTTCTTCGCAGCTCGGTACGAGTAGCTGATGCTAGTCGGGCCAGTGCGTCTGCTTGTGCATTTTCCAGTCTTGGTATTCTGATCAACTGAATGGCATCAAATTCTGCCAATAATTCCATCACCTTTGCATGATACCTGACCATTAATTCTCCTTTAACAGCATATATTCCTATCATCTGATTCACACTTAATTGAGAATCACTAAATACCATCACTTGTTGCGCTTCCATAATCTTTGCTAAATTAAGACCTGCTATCATCGCCTCATATTTAGCCTCATTATTGGAAGCTTTGAATTGGAAACGTAGGGCGTATTCCACGTCGATCTCGTCTGGAGTGCTCAGAACTATTCCCGCGCCACATCCTGCAGTGCAAGATGAGCCATCTACATATAACCTCCATATAGGTAACTCGTCTTCAAATTTCTTATCTGACAAAGTTCCTCGGTGAAATATTTATTGTTTTCTTTCATCCTCCCCTGATATTTCTCGCTCCTCGTTGATCATCTCTTCTCGTCTTTTTACTAATTGAAGTTGATCTGGGCTCGAATTTGATGATCCTTTAATATCCACAAGACCTTTTACCAACCGGAGTTAGTCTCGGCTTGTGTTTGATGATCCTGTAACATCCACAGGTTGATCAGCGAGCAACTTTTATTCCTCGGGGTTATCAGGATATGTAAACTCTGCGATAAAATCTGCTACAGCCTGCCCTTTTTATGATGTTCTGGGTTCATACACAATATCATATTCACCGAGCTCTATTTCCCAGTACATCAGTCTCCCTGATTTTTCTGGCTTATGAAGGGCTTGTCTTAATGGCATGTCGGTATACATGACGATGGTATGGGCCTGGAAATATGGCCTCATTCTTCTACTTGCCTCAATTAATGCCAATGCCAATTTTTCCAACTTTGGGTACCTGACCTATGCACCTCGGAAAGCCTTACTTGTGTAATAAATTGGTTTTTATACTCCATTCTCCAATCTGATCAATGCCGAGCTGACTGCATTCTCTGATACTGCCAGGTACAAGTACAACTTTTCTTCCATTACTGGCCTGGATAATAGTGGAGGTGCTCCCAAATATTTCTTCAAGCCTTGAAAGGCTTTTTCACATTCATCATTCCACTCGAAAGTTTTTCGAAGTGTTTTGAAGAATGAAAGGCATCTATCAGTTGCTCGGGACATAAATCTGTTGATCGCTGCAACTCGTCCTGTTAGACTCTGCACCTCTTTCTTCGTCGTTGGAGATCGCAACCCTAAAAGAGCTTTGATCTTTGTTGGATTCGCCTCAATGCCTCGCTGGTTGACAATGTACCCGAGGAACATTCCTTCTCGTACTCCAAATGTGCACTTCGTCGGGTTGAGCTTCATTTGGTATTTATCCAGTTGATCAAAGGTCTGACCTAAGTCAACTAGATGATCAGTAGCTTTCTTGCTCTTTGTCAGCATATCATTGACATAGACTTCCATATTGCAACTGATTTGTTCGGCGAAAACCTTGTTCATCAGCCGCTGGTATGTCGCTCCTGCATTTTTCAAACCAAAAGGCATAACATTATAACAATAAGTTCCCCTAGGGGTAATAAAAGAAGTGCTTTCCCTATCTTCAGGTTTCATTTTGATCTGGTTGTATCCAGAGTAAGCGTCCATGAAGCTGAGCAGCTCGTGTCCCGAGGTAGCATCCACTAGTTGGTCAATTCTGGGCAATGGAAAGTGATCCTTTGGGCATACCTTGTTGAGATCGGTGAAATCAACACACATTCTCCATTTATTGTTTTTCTTCTTTACCATCACCACATTTGCTAACCAGTCTAGATATTTCACATCTTCAATGAATTGGGCTTTCTAGAGCTTCTCGACCTCTTCTTGTATAGCTTGATTCTTCTCGGGACTAAATATTCTTCTTCTCTACTTTACAGGCTTGATCTCCTTATTCGCATTGAGCTCATGACATAAGAAGTTCGGATCTATTCCTGGCACGTCTTCATGACTCCATGCAAAAGTTTTCTTTCTGTTTCTCAAAAAAGTTATCAACTCCTGTTTTATTGAAACATCCAACGATGAACCTATCTGGGTTACTCGTTCAGGGTGCTCGTCGTCCAGAATAACATTTTCTGTAGATTCCACCACCTGTCCTTTTACAAGTTGGGATTCATCTCTGGGATCAAGTGTTTCAATTTTTGTACCTTCCTCCACCTGGTAGGTAGTAGTCTTTTTCCTTGACTCTTCAAGCTCCTCTTGCTCGGCAGAGGAATAGTAGCATTCCCGAGCTACTTTTTGATCACCTTTCACAACTCCCACTCTGAAATTTATAGGGAATTTTAAAAACTGAAGTACTGTAGACGGAACTGCTTCGAACTTCTTCAAACCAACTCTTCCCATGATGATGTTGTAAGCGGATTGCACATTCTTATCCATCACAAAGAAGCGTATTCTTTCTGTTCGACAAGCAGGCCAAGTTCCAATTAATAGATCCAGCTTGATCGTCCCAAGTGGAAAAACCTTCTCGCTAGCAAAACCCAGGAGAGGTCTGTGATAAGGCTCCAGTTGAGATAATTTCAAATTTAAACTGTCAAAGCATGAGTAGTACATGATGTCCTCCGAACTACCATTATCTACCAAAACCCTTGAAATCACTACTTCTTTCATCCTCATTTTGATCACCAAAGGATCGTCGTGAGGGTAAAGAACACCTGCCGGGTCGTTTTTTTGAAAAGCCAATGACCAGCTTCTCTTTGTTTATCTTCCTCGGGCGATCCTCCTCAGCCAAATTTATTCGCTGAATATATGAACAAGCATGAGCCTCTCCAAGGTAAGCCTTTCTTTCTGCAGTAAGGTCTCCTCCTCCTGCATCTCCTCCTGTAATGACATTACAATCAAATGACCCAAAACTTATGGAAAATACCTCTCCTTCTGGCTGCCTTGGTTTCTTGGGAAGATCGGGGTCATCATCTGGATCATCTTCATGGTCTCTCTTATTTTTCTCCTCTGCTCGACGAGGAGATCTGGATCTTTCTCTAGTTCGGTCATTATTTCTTTTTTCGCCTCCCCGATCAACATACTTTGCTAGTTTCCCTCTTTGGATGAGTGTTTCAATCTCGTTCTGAAGAGCTATGCAATTTTTAGTCATATGGTCGTGATCCTTATGGAACTCGCAATATTTCTCCCTATTCCTCGTATCAGGGTCTGACCTCAGTTTCTTCGGCCACTTTACTTCCTCGTTATTCTTGATTTCTTCCAAGACATGATTAATACCCATTTTCAAAGGAGTATAATTATCGAATTTCTTCAGGACTTCCCATGATGACTTATTATTCTTGGAATGCTTGTCACCGCCATTGCCCTTATGCTCTTTCTTCTTAGATTTGTCGCCTTCCTCCTTGGTCTCTTTATCCATATTCTTCTTCGCAGCCATAGCCTCCTCGGTATTCATGATTTTGGCTACTTTTGCCATCAACTCTGACATAGTTGTAGGTGGATCTTTGGCCAAAGTGTAATACAACTTGTTAGGCAACAACCCACTCATCAAGGCGGTGATTGCTGTCTTTTCTTCGTAATCTATGACTTCCAGCTTCTCATTATTGAAACGAGTTATGTAATCTCTAGTACTCTCTCCAGATTTTTGTCTAACACTTAACAAGTGTGCTACTCGTTTTACTGGCTTTGCTCCAAAACAGAAATTGCCGATGAACAACTCGGCTAATTGAAAGAAAGTTGAAATCTTACCCCGAGGAAGATTATTGTACCATATCTGAGTAGATCCAGTAAGAGTTCCTGAGAATGCTCTGCATCTCATCTCGTCGGGGACGGCATAGATGTCGGCAGCAGCTTGATATTGCTCTATGTGTAGAACAGGATCTGTCTTTCCATCATATTTGGGGGTCACTACAGGTGCTTTAAACTTTGACGGGGTAGGAAAACCCACAATGGCCTGGACAAAAGGTGTCCCTTGAACAAAAGTTCGTTGTAGGGGATTCTTCGCCTTAGCTATTTCTCCCAATCTATCCTCCAACTGCTGAATAGAACCTTTCCACGCATCATTTACCTCCTCGGGCTTGTTAGTTCGAGCAATTGATTGCTCTGAAGTGGCCTCCTGAGATCTATCTTGACGAGCAACTGGTCGTGATTGTGCTGATCCTTCTCTGAGATATGATGGTTGTCGAAAACTCCTCGACATGGTCTTAGGTGGACTCCTATTCCTCCTAGGGCCTAACCGACCGAAAGGAGACACCCTACTCAGCCTTTCCAAGGCACTGGGTCTCTCTAGAGAGAGAGTGATACGTTGATCAGTATCTGTAGCCCTTATTGACGAAGTTCGCCCAGGTTGATAAGAGAAATCATCAGATTCCTCATTACGATATGACTCAGTACGCCTGGATCGTGAAGAACGTGTAGGTGCACCGCCATGAAGGGTCTGTATGAGTTGTCTCATTGTTTCTTGCATGGCGGTTTGTCCTTGAGCCAGATTCGTCATAATTCCAGTCAGATCTGGAGGTGCAGAAGGATTTGGAAGACTTCCAACATTTCCAACGTTTCGATTGCTAGATTCCGGATTATCTGCCATTGATGATGAATGATTTTTGGTGAAAAACGATAATAACAATCATTCCCACAGACGGCGCCAATCTGTTGATGTAAAAAACTAGATTACTCTAATAATTCAATCACTGATAACTAAATGAGACAAAGAATTTTAAAGTGGTTCAGCCTTAAAAGAATGGCCTACGTCCACTGTTATGTTATTGCTGAGTGTTTGGGAATTCTCGATTACAAGTACTATCAAGAAATTTCGGTCCCCCTTGAATGAGGGTCATACAAGGTATTTATAGCCCTTAGGCTGTACATGAAAGGGTGATACATTAAATGATATACATATGAAAGGGTAACTCATTTAATGCTCTTCAAACGTGTGCGTCAAGATGATAAGCATTCAATGAATAGTTGAACTGTTGATTATCTGGCAATAAATGATGTGGCCGAGGTGCAGCTGCTGTGGTCGAGATGCAGCTCGGACCGCCTTAGTTGCTCATCGTTCAGGACTTCCTCGGAGTGTTGGAGTTCCTCGAAGCGTTGGAGTTCCTCGGAGTATCCTTGTTGCTCGGAGCGAACATGACTTGGTCGGGGAAATGAACTTCCTCGTTGTTATTGTGCCACGTAGATTGACATGTGTCTTCTTATTATTCGTCCATATCAGCATACTAATATTGGTATCAACAATGACATAACAGTTGTATGACTTTGTGACTGATAGGCATAAGCATCTTGTGTTTCAAATCTTATTCCCATTTACTATTTGTCGGATCAAATGCAAGGCGTGCATCATGTTGGGACGGTCACCCCTAGAATTGTCATTTATTCCCATTTACCATTTACTACTAGTTATCACCCCTAGAATTGTCACGGTCATTGACCTTGACAAGTCCAACTTGTCAAGGTCAATGATCGTGATAAGTTGACATATTTGGTATAGTGTATGAGCATTGACGATCCTAAGCCCGGATAATGGATGAGGGGAAAGGTTATATTTTTTAGAATCAGAGAATCGGTCTAAATAATATTATTTATCACATGAATAACTGTAGACTTCTTTAACAATTTGTCATTTTAAAATTATAGCATTTCTAGTATAAATTGGTATTACCGAATTGATCCTGGTTGTATTTGATATTTTCTAAAGTTTATAAAGGCATTTAACATTACATAACAGTTATATGACTTTGTGACTGACAGGCATAAGCACCTTGTGTTTCAAATCTTATTCCCCTTTACTGTTCGTCGGATCAAATGCAAGGCGTGCATCATGTTGGGACCTTAGGCATGCGAAATTTTTTTGTTTTATACCACATGCCTATGCATTTTTTATGGTACAGCTAATATTTTCCCCTCTATGTATTCCTCAAAAACACTTCTGGTTAACTTTGGAGATAATTGATTTCTGACTGTGTTAAATGTGGGCAAATATGAACGCAGGTTCGAAAAGCACATTTTCAATTGGTTGATGATTTAGAAGCTGACCGTGTCTTTAGTCATGCTCGTTTGGTCTCTCCTTATAGTTTAGAAGGCATGGATAAGTTACTTAGCTCAAGAGCTGATATCAACTGACGGCTTAGCTCCTCAATCTTTGTAATTATATCAAACTATATAAAATAATATTGAACTTTGCTTTCTTAGCATATAACTTCTGCGAGGTACATTGGCTCTTACTACAAGATCTCTTTTCAGATCTTACATACTGCTCCTTTATTTATTTATTTTTATATTATTTTTTTATTCTAATATTATTTGTAGGTTAACACAATTTGCAATAGAATTTTATTGTGTTTCAGCAGCCTTGGGGGTAAAGGCCATACTGCCTTGCAAAATGTTTTTAGTTATAGAAATTAAAATTATTCATTATTCAAGTTCATGAGTAAGGTTATCCATTTAAGACATCTTGCTTTGAGTTACGATTTAAGTTCATGAGTAAGGCTATTCATTTAAGCCATCTTGCTTTGACGTTATAGGCATGTTTTACAAGAATTGCTTTTTTATGTATATGGTACTCAACGTTTTTATCGAGTGAAATGTGTGTTCTCTTCTTTATTTATGAGTGTTCTACTTTTCTCAGTCACCAACTTGATAATATGTCATAACACTCAGTTCAAATTTTGCTGCTTGATGAGTGAGCCGATGCACATCTGTTTACTTTTGTCATTTCTCAATTAGTATGCATGCGCGTGACGTACTGGCATGTATCATCCTGCAATTCTTTACTAAGGTCAATATATTTGTCTTTTGAGTTTTTTTCCCACCAGCTCAGTATGACTCAATCCCAAATGACGTTAAATCAAAGTTTCTGCCATTTCAGCGCGATGGTGTGAGGTATACAGAGATTTTATTATTATTAATTTGAGTTATCTGCTGTTAGAAAATTGTCAGGGGATATAGTGCTCATTATATTTATCCTAAAACTAAACTTTTTATGTTCCTTGGCGATTGAGTGCTAATGTACTAACTGTATTGCATAGGTTCATTTTGCAGTATGGAGGACGTGTTCTCTTGGCTGGTGAAATGGTATTGGGATTGTAAAAACATCATAACACTGATTAAGGGCTCACAGACCTCAAAACATAACATTCAAGGATCATATCCTTTGAACTATTCAAAAAAATTTAAGTTAGGGATCTAAAGATATCAGAACTTGTTCTAAGTTAATGGTGAAAACCCTATAACCCTGGTTAAGGGTCCGGAGACCTCAATACCTTAAAGTCAAGGCTCTAATCCTTGGAACTCTTTTTATCTCAATCTCCACTTTTTACCCTAAACAATAGATCAGCTTGGACCGTACTATGTACTACAGACAATGTTAGGGAACAAGATTATCTTACAAATTAATTGAAATTGCAGATATCTGCATACATTATTTCTGATCGAACTTCTGATAAGTATCCATTGTGTTTTTGTGTTAACTACCGCGATGGAGTAAGTGGAGCCGAAAGGTGTAAAATGATGGTTGCCGATTCATTACAAGGTGAAGCAGTAAACGTAATATAAATGAATAAGAACATATGCTTGCTAGGAGTTTTCTTTATGATTTTTATAACATGACGATGACGTATGAACGGAACTACAACATTGTAAAATTTTTATCTTTATATACTATAAAATGCTATACAAGAGAGTTAATAACTTCTCTCTTCTTAGAGTGTCCACGTGGACAACATTCCCTTTCTTTATTTTCTCTCTCCATCTCTATGTGCATTTATTTCGTCCCATATCTATACTAATCTATATACTACTATAAAATACTATACAAATAACATATAACATATATGTCCTCCTAAAGAACATATATATATATATATATATATATATATATATATATATATATATATGTGTGTGTGTGTGTGTGTGTGTGTGTTTGTGGGTGTGGGTGTCGAATTTTACCAGCTTGAGTCTACCCAGTCCGGCGAGAAATGATATTTAACCCATTCATGACCCCCAAAATACCCGATCCAACCTGCAAATGAGAAGACTAAACCCGTCTGGAATACTCGAGCTTCTATTCCATGTGTACATGTATGCATAAGCTTATGCATGATTCTCCTATATGTTGTTTGCAAGTCATTCTAATTTTTATCAATTATTTTTTGTTTCTGTAATGGATTTTATTATTGGTACTCTCTCTACTTTTATTTTCTAACTTTCCATGTTAGTTGTTTACAATGAATTTCATGCTTATGTGTATTTTGGTATTTTCACAGTTTCCATGAATTGGACAACTTATGGGTGTGACATCCCGCCTAATTAAATACCGGGCGATCACTCCTTTATTAAATTAAAATCAAGGTGAACAGTTGGTTCATTCTTAGCATCACTGTCGTAAAAATAACTTTTCAAATTTAAACACCCTAATTAATTAAGCTAAGTGTCAAAACCATTTTAGACATTACTTCCCCAATCTTATTTTATATAAACCAACATTTAAAACTTTTTGTAATTCACAATTTAATAGTCACACCACAACTATCCTGGAACATACAATCCAAATAATCAAACATTCAACTAGTTGAATCCAACATTTAATACTTTAAATGAAAACATCCTGGCAATAATAAATCCCAAAGTGCAAGTACTGTAAATAAATGGATTACAATATCCAATAAAACAACTGAAAAATGGAAAGGGCGACACGAGCCCAACTGAAATAAATAGTGCTAAGAGTGGAATCAAATGAATGAGGTCATCTAAGCAAGAGGCCTGCAACTCCCACCTGAGCTGTAGCACGTTCCTTCCAAAGGATCCTATGCAAGACACCCCTGTAGCTGGTCACCTGTGATATATACATATATATACAAGAGAGAGAGAAGAAATAGAGACGGGTCAGAGCTCGATAGTGTAAATGATTTAAAATTTGTTTAGCAAGTATTTAAAATGTTTACAGGCCAATGCAACAACATATTAGTGCGACACTCTCTTGAGAAATTCTCACCTCTCTTCCAATGTGCACACCTATCGCACTAACCTTACCAATGGTTTAACTCATCTTATCTTAGGTTATTCGTAAGGTTGAAACTAAACAATTCAACTGTTTAAGAAGTAAATTTCATTTAGTGACAAAGCTCTCATTTTTTACTTTATTTATTAATAAAGTTTTCCAGAAATATACTATACTTTCGAAACAGGTAATTCTCAATTGAAATCATTACTCATCTCTTACTTACCATAAACACAGTAGGAAATTCTAAATTTCAGAAATTCATATATATATTAAATACTCGTATAATATATATATTCTATCAGCACCCCACATAAAAACTATGGTGCAGGCATACTCTGCTATCCAATCCCCGTATCACTCGTACTAAGGGAAATACAAGTTCGGAATCACTCTCTAACTGTATTAAACAAAACAAAAACAATATTGAGGTGAAGCATAGATTCCAAGTCTCTAAGAGGATAGCACATGCCCTCACGTCTCTTAGAACCATCTGACCATCAATCAGATAGCCTGTACCAATGATATCTATCTTCTAGGGTACGAGTCAATATCCCCCATAAAGGCACACCGAGATAAGACCGTCCCACTGCGGTAACCTCAGGGATAGCAAGTAGCGCGGGCAAGATTTTCACACGTATACAGTATATCCATAAACACAGTCAGATAAATATACTACTATTACCATATCTCTTTAGGTACCTTTCATCACCCACAATATAATATTTATCCTTATTTCTAATTCTTTAGTTCTCACGTATAACGGTTCGTCTCTTACTTTAATTGAGGGATTAATCCAACTTACTATGTAACCCTCATGGACTCTATCCTCCCAAGTGTAGAATTCAGTAGGTACTCATCTATTTTTCGAACGTAACTATTTTACGCGTCTCTCCCTCTAATACATAATTTCATCGTCCCTTATATGTAAATATCCCAAAAAGTACATCTCGTCTTACATTAAAGGTCTCATAATTATTAATAAGTCCTAATGATCTCCTTTACCTTCCAAATTATTTTAATATGGATGCCCAAATATTTCTACTCATTTAATTTGAATTTAACTATTTTCAAAAGGGGAAATGTGAGTCTTCCAGAAGGGGTCGATCGATCGAGGGAAGTGGCTCGATCGATCGATGCGTCGATCGATCGACACCCCTGGTTCGATCGATCGATCAAACAGGTATACAAATTCTGCAAATTAACAGTTACGAGTTTCATAATCTAACCTCAATCAAATCCAGATTTTTCACACCCAAACTCCCTAAAATTTGTACTACAAATGGTATGAACCCATATTATACATCTTCAACGTAAAGCATGCAATTTTTCATCAATAACCATAGATTAATAGGCCAAAACTCATATAAGTCTCAAGAACCCTAGAATTCCTTTAACATGGTTCTAATCAGTCTTTTTCCAAAAAATTTTACTTCTAATTCATCATAAATTCGTGGTTAAGCCTCTACATGTGAAGGTCTTTCCAGATTATTATTCAAATCATTACTACATGCGATTTTCCTATCTTCAACATGGATTTTCTTCTACCAAACTCATCCTAATCACCCTAGACTAATATGAACGATGCACTAACAAAAATAAGCAAGATAAATACTTTCCTGGAAATTTCAAAGTTCTGATTTGATGACGAATTTGGTGTGGTTGCATTCCCCGTCGCGCGATTTACGCGTTGATGGTGGTGGCGGTGCAATCGGATGAATTTTCGGTCTAGAATTTGCTTTGAAAGCTCTCTCCTTCCCTCTCCTATGGCCGTCACTTATCTTTGGTTGTTGTAACCCTAAAAGGCAACCTTAGACATCTGATATAACCCTTGAAATTTCGTGGGTTTAATTACCCAAAATTATAAAATCTTCAAAATGCCCTTCCGGGGTACTAATTAAGCCTAAAAACGCCCCGAGACCCAAACTAAACCCCCGGGTACACTTTACTGACTATCTCGGCCCTTTCGGACACTTTGGCGCACTCAAAACGACCATACGAGCAACTTATAATATATTCGCTTTTATTAATCAATATTTAGCCCGAAGCGACACGGGCCCGTCCCGACTCAAATTTTCAAAATTATCATTTTATTCACTTTTGACATTTAATAGAACCAATATTATATTACTTTACTCATTAGTAATATTTGAGAACAAGTTTCCCATAATTACTAACTCACATCACGTTAATAATTATAAAGTGATTAATTTCCAGATTTAGATTAAATTAATAACTCACATTAAATTTAATAAATCCCCAAATTAATATATCATAAAAATACGTGGTATTACAATGGGATTGGGATCATTCCCAATCACGAGTAATTATAAATTTTCCCTTTTTTTATGAATGAAAAGGAATTGTTATTATTTTTATTTTTATTTTTATTTTTATTTTTATTTTTATTTTTATTTTTATTTTTATTTTTATTTTTATATTAAACCAAATAACATAATGCATTCATTTTTATACACTTTTCTTAGCCTAAAGTAAATCAAGGGTTTGGTCCGTAGCTTAAATCATTAATTTTTGGTAATGTGGGTTCATTTATTCATTTTTCTTATTTGTGAATGAATGGGATCATGTAAGGGAATGATTTTGTTGATGTATATGGGTTTGAAACTATTATATTTTTAAAATTTAAGTGGTTTAAAAATTATACTTATTCCTTTCATTACTATTATTATTTATGTTTTTACAGCTTCGTAAATATATATTAAATAGTATAAAACGTGAGCAACAAAGTTTAACACGCAATCAACTTATCCACATGTCCTTTCCTATATTCTCTTTTTACATTTCACATGCTTCCTCTCCTTTCTCCGCGGCACCGTTATCTTCCCAGTAGAAAATTCATAATAATTGAATAATCCTTCGTATTCCCGTAACAACCCATCATTTCCTATTCCTCGGTTTCCATTAATTATTTTCTTTATATAGCTATTATATTGAAATTCAAAGATCACACCTCATCCATTCCTAAAGCATAAAAAAACGTTAAGAATTCTCTACGTTTTGTATGGAGAGGACGACATTTTAATAAAATTCTTGCCCATGCCTGTAATTGTTCTGCTACAATCAGAATTATGAGAGAGAGTTTGTTTATCACCAAATGAAGCCTAACGGCCTTTTTGCTTCCATGACCTGTCTTATCTTTGGCGATGTAATTTACACCTTCGACAACGATGATTCGGGCTAATTTACATCTCGCTGGCTTTGGCCGCTTTATCTTCACCGAGTTACCTTCTTTTTGGATTTATTAATTTGTAGTATGTATGTTAAGTTTTAGCTCCTAATTATTTATTTTCCATTTTTGGTATGGAACAATGTACATGTAATGTTCGTCAAAGTCTCACAAAGTTGGAGAAAACTAATTTTGAACTGTTTTCAATACTTGTATATTTTTTATAAGTATTTTTTGAACAATATCCATGAATAAGGCTATCATGTTTGTTCATATTCACCTGATATAAGGATCTTCTTTTTAATTTTTTGGTTATTGGCTTTTTTGATGTTCAATTAGTGACGGTGGAAAAATGTGTAGGGAGACCTTCATTTTTTTATTCTCACATAGTAAATCTAGAAATAAAGAATTCTAATATTTGATGAATCCCTTATATTCATCATGTCTACTGCTATATTTTTATTTATTTAATCGTTTATTTATATGTATGTTATATGATTTGATTAGGTTTACATTTAAGTACTCAAATAAATTAAGGGTGTGTTTAAGAACTCCAACTTTAACAATTTAAAAATCAAAATGTTTCAATTTTAAAGCATGAAATTGAGGCTCCAAGAAGATTTGAATATGTCAATGTGCTCGAAAAAGTTTAATAGGAAGTTTTATATTCTTCGTAACAAACTATACTTCACCAGCGCATTGGGTGGGTTTTACACTAGTTGAAATATAAAATGAGATACACTTTCATTTGCGGATTATGATGGAATCTTAAAACTTGATTAAATACATAAACTTACAAATTATTTTCACATGGTGGTTGATTTTTTGAGTACGTGATGAACCTACTTGAAAGGTATCTCAATTCGATATATTAATTAGAGTTGACATATATACGGGAGTCTACTTTTGATGTGATCACCCCAAGTCATGTTGTGAGGGGTTTTTATTTGTAAATATTTTTTGCTTTCTAGTTATGCTTGTATTTTGGCATAGATAAAAATTTAGCGCTAGTCTTAGAGTATTTTTGTATTTACTAAGGGCTCCATTCTCTATACCTATTAAAAAACATGTATTTACTGAGGGCTTGATTCTATACCTATAAGCTTTCCGTGGTATTATAGTGTGAAAAATACAATTATGGTCAAGCATATGAAAATCGCATATATCTGAGTTAGAGATTGCGATCACGTATCTCCTTCCCATATCATTCTGCCCGAGTGGTGGATATATTTACTTTTTACAAATGAAAATTTTCCTTTATCCGCTTCTTCCCGTTGTTTAGTTACTCTTCAATATTCTCATTTTATTTTCAGATTAGCCCATTGTTGAACATATTGCATAACAACTTGCACCACCCCCCCCCCCCCCTCCCCACGTCTGCAATAAATAAAATAAAGAATAAAGGCAATGATACTTCATCTAACAAAGGAAAACCATGGATTCCGAGCACATGGTTAAAATTGCGCTACTAATATCTGATGTGTTGTGAATGGGTTACTTATTTTATTTCATTTATGTCTCTTTTGCTTACCTTTATTATTCTTGTGGTTATGACTAATTGTATTGTTTACATTCCACTTAGATTCAAATGTATTCTCCTCCATTTATAGTTCTCCTTAGTCCATTCACGCTTGTTTAATGATAATGTCTTATAAAGATATAACAAAATAGCTCTATAACGAAGAGGTATGTACCTCAGCTCAACTTATTTATTAAATTATTTATGTGTTTCACCTACAAGGCTTGATGTCACACCCCTTGTAGCTTAGATTTTGTGTTTGTTGATTTGCTTATGACCAATTGAGTGATTGAGATCTATCCATTTTAGATCATTTAAAGAATCCTGGAGTTCTATAGGCGTCAAATCACAGACATTATGGCAGCTTGTGATCTAGCATATCGTGCCCTACACAAGCCAAATGAAATTGATTTTTTTGAAGGTAGGCTATTCGACATTAAGAAGACAACAACAAAAGATACTAGTTTCGGCCAAAAGCATTATGCGACCGTTGAAGTACCTCTGGATACAGTGAATGCAATGAAGTTACTATTTCTTATATTTTTTTAGGTACTTTTGGAACTACTGAGCATATTCATTTGATGATATTGCAGAATCCTAAGAAGTTACTGTCTATAATTTTCATATGTATTTATACGATCAAACCTATTCCATTGTCCTTTTGAAGGACATTAAGCTTAGAGAAGATGATGTTTCTAACGATAATCTACGAGATAAATGGCCATGGTTCTTTTGATATATCATATAATTGTTTTATTTTTGCATGTTGTGACTTATTTTTAATTAAAATTTTAAAATCTCTATAATTCAGCTGGTATCCCCGTAGATGATAAAAATTGGCCACCATTTTTTCCAATCATTCATCATGATATAGCCAATGAGATACCAGTTCATGCTCAGAGGTTGCACTATATGACTTTTGTAAATTGGTTAGGTATGGACTCTCTTGCTCTCTCTCTCTCTCTCTCTCTTTCTCTTTTAAATTTTTGGTCTTATATCTTTAGAATTAAGATCAGACAATATATACGGTAAAACAATGTCAACAATACAATTAAAATGATTTTTTTGGGGAATGCGACATTTTTTTGTAAACCAGTTAAACTAATCGGCAATTGAGACGGGGCACTTGATTTCCTTCAGGTCAAGTGGTATTAGAGAGAGGTTTTCACGTTCGTAGGGGAGTTATGGGATGTGAGTGTTATGGATCCCAACATTGATTTACAAACCATGTAAACTCATGGGCGATTCACTAAGCTTGAACATCAAAGTTTGGCCTCAACTCACTCGTTGCCATATGTGTATATGTAAAATACACAAACTCTTTTCAACTGACGAAAAAATAATGTATATGTTATCCTTCGGTTGATTTTGTTTTTTAATTTCAACTAACATTCTTTTTTTCCATTGGTAATTTTAGGCAGCACAAACTCTAGCAGCTGCATATTCTATTTCGCTTGATGGGAAGACACCTGCTATGTGTTCGGTTGGAATAAGTGTAGTTACAATACCAATGGCCATCACAATAAGGGAAGTTGGTGTGGTATGCAAATTGCCAAATGAAGATGGACAATTCTTAGATTTCTCAAATTGTCTCGTGTATTGAGATGAATTTCATATGTATTGAGATGAATGTTCTATATTTGGGCTATTAATTTTTTTATTGAGGTTATTATGTATTAGTGTTGTTGTGGACTATTTGTAGTGTTATACTATTTTGTTATACCTTAAACAGGTGGATAGTAATATAAATAAAGGTGATTTTGCCCATTTTTTAAAAAATTGAACTTACTAGTATTGAAATCAAATCAGATCGAAAGTGATTATGTTGTCATTATCTTAGAACTTTTGAATATTGTATACCCAAGTCTCTCTCTCTCTCTCTCTCTCTCTCTCTCTCTCTCTCTATATATATATATATATATATATATATATATATATAAATAGTTTTTTGTTAATATTAGTAACGGACATATACCATTACTAAATGTGTTACAAAAATTATGTTAGAAATGTGTTACGAAATTAGTAACACTTTAGTAATGGAAGAAATGTGTTAGTAACACAGAATTTAGTAAAACTTTAGTAACGGTAAAATAGTGTTCATAACACATAATTTAGTAACGGTAAAAAAATGTTAGTAATTTGCTTCCCCATGCCTTTTTTCTACCACTTTTTTAGTGTTAGTAATTATTTTACTAACACTGTAGTAGTGTTACTAATAGACTGTTTTGGTGTAGTGTTTATTTACAGCATCTTTGAATTACTTGCTAAATTATTTTAAGATCTTTTACAGTCGGGCTCTGACTCGTCTCTTGCAAAAAATCTCTTTTATTGTGTATTATTTTAGGTGCCAAGCCATAGGGACACCAGGATTAGACCATTGGATCTTTTGACCAGCAACAGCTATTGTGGAAGTCGCAGGTCCTCGCATTTAGACGCCTCTACCTCTATAGTATTTAGACCTCCCAGTTAGGGCATGTATCGCCTATTATCTGTTTATTTATGTCAGAGGAACATGGTACTTATTTATTTCAGCATTTCCATTTCAGTTGGATTTATTATTATTGGTTTGGATTTTATTTGATTGGGACGATTATTCCAATTTATTATATTCAGTTGGATGATATTTATTCCTTAGTTATTTATGCATACAAATGGGGAATATTTTAATAGTTTAAATTAACGGACCTAAAATAATTCAATAAAATATTTTGACACTAGCTTAATTAATTATTAGGTGGTTAAAACGAAAATTATTTTTCGACAGTGATGCTAAGAATGAGCCAACCGGATATTATGTTTTAAATTTTATAAAAGGACTGGCCACCCAGTACTTAATTGGACAAGGTGTCACAAACACACTCGGTTGACGTTCTTATTATTGGAAAGATAACACAATTCATTCTTATTACAAGTGTCGCTTCTGAATCCTCTTTTTGCATTGGTGGGCGTATAATTAGAAAGTATTGTAGTTCAATTTTTCCCAGTAATGCTGAAGCATTGGTTTGCACTAGAGACTGGTTGTATGGTGTGTCACGTAATTTATGATATTATTTTAATTATATATATCTTTTGATATATATTAAATCATTTTTTTATTTTAAATGAATGAATTTAGCTCCAGAAAATTCGGATGATGATCTAGTTGAGGATTTTTCATCTCTTGTTGAACGAGTTGCATAAGATCAAGGGCGTTTATGAGATAACTCGTCTATTTATTTATTAATCTTATTAAATTGATGATGTTAAGATAATTAATAAAATTGATTATTACATTAATATTTTTTTAGTAACACGTTTATTTGTTTATAAATTTTGCAGGGAATACTCTGCATGGGTTAAGTGCACATCTTAACTAAGTTGAATTGATGATGTTGGGGTAATTAATTAAATTACTCAATATGTTATTGTGTTATTAGTTATTTCTTTTCAATTTTACCACATAAATAACATTTTTTTGTAGGGATTGATGTGCGGTGTTTTGATTTTCATATTCCATTGTGTGAAATTGTAATAGCCTAGAGTTAATATGTGGACGTGTATTAAAAATGTTTTTATTTGTTTGTATTGGACTTAAATTAGACATTTTTATTTGTTTGTTCTATTTTTTATGCTTTATATGGTGGACTTAAATTGGACATTTTTTATTTAGTATTTTAGTTAAATGGTTTTATTTATTGGAATTAGTCGAGACATTTTAAGTGGATTTATTGTAACATTTCAAATTGGATTGGAAATTGCATTTTAAATTTTAATCTATTGGAAAATAACTAGAAGTAAAAATTACTTAAATATATTGGAAAATAACAAGTTAAAAAAAAATGTTCAAGAAAGTTGTTAAAAAAGGCCAGCCCAGTGCAAAAATGAATTTGGGTCATATTAAGCCCGCGCATAACAGGCCCAGCCCGCTTGTTTGCCGGTGCTAGCTAATAACCTAAAACCTAATCTTTTTGTTCTTCACTCTAAAAAAAATGCATTCCTTAGTTGCTGTACATTTTACGTAAAAATGTAGGTACGGATAGCATATCAAGCACATAGTTTAGTTGGGTACAGTTGGGGTTTAACGCAAGTACGAGGAGTGTGGTGATTTCACGGTAGTTACGGATAATATTGTTGATACGTTTACTGCTGTAATGTCATAAATTTTCCATGTTAAAGGTACGGATTCTGTCATAGACATGGAAAGTGTAGACTAGTAGAGTTCTAATGAGTTTGTTATTTAAAATATATACTTTTGTGTTTTATGAAATTTAAAATACGAAATAAATCATATTTATGCAATAAAAATTAATACCACTAGAAAACTTACAAATGAAGAAGATGACCGAGTCAAGTGTTTGACACTCTCTCCTTAAGACAAAATGCTCTTCCGCTACGGTGCTTACAGCAATGAACAATGAACGTTTGCCTCCCAGGATAAAACAGTCTCGACACGCGCAAGAAGCACTTCAGTGTGCGTGTCCCACGAACCAATTATGTTTGATACTCTATCCGACTCGATCGGGAATGGAAAGTATTGAAAATATATTTTCTCTCCTTTTTTTCTCTCTAAAAAATGAAGACAAGTCTTGTATTTATAGAAAACAAGGTGTTTTCTCATGAAAAGATATGTCTTTAGGAAACAGCCACTTTAGGGACGTTTTTCATGAACTTTCACAACTTACGGTGAACTGTCACGACCTTTAGGGACGGTTTTGAAAAACAGTCACTACATAGCGAATAGTCACAACCTTTAGGGACAGTTACGAAAATCCGTCCCAGAAAATAAATAAAATTTCCCAATAAACTTCATACATAAATGGGGCACTTTGATACCAAATTTCTTATTCATCATTTATCCATTTTGAACAAATAAATATATCGCGTGACTCGTCATGAACGCGCATTTACTTGGTCCTACTTTGACCAATATATTAATTTGGTCATAAAATAATTTGTGTAAAAACACAATATTTTCCGAAAATCCCCCACATGAATGAAATTTGGGTGAAGAATCAAATGAACATGAAGACAAATTAGACAGAGTATCGATGGAAAAGAGCTGCATCGGTAAAGATAGATTTTGGTCTTGAATCTTTCCTAGTGAGAGACTATTGGGTTTACTGGCCAATTTTTGAATTGATCAACCTTTTTGTGTAAACCGATGTAATAGAATTCACATAGTCGTTCTCCGAACATTCATGGTTTTCACGGTTGTTTCCGTTTGGGCCTTGGACACCTCCTGGTTTCATGAGTATGTTAAAGAATTTAACAATGTAGCCGTCTATTATTCTCATAGAAGTGGCCCTTTCTCACTCACATAGGTGATTTCTACAAAGAGTATCATGCTAATACCCCACTTGACCCATATGTTCAAGATATAGAAATCATTAAAATAAATTTTATCCTGTTACACGCGACAGATAGTGCTCTGACTCATCCTAGGAATGGGAGGAAGAATTTATTTTCTTCTGAGTGCTAACTGAATCGTACATAATTAGGTTGTCCCGTTGAACCTAATTTTTGGGATCTCTTGTCATTTAGGTTGGATTTCCATTATGCCAATTCTTTTAGGTTTTAACAGACTTTAAGAACATTCCCCTTGATGTACGTATCTTATCCTCTTGTTAGCGGATCCGCAATGATTTGATTAGGCCTAATGTTATCACTAACAAAGAAAGATTTCTTTATGGTCTTCTGTCAAGACTAATAAGTCGTGACTTGCCAAATTACTTTATGCCTTTTCAAGCAATGATTTCCAATTTCAAGAACATGCATTAGAATTGTTATCTCAAATCATCCTCTTTAAAATTTTCAAAGTACCTTTCTTTCTAGGAAATAATATTCATATTCTATCATAAGAGGATTTCCAAACATTAACACCTCTAATCGTGCTAATATATCACTTGGAATACGAGTCTCGAAAGTCATATATTGTTTAAAAATATATTTATAATTTCCTAATGTTTATGTCATTTGTCACTTATATCTTAGTATCGATACTGAACGACTCATTTGTACTTGAGACTATTTGATCCATTATCTTTATTCTAAAGATTTTTGTACACGCTTAATCATTTCCAATCTTGGAATATAATCAAAGTACTTAAGTATTAATTATCGTTCAATCAATGAAGTATACACTTCTCTAGACAAATGCACATTGGAAATACCATAGTACATTAAATGCACTTATGCAATCAAATACTACACTTTCAGTAGTGTTTATCCTATTTTCAATAGGAATCATCTTTGTTTCTATTTTTGGATGAAATTATCGCCTTAGATAAATACCCCCACATTTATCGTAATTCATACAAAGGTTCTCAGCCTTTCCCATAATTTTTTTACCATTATTTGGACCAACACATATGTCCATTTAGAAGGTATACATTAGTTGAGATAAGTTTTTTTAGTATTAAACTAAAGTCGTGTCACACATAATTTATATGCTTCAAAACCATTTGATATTATTCTATGATTATGGACATTAAAAATATCATAATATAAAATATGCAATTTTCTTACTTGCGCTTCTTTGAGTTTACTAGTTGTGGAGTCTTGAGATTATGCCTAAGTCTCCAATGAGACCATAATTTGATTCTACCTTCTTTAAAGAAGTTGTGAAACCGCTCGGTTCTGAATCCCTTGATCATTTATATTTATTTATGATTTAATTCTATACCATCTTTAAAGCAATTGTTAAACTGGTCAGTTCTGAATTTTGAATCATAAAATCCAATAAATAGATCTGTAATCATGCCACACTAAATTTTCTCCATTGAAGAACACGTTTGACAGTCACATATATAAACAGATTAATTGGAACTATAAAATTCTTCCAAAATGAATTTATACATTATGAAAAGGAATGTATCACTTTATATCAACTAAAGACTCTCGTATCTTTTGCAATATTAACTAGACTTTGCATTATTCAATATATTGTCCAACTTATTGATAATGTAGGACCTACCCCTTCACGATGTTTCTTATTCGTAGCATATTTTTCCATATAGACATGACTCTTTCAAGTCTTTCGTCATCGAAAAATGAGCACCACGAAATCAATACAAATTGTATTTATTTTTCATCAATGTTAACATCAATTGAATGTTACATAAAAATGCAATTCTTCATGAAAAATTATGTTTAACATAGCATGTTCTAATGATAATTTGATGAAAGTGTCTCATAAAATTGAGAGTGAAAGGGTCACCCCTAAAATTAAAAGTCGCAATATAAATATTATATTTCAATATATGGTTAATGATATACAATCATGCCACAAATATCCAATAGACTTCTACGTGAGAATAGTATGTCATTACACACCTCAATTTTCATTACAGGACATTGGGTCATCAAAGGCCACAACATGGTATCAACGATATAAAATTATACAAGCATATTAAATTCCTCACCTATAGGAATTTTTAATTCATTGCATTTCAATGTTTAACGTACATACCAACAATAATGGACAATGCATTATATTTTCTTTTTCTCTTTTTCGTGACATGGGAGATTAAAACCAATTTAAATGTAATATCAAGATTACATGAATTATCACAATAATTAAATATTGTAATTCTACATGGAATGCAACTCAAATCATGTTTCTAAATATATCACATTTTCGTTCATGTAATCTAATTTAATTTGGTGCACAATACATCAATGAATAACTAATTGTGTCACCATATTTCACTAAACATTGTATAATACAACAACCCAAAAATTATGTAATGACACTAAAATAGGACTATCACACATATACATGTAGCCATACTAGAGGCCTTAGTATGATTGCATATAATATTTTCACTTTACTTCGCGTATAGTGCACTTAAAAACTATGTGAATAAACACAGGACCACACATGTGACTAGATATGCACACATAATCAGACACATGATTATTATGTGATAATATACATGTTATTAAATATGTGACAACACATCATTGTTTACTTATTTATTTTCGATGTAAGAGCGCACCAAAATTGGTATTTAATTTTGACTCTTTCCAAGTGAAATTATAACTATTAATTCGAATGAGATAAAAAAAATTATGGCTCAGATATTGTATCAAACTCCATGAACTATGCATATGAACTAATATGTGAAAATACGAAAAAACTATGCTTCACTATCAATATATAGTGTATTTAAGTATACTTTTAATAAAAGTCACTTGTGTTGTCCCTCTTCAATTGCATGCAGAAATGTATTCAAAATCACTAGTGTAAGTCCCACGATTGGCATGTGACCATGAAATTGGCTCCTCTATTGTTCAAGTACTGTTTCTCCAAGCACAAGGATTTTTGGAGGGCTATTATGCAAACTAGTATTACCTTCTCACTCTTGTGTGAGAAGGTAGTCAATCGAGAACACATAGTGGCTGCAAAATTGACGGTAACCGAAGCGATTTGTGTGTTGGAGAAGTACTTTCCCCCAGCATTCTTTGACATAAGTGTTCACTTGTTAGTACACCTATGCGATGAGGCACTTCTTTGTGGTCCAATTAGA
The DNA here is from genome assembly GCA_949130495.1 of Sambucus nigra. Taxonomy (NCBI): domain Eukaryota; kingdom Viridiplantae; phylum Streptophyta; class Magnoliopsida; order Dipsacales; family Adoxaceae; genus Sambucus; species Sambucus nigra. The sequence continues at coordinate 472,914,175 of OX422208.1, read as the reverse complement.
TATCGATGGATGTATCCAATTACATAAAGTTATATTACACTCAAACTTTACAACTAATGTAGTTAATTTATCTATATTCTCAGCTCTTAAAGACGAGTGAAGCGACATCAAGGCTTGCTCATCTGGACATTGGACCATTGTTCGTGGTACAAGAGTACAAAAATTATCAATTGAAAGGTTATATATTTGGTGCAAAAGTGTAGGAGGAAAGTACAAATGTACAGAACTCGGGCATTTCGTACAAGGCTCTTACTTTTTTTCGAGCAAGTACAAAAGATAAAAACCTCGTTGAAGCTGAAATGACTTACTATGGTGTAATTCGAAATATATTTGAATTGGATTATATAATATTCACAGAGGTTGTATTTTACTGTGACTGGGTAAGAGTTGAGGATAAAAATGCTTGTAAAGTTAAACCTGTCACCAATTTAATCATGGTTGACTTGTCCAAGTTGAAGAGCAATAACCACCTGAGTGATGAGCCATTTATTTATGCATTTCAAAAGGTTAACCAAGTGTCTTACTCATAGTATATCAACGACGAGCCGTGATCAATTTTCCTACACGCGCCAAAGCGTCTAAATAGTAGTATGGATGAGTTGGCTGCTCCTACCGAATATCAATCCATTTTTTATGATAACCCGAATTTGATTTTTTTTTCAATTTGTAATAAATATTCCAATTTGTACTTTATCAATCCTTTTTTATTGCTTTTAATTGATTTGAACTTTATCATTTTCACTCTTGTGTAGGGTGCGTGTGTGCGCGCAGTATGGGTGGGGGTGGGGATGTTTCAGATTTTTAGTAATTGTACATATTATGAGCTAGATGCTGTTATTTTGGAATTCAGAATTGAGGTGTTAAACAGTAAAAATTCATTTGAATTTGTAGTAATTGTACATATTTGCATGTCTTCTTCTAATTAATTTTGATTTGTACTAATAACAACATTTTTTTACAGAAAATGTCTCCTTCAGGTATTAAGGCGAGGATGATGATGTTGATTATGATGATGTCGTCTGTCCTCGGTGGTAGCGGAGGCGACGAGGGATCCTCGGCCCCTAGGCTCCCCAAATATGACAAATTAGGGATGGCCATCGAGAATAAGACGGGGCTATTAGCGAGATTCCTCGAGCTGGTAAAGACGATCATCATCCCAAGGTGCACTAGTTGGAGTGAGGTGCCAAATGAGCTCATGTTAGCTATTTGGATGGTACATTAGGTAATGTATTTATATTTATATTTATATGAATATTTTAATTTCAATTTCAATTTCAATTTCGATTTCGATTTCATTTTATATTTATATTTATATTTATTCACAACTAACATTCTATTTTTGGACAAGAACAATTCAGCCTGGATCCAAAGCTACGCGATTCCGTCTTGGAGAAAATGAGGGAGCAACATAGAACGTGAAAGAAAAATATGCGGACCCGGTACTTTGGGAAGATCCAAGAGTCATTTATCCGAATGCGTGATTCCGTCTCGCCGAAGGAGCCGATTTCATTGGCACAATGGCAAAGAGTTCATTGACAATGAGTTCGGGGAGCGACAATTGGCATCTCGGCAATCGGGGAAGGAAAATTGAGCAAAAAAGACGGACGTGCACTACTCTGGCCGGACGTCTTACGCCGAGGTGGAGCAAAGGATGATGGTAAGATTTAATTTTTCTACAACTACAGAAATATATTATTCTGCATTATTTTACTTTATGGGGACAATAATAATTTTTCTTTATTTTATTTTAAGGGACAGGGAGTGGTCCTGTGGGTAGGCCACATAGGCTCGATACTTATGTGGCTATTCGGACGAAGAAAGGGAAGGATAAGGAGGTGTCTCCGAGCGTCGCGGCCATGATTGTAAGTAATCCGACATGTTACTTTTTGTTAATTACATTATAATTTTTTTATTTACTTAGTTTACTAATCATGTGCTTTTTGTCGTTTCAGGCAAAGCTTATGGAAGTGCATGAGTCGCAATCTAATGCCGACAAGGAATCTTTTTTCACAAACGCACTCAGCCAAGTGCTTGGTGCTGATCGCAAGGGGAGGACAAGGGGGTGAGCTCGTGGGTGTCCAAATCAAGGATCATTGGATTGGAGACCAGCGATACCGGGTTGGCTCGAATGGTGGACTCGCATGAATCGAAGCTGTCCCGTTTGGACGCGACGGTCCAAGATATGTTCTCATTCATGAAGCATTCATTGGGCAGAAATTGTAGGGGGAAAGGGAAAGAGAAGGTGGTGGAGGAGGAGGTGCAGGATGACGAGGATGAGGACCTCGTTGCTTCATCATCGACGCGTGCAGACTTTGATGATCTAGTCCCCTATTTGGATCCCTTCGACCAACCGATGTCGACACTTGGATGGCCGAGCATTTTTATAATGGACATATTTGATGCCTAGCGGATAGGGCGGGGGTTGAGGGACCCGAATACCGTCCAGGGTATGCTAGTTCATGGACGTTCGTGTAATACCCCACATTTTTATCGATATTTATTTATGGGATTAATTAGATTAAATGTGAATTAATTGAGAATTAATCCGGATAAAATACTAACGAGGTGTGATTTGGTATTTGATTATAATGTGTATATATGGAAATATATGAATATTGAGAATATTAAATTGTCGCGAGATAGAAATACGACAATTTGGAAATTTTATTGGGACGCGTGTGACAATCGCGTTAGGAAAATATTTAATTTAATTAAAAAGTAAGTTTTATTTTTATTAACCGTATGGTCGTTTTGAGTACGCTAACGTGTCCGGAAGGGTCGAAATAGTCAAAAAACACTAGCCGGGGGTTAAGTTTGGGTCCTGGGCATTATTAGGTCATACCGGTAACTTAAAAGGGCATTTTGGTAATTTTGGAATTTTGGGAATTAAAACCCATGAAAATTAGAAGTTAAAAATCTGATTTAGTCTTTACCCACTAACCCCACTAACAACACTAAATGACTTAATGGGTTACGGGAGTTATTGGAAAAAGTTTTAAGAGTTTCCTAAGGCAACCTCTAAACCACCATTGCCATCTTGGAGAAAAACTGGTAGAGAGAGAGAGGAAGGAGAATTCTGCAGAGAGAGAGAGAGAGAGAGAGAGAGAGAGAGAGAGAGAGAGATCAACCTTCATTAATTCAACATCAAATTCAGAGAAAGATCAGAGGCAAGTGGTTTCATTACGTTAATTTCAAGCGAATGTTTCTTCCATGCTTAGAATTTAAATTAATTACATTACATTGGGAGTTTGATGAAAACCCATGAAATTGGAGATAGAAATTCAAGTTATGATATAGGGATTGCATGTAGAATGTTATTGGGTGATTATACTAAAAAAAATACAACTTTTCATGATGTAAAAACGGATGTAGTTATGGATATTGATGACTTTAAATTCTAGGGTTCATACTCATAAGGTTTGGGGAAAACTTTGGGAAATTTAATAATTAGGTGTTGTATAGGAAGATTTGATCCCATGAATGTGCTAGATTACGACCTAAGAATGTTTAGGAATGTTAAGGAACCTTAAAATATTGTTGGAATAATTTTTGGAGGAGTTTTAAAAAATTGGTGAAAAACGTAATAGGAAATTTCTGGGCTCGAACTGTCACCTCATTAGAAGACCTGCCCAGGTCATTCGAACGAGCTCGTTCGAATGAGCTTCTAACGAGTTGACAGTTTGCCTTCTAACGAGTGGGATGTTCGTTCGATGCCTTTCGTTCGAACGAGATCTCGTTAGATGCCCACTTCGTTCGAACGAACTCTCGTTCGAACGACCTCGTTCGAACGAGACTTCTGACGAGTTGACAGTTTGGCCTTTTTGGCCTGGTTTGATTTCTAGTGTCCCGTAACCTTATTTAATTGTAGAGATAACATTACCATGATGACTAATTGAGATAGTTGGGATATTCGGATATATTAGGGAGTAAAATATAGAAGAATGATTTGAACCAAATGGTAATTGTGGGTTAGGACGCGAATAACTAATTACGACGTAAGGATAATGGATGATGTGTATATATATAAACCGGGGACACGTGTATCAGTATAAGAATGCGAAGTATACCACAAATAAAATATGATAAGTACTAAGAGGTGTGCATGCTTAGTATATGTATTTGATTTTATGTGTATGACATACCTACCATACTTGCTATCACGGAAGGCTTACGTTCTCTTAGGGCCATCTACTCCTTGTGTGCCCGGATTTAGATTGGTGCCTATAGAACATAATGTTAGAATGACTTATTTGTGATTTAATAAGCCAGCTGACTATGGAGCGTAGGTATGTACGTGACCCATGGATATGTTGAATTATGTTCGCCTCCATTTTCGTGTGTTGTGCTTATTCTAACAATTCCTGAGAGATTAGGAATTTGTAATCCTTATGTACGTGATGTACCGGGATGGATAGCAGAGTATGTGTGCACCACAGCTTAGCCTCGGGGTGCTTGTATTCTATATTTATGATGTGAATAATATACGGTTAAATGAAAAGGAATTGTTATGTTTAATTGCGAGAATAATTTATAGTAACTCCTTGAGAAGATAAATAAGGGGATAACCTCCAGTAAATGGTAATACTAATAATTGAGAATCCGAATTTAAGTAAAGCTATCTATTTAAGTGATAACATTGGGAATTCATATTGTGAATTTAGGAGGAAGGTTAGAACTTATGTCGGTTTAGCTAGATATGAGAATCACTTGAATGGGTACGGTACGTTAGGAGTGCACAATCAGTCGAGAGGTGAGTATTTCATGTGAGAGCATGTCCTAAGATGTATTTTGCATTCATTATTTTAATGTTATTAAAACACTTGCTGTTTTTAAAATACTCTCCACTTTCGGGCTCTAACCCGTTTGCTTTCAAATCTACTTTTTTGTAAAAACCTTTTTAGGTGCCCAGCCACAAGGACACCATGCATAGTATTTCCAGTCAGGTGACGAGCTGTAGTTGTTGTGGAAGTTACAGGGCCTTGCTAGTAGACGCTTCATTTTCCTTGACTCTATATTCAGATTTCATCAGTTGTAGGGCATGTCGCCCATTTCTTTTAGGGACATTTCATTTCTTTCAGTTATTCAGACTTTTGGTTTGTAATTAATTCAGGATGCAGACTTGTTTTATTTCTTTCCATTTTGGGATTGTTGTGAGGAGTATTTCCTCTAGATTCATTTTTACTTGTTGATTTACTATAGTTGGACTTTATTGTGAATGGTTATGTTATCCTATACATTTCACTTATTGCATGTTAATCAGAGTTAACTTAAAATTTGGCAACTCACTTTTTAAATACTAGGTGGTTAGTAATCATTAAAATATTTTCGACAGTGATGCTATTAACTGAACCAACTTGGCATTTTGTATTAATTTAATAAAGGAGTATCTACCCGGTATTTAATTAGTCGGGGTGTCACAGGTGGTATCAGTGCATCAGGTTCTAGTGTCGTTTAGGATCTGTACGGCTTATTATGTTTTCGCTGAGCTTTCTTTGATGTAGAGCCCTATATTTTAGGACTGTTTTATTCCTTTATGTATGCTTCGCTCTTCAGCTATTTTAAGTTTATAACTGCGAACTTATAGACTTTACTCTTATTTCAGATTCCTCCACGACGTGCACCACGGGTTCCTAGGAATGCACAGCCCGAGCCACAACCAGCTCCAGTACAGGGCACCATGAATGCCGCCGAGGTTGCAGCCATTGTAGCCCAAGCGGTAAATGTCGCTCTCGCCGTTGTACAGCAGGCACCACCCCAGGCGCCAGTAGCCGCGCTAGTTCAGGCACATGCATTCCCATCTGCTTGGGAATGTGTTCGAGATGCTTTTCAGAAAGCACACCCTCCGAAGTTCGCGGGTAGCTCCGATGTGGTGGTATCTAGTCAGTGGAGGAAGGATATTCAGAGGCACCTGAGGATGTATGAGTGCACCGATGTTCAGAAGAAGATACTAGCTACTTTCAAGCTAGTGGGATCTGCATTGCAGTGGTGGGAGTCTATTACCACCGCAGAGGAGAGAGATACACTCTCTATACAGGAGTTTTGGGTGCGGTTCGACCGCAAATATTTTCCCTCAGCTATTCACAAGGAAATGAGGAGGAAGTTGATGAGCCTTAGACAGGAGGGTAAGACTGTGGCCGAGTATGAGGCCGAATTCACTAACTTACTGAACATTGTACCGGATGAGATACCGACGGAAGAGAAGAAGATTCAGAAATTCACAGATGGATTGACTTGGAGGATCCGTCAGCACTTGTTGGGGAATCTATCATTGGCCACTTACTCTGATGTGGTTAACGCTACACTACTCCATTTCCAGGACCACCGCTTTCACTTGACAGAGGGGAAGCGATCAGGAGAGTCCAGCCATCAGGGAAGGATAGGGGGAAATGGTGCCAGCGGGGTACAATCAGCTCAGGGTCAGTATAGGCAGGGAGATCAGGGTTACTAGTAGGGGGAGTCGAAGAGATTCCGATCAGGGGGTTTCAGGAATGGTCAGGGAGGATTCTGGAATGGCCAGCAGGGTCAGAACGGTCATCAAGGCCAGCAGGGTCAAAATGGTCAACAGCAACAGTTTCACCAGGGCTAGCAAGGCCAGGGCAGAAATGGTAACGGTCACCAGGGCCGTGGTCAGCAGGGGAAACAAGGGGAAAACTTCTAGGGGAAGTGTTTCATTTGTGGTAAGATTGGCCACAAACGTCAGGATTGTCCTGATAGGGGCAGGGCTCCACAGCAGCAGCAGCAGGGTGCTCGACACGAGCCATAGAGGCCTATGTTTCCCGCCGCCCTCCCAGCACCACAGATGGCAGTATTACCGCCCATTCTAGCAGTCCCAGTTCAGCAGGGACAGCTTCAGTATGGGAGAGTGTATCAGCTCCAGCAGGTCGCAGCCCCACAGGATCCACCATCCATTGAGGGTATGTTCTCTATTCAGGGGACTATGGGGCGCATTTTATTTAACACGGGGCTACACACAGTTTTATTTCTATGAGATTTGCACGAACCATTGGGTTATTAGACACTGCAGAGAGCACTGCTACTTTTGTAGACTCACCGTTAAATAGGGGTTCCATGATTTCGCTTATGTGTAGAGGTGTGGGTATAGAGATCGGGAGGTTTACTTTACCCGCTGATATGTTTGTGTTAGAGATGACCGAGTATGATGCCATTATTGGTATGGATTGGCTAGTTGCGTACCGAGCCATGATTGACTGTTTTAGTAGGAGTGTTATCTTTGCCATTCCCGGGCAGGAGATGTTTTTAGTGGCGATGCCTCGTCCTGAGGGAGGATCGTCCACTCATTTGTACTACATAAAGGAGGAGACCTCTAAGGAAGTGGTGATACCACTTGATTCGATACCCGTTGTTAGTGAGTTCGCCGATGTATTTCAGGATATACCTGGACTACCTCCGAGTAGGGAGATAGATTTTGTGATTGATTTGACACCGGGCAATCGGCCTATTGCCCGCGCACCTTACCGTATGGCTCCAGCTGAGATGAGAGAGTTACCGGATCAGATTGAGCAGTTGTTGGGTCAGGGGTTTATTCGGAGGAGTACTTCGTCGTGGGGTGCCCCTGTGTTATTCGTTAAGAAGAGGGATGGATCGTTGAGGTTGTGTGTGGATTACCGGGAGTTGAATAAGGTCACGATACGGAATAAGTATCCGTTGCCCCGAATCGATGACTTATTTGACCAGTTGAGAGGAACTTCTTTCTTCTCAAAGATTGATTTGTGATCGGGATACCATCAGTTGCGTATCAGGGAAGAGGACGTCTCGAAGACTGCTTTCTTAACGAGATATGGTTCCTACGAGTTTCGGGTTATGCCTTTTGGCTTGACCAATGCTCCAGCCGTGTTTATGGACTTGATGAATAGGGTGTTTAGAGAGTTCCTAGATCAGTTTGTCATTGTCTTCATTGATGATATTCTGGTTTACTCCCAGACAGAGGAGGAGCACGCCGAGCATTTGAGGCAGATTTTGCAGACGCTACGTCAGAACGAGTTGTATGCAAAGTATGGGAAGTGAGGGTTTTGGTTGAAGGAGGTTCAGTTTTTGGGGCATATTATTTCCGACCGGGGGGATATCTGTTGATCCGGGGAAGGTATCCGCGGTGAGGGAGTGGGGACAACCCACGACACCAACTGAGATCCGTAGTTTCTTGGGCTTAGCAGGATACTAGAGGAGGTTTATTCGGGGTTTCTCAAAGATAGCGGGTCCTTTGACACATCTGACTCGTAAAGGTGTGCCATTCATTTGGAGTGATGCCTGTCAGTTGGCATTCAATGAGTTGAAGGACAAGTTGACCTCAGCACCTGTGTTAGCATTGTCGAGATTGGGATTTGAGTATCTAGTTTACACCGATGTGTCCTTACAAGGACTTGGAGGTGTATTGAAGCAGGAGAGTCATGCCATAGCTTATGCTTCCCATAAGCTTAAGCCTCACGAGAAGAATTACCCCACTCATGATTTGGAGTTAGCGGTAGTTGTATTTGCCCTTTGGATTTGGAGACATTACCTTTTGGGGGAGAAATTTCGGTTGTTCACAGACCACAAGTCCCTACAGTACCTATTCATACAGAAGGAATTGAATATGTGGCAAAGGAGGTGGCTTGAGTTTGTGAAGGACTATCAGTTTGATATCTAATACCACCCGGAGAAGGCTAACGTGGTAGCAGACGCGTTGAGTCGTAGGCCAGTAGATAAAGTGGCAGGGGTGTGGAAGGCAAAGTGGAAGGAGTTGGGACACCAGGATGCAGTGGCCCGATCATTCATGTCGGTGATGACTGTTACACCACAGATTGTCATGAGAGTGGTAAAGGCACAAGCAGATGACTCGTTCTGTCAGGAGCAGATAGTTCGATTACTAGCAGAGGGATTCTAGTCCTATACCGTTAGTTCAGACGGGGGATTACGCTTCAATGGGAGACTGGTAGTTCCGGAAGGGGAGGAATTGCGACACGAGGTGATGGCAGAGTCGCACGGCTCACGATTCGCGGTACATCCCGGTGGGGACAAAATGTACCAAGATATGAGACGTCAGTATTGGTGGAGCGGGATGAAGAGAGATATTGCCGTGTTTATTTCTAAATGCGCCACTTGTCAGCAGGTAAAAGTGGACCATCAGAGACCGGCAGGACTTCTACAGCCATTAGAGGTCCCGATGTGGATGTGGGAGAGCATCTCCACGGACTTTATCTCGGGGTTGCCTACGTCACAGAGAGGTCACGACTCCATTTAGGTAATTGTGGACAGGTTGACCAAAGTCGCTTATTTTCTACCCGTAAGGATCGACTACACTACGGGACAGTATGCCCATCTTTTTATTGCAGAAATAGTGAGAGTTCACGGTGTGCCCCTAAATATCGTGTCTGACCAAGACAAGATATTTGTTTCACAGTTTTGGGAGAGTTTTTAAGAGGCCATGGGCACGGAATTGCGGTTGAGCACGTCTTATCATCCGCAGACCGATGGGCAAACCGAACGTACAAATCAGATGTTGGAAGACATGTTACGGATGTGTATCATTGACTTCGGGGGTGGATGGGAGCAGTATCTTCCACTGGTGGAGTTTGCTTACAATAACTCCTACCAGTTCAGCATTGGTATGGCTCCATTTGAGGCGTTGTACGGTAGACCTTGTCGTTCCCCATCATGTTGGTTGGAGGTGGGGGACAACAAACTACTTGGGCCGAAGTAATTCAGGATACTTCGGCGAGGATAGAATTGATACGGAGTCGCATTCGGGTAGCTCAAGATCGGCAAAAGAGCTATGCTGATGCGAAGAGGTTCTTCAGGGAGTTCCAAGTGGGGGACCAGGTTTTACTCAGAGTATCTCCTATGAAGGGGATTATGCGATTTGGGAAGAAGGGGAAGTTGGCACCGAGATATGTGGGACCATTTCCTATCATCGAGCGGATTGGGTCTGTTGCGTATAGACTTGGGTTACCGGAGCATTTGCACAGGATTCATGATGTGTTTCATATTTCCTCGCTAAGAAAATATCTTAGAGATGATTTGGCTCATTCTCACATTTCTTTAGAGGACATCGATCTCCAGCCCGATAGCTCCTACGAAGAGGGGCCGATTGCTATTTTGGACCGAAGTGAGCGAAAACTGCGATCAAAGATAGATCCTTTAGTACGTGTTCAGTGGCGACATCATAATGCCGAGGAGTCCACATGGGAGCGCGAGGATGATATGCGCGAACGTTATCCAGAGTTGTTTTTACCAGGTACTTTTTAGTTCCAAATTTCGGGACAAAATTCTGTTATTAGGGAGGAAGTATGTAATACCCCGCATTTTTATCGATATTTATTTATGGGATTAATTAGATTAAATGTGAATTAATTGAGAATTAATCCGGATAAAATACTAACGAGGTGTGAGTTGGTATTTGATTATAATGTGTATATATGGCAATATATGAATATTGAGAATATTAAATTGTCGCGAGATAGAAATACGGCAATTTGAAAATTTTGTTGGGACGCGTGTGACAGTCGCGTCAGGAAAATATTTAATTTATTTAAAAAGTGAATTTTATTTTTATTAACCGTATGGTAGTTTTGAGCGCGTCAACTTGTCCGGAAGGGTCAAAATAGTCAGAAAACACTAGCCGGGGCTTAAGTTTGGGTCCCGGGGCATTATTGGGCCATACCGGTAACTTAAAAGGGCATTTTGGTAATTAAAACCCATGAAAATTAGAAGTTAAAAATCTGATTTAGTCTTTACCCACTAAACCCACTAACAACACTAAATGACTTAATGGGTTACGGGAGTTATTGGAAAAAGTTTTAAGAGTTTCCTAAGGCAACCTCTAAACCACCATTGTCATCTTGGAGAAAAACTGGTAGAGAGAGAGAGGAAGGAGAATTCTGCAGAGAGAGAGAGAGAGAGAGATCAACCTTCATCAATTCAACATCAAATTCAGAGAAAGATCAGAGGCAAGTGGTTTAATTACGTTAATTTCAAGCGAATGTTTCTTCCATGATTAGAATTTAAATTAATTACATTACATTGGGAGTTTGATGAAAACCCATGAAATTGGAGATAGAAATTCAAGTTATGATATAGGGATTGCATGTAGAATGTTATTGGGTGATTATACTAAACAAAATACAACTTTTCATGATGTAAAAATGGATGTAGTTATGGATATTTATGACTTTAAATTCTAGGGTTCATACTCATAATGTTTGGGGAAAACTTTGGGAAATTTAATAATTAGGTGTTGTATAGGAAGATTTGATCCCATGAATGTGCTAGATTACGACCTAAGAATGTTTAGGAATGTTGAGGAACCTTAAAATATTGTTGGAATAATTTTTGGAGGAGTTTTGAGGTGAGAAAATTGGTGAAAAACGTAATAGGAAATTTTTGGGCTCGAACTGTCACCTCGTTAGAAGACCTGCCCAGGTCGTTCGAACGAGCTTCTAACGAGTTGACAGTTTTCCTTCTAACGAGTGGGATGTTCGTTCGATGCCTTTCGTTCGAACGAGATCTCGTTAGATGCCCACTTCGTTCTAACGAACTCTCGTTCGAACGACCTCGTTCAAACGAGACTTCTAACGAGTTGACAGTTTGGCCTTTTTGTCCTGGTTTGATTTCTAGTATCCCGTAACCTTGTTTAATTGTAGAGATAACATTACCTTGATGACTAATTGACATAGTTGGGATATTCGAATATATTGGGGAGTAAAATATAGAAGAATGATTTGAACCAAATGATAATTGTGGGTTAGGACGCGAATAACTAATTACGACGTGAAGATAATGGATGATGTGTATATATATAAATCGGGGACACGTGTATCGGTATAAGAATGAGAAGTATACCACAAATAAAATATGATAAGCTCTAAGAGGTGTGCATGCTTAGTATATGTGTTTGATTTTATGTGTATGACATACCTACCATACTTGCTATCACGGGAGGTTTACGTTCGCTTAGGGCCTTCTACTCCCAATGTGCCCGGATTTAGATTGGTGCCTAGAGAACATAATGCTAGAATGACTTATTTGTGAGTTAATAAGCCAGCTGACTATGGAGCGTAGGTATGTACGTGACCCATGGATATATTGAATTATGTTCGCCTCCATTTTCGTGTGTTGTGCTTATTCTAACAATTCCTGTGAAATTCGGAATTTGTAATCCTTATGTACGTGATGTACCGGGATGGATAGCAGAGTATGTGTGCACCGCAGCTTAGCCTCGGGGTGCTTGTATTGTATATTTATGATGTGAATAATATACGGTTAAATGAAAAGGAATTGTTATGTTTAACTGCGAGAATAATTTATAGTAACTCCTTGAGAAGATAAATAAGGGGATAACCTCCAGTAAATGGTAATACTAATAATTGGGAATCCGAATTTAAGTAAAGCTATCTATTTAAGTGATAACATTGGGAATTCATAGTGTGAATTGAGGAGGAAGGTTAGAACTTATGTCGGTTTAGCTAGATATGAGAATCACTTGAATGGGTATGGTACGTTAGGAGTGCACAATCAGTCGAGAGGTGAGTATTTCATGTGAGAGAACGTCCTAACATGTATTTTGCATTCATTGTTTTAATGTTATTAGAACACTTGTTGTTTTTAAAATACTCTCCACTTTCGGGCTCTGACCCGTTTGCTTTCAAATCTACTTTTTTGTAAAAACCTTTTTAGGTGCCCAGCTACAAGGACACCATGCATAGTATTTCCAGTCAGGTGACGAGCTGTAGCTGTTGTGGAAGTTACAGGGCCTTGCTAGTAGATGCTTCATTTGGCTTGACTCTATATTCAGATTTCATCTGTTGTAGGGCATGTTGCCCATTTCTTTTAGAGGCATTTCATTTCTTTCAGTTATTCAGACTTTTGGTTTGTAATTAATTCAGGATGCAGACTTGTTTTATTTCTTTCCATTTTGGGATTGTTGTGAGGAGTATTTCCTCTAGATTCATTTTTACTTGTTGATTTACTATAGTTGGACTTTATTGTGAATGGTTATGTTATCCTGTACATTTCACTTATTCTATGTTAATCAGAGTAAACTTAAAATTTGGCAACTCATTTTTTAAATACTAGGAGGTTAGTAATCATTAAAATATTTTCGACACTGATGCTATTAACTGAACCAATTTGGCATTTTGTATTAATTTAATAAAAGAGTAGCTACCCGGTATTTAATTAGTCGGGGTGTCACAGTTCGCTTCAAGACATCGAGTCCAAGGTGCTCGTCATGCATGTGATACCCGGTAAGGAGAACTCCCCATTGTAGTTGCGTGAACAATGTGGCACGATGCATATTGCTGGGTGTGTCAATTTGTATATCGTGTGGCCTAATCACCTCCTCAGAGCTAACCTTACCCTAGACATGTAGTGACATTATTTGAATTGAATTATTTTAAGTTGTCACATTTGAATCATATTTGGATTGTATCGTGATGCATATTATTTTGAATGTATATTTGCATTATCTCTATTTTATTTGGATATATGATGTTTGAACAGGTACAACGTTGCTATAACAGGTACAAATATACTACTGGGCAGTGGCAGTGGCCATACTGCCCAACAGATTTTTTTTTCAATTCTGCCCAGAATAGTCACAGTCATTGATCGTGACAAGTCCGTGACAAAGAAAACTTATCATGGTCAATGACCGTGATAATTTTTTATTAAATGTCACGAGTTTGTCACGGTTTATGACGGTGACAAAACTTGTCAAGATCATAGACCGTGACAATTATAATGGGCTTTTCACGGTTATTGACAGTGACACGTCCGTGACAACAAAAGTTTTCACCCCTAGAATTGTCACGGTCATTGACCTTGACAAGTCCAACTTGTCAAGGTCAATGACCGTGATAAGTTGACATATTTGGTATAGTGTATGAGCATTGACGATCCTAAGCCCGGATAATGGATGAGGGGAAAGGTTATATTTTTTAGAATCAGAGAATCGGTCTAAATAATATTATTTATCACATGAATAACTGTAGACTTCTTTAACAATTTGTCATTTTAAAATTATAGTATTTCTAGTATAAATTGGTATTACCGAATTGATCCTGGTTGTATTTGATATTTTCTAAAGTTTATAAAGGCATTTAACATTACATAACAGTTATATGACTTTGTGACTGACGGGCATAAGCACCTTGTGTTTCAAATCTTATTCCCATTTACTGTTCGTCGGATCAAATGCAAGGCGTGCATCATGTTGGGACCTTAGGCATGCGAAATTTTTTTGTTTTATACCACATGCCTATGCATTTTTTATGGTACAGCTAATATTTTCCCCTCTATGTATTCCTCAAAAACACTTCTGGTTAATGTTGGAAAAATTGGACTTAAATGGGTTTTTAAGAAAGCTGTCCAGAATTTTCTGGACAGAATTTTGAGCAACTTTGAGCTCAAATTTAGGTGGGACCCACACTACGAAAATTGTGGGACCATATACAAACGCGTTCACCTCCGCAAGGAGATTAACGTAGTATATTCATATGTCCAATTTCAATAAGTTATGAATGATAAATATGTCCCCAAAGTGACTCACAAAGCAATGAAAGTAAATGAATTGGGTGTGCTTTAACTCTTGTCCCACATTGGAAGAGTAGTGGAATTTTGATGAGTTAATAACACCCCAAGTATGGACTAAGGCTTGGATGCCTTGGGGGTATACCAACTCTTTGAAGGGGAGATGACCTAAGCTATGCACGGGTTGACTTTCGGTCAAAAGTCCACACGCGCGCGCGCGCGCGTCCGTCCGTCCGGCCGGCTCGGCTCGGCTCGGTTCGGGCTTGGGCTTGGGCTTATAAAAATCTCCTACATTTTTGGGCCGAATTTATTTAACTTTCTGGGCTTTAATTATTAATTAATTACGAAATTAATTAATTAGTTGGCAGTTATTGCCAACAGTCAACAGTTAATTTCGTTTAACTGATTAACTGTTTTGACAGTTAATTTCGGTTGACTGTTCCAACAGTCAACACAAAAGCTATAAATTAAACATTCCCCCTACAGAATTTACTACTGAAAAATTTTCCCTCCTTCCAGAATTGCTGTCAATTTTATCCCAGAAAATTTCTGTCCTTCTCCTGCATAACATATCTATACTGTTTGTTATTGAGTTGAGTAAAAGCCACAGATTTGAGTTCGTTGTAATTAATTATTGTCGTGCTACATAATTAATTGGAAAATCCGTTCTATCTTGGGAGACAATATTCATCAACCTCGGAGCACATTGGAGGGAATAAATTGTCTTAAGGAAACTGTGAGATTCACAGGGCTCGGATTATTTCTTTTATTCTTGTTTAATTTCTGCAAATTCAAGTAAGTGTTTCATTTCTGTAATTCTGTTTTAATTCTGTAATTATATTATTTTCATAATTCTGTACAAATTGTTATTTATAAATAGTAGACATAACAATCTTAAGACAATTTAATTAGTTCTACTGTTTTTTGTGTACAGAATTTTTTTTATTACAGAAATTTATTTGTTTGAAATAAAATCTGTTTTGACAGAAAAATGAATTAATTTACTGCTTTATTGTAGAAATTAGTAAAACAGTTTTAATATAGAAATTAGTTTCTATACTGTTGTTATATTCTGTTTTAGAAAATAAATTTTATTTGTGTACTCTTGTTAAAATCTGTTTATCAATTTAAAAAAAAAAAAAAAAAAAAAAAAAAAAAAAATTATAATTCTGTTTTGTACGGAATTCTTTTTATTATTAAAAATTAGTGTGACACAGATTTTATAATTTAATTCTGTTTTGTACGGAATTCTGTTTATATTTCACTTTTATTCTGAATTATTATTTGAATTCTTTTGGAATTCATTTATTGTGAATCATATTTGGAGGAAATTGTTGCACAGAATTTTGTATTCTGTTTTGATTAATTCATTAAATATGAATTTTATCATTGATAAAAATTCTGTTTTTGTAACAGAAATGGAATCACAAAGTACGAACACTACTCCTACGAAACTGATTGTCACCAACACAAGTGTGACTGCACCCGTATCTATGCCACACGGGGAGAAACCTGAAAAGTTCATTGGGGCTGACTTCAAACGTTGGCAAGGACAAATGTACTTCTATCTCACTACCTGCCAACTGGGCAGGTTTGTATATGAAGATTGCCCCTCTATTCAAGAGGGAGATGATGCTGAAAAGGTTGCTGTTGTCGATGCTTGGAAGCACTCGGACTACCTATGCCGAAATTATATTTTGGCCTACTTGGACAAGACTTTATACCATGTCTATTGCACTATCAAAACTTCCAAGGAATTATGGAATTCTTTGGAAAAGAAGTATAAAACTGAAGATGCTGGGATGAAGAAATTTATCGTTGGGCGTTTTCTGGACTTCAAAATGGTTGATTCTAAATCTGTGATCTCGTAAGTGCAAGAATTCCAAGTGATCCTCCACGACATTCATGCTGAAGGAATGTCAATCAGTGAAACTTTCCAAGTTGCTGCAATTGTTGAAAAGTTGCCACCTTCTTGGACTTTGTTCAAAAACTATCTCAAGCACAAGCGTAAGGAGATGAATGTGGAGGAGTTGGTGGTCCGGCTAAGAATCGAAGAAGACAACCGTGAATCTCAAAAGAAAAGTGGGAAGAATCCGATGGAAACAAAGGTCCATGTTGTTGAAGGTCCTAAAAAGAACAAACGAAAATATGACGGGGAAGGCACTTCCAAACATAATAAGAAAAAGTTCAAAGGCAAATGCTACAATTGTGGTAAACCGGGACACCGCTCAAGTGAGTGTCGTAAGCCGAAGAAGCAAAATAAAAACAATCCTCAATCTAATGTAACTGAGGGTGTGAATATCGTCAATGATTTGGCGGATATGAATCTTTCTGCCGTTGTCTCTGAATGTAACTTGGTTGGAAATACCAAGGAATGGTGGGTGGACACTGGAGCCACACGACACATTTGTGCAAACAAATGGATGTTCTCCACCTATAAGCCTTTGGAAAATGAGGAGAACCTTTTTATGGGAAATTCTTCCACGTCTAAGGTGGTGGGACAAGGAAAGATTGCTTTGAAAATGACTTCTGGAAAGGAACTTACTCTCAACAATGTTCTTCACGTGCCTGATATCCGAAAGAATCTGATTTCGGGATCTCTCCTTACTAAGAATGGTTTCAAGCTTGTGTTTGTGTCGGATCGCTTTGTGTTGTCTAAAAATGACATGTATGTAGGAAAGGGCTACCTAAATGAGGGGCTCTTTAAATTGAATGTTCTTACTGTAACCCCTAAAACATCTGTTTCTATTAATGAAGTTGCTAGTTCTTCTTATTTGATTGAGTCATCTAATATTTGGCATGCTAGATTGGGACATGTTAATTTTGATACATTGCGTAGATTAATTAACTTGGAATTTTTGCCAAAATTCAATATTGATAAAAATCATAAATGTGAAATTTGTGTGGAATCTAAATTAGCTAAATTACCTTTCCATTCTATTGAAAGGATAACTGAACCTTTAGATTTAATTCACACCGATATTTGTGATTTAAAATTTGTTCAAACTAGAGGTGGGAAAAAGTATTTTATTACTTTTATTGACGATTGCACAAAATATTGCTATGTATATTTGTTACATAGTAAAGATGAGGCTATTAATGCATTTAAACAATATAAAAATGAAGTTGAGAATCAATTAAGCAAAACAATAAAGGCTATTAGAAGTGATAGAGGAGGTGAATATGAATATCCATTTGAGGAATTTTGTTCTGAAAATGGGATTATTCATCAAACAACCGCTCCTTATTCTCCTCAATCGAATGGTGTTGCTGAACGCAAAAACCGTACTTTGAAAGAAATGATGAACTCAATGTTATTAAGTTCAGGAGCTCCACAAAATTTGTGGGGGGAAGCCTTACTTTCTGCTAATTACATTCTCAATAAAGTACCTCACAAAAAGACTCATAAGACACCTTATGAATTATGGAAAGGTCGAAAACCTTCCTATAAATATTTACGAGTATGGGGGTGCTTAGCCAAAGTGATGGTTCCTAAACCTAAAAAGGTAAGAATAGGGCCAAAAACCGTGGATTGTGTATTCATCGGTTATGCTACTAATAGCAGTGCATATCGATTTCTAGTTTGTAAATCTGAGATTTCGGACATTCATGTAAATACGGTTATTGAATCGAGGGATGCTTCATTTTTTGAAAATGAATTCCCGTATAGCATGACCCGAGAATCTGGTCCTCCTAAAAGGACAAATCAAGCTACTACAAGTGGTACTCATCAACCTATTGAATCAATAGAGGATGAACCAAGACGTAGTAAAAGAGCAAAAACCTCGACTTCTTTTGGTCCGGATTTTCTAACATATTTGTTAGAAAATGAACCTCAATCGTATAAAGAAGCTATATCCTTACCCGATGCTTCCAATTGGAAAGAAGCAATTAATAGTGAAATTGAATCCATATTACAAAATCATACATGGGAACTAGTGGATCTTCCACCCGGTTCAAAACCGTTAGGTTATAAATGGATCTTCAAAAAGAAATTGAAGGCCGATGGATCAATTGACAAATATAAAGCTAGACTTGTAGCTAAAGGCTATAGGCAAAAGGAAGGGTTGGATTACTTCGACACATATTCACCGGTAACAAGAATAACGTCCATTCGGATATTAATAGCAATAGCTGCTATTAATGGACTTGAAATACATCAAATGGATGTAAAAACTGCATTCTTAAACGGTGAACTAGACGAGGAAATTTATATGGAGCAACCTGAAGGGTTCAAAGCTCCCGGGCAAGAAGGAAAAGTATGTAAGCTTGTTAAATCACTATATGGATTAAAACAAGCACCTAAACAATGGCATGAAAAATTTGATAATGCAATGTTATCAAATGGTTTCAAAATCAATGAAAGCGATAAATGTGTTTACTTTAAATACATTCAAAATGGATATGTCATTGTATGCCTCTATGTTGATGATATGCTTATTATGGGTAGTAACTTGGAAATTGTCAAAACTACAAAACAAATGTTGAGTAGTAGATTTGACATGAAAGATATGGGAATCGCCGATGTTATATTAGGAATTAAAATTTCTAGAACATCGGATGGACTTATATTATCTCAATCTCATTACATTGAGAAAGTACTTGAAAAATTCAAGAAGTATGATATTAGTCCTACCAAGACACCTGTAGATGTAAATTTACATCTAGCAAGAAATAATGGTGAAAGCATATCTCAACTAGAATATTCTAGAATTATTGGCAGTTTAATGTATGTCATGAACTGTACGCGACCGGACATAGCATACTCAATAAGTAAGCTAAGTCGATTTACGAGTAATCCAGGAAGAGATCACTGGAAAGCAATATTGAGAGTTTTGGGTTATTTAAAATATACTCAAAACTATGGATTGCATTATTCAAAATATCCACCTGTTCTTGAAGGACATTGCGATGCAAATTGGATATCTGATACAAAATACTCTAAGTCTACAAGTGGGTATGTGTTTACCCTCGGAGGTGCAGCCGTATCTTGGAAATCCTCAAAACAAACGTGCATTGCTAGATCGACAATGGAATCTGAATTCATTGCACTAGACAAAGCTGGAGAAGAAGCTGAATGGCTTCGAAATTTTTTAGAGGATGTTCCAAATTGGTCTAAACCTGTGCCCGCAATATGTATACATTGCGATAGCCAATCAGCGATTGGAAGGGCACAAAATCACATGTATAACGGAAAGTCACGACATATTCGTCGTAGACACAATACCGTTAGACAACTTCTCTCAAACGGAATTATCACAATTGACTATGTAAAGTCAAAAGATAATATATCGGATCCACTAACGAAAGGTTTAAACCGAGAGAAAGTTGAAAGATCATCGAGAGGAATGGGTCTAAAGCCTATAAATAAATAAGAATCAATATAGTGGCAACCCAACCTAGCTGACTGGAGATCCCAAGATCTAGGTTCAATGGGCAAACCGAACTACATTGTATTCAGTAAGCACTGGAGGATATTTAATCCTATCCATTCCAAAGATGAGACAGTGCATATCTGCCGAGAAATTAGGATAAGTTATGCTTTTAATGACATCTATATCTTAGTACGTCTAAGTGGGGTATTGCAGAATACTCTTTATGGAAGTCACCTACGTGAGTAAGAAGGGGGCCACTTCTATGAGAATAATGAAAGGCATATTCTCTAAAATACTTGCGGAACCAAGTGGTGTTCACGGCCAAAATGAACACAAACGTGAGAACCAACTGTGTTGAAGAATTGTTGTGTGAATACTGTTGTCTAGGTTTACAAAAACGGTTGACGGTTCAAGGACGTGAAGTCTACTGATTAACCAAGTAAATCCGATAGTATATCACTAAGGAAAGTTCAAAGCCACTAGGCTACTTCTCCTGATGCAATAAGTCTTCAGTTTTACTCAACTTGTGTCTGCATCTGCATTAGCATCTGATTTGTTTTATTTATAGCGATATATCATTCATGTGGGGGATTGTTGGAAAAATTGGACTTAAATGGGTTTTTAAGAAAGCTGTCCAGAATTTTCTGGACAGAATTTTGAGCAACTTTGAGCTCAAATTTAGGTGGGACCCACACTACGAAAATTGTGGGACCATATACAAACGCGTTCACCTCCGCAAGGAGATTAACGTAGTATATTCATATGTCCAATTTCAATAAGTTATGAATGATAAATATGTCCCCAAAGTGACTCACAAAGCAATGAAAGTAAATGAATTGGGTGTGCTTTAACTCTTGTCCCACATTGGAAGAGTAGTGGAATTTTGATGAGTTAATAACACCCCAAGTATGGACTAAGGCTTGGATGCCTTGGGGGTATCCCAACTCTTTGAAGGGGAGAAATATAATAAATGTTATAGTTCTCCTCAGAGCTGAATATGATAATAAGTATCTCGCCGAGCTCCATATTGAGATGAATATAGAATATGAATCCCAAGGGATATATAGAATAATTTGTGCTTGAGCCAATATATATGGGCCTGAATATAAATAAGAATGACCCCGACCAACTATCCGTTGGGGGTGAAATATAATAAATATTGTAGCTTTTCCTTCAGAACTAAATAAATATCTCGTTGAGCTCCATGATGAGATGAATATATAATATGCATCCGAATGGATGTGCTTCAGCATTCGTCGGCATTGCATCTTGTGCCTGTAAAAATTAATATTTTGCTCTACCATATGTGTAAGCTGAATTGATTAGTCATGAGAATAATTTACTCATCCAATCAATATATGATATGTATCAGCATAAAAATTTCAAAATATGAAATAATATTATTGTGTTTCAGCAGCCTTGGGGATAAAGGCCATAATGCCTTGCAATATGTTTTTAGTTATAGAAATTAACATTATTCATTATTCAAGTTCATGAGTAAGGTTATCCATTTAAGCCATCTTGCTTTGTGTTACGATTTAAGTTCATGAGTAAGGCTATTCATTTAAGCCATCTTGCTTTGACGTTATAGGCATGTTTTACAAGAATTGTTTTTTTATGTATATGGTACTCAACGTTTTTACCGAGTGAAATGTGTGTTCTCGTCTTTATTTATGAGTGTTCTACTTTTCTCAGTCACCAACTTGATAATATGTCATAACATTCGGTTCAAATTTTGCTGCTTGATGAGTGCGCCGATGCACATCTGTTTACTTTTGTCATTTCTCAATTAGTATGCATGCGCGTGACGTACTGGCATGTATCATCCTGCAATTCTTTACTAAGGTCAATATATTTGCCTTTTGAGTTTTTTTCCCACCAGCTCAGTATGACTCAATCCCAAATGACGTTAAATCAAAGTTTCTGACATTTCAGTGCGATGGTGTGAGGTATGCAGAGATTTTATTATTATTAATCTGAGTTATCTGCTGTTAGAATATTGTCAGGGGATATAGTGCTCATTATATTTATCTTAAAACTAAACTTTTTATGTTCCTTGGCGATTGAGTGTTAATGTATTAACTGTATTGCACAGGTTCATTTTGCAGTATGGAGGACGTGTTCTCTTGGCTGGTGAAATGGTATTGGGATTGTAAAAACATCATAACACTGATTAAGGGCTCACAGACCTCAAAACATAACATTCAAGGATCATATCCTTTGAACTATTCGAAAATTTTTAAGTTAGGGATCTAAAGATATCAGAACTTGTTCTAAGTTAATGGTGAAAACCCTATAACCCTGGTTAAGGGTCCGGAGACCTCAAAACCTTAAAGTCAAGGCTCTAATCCTTGGAACTCTTTTTATCTCAATCTCCGCTTTTTACCCTAAACAATAGATCAGCTTGGACTGTAGTATGTACTACAGACAATGTTAGGGAACAAGATTATCTTACCAATTGATTGAAATTGCAGATATCTGCATACATTATTTCTGATCGAACTTCTGATAAGTATCCATTGTGTTTTTGTGTTAACTACCGCGATGGAGGAAGTGGAGCCGAAAGGTGTAAAATGATGGTTGCCGATTCATTACAAGGTGAAGCAGGAAACGTAATATAAATGAATAAGAACATATGCTTGCTGGGAGTTTTCTTTATGATTTTTATAACATGACGATGACGTATGAACGGAACTACAACATTGTAAAATTTTTATCTTTATATATTATAAAATGTGAGTTAATAACTTCTCTCTTTTTAGAGTGTCCACGTGGACAGCATTACCTCTCTTTATTTTCTCTGTCCATCTCTATGTGCATTTATTTCTTCCCATATCTATACTAATCTAAATACTATTATAAAATACTGTACAAATAATTTATATCTCCTTTTCATTGAGGCCATCGACGTAGAATTACTAAATTCTCTCTCTCTCTTCTTATTTCTTTCAAAGGCTGCTAACGATGGTTATAACAGCTACAGGTTAAAATATTAAAATGAAATCTACCTATGTAAAAACAAATGGGTATAATCAGTAAATAATCAAATGTGTACAAACCTATATCTATAAGGCATTAAATGCACTAAAGAACCTACAATTGAAGCTATTTATATGTGGAGTTATAAATTTTATAAAGATAGTTTAATGTTAAGTGAATCATTTGTTTTTTTGTGAAATTACTAGAATTTTCTTTTCTTTAGAGGATACGTTTTTTTATATTATCACGTAGATGTCGTAGATTTTTCTCCAAAAGAACATATATATATATATATATATATACATACACACACATTAGGGTATGTCCGTGCCTGAAGGCACGCTGACAATTTTGAAAATTAAAAAATAGTGTATAATATGAGTACTAAATATTTTATATATTAAAAGTGTAAATTTTTAAAGTATAGAATCAAGTAAATATAAAATCATACAAATTTTTTACAACACAAATGTATAAACCATTTAGAAAATTTGGACAAAATTTTCTTTGTTTATTGGACTATTCGTCCTGCTTAAGAAATAAATAAAAAACTCCAACAACAATAGTAATTGTCCATTTTGGACCTCATAGACATAATTGGGATGGATCTCATACGTTCAATCCATAAAATATACGAAGGTTGGATCTCATATGTTCAATCCACCAAAATACATAATTGCAAAATGGTAAAAAATTCATTTCCCAACAAAACAAAGCTTAATTTTAAAAGAATTGATCATAATTTTCAAAGTATAAGAACCTTCATTTCAAATAAAAATCATGTAGTGTTGCAATGTATTTACATCATACACGCATAATACGTGGGGAAATAATAAACCTTTTGTATATTTCGTAATAGTAATTAACATGGAACTGTTGCTAACTATAATAAATGTACCTGCTACACATTTTGATGGAATAAATAACATGAAACTATTGTTAACTATAGACGGGAACCAAGCAAGGATATCAAATATTCATGGACCTGAATTGTGGTTTGGTGGAATCTCCTGTAACAACATTCAAAAGTGATAGTATTTAAGAAACATCTAAACTGTAAACAACACAAATTGAAATCAAAACACAATTTTTAATTGCAAATCCTGACCTAAAAGAGCATCAAACAGACACAACTAACAACATAAATAGAAAATATGATATAAAATACAATAATGTCCCACCTGTTTTTTTTATAAAATTGTTTTAAAAAACTTGTACAGTTTTTTTTGAAAAAAAATTGATGAGTTAGTGTTTGTGGCACGGATCCACATCTATTAAATGATGTGAATCCACGCTAGCTACACTAACCAATTGCGATTAGAAACATCAATTTTTTGCCATTTTTATTTTACAAAAAGGACAACATATATTTATTGTTTTTTTTATAAAATAGTTTTTAAAAACTTGTACACTTTTTTTTGGAAAAAATTGATTGGTTAGTGCTACTGGAAAACATCAATTATATTTTATTTAAATATAATTTTTCATAAAATAAAATAGATTTTTTACATAAAAAATACTTTATTAAAAAAATATTACAAACACGGTAATATTTTTATTAAAATAACTGTTTTTTAAAATGGAAGGGCTGGTTTTGTTTTGAATTTAAGAGTGATTTTTTATTTGGTAGAGTTGATTTTTAAAAAAAGTGGTCTCATAAATTTTCTCTTATAAGGGCACCAAAATGGGGTTCAGTTAGGGTCCATGTAGTGAAGCTCAAATTGAAAACCACAAAAAATCAAAAATCAACAATACCCAAACCTCCTAATGTAACCTAAAATTTGAGTAAAAAAACACGCACTTATAGACATAAAGAAGCAAATGGATCTACAACACATTCTTTCTTTTTTTGTCTACCAATGAAGCAATCTAATCTGTAACACAATCAGATGTGAGGAATTTTAGAGACCAAAAACATGAGTTAATTATCAGATTGGACAGGTGTAAATGTTTTTTCCTCTAAAAATTAAATTGGGTTACCTTGCAACGGATAGATCAGAATCAAAAAGGGTCTAAATTCGAAATCGATGGTAACGTAATTTCTTAAGACGAAAAAATAATTTAAGAAAAATACTAAATACACTAAAATAGAAATAGAAGTAGAAAATACGCTAGTGTAGAATGGGGAAAAATATATACGCTGATGTAAAAAATAAAAATAAAATCCAATATTTACCTCGTCTCATTCTTGCGTGGTAGAAGTTCAAGAAAAGATAGATTATTTCCATAAAACATCAAAAATCGAGATAGGCACCAACAAAAACCGAGATAGGCATAAAAAATCGAGATCAAGTTTAGATCTGATAACCCCCACCAAAAGTAAACCCATAAAAAACTAAACCCAAAACAATCAAGGCTATAACCCATAAATCATTCAATCACATCAGCCAACTATAACAACATATGTTAAACCTACAAAATCCAAATAAATACCAAACTGAAACCACAGTTCCAAAACAATTTTAAACAAATTGGAACCATGCGTTACTGTGTATGAGTTTTCTTTCACCAGCTGAAGTCGCAGAACTGTTGAAAAGAAAATACGGAGCTGGGTTGAGCTGAGTTTGAAACGGTGAGTTTGGAACATTGAATGAAGGTACTCATGGTCATCGTTTCGACTCGTGACCAACACATCACGGTCATTCTTGCACGGAGTCTGGATCTTTCTCACACATCGGAGGTCCAAAAGGAGAAGACCTTATATAACCAATAGCCATTCTTAGAGACAAAATTACCTGAAAAAGGGAAAAAAAGTGAGTTTCATTCTTTTAATGTTTTGGAAAAAATGGAAATGGTGTTTGCATTTGAAAGTGAGAGAGAGAGAGATGAGAGGTGTTGGTGTATTGAGAAGTTTATAAGAGGGTTGAAAATAGAGTTTCACTTTTCATTTTGATCTTAAGATGTGCGGAGGTTCAAAATAAATCAGACTGTTACTATTCCAAAGAGTGTCCGTCCTTCTCTTGAGCCTTGTGCTATGTAGACGGTGACTTTGGCTTTACTCTTCTGACCGTGGTAGACGGCTAATGGCCATAGGTCTACAAATAATTGTACTTTTCTCTGATGGGAGTGGACAGCATGGCATCAGAGTGGACAACACTCTAACGTGCTATACACCCATTTTTTAAAAGAAACTTGAAAGACTCTTAGCAATTTTAAAAGCTGATTTGGCATCATTTTCAATCGTAGGATACAAACTTTCAAGATTAAATTTGAGCCATCATTTTTAATCATAGCATTTTTAAAAGCTAATATGATTTGTTTACCAAAATAACCTTATATTTGAATTAAAGTGAAATAAAAAAATAATAATTAGTGAGAAAGAAAAAATATGAGAATTTAAAATTCAAGGGGCAAAATGGGAAATGCAGAAAACACTTATTTGATGACATCATCGATCAATCTTATGACATATATAAGTTTCATACTTTATTATATAAATATATTGGTGTGGGTGTCGGATTTTACCAGCTTGATTCTACCCAGTCCGGCGAGAAATGATATTTAGCCCATTCATGACCCCCAAAATACCCGATCCAACCTGAAAATGAGGAGACTAAACCCGTCTGGAATACTCGAGCTTCTATTCCATGTATACATGTATGCATAAGCTTATGCATGATTCTCCTATATGTTGTTTGTAAGTCATTCTAATTTTTGTCCATTATTTTTTGTTTTTGTAATGGATTTTATTATTGGTACTCTCTCTACTTTTATTTTCTAACTTTCCATGTTAGTTGTTTACAATGAATTTCATGCTTATGTGTATTTTGGTATTTTCACAGTTTCCATGAATTTTCCCAATCACGAGTAATTATAAATTTTCCCTTTTTTTTAAGAATAAAAAGGAATTTCTATTATTTTTATTTTTATTTTTATATTAAACCAAATAACATAATGCATTCATTTTTATACACTTTTCTTAGCCTAAAGTAAATCAAGGGTTTGGTCCGTAGCTTAAATCATTAATTTTTGGTAATGTGGGTTCATTTATTCATTTTTCTTATTTGTGAATGAATGGGATCATGTAAGGGAATGATTTTGTTGATGTATATGGGTTTGAAACTATTATATTTTTAAAATTTAAGTGGTTTAAAAATTATACTTATTCCTTTCATTACTATTATTATTTATGTTTTTACAGCTTCGCAAATATATATTAAATAGTATAAAACGTGAGCAACAAAGTTTAACACGCAATCAACTTATCCACATGTCCTCTCCTATATTCTCTTTTTACATTTCACATCCTTCCTCTCCTTTCTCCGCAGCACCGTTATCTTCCTAGTAGAAAATTCATAATAATTGAATCATCCTTCGTATTCCCGTAACAACCCGTCATTTCCTATTACCCGGTTTCCATTAATTATTTTCTTTATATAGCTATTATATTGAAATTCAAAGATCACACCTCATCCATGCCTGAAGCATAAAAAAAACGTTAAGAATTCTCTACGTTTTTTATGGAGAGGAAGACATTTTAATAAAATTCTTGCCCATGCCTGTAATTGTTCTGCCACAATCAGAATTATGAGAGAGAGTTTGTTTATCACCAAATGAAGCCTAACGGCCTTTTTGCTTCCATCATCTGTCTTATCTTTGGCGATGTAATTTACACCTTCGAAAACGATGATTCGGGCTAATTTACAACTTGTTGGCTTTGGCCGCTTTATCTTCACCGAGTTACCTTCTTTTTGGATTTATTAATTTGTAGCATGTATGTTAAGTTTTAGCTCCTAATTATTTATTTTCCATTTTTGGTATGCAACAATGTACATGTAATGTTCGTCAAAGTGCCATAAAGTAGGAGAAAACTAATTTTGAACTGTTTTCAATACCTGTATGTTTTTTATAAGTATTGTTTGAAAATTTCCATGAATAAGGCTATCATGTTTGTTCATATTCACCTAATACAAGGAGCTTCTTTTTAATTTTTTGGTTATTGTCTTTTTTGATGTTTAGTTAGGCACGGTGGAAAAATGCGTAGGGAGGCCTTCATTTTTTTATTCTCACATACTAAATTTAGAAATAAAGAATTCTAATATTTGATGAATCCCTTATATTCATCATGTCTACTGCTATACTTTTATTTATTTAATTGTGTATTTATATGTATGTTATATGATTTGATTAGGTTTACATTTAAATACTAAAATAAATTTAGGGTGTGTTTAAGAACTCCAACTTTAACAATTTAAAAATCAAAATGTTTCGATTTTAAAGCAAGAAATTGAGGCTCCAAGAAGATTTGAATATGTCAATGTGCTCGAAAAAGCTTAATTGGTAGTTTTTATATTCTTCGTAACAAACTATATTGCGCCCGCGCATTTCGTGGTTTTTACACTAGTTGCAATATCAAATGAGCTACACTTTCATTTGCAGATTATGATGGTTTCTTAAAACTTGATTAAATACGTGAACTTACAAATTATTTTCACATCGCGGTTGATTTTTTGAGTACGTGATGAACCTACTTGAAAGCTATCTCAATTCGATATATTAATTAGAGTTGACATATATACGGGAGTCTACTTTTGATGTGATCCCCCAAGTAATGTTGTGAGGGACTTTTATTTGTAAATATTTTTTGCTTTCTAATTATGCTTGTATTTTGGCATAGATAAAAATTTAGCGCTAGCCTTAGAGTATTTTTGTATTTACTAAGGGCTCCATTCTCTATACCTATTAAAAAACATGTATTTACTGAGGGCTTGATTCTATACCTATAAGCTTTCCTTAGTATTACAGTGTCAAAAATACAATTATGGTCAAGCATATGAAAATTGCATATATCTGAGTTAGAGATTGTGATCACCTATCTTATTCCCATATTATTCTGGCCGAGTGGTGGATATATTTACTTTTTACAAATGAAAATTTTCCTTTATCCGCTTCTTCCCGTTTTTTAGTTACTCTTGAATATTCTCATTTTATTTTCAGATTAGCCCATTGTTGAACATATTGCATAACATGTTGCACCCCCCCCCCCCCCCCCCCACGTCTGCAATAAAGAAAATAAAGAATAAAGGAAATGATACTTCATCTAACAAAGGAAAACCATGTATTCCGAGCACATGGTTAAAATTGCATGACTAATATCTGATGTGTTGTGATCTAGCATATCGTGCCCTACAAAAGACAAATGAAAATGATTTTTGTGAAGGTAGGCTATTCGACATTGAGAAGACAACAACAAAAGATACTAGTTTCGGCCAAAAGCATTATGCGACCATTGAAGTACCACTGGATATAGTGAATGCAACGAAGTTACTGTTTCTTATATTTTTTCAGGTACTTTTGGAAATGCTGAGCATACTTCATTTGATGATATTGCAGAATCGTAAGAAGTTACTGTCTATAATTTTCATATGTATTTATATGATCAAACCTATTCCATTGTCCTTTTGAAGGACATTAAGTGTAGAGAAGATGATGTTTCTAACGATAATCTATGAGATAAATGGCCATGGTTCTATTGATATATCGTATAATTGTTTTATTTCTGCATGTTGTGACTTATTTTTAATTAAAATTTTAAAATCTCTGTAATTCAGCTCGTATCCCCGTAGATGATAAAAATTGGCCACCATTTTTTCCAATCATTCATCATGATATAACCAATGAGATACCAGTTCATGCTCAGAGGTTGTAGTATAGGACTTTTGTAAGTTGGTTAGGTATGGACTCTCTCTCTCTCTTTTAAATTTTTGGTCTCATATCTTTAGAATTAAGATCACACAATATATACGGTAAAACAATGTCAGCAATACAATTAAAATGATTTTTTTGGGGAATGCGGCATTTTTTGTAAACCAGTTAAACTTATCGGCAATTGAGACGGCGCACTTGATTTCGTTCAGGTCAAGTGGTATTAGAGCGAGGTTTTCACGTTCGTGGGGAGTTATGGGATGTGAGTGTTATGGGTCCCAACATTGATTTACGAACAATGTAAAATGATGGGCGATTCACTGAGCTTGAACATCAAAGTTTGGCCTCAACTCACTCATTGCCATATGTGTATATGTAAAATCCACATACTCTTTTCAAGTGACGAAAAAATAATGTACATGTTATCCTTCGGTTAATTATTTTTTTTTAATTTCAACTAACATTCTTTTTTTCCATTGGTAATTTTAGGCAACACAAACTCTAGCTGTTGCATATTCTATTTCGCTTGATGGGAAGATACCTGCTATGTGTTCGGTTGGAATAAGTGTAGTTATAATACCAATGGCCATCACAATAAGGGCAGTTGTTGTGGTATGCAAATTGCCAAATGAAGATGGACAATTCTTAGATTTCTCAAATTGCCTCATATATTGAGATGAATTTCATATGTATTGAGATGATTGTTATATTAATGGAATTTGGGCTATTAATTTTTTTTATTGAGGTTATTATGTATTAGTGTTGTTGTGGACTATTTGTAGTGTTATACTATTTTGTTATACCTTAAACGGGTGGATAGTATTATAAATAAAGGTAATTTTGCCCATTTTAAAAAAAATTGAACTTACTTGTATTGAAATCAAATCAGATCGAAAGTTTTTATGTTGTCATTATGTTAGAACTTTTATATATTGTATACCCAAGTGTGTGTGTGTGTGTGTGTGTCTTTCTCTCTCTCTCTCTCTCTCTCTCTCTCTCTCTCTCTCTCTATATATATATATATATATATATATATATATATATATATATATATATATATTTTTTTTTTGTTAATATTAATAACGGACATATACCATTACTAAATGTGTTACAAAAATTATGTTAGAAATGTGTTACGAAATTAGTAACACTTTAGTAATGGCAGAAATGTGTTATTAACACAGAATTTAGTAAAACTTTAGTAACGGTAAAATAGTGTTCGTAACAAATAATTTAGTAACGGTAATAAAATGTTAGTAATTTGCTTCCCCATGCCTTTTTTCTATCACTCTTTTAGTGTTAGTAATTATTTTACTAACACTGTAGTAGTGTTACTAATAGACTATTTTGGTGTAGTGTTTATTTACAACATCTTTAAATTACTTGCTAAATTATTTTAAGATCTTTTACACTCGGGCTCTGACTCGTCTCTTGCAAAAAATCTCTTTTATTGTGTATTATTTCAGGTGCCAAGCCACGGGGACACCAAGATTAGACCATTGGATCTTTTGACGTGCAACAGCTATTGTGGAAGTCGCAGGTCCTCCCATTTAGACGCCTCTACCTCTATCTTTTCAGTTCTAGTATTTAGACCTCTCAGTTAGGGCATGTATCGCCCATTATCTGTTTATTTATGTCAGAGGAACATTGTACTTATTTATTTCAACATTTCCATTTCAGCTTGATTTATTATTATTGGTTTGGATTTTATTTGACTGGGACGATTATTCCAATTTATTATCAGTTGGATGATATTTATTCCTTAGTTATTTATGAATAAAAATGGGGAATATTTTAATAGTTTAAATTAACGGAGCTAAAATAATTCAATTAAATATTTTGACATTAGCTTAATTAATTATTAGGTGGTTAAAACAAAATTTATTTTTCGACAGTGATGCTAAGAATGAGCCAACCGGATATTATGTTTTAAATTTTATAAAAGGACTGGCCGCCCAGTACTTAATTGGGCAAGGTGTCACAAACACACTCGGTTAGACGTTCTTATTATTGAAAAGATAACACAATTCATTCTTATTACAAGTGTCGCTTCCGAATCCTCATTTAGCATTGGTGGGCTTATAATTAGCAAGTATTGTAGTTCAATTTTGCCCAGTAATGCTGAAGCATTGGTTAGCACTAGAGACTGGTTGTATGGTGTGTCAGGTAATTTATGATATTATTTTAATTATATATATCTTTTGATATATATTAAATCATTTTTTATGTTAAATGCATGAATTTAGCTCCAGAAAATTCAGATGATGATCTAGTTGAGGATTTTTCATCTCTTGTTGAACAAGTTGCATAAGATCAAGGGCGTTTATGAGATAACACGTCTATTTATTTATTAATCTTATTAAATTGATGATGTTAAGTTAATTAATAAAATTGATTATTACGTTAATATTTTTTTAGTAACACGTTTATTTGTTTATAAATTTTGCAGGGAATAATGTGCATGGGTTGAGTGCACATCTTAACTAAGTTGAATTGATGATATTGGGGTAATTAATTAAATTACTCAATATGTTATTGTGTTATTAGTTATTTCTTTTCAATTTTACAACATAAATAACATTTTTTTGCAGGGATTGATGTGCGGTGCTTTGATTTTCATATTCCATTGTGTGAAATTGTAATAGCCTAGAGTTAATATGTGGACGTGTATTAAAAATATTTTTATTTGTTTGTATTGGACTTAAATTAGACATTTTTATTTGTTTGTTGTATTTTTTATGCTTTATATGGTGGACTTAAATTGGACATTTTTTATTTAGTATTTTAGTTAAATGGTTTTATTTATTGGAATTAGTTGAGACATTTTAAGTGGATTTATTGTAACATTTCAAATTGGATTGGAAATTGCATTTAAAATTTTTAATCTATTGGAAAATAACTAGAAGTAAAAATTGCTTAAATATATTAGAAAACAACAAGTTCAAAAAAATGTTCAAGAAAGCTCTTAAAAAAAGTTGTTTAAAAAAAGCTGTTAAAAAAGGCCAGCCCAGCCCAAAAACGAATTTGGGTCATATTAAGCCCGCGCATAACAGGCCCAGCCCGCTTGTTTGCCGGTGCTAGCTAATACCCTAAAACCTATTCTTTCAATTCTTCACTTGAAAAAAAAATGCATTCCTTAGTTGTTGTACATTTTACGTAAAAATGTAGGTACGGATAGCATATCAAGCACATACTTTAATTAGGTATAGTTGGGGTTTCACGCAAGTATGTGGAGTGTGGTGATTTCACGGTAGGTACGGATAATATTGTTGATACGTTTACTACTGTAATGTCATAAATTTTCCATGTTAAAGGTACGTATTCTATCATAGATATGGAAAGTGTAGACTAGTAGAGTTCTAATGAGTTTGTTATTTAAAATATATACTTTTGTGTTTTATGAAATTTAAAATATGAAATAAATCATATTTATGCAATAAAAATTAATACCACTAGAAAACTTACAAACGAAGAAGGTGACCGAGTCAAGTGTTTGACACTCTCTCCTTAAGACAAAATGCACTTCCGCTATGGTGCTTACGGAAATGAACAATGAACGTTTGCCTCCCAGGATAAAACGGTCTCGACACGCGTAAGAAGCACTTCAGTGTGCGTGTCCCACGAACCAATTATGTTTGATACTCTATCCGACTCGATCGGGAATGGAAAGTATTGAAAATATATTTTCTCTCCTTTTTTTCTCTCTAAAAAATGAAGACAAGTCTTGTATTTATAGAAAACAAGGTTTTTTTTTCATGAAAAGACATGTCTTTAGGAAACAGCCACTTTAGGGACGTTTTTCTTGAACTGTCACAACTTACGGTGAACTGTCACGACCTCTAGGGATGGTTCTGAAAAACAGTCACTATATAGCGAACAGTCACAACCTTTAGCGACAGTTACGAAAATCCGTCCTAGAAAATAAATAAAATTTCCCCATAAACTTCATACATAAACGGGGCATTTTGATACCAAATTTCTTATTCATCATTTATCCATTTTAAACAAATAAATATATCGCGTGAGTCGTCATAAACGCTATTGACTTGGTCCTACTTTGACCAATATATTAATTTGGTAATGAAATAATTTGTGTAAAAACACAATATTTTCCAACAATCCCCCACATGAATGAAATTTGGGTGAAGAATCAAACGAACATGAAGACAAATTAGACAGAGTATCGGTGGAAAAGAGCTGCATCGGTAAAGATAGCTTTTGGCCTTGAATCTTTCCTAATGAGAGACTATTGGGTTTACTGGCCAATCAATGAACGCGATGTCTTGAATTGATTAACATTTTTGTGTGAACCGATACAATAGAATTCACACAGTCCTTCTCCGAACATTCTTGGTTCTCACTGTTGTGTCCATTTTGGCCTTGGACACCTCCTGATTTCATGAGTATGTTAAAGAATTTAACAATGTAGCCGCCGGTTATTCTCATAGAAGTGGCCCATTCTCACTCACATAGGTGATTTCTATAAAGAGTATCATGCTAATAACCCACTTGACCCATATGTTCAAGATATAGAAATCATTAAAATAAATTTTATCCCGTTACACGTAACAGATAGTGCCTTGACTCATCCTAAGAATGGGAGGAAGAATTTATTTTCTTCTCAGTGCTAACTGAATCGCACATAATTAGGTTGTCCCGTTGAACCTGGGATCTCGTGTCATTTAGGTTGGGTTTCCATTATGGCAATTCTTTTTGGCTTTAACCTACTTTAAGCCCATTCCCCTTGATGTACGTATCTTATCCTCTTGTTAGCGGATCCACAATGATTTAATTAGGCCTAATGTTTTAACTAACAAAGAAAGATTTCTTTATGGTCTTCTGTCAAGACTAATAAGTCGTGACTTGCCAAATTACTTTATGCCTTTTCAAGCAATGATTTCAAATTGCAAGAACATGCATTAGAATTGTTATCTCAAATCATCCTCTTTAAAATTGTCAAAGTACCTTTCTTTCTAGGAAATAATATTCATATTCCATCATAAGAGGATTTCCAAACATTAACACCTCTAATCATGCTAATATATCACTTGGAATACGAGTCTCAAAAGTCATATATTGTTTAAAAATATATTCATAATTTCCTAATGTTTATGTCATTTGTCACTTATATCTTAGTATCGATACTGAACGACTCATTTGTACTTGAGACTCTTTGATCCATTATCTTTATTCTAAAGATTCGTGTACATTCTTAATCATTTCCATTCTTGGAATATAATCAAAGTACTTAAGTATTAATTATCGTTCAATCAATGAAGTATACACTTCTCTAGACAAATACACATTGGAAGTACTATAGTACATTAAATGCACTTATGCAATCAAATACGACACTTTTAGTAGTGTTTATCCTATTTTTAATAGGAATCATCTTTGTTTCTATTTTTGAATAGAAATTATCTCCTTAGATAAATACCCCCACATTTATCATAATACATAAAAAGGTTCTCTGCCTTTCCCATAAAATTTTTATCGTTATTTGGAAGGTATACATTCATTTCATTCTAAATAAATTTTAGTTGAGATAAGTTTCTTTAGTATTAAACTAAAGTCGTGCCACACATAATTTATATGCTTCAAAACCATTTGATAATATTCTATGATTATGGACTTTAAAAATATCATAATATAAAATATGCAATTTTCTTACTTGCGCTTCTTTGAGTTTACTAGTTGTGGAGTCTTGAGATTATGCCTAAGTTTCCAATGAGACCATAATTTGATTCTACCTTCTTTAAAGCAGTTTTGAAATCGCTCGGTTCTGAATCCTTTAATCATTTATATTGATTTATGATTTAATTCTATACCATCTTTAAAGCAGTTGTTAAACTTCTCAGTTTTGAATTTTGAATCGTAAAATCTAATAAATAGATATGTAATCATGCCACACTAAATTTTCTCCATTGAAGAACAAGTTTGACAGTCACATATATAAACACATTAATTGGAAGTATAAAATTCTTCCAATATGAGTTTATACATTATGAAAAGGAATGTATCACTTTATATCAACTAAAGACTCTCGTATCTTTTGCAATATTCACTAGACTTTGCATTATTCAATATATTGTCCAACTAATTGAGAATGTAGGACCTACCCCTTCACGATGTTTCTTATTTGTAGCATATTTTTCCATATAGACATGACTCTTCCAAGTCTTTCGTCATAGAAAAATGAGCACCACGAAATCAATACAAATTGTATTTATTTTTCATTAATGTTAACATCAATTGAATGTTACATAAAAATGCAATTCTTCATGAAAAATCATGTTTAACATAGCATGTTCCAATGATAATTTGATGAAAGTGTCTCATAAAATTGAGAGTGAAAGGGTCACCCCTAAAATTAAAAGTCGCATTATAAATATTATATTTCAATATATGGTTAATGATATACAATCATGCCACAAGTATCCAATAGACTTCTACGTGAGAATAGTATGTCATTACACACCTCAATTTTCATTACAGGACATTAGGTCATCAAATGCCACAACATGGTATCAACGATATAAAATTATACAAACATATTAAATTCCTCACCTATAGGAATATTTAATTCATTGCATTT
Source organism: Sambucus nigra (assembly GCA_949130495.1). Lineage (NCBI taxonomy): Eukaryota > Viridiplantae > Streptophyta > Magnoliopsida > Dipsacales > Adoxaceae > Sambucus > Sambucus nigra. The sequence continues at coordinate 472,878,058 of OX422208.1, read as the reverse complement.
CAATGTTTAACATACATACCAACAATAATGGACAATGCATTATATTTTCTTTTTCTCTTTTTCGTGACACGGGAGATTAAAACCAATTTAAATGTAATATCAAGATTACATGAATTATCACAATAATTAAATATTGCAATTCTACATGGAATGCAACTCACTTCATGTTTCTAAATATATCACATTTTAGTTCATGTAATCTAATTTAATTTGGTGCACAATACATCAATGAATAAGTAATTGTGTCACCATATTTCACTAAACATTGTATAATATAACAACCCAAAAATTATGTAATGACACTAAAATAGTACTATCACACATATACATGTAGCCATACTAGAGGCCATAATATGATTGCATAGAATATTTTCACTTTACTTCGCGTAAAGTGCACTTAAAAACTATGTGAATAAACACAGTATCAAAATGTAACTTGATATCAACACATAATCAGACACATGATTATTATGTGATAATATACATGTCATTAAATATGTGACAACATGTGACAACCCGCTCTAAATAATAACGGTTGGCCAACCCTATACTAAATAAATCAGGTATCTCAGATGGCACAGTCTCAACATCAACTTACTAACCACTAATATAAGGTTTACTACCCGAAATCATTAAGTGAGAATTGATGAAAATTTTAAACTTTTTATTTAACAACAGCAACAAAACCAATAAGGCACATAACCAACAATATACATCTAACTATGATGAGAGAAATGTGCAAGTTCCAACAATATAAAAGAGTATAATACATTGTACAATAACATCTCAACAATGAAATACCCGAATATGTTGTCGGGTATAAGACAATACAATTATCAGATAAGTGAAATATGAAAGTGTTAATCTACAACACTTGAATACTAACTCAATACAACTGAATCCTAATCTAGATATACAAAGATAGGAATCGACTAAAGCCAAGTGACGCAACAGTCCTCTACTTCCACAGCTCCACAAATACCCTGGATGGATAACATCAAAGGCGTCCTTGCGGAGGAACACCTGAAGTAATACAATATATACATGGAGGAGGAAATATAAACGGGTCAGAGCCCGAGTTTTGAAAAACATTTTTATAGCAAGTGTATTAAAATTCATAATAATTATAAATGCATTATTACATAATTTAGTTGGAATCGAGCTCTACATAAAAACCATCTCACCACTCAACTATAGAGCGCATTAAGCGTATGCACGTGATCTCCAAATGGATGCCCGATTCGATTTAGGTAAGAGGATTCTAACTTAAACTCAAAAGAAGTATTTAACTGAAACCGTGTAACCTATGTCCCAATCTACATTTATCTCAATTATCTTTAAGTTAAATGCTTTAACTTGAATGTAATAGTTACAGTTATCTTTATAATGTTCATTTGTTGAACATATAAAGTTACATGATCCAATTATGCCCACATCATCACAATACATCAACAATCTCATTTACTAGAATTTTTGTATTCTAGTGATGCCCTTATAAGGCATGAAACCATATATATAATTATTATAGTAATTATATATGAGTTATTAGCATCATGAATATTAAAGACTAAACTCCTCTCGATTTTCAACACGTCACTGCGTTTCGTGCGTGGGACGTCTCGCCGAGGCGAAATCCAAGCAAGGAACCTCCCCGTTACACTACTCCTGACCGTATTAATCCTCGAGGCTCATTATGCCCTCAATTCATGATGAATGTAACCCAAATTATTCTCCAATTTTAATATATGAATATTCCCAATTCTCCACAGTACACGGCGTTTCATGCGTGGGACGTCTCGCCGAAGCGAAATCCAAACAAGGAACCCCCCCGATTACACTCCTCCTGGAACTGTCAATTGCCGGGATAGGTGATATATATATAAATGATTATGAGAATTAAGGACTAAACTTATCCCCAAGTTCCAACATTACACTGCAGTTCGTGCGTGGGACGTCTCGTCGAGGCGAAATCCAAACAAGGAACCCCCCTGATACACTAATCCTGACAATGTAGGTTATTGAGGTCCATTATGCCCTTGACACCCAAGTACAAACACAAACAATAATAACCATCCAACCGAGCTATAACTCGAAGGACGCAGGCTCACATGATATCATCTTCCAACAGCCCATATACGTAGCAAACTGGGGCCACCTGGTGGGGTTCAACGACACCCACCTCGTGATCTACTCACGCACACAACGTCTGGGAAGCGGTCATAGTTCCTAATGGGCAAGTGAGAGCGACACATACCCCCGCCCTCTCACCCCCAAAATATATAAATGTATATCATAAATGTCATTTGTTGACCACAAAGGACGACTATGACCTGGGGAATATCCACACCCTGCGTTATTTGTCAGGATGCTCACCCTCTACGCACGAAACTTCCCAATGATAGCAAGGAGGGGGTATGCTTAACATGTATATAAACCATCATATAAGGTATACATACATCCCACATAATAAAGATATACCATTATATAAGGTATACATGTAACAATCATTTTCATATTCATTATACGCTCTTTGGCGCAATTTGATTAACATCATTGTTTAATATATCTCTCTCATGATACACCAATCGTCAATACTCACACATTTACCCCACTTAGTATATGCTATACTAATTCTCGCTTGAAGCTCTCATGTCGCTTCTAGTATGAATTGTCCTTCAATTCTATTTAAGTTAAGGATATTCTATATCCTAATGCCCATCAAATATCATTTATGATTCTCCATCCATTATAGGGTTCAATTCAGTTTATGAACCTTTTTATCCCATTTGGGATTGGATTCTAAAGTCCATTATCTCTAAATTTGACTCATTTTCATGTAATTGTAATTATCCTCCCCAAGTCGAATCTCCAAATCACGGTGGCTTCCCCACTTAGAATATACCGACATCTCTAATCGAAAATCCTCAACTTTAATTAATATGACTCCCATAATTTCGTATGATGGAAACCCTATAAAAGTCTCCAAAACATACTCCAAATGTCTCATATAGAGGCCCCAAATCGATAACCTCGAACAAAACGGGATGAAATTCTCCTTAGAAAAAATCTCCAAAAATTCCCCTGTTTCCGAATCGATTCATCCCATCCGAATCGATTCGGCCCAGAAACGAATCGTTTCGGCCCATCCGAATCAATTCGGTCCAAAGGACCTGGGAGTCTGCTACATACCGAACCGATTCGTAAGGGGCAAATCGATTCGGCCCTAAAGACCTGGGCAATCTGCAACAGACCGAATCGATTCGGTAGGGGAGAATCGATTCGGCAAGTGCAGCAAACTACGAAATGGGCAATTTTCTTCTTAACCCAAAATACCCAAAAATCATTTTAATCATCTTCTAACCATTTTCATCCAACCCAATCAAATATATAACATTAAAATTCATTCTAGAATACTTATAAACTAATTTCTAACCTTAAATCCATTTTATACACTACAAATCTAAGGTTTTTCCTAAAAGTTAGGTTTTAACAATTTAAACCTAAAACCCAAAATTCAATCCACAAATCATGCAATAATTGGTACACAACAATTATTTAGCAAGTTTAATCACTTGCCTCGGGTTCGTAGGGTCTGAATCCACCTTGAGATAGCATATTTGCCCAGAAATCCTCTTTCTCTCTCTTTTCTCCTTCTTTTTCTTCTTCTTCTTTCTTCTTCTCATTCTTTCTATTTCTCTCTTTGGAGAATTATTTCTCCCGTATGGTATTTTAGCCTAATCTCCCAAGATACACATCTTTAAATGATAATACACACTTTAAATGACTCGGTAACTTTAATTCGAGTCAAACGGTCCTAATTTATTTCGGAACCCAAATAGACCCCAAGTACAGTCATTTCGACTTTATCGACCCTTCCGGACACTATGGTACCCTCTGAATTGCCATTCGACATACTTTCTAACGACTCTAAGTTTTGACCTCAATTGCCAGTTTAATTATTTCTCCAATAAAAATAATATTTATTTCTCCCAAAATAAATAAATATTCGTCTCCAAGACCTCGGGTTGTTACACAACACATCATTGTTTACTTATTTATTTTCGATGTAAGAGCGCACCAAAATTGGTATTTAATTTTGACTCTTTCCAAGTGAAATTATAACTATTAATTCAAATGAGATACAAAAAATTATGGCTCATATATTGTATCAAATTCCATAAACTATGCATATGAACAAATATGTGAAAATACGAAAAAACTATGCTTCACTATCAATATATAGTGTATTTAAGTATACTTTTAATCAAAGTCACTTGTGTTGTCCCTCTTCGATTGCATGCAGAAATGTATTCAAAATCACTTTATTTAGGGACACACCTTTTTACTTTTTGTAACACCCCACGATTTAATTAGATTTGAGAATTCTAAAATTTGGGAATTTAAGTCCAAAAATATAGGACGTTGTAAAGTATTCCGGATGAGGATTTTGAGGGTACCATTGATCACGGAAAGGTCGAGATAGTCAAAATGACTGTCATTGAGTTTTATTTCGGCTCCGAAATATTTTTAAGTCAGTTGACTCGAAATGGAGTAAATGAGTCATTTAAAGTGTGTATTAACATTTAAAATTGGGTTTATTGTTTTAAAGGATTTAAGGCTTACGGATGAAGCCTTCTCATTTGAGAAAGAGAAAGAAAAGAGAAAGAAGAAGAAAGGAAAGGAGATAGGAAGAAAGCTTGGGGATTTTCGGCCCAAACGCGACATCGAGGATGATTCAACCTCTACAAATCTGAGGCACGTGTTTAATCTTGCTAAATAAGTCATTTGTGTATTTTATTTCATAATTTGGGGGGTTAAAGAAATGGTTTTTGGGCATAAACATCAAAACCTAAATTTTGGTTTAAATCTTGAAATTGAAGATTATAATTGGGATTAAGGGAAATAAATTGATGGGATTAGGTGTAGGATAAGTTTTGATGTTGGAAATCATGTTGGGGTTGAAGATTAAGGGCTAGTAGAGGTATAAATTGAATTTTGGAGATTTTGGGTTTGTAGAAAATCAGCCATTTTCGTGGCTTTCTGAACGGGCCGAATCAATTCGGCCCCACCGAATCGATTCGCCAGGTTGCAGAAGTCTCAGGTCTTTAGGACCGAATCGATTCGCCCTTAGCGAATCGATTCGGAGGGTTGCAGAATCTCAGGTCCCTTGGAATGAATCGATTCGGATGGGCCGAATCGATTCGCGGTTGGGCCGAATCGATTGGAAAACAGAGCATTTTGAGGAATTATCTCTTTAGTGAATTCAAACCCTTTTTGGTTGGGTTTATTGATTTGGGGCCTTCTCTAATGATGAAAGAGAGATGTTTTGGAGACACACAAGGGGTTTCTCATATATTGTGGTTATGGGGACTTCTTGGTACAATTTGGGAAAGTATGTACACATGTATACTTTAGAATTGTGTATAAAGATAGTGAGAAATTTCAATAGGGATGGAAATCCTAATATTAGCTCAAGAGTGAGTTTAGATATGATGGGAAGTTAAGAACTCTTATAGAGAAGAATGGGTGAGGGCATGGATCGAAATTGTGGGCCGAGAGTAGTGCCAAATCCTTATGGTAAATAGGATTCTATTGAGATTAAGGTTTGGGGACCAAAGTGTGAAAGGGGTCACGTACCCTTAGAAACGTTTAAATTGAGGAACAATTGGTAATGCGATAGGAGTGAGGGTTGACGAGAACAATAGAACCTTAGGCAAACTTTGGGAATGATTGGATCGTACTATTAACTAGAATGCGAGGTAGTATAATTCCAGTTAGGATAGTTTATTTATAATTGTGTGTGGAAATAATCATTGGGATTCCCATACTTGAAATAAAGTTGGGATAAGTTAAGGGTTATAGACTATTGTTATGTACATATACATCAATAGTCGAAACTGGTATTAGAGATATATGGAATAGGTAGTGATTGTTACCTACACTCAACCTTGGGTGATAACGCTAATATTGGAGATAAACATATATGTTTGGGAGACTATTCATCATAGTAGAAATGAGTGAATATGTTTCAAGTGAGGGATTGTATTCACATATCGAGGTAAATTAAATGAATTGTGGTGACGGCTTGTATATTGAGGATTAAGTATACTTATAGCCGGGTTTATATATCTTATTCTTATGAACGAGAATTAATCTATATATATATATATATAGATATATGGATATGTGAATATGTGTATATATCTATATAGATATGAATATATGGATATACTTAAATTCTGGACATACATGTTATGGATATATAAACCGTATGTGATGGTTTATTTATATGATTGAATCACATGGATGTATATATATTGTGCATGTGAATGATATATATACTTATGTGGTTAAGCATACCCCGCTCATGCTATCATTGGGAAGTTGCGCGCGTAGAGGGTGAGCATCCTGGCTAGAAAAGCAGGGTGTGGATATTCCCCAGGTCATAGTCGTCCCGTGTGTTACTATATGATATATATATTTATTTTTGGGATGAGACGTGGTGGGTATGTTTCGTCTCATTGTCGTTTAGGAGCTATGACCGCTTCCCTGGACGTCGTGTGCGTGAGTTTACCACGAGATGGGTGTCGTTTAGTCCCACCATGGTGGCCCCAGTATTGCTACATGATCCGGGCACTGGGAAGATGATAGCATTGGTGCAATTTATCGGCGCTATATATAGTCGGGTATTTATTTGTGCATGGCCTTTGTACATCATATATGGTATGTATACATGGTCATGGGATTGGATGATGGTGTGTATATATATATGGTTAGAATGGAATGCCTATATATATTTATATATCGTATAGATCAAAGGATATAGAATCTTTGTAGAGTACATCTTGGATGATTATGGTGTACTAGATTGATGGGGGTTGATGTATCGCATTTAAGAAATATTTCGGTTACATCATCCCAAGGATATTTTTGGTGATGTTAGTTGTAGTAGTAGTATAATATTGTATACATGGCATTATGGATCTCTAGGATCGACATTGTCCAGGAGTAGTGTAACGGGGTGGTTCCTTGTTTGGATTTCTCTTTGCGAGACACCCCACACACGAAATGTAGTACATTGTTGAGAGTAGAGAGAAGTTATGTCGATATTTATGCATGGCATAATGGATCTCCAGGATTGACGTTGATAAGGAGTAGTGTAACGGGGTGGTTCCTTGTTTGGATTTCGCTTTGCGAGACACCCCACGCACGAAATGCATCGCAGCGTTGAAATTCGAGGGAAGTTGTGTCAATAATAATTTTGCATGCTTATTAATTAGAAATTAAATCATATGTTTCAACCCAAATGCATATAGGGTAGCTTATTAAATTTATAAATGGTTAAATTATAAACCGGAATCCACTAAGCATAATAAGGCACATATGATTGAAAATAAATACTTAACTGTGTTTAGAATAAAGGGATGGATTCTTGGGTTATGATAGGAAGGTAGATCTCGTCGGTATAGGCTAGGCCTATGATAGGTTAGGTTGTCCTAATAAATGGGGGTAATTTAACTAAAACTTGAGGGCGCGAATAGGTGCTCGCCTTTAGATGAGAGGTGAGTTGGGGTTCCACGAGAGTGCGATTCCACTTTAATTATGAAATAAGTGCACTGATATTTATTATGCACGGTTAACACACTTGCTAAATATTTTCACAACTCGGGCTCTGACCGTTTACTTTTCTCTCTTGCCTGTATATATATATATATATATATATAGGTGTCCAACTGCATGGATGCCGGATGACTTTCTATTCAGAGTCTTGGGAGCCACGACATATGCGGACTGTTGCGGGATGTAGAATGTAGTCGCTTCCTCTACTTTCAAAATTCTAGGTAGGATTCATGTTGTATATCAGGTTTATACCCAAGGGATATTTATGTACATGTTTATATTTATTCCATTCCAGTTATTGTATTGGCTGTGACCCGGCAGCTTATTGGGTCTACTTTTTGTAGTACATTCTGTTGTAGTTATTTATTTCGTTTTATTCTAGCATTTCATTTCTCATAGTTCTTCTTGCATCTTTCTCTTATTTATTAGTAGTTTTATGGTGTTGGTTTGTTAGTTGTTGCATGTTTTAAATTATTTAACATCTCGCTTATATGATATCGGGTAGTTAGTTCTATATTATATAGTACCGACAGTTAATGTTGAGACTGAACCATCTGAAACTCATGATTTAATGTAGTATCGGGCTGGCCACCCGTTATTATTTTAAGCGGGGTGTTACACTTTTAGACATTCAAAAGAATGCCAATAAATATTAATTAATATTATTTAAACAAATTTCTAATATTTAAAATGTTAATTTGATACATAAAATATTAATCTCATACATAAAATATCATCTCATGAATATATTTGAAAATGCATTATTTACTTTTTACCCAAGCTCAAGTTTTCACTTCAAAACACATGCTTTCGATTTTTGTCCATTGTTGGACTTAAATTTTCAAATATCTGATCCTCAATTGGATCACCGGATAAAAAATCATTCACTACCTTATTTTGATTTGATTTGATTTTTTTTTCTCACATAAATGTGCCTTTTCACATAAACCGTACACAAAAATTATTGTGACTTCTAGTTGTCCAATTGTTTAATAAAAAGACAACTAAATGGATCCAACCGGTTGCACAATCATCATCATCATTCATTTATGATGAAATTTTTTCCTGATTGAACTATGCGGGTCACAAAGCGATTAACAAAACCAAATATGGAACAAGATAAAATGTCCCTGGACAAACTTGAACTATTCATCTTAAAGGATCAGTGGCTTGTCACTATAAAATTGTTAATGGAAGAATTAGACTTTAGAGTACTTTCACTATTTGCACCATGCAACAATTTTATTAAATAAACTAATCAAAATTAGGCAATGATCACTCATAATATTGAGTGTAATATATACTCATGTTTGGCTACAGAAACATTGAGGACACAATTATGTCTGTAATTTTAGATAATTAAAACTATCTAGTTGGCAAACACTAATGAATTATTAAAAAAAAAATCACAAATTCAAGATTGAACAAATTCACAACCACTTGTGAAAATGCACTCTATTAAATTATCACTGTCAAATTTTACCAAATGAGATACAATAACATAAAAACACAATGAACAAAAGTTTAAGAAATTTTGTCTTAAGATTGTTATTTAAAATATATACTTTTGTGTTTTATCAAATTTAAAATATGAAATAAATCATATTTATGCAATAAAAATTAATACCACTAGAAAACTTACAAACGAAGAAGATGATCGAGTCAAGTGTTTGACACTCTCTCCTTAAGACAAAATGCACTCCCGCTACGGTGCTTACGGCAATGAACAATGAGCATTTGCCTCCCAGGATAAAACGGTCTCGATACGAGCAAGAAATACTTGAGTGTGGGTGTCCCACGAACGAATTATGTTTGATACTCCATCCGACTCGATCGGGAATGAAAAGTATTGAAAATATATTTTCTCTCCTTTTTTTCTCTCTCTAAAAAATGAAGACAAATCTTGTATTTATAGAAAATAAGACATTTTTTTCTTGAAAAGACATGTCTTTAGGAAACAGCCACTTTAGGGACGTTTTTCATGAACTGTCACAACTTATGGTGAACAATCACGACATTTAGGGACGGTTCTAAAAAACAGTCACTATATAGCAAACAGTCACAACCTTTAGCGACAGTTATGAAAATCCGTCCCAGAAAATAAATAAAATTTTCCATGCTTCATACATAAATGGAGCACTTTGATACCAAATTTCTTATTCATCATTTATCCATTTTGAACAAATAAATATATCGCGTGACTTGTCATGAACGCGCATGTACTTGGTCCTACTTTGACCAATATATTAACTTGGTCATAAAATAATTTGTGTAAAAACACAATATTTTCCAGCAGAGTTTACCTTAATTCCCAGTAAATTAGAATGTCGTTAAGCAGTTGAATGTAACATATGGTGTAACATGATTTTATGGCAACCCTTTTTTAAATTTTTTTATAACAATTAATAGGTCTTGCCGGGTGTAGCATAATTTTTTGGGCCAAATTTTCGTTAACGTCCTGATTTTATGAAACTTCTCCTTTATCTTCTTTCGTCCCCATTTTTTGTTTGTTTGTTTATAATTACAATGAAACTGTCATTTACAAAAAGGCGCATATGTTCTAAATTATGCAATGCATTTGAAGGATGTCAAGTTGTTTGCATTTCTCACCCTCAATGATCTTTCTTTGTTTATATTTACAACTTACATACAACAACTATGGAATTTACTTCCTTTTGTTTCTTTATTTTCTTTTGGTTATGGTGTGTTGGGATAGACTTTTTCTTTTCTAGTAGACTTAAGCTGATGAATGGGTGGCTAAGTTTACCATGAATGACGGTGTTGAATTTGGATTTGAATGTAGTTTGTATTTGAATATGCTTCATGGACATGAATTTTTGTGTGATGAGCTTTTTCTTGGAATAGGTGATATGTATATACATCTATGTATAATTTGAATTGGAATATGATACACTCAATCCCAATTATTTTGTTTTAGTTCATCTTTTTGTGTCTTGTGATTTAAATTTGATTTTGGTGCTTTTTGTGTAGGTTTCCTATGTTCAAACAATAGAATTTGATGTATATTCTGAACTTGAACACAACAAATGTGCAATGCAAGTTGGCCGGTTATAGTTACTCTTAACTAATCTGATTGGCGCGTTGTAGGAGTTTTCATACTCTCAACTATGTCTGTTATCATTCTTGTTGAATTGGTTTTGCATCCGGAAATAAGGGATTTTGTGTTTTATTTGGATATATGCGCTCGGGCATTCAATGATATATTATTGATAATATTTATTCTGTTATTCCCAAAATTCAGTAATATACAAAATCGACGCTCACCTCCATTTGGTGACCTATAGTTCCCCTGCATTGGTTTTTGATTGCAAAACCCAATACTGATTTTAGCAGATATTGAAAGAAAATCGGTTGTATAAAAGAGCCTCACGTATGTTCAACAAAGGAATTACTAAGAATATGTGAGGGGTTCAAATGGTTTACTAGGTTAGATGTTCATTCTTCATTGTTTATGTTGATTTAATTCCAATTTTTTATCAACAATCACTTTTGACATTGTACTTCTATTTACAAAAAGAAACAAATTTGAGTTTGATCATAGATTTGATTCTTTTTTATGGGAATTAACAACAAGGTTTGTCATTAGTCATGTTTTTAGGCATGTAGATTAGGTATATTGTTTTCAAAAATTGCGGACTTACTATGGCATATGTAAATGCTATATAGTCAATAAAATATTTGATGATGGCACATTGCACTTTTCTGTTATGTGAAAATGGCATGTATTGTGCTTTGGGCACAATGTATGTTAGCATGAGTAATACGGATTTCTCATTTTTCCTAGATTAAATACATTTATATTCAATCCCAAGTTTTTTAGTTGCTAATGGGACACATGTCGTTCTCTACGGAAGTGAAGAGAGGAGGTTAGAAGTGGTTACAGGGCTATTTTGGGTGGTTATGAGGGTTAATACATAATACCATCTAAAAAATGCAGGAGTGCCCACCAAATTTTTGAAAATGAAAATAAAGCCAAAATCAATCTCTCTCTCTCTCTCTCTCTCTCTCTCTCTAAGAGAGAGAGAGAGAGGAGAAGACTCACCTACATCTTTCCATATACATCACACCTAATCGTTTGGTTCTATATTCAGAAAACTCGATTTAAATGCTATTTTTAAATAGACTTTAAAATTCAGTTTTTTGTGTTTATAATTATTGGTGTGCGTTTGGTAAACTTGTTTTTAAATAAAAATTTAAAAAAATTGACAAACATGTATATTTATATTATACATATGTGTGTGTGTGTGTGTGTGTGTGTACACACACACACACACACACAGATATATATATATATATATATATATATATAGGGAGAGGTTCTCTAGTGGACCAAAAGAATGGACTTTTTAACAAACCTTAACAAAAAACACATAATAACACATTAATTTTAATTTCTCTAGTGTAATTGATCCGCGCCAGCGGCACCAAACACGTGTGTCGATCGACCCCCAACCGCCCACCCACCCACCCACCCCACCCCACCCCCACCCCCACCCCCATGGAAGCCCTGCTGTCATAAGGGCTGCCATAAGCGCTGCTATGGTGATGGTGGTGGTTGGGTGGTTGGGGGGGGGGGAGGGTGGGGTGGTGGGGCGGGGGTAGTGGGGTCTCGAGTGCCGCTGGCGCGGACCAATTACACTATAGGAATTAAAATTAATGTGTTATTATGTGTTTTTTATTAAGGTCCATTAAAAAGTCCATTCTTTTGGTCCACTAAAGAACCTCTCCCTATATATATCACTGTTCTAAAAAACCCGCCTAGGCTCCGCCTAGGCACGCCAAGGCTTGAGGCTTGGGAGAAACGCCTCGCCTTAAGATTTTGACGCCTTAGGCTTGGTAAAACCCTTAAGGCGTATTTTTTCTCTAAAAATAACAATGTTTTAGTGAAACGATATCCCCTTTTAAATATTTTTTTACAAATCGGACCATTATCTCATCCAAAATAATCAAATAGCTTTTTTATTTGCAAAAGTTCGGACATATATTTATAATATGTACAATTTTACTAATTTAATAGCCTTGTTATGGTTAAAAAATATTAAAATATATTAAAAAGGCCTAAACGCCTTTTCACGCCTTTTTACGCCTAGGTCCGCCTAGGCTTCTAAGGCTTAAGGCTTGGCCTCCACGCCTCGATCACGCCCCGCGTTTTTTAGAACCTTGATATATATATATAGTAATAATATTGCATGTATAATTCACTATAAAATTATATGCATACATGAATTGATAATATTTTTTAATACATATGTACTATATGTATATTTTATATTATTCTATACATTAGTTGTACATGTATAAAACTATATATAAGTATCATGTATCTATTAATAATATTATTTAACTTTATATTATTCCATATGTGATTTTGTGTACATGTACATATATATTTTTTTATTTATAAGAATTACACACATATTAATGTATTATGTATGTATATTATATATTAAGGTATAAATGTATTAAAATATTAAGAATGAATAATTCTAAGATGAAAAATAAAAAAATAGAAGTTATTAAACACCCTCAACCTGTTTTCTAAAAAACTTGATTATAACACAGAAATATTATAATACAGTGTTTAAAAACAGGTTGTCAAACGCAGATTTGTATCAGAATTGTATTTAAACACAGAAAACAGAATTATAGTTGCAAACCAAACAGGACCTTATTTATAGTTCAAAAAGTTAGATCGAAATACATTTTGTAGCTATTTTTAAAAAAATCCACAAAAAACTACTCAAAATACCTTATTTACAAGGGTCTCTGTCACTAGTTTTTTGTGGCTTTTTTAAAAATAGCTACAAAATGTATTTTGATCTAATTTTTTGAATATGTGTTGATTAGAAGGTTAATTTCAAGAGACAAAAAAAATTAGAGAAAAGATTTCTTAGGACTTAGAACTCGGTGTGATGTATACATCATGTTGTAGGTGACACTTCCTCTCTCTCCCTGACTCTATATATATATAGAGAGGAAGGGTCACCTACAACATGATATAGATATATACATATATATCATGTTGTAGGTGACCTTTGATCTCTCTCTCTCTCTCTCTCTCTCTCTCTCTCCCCATATATATATATATACTAGGGTGTACCCGTGCCGATGGCACGGTTTAAACAAAATCATGCTTAACTAAGTGTATGTATATGTCGGCTAGTTGTTTGAAAACTTAATTAAGTACTTGACACATTACAGTTGTTTGAAAACTGAAATAATTAGTATAATATAATTGCAAGCTTACACTAAACATGTAAAATTATGATTAATTTTATGTTGAGGTCAAAATAGTAATACATAATATAAAACATATAGGGAATGTATGTTCAGATAAACCAATAACATAAGATCATTAGTAACTTTTAATGTGTATTTTTGTTTACACTAACAATACAATAATCATTAGTGTATTCGACTTCACACCGTAAAAGTTCTTATTCTTATAGCCCACATAATTGTCATTAGTTTGTCGGATAAACCCATCTCTTGGGCATGAGCATTGAATCAAACCTTTTTTAGCCCAACTTTTTTTGTCCTTGCTTCAACTCTTTTCAAGCATGTCTACTGTGTAGACATAATTTCAAACATATAATCAAAACCACAAAGCATATGCAGTTCTACAGTTCATGAGTTATTGACATAACCCAGTTTGATCTTCTATACAAATAAATTTGTTGAGCTATCAACTGATTCATCTATGTTAGTTCATGGAATCCACTTCTATACAAACAAAACACAGGCGGTGCTGAAATTTAAGAATATCCGTGTTATACAGTTAAATTACTCTCAACTAAGAAAGTTTTTACAGTTCTATAGTTCTAAAAATCCAAAGAGTTTTCCTCCAAAGCGCTGAATGATAAGTCACCGTAAGATTGAGATTGTGTGCAGTTCTATAATTTTAAAACTCCTTAGGTGCAGTTCTACAGTTGCGGCTCTCTCACAGTTCTCTTGTCCTCTCGCATCGATGTTGGGCGCATCATTGTTGGGCGCTAGAGAAAATGTTCCACGACATATTCGAATTTTTTTCCATCTTCATAAGCTTGATGAAATCCTGCGTGAGACTACAATTGCACTGTCCTGCACTTAGTGCACTGAGGGTCCAATAACTGTGCCGACATAGGTAAGGCATGTATGTATGCCCGTGCACCTACTGCAATAAAATCCCATGTATGCCCATGTATAATTGAAGATCACCTACAAATATCATGAATATTGTAATTAGTGAACTATAAGAATGAGCAAATTACTTGATAATTTTTTTTTTTTTTTAAACAACATCACTTGAGATAAATTTGCACAATAAAAAAAGTAAACGGAATTGTGAATACCCAAAATTCATTGCAAAATAAGACTTATATTAAGAAGCATCAAAGCACTCAAAAACTATCGAGGCAGAGACAAAGTGAAACTTGACATCATATTTGCAAATAGGGAGAAAATATAGAGCAGGTACTAAAAACACATAAGCAAATAGATGCAGGAACCAATAGAGAGCAAATAGAGAGCATGTAATAATAGAGAGCAGGTACCAAATAAAGAGAAGGCACTAATAGAGCCACGTACCAATAGAGGCAGGTACCAAAAACTTGACATCAAACACTATCGAGGCAGAGGCGGGTACCAATAGTGAGTGATGGATTGCAAATGATGAAGATAAGTGAGCATTCATTCACTAACTTACTATGAGAGAGCAGAAAGAGGCATTAGTGTTCGGATCTACCATATTAATATAGTTATTCAAGTGAAACTTGACATCATATTTGCAAATAAAGGCAGGTACCAATAGAGAGTAGGCACCAAAAACTTGATGCTTCTTAATATAGGTACCAATAGAGATAAAATATAGAGCAGGTACCAAAAATTCATAAGCAAATAGATGCAGGAACCAATAGAGAGAAAATAGAGAGCAGACACCAATAGAGAGCAAGTACCAAATAGAGAGCAGGTACTAATAAAGAGCAGGTACCAATTAAGGCAAGTGCCAATAGAGAGAAAATAGAGGCAGGTACCAAAAACTTGACATAAAAAACTATTGAGGCAGAGGCATGTACCAATAGAGAGTGATGGATTGCAAATGAGGCAGAGGCAGGTACCAATAGAGACAAACTGACGCAGTTTAGCTGGAATCTACATTTTTTAAAAACTGTAGCCATAAAAAAGTCATAAAAAGAGCAGTACTTTCACATCATTCAAATAATATCAATTATAAAATATCAATCAACTCTTCATAGAATCGTTACCCGAATTGTTTATAAAAGAAGTCTTCATAGTCTCGTTACCCGAATTCATATAATCGTTACCCAAATCAATTATAAAATATCAATCAACTCTTCATAGAATCGTTACCCGAATTGTTTATAAAAGAATTCTTCATAGTCTCGTTACCCGAATTCATTAATGATCATTCAACTCTACGCAGTCATATACCGGAATACCTGAAACCATAAAAGTATCAATTACAACATTATATTTGCCAACATAAATTATGTGGAACAAACAAAGAGAAAAATATGTACATATCAATTACAAAATGTAAACTTGCAAATTCTTCTCCATAACAAAAATTTTAAATGCAAAATCTTCTAGATTTCATTTGGAGACTGGTTCAAAAGGCAAGGCAAGATCTACAGGAGAATGATAAAGAAATAATATATTTATTAGATTGAATCTAACATGTGCTCATAATTAAACGCATAAAAATGTTAGATTGAATCTAACATTTTTACACTACCCATACGGGTTGTTCTAAAAGGTTGCACCTGGTCATAGAGTGGTAGTTTCCATAGTGACCGAGAGGAGGCATCTTTATCAGGCATACAGAGATCCTTGACTACCATTCCTTCTTGCCTCCAGATTTTTCTTTCGAAGACTCTATATCTATATAATGAAATACAAAAATCATAATTAACAAAAAAAAAATCTATATGCACCAAGTACTCATTTAGACCACATAGCTCTTTTAGATTCCTATAGTGGTGCTATTGAGAAATCTCCTAAAGATACCTTGTCATATGTTGCATAAATTGATAAGGAACATTACTTTCTTAGTAATAGAGAGGTTCTCTTGTGAAATGGATAACATGTAAAAAGTTTATTTTTAAAATGGAAATACATTCATGTTCAATTATTTAAAAAAAAGAACATAAAATACAAATACTTGGATACTTCATTAAGATATTTATAATATTTGGATCCCGCAAAATTATTGATTATTAGATACCTGGATGTATTACTCAATATATCCCAATTTTCTCATCTCATCTGGACAACATTATGCATTTCTAATGCGGGAAAAGTGCCTAATATTGATGAGAGGGGTGAGAAAATGTTCATAGAAACAACCCTTAAAGGATTACAATATTAATAGAAGAGCATAAGAACATACAGAGTCCCTCAATCAAATAAATCGAGTTAGATAAATGCAAGTGATTCAAATGTCAGATATCCTATCCTATGCATAAAGAAGATGAATAATGGTGGCTGCTAAAAAAACACCCTAATAAATAAGTCGGGCACCCAAAACACGCCAAAAAACTGTCCATGCCATATTCTAAAGATTGTATCTTGATAAATACCTGCTTTACTTGAAAATTCAAAGCCCCCTAAAGCTGACAGTGCAGCATTGTAATCAGGATAGGCCATGGACATCCGATGCAGAAGTGAAGCATGTATGTTTCTTCCATCAGCCTGGCATATGGATATATTACCATCTTTATCCTTTAATTGTACTTCACCAGGTCCACCTTTTCATTTCATAATATTATCAAATTTAGAAAAGTTTCCTCGAAAATTTGCAATAGAGGAACCTTCTGCTGCGCATTACTGAAATTTGAGCAGAGCAAGCGTAATGCTTTCAGTGATCGTTCAACCTCCACATCACGAATTTCCATTATCGCAGTAATTTGGCGTGCAACTGAAAAGAGCTGTCTTAGATCAGGTATAACACAAACATTTTTAGCGATGAACCTAATTTGAAAAGAGGCACACGGATAATGGAATAGAAAAAATGTTTGCATAGCGTTTGCATAGCGAATGAATTGCTGCTTTAGCAATTCGTTAAAAAAGGTATCTCACCTTCGCCTAAAGTGAAAATAACAGTAAACATGAATGCACTCAAAGAAACATCAATAGCCGTTCACCTCCTTAACTCCCAGTTGAAGAAATTATGCCTCGTGGTTGCCGAAATAGTCTTGTCTGCAACTATGAAATACGCTTCTCCTGCCACTGTCATTGGCATTGAGTTAAAAAAAATCATCAAGATGGAAGATGGAAATAATAATATCAATATCAATATAATGATGAAAACTTATTTTACCTGTGGCCATTATGAGAGATTGGGTTGTGTGTTTGAGGTTGGCTCATGGCCAAGGGACCATCCTTTCACTTGCTAACTGCATGTTCAAATTTCCACAAATGTCACTCTGCAAGACTACTTACTAAGGAAGCTTACATTTGGAATGGCTGTTGCAATGGTGGCAACCATAGCTGCCGTATCTCCTGCAAAAACACCTTCTGTACATCTAATAAAAACAATTAATAAATTCTCAAAATCCAATTCAATGGCAATGGATCTCGTCACCTCCAACACCTCACTCGCTTGCTCATCTCTCAAACCCGAGCACCGAAACAAAGTCATTCATCTCCTTCAAATAAAACCAAATATGTATTAAACTCAACTTAACAATGGATGACGATAATAAATTGAACAAACCATTCAGCTACAGACCATTCATATTCATCTCAGTAGTGCACTGCCTTCAGATCTCATCTGTCGATCTTATTTTGGTCAGTTCCTACAGAAATCACAACCGAAGATCATCACATCGGGCTAGAGCTCTGCTTGCGTCTTGCAGAGCGACGTTCTTCGTAAGGTTCTCTCATCACATCGGTGGCCAAGTATGTGGGTTTCGAAGAATTTGTTCCGTCGTACTGCTTCAAGTGAGATTAAAAATAGTCGGACCATAAACAAAGTCAATAGAGAAAAAGATAAAAAAAAAGTGATAAACCAATCTTCCTATGACACTCTAAGAAACCCATTGATACAACAACACAACAGAGCTCAAATATACACATAGCGACCCAGTTATACAGTATAAACCCATTTCAGTTTCACAGTCTCAACCCAATCTAAGAAAAAAAGTGGTTGTAAAAATTATGCCAAGTTTTTTATTTGGTCTTGGACCACCACCTGTAACAAACTAAAAAAATCAATTCAGAGTCCAAACGAACCAAATAAAATATCATATCTCTTTTGGTTTACTTGATATGTTGTGTAAACTTAGCGACCCAGTTATACAGTATAAACCCATTTCAGTTTCACAGTCTCAACCCAATCTAAGAAAAAAAGTGGTTGTAAAAATTATGCCAAGTTTTTTATTTGGTCTTAGACCACCACCTGTAACAAACTAAAAAAATCAATTCAGAGTCCAAACGAACCAAATAAAATATCATATCTCTTTTGGTTTACTTGATATGTTGTGTAAACTTAAAAGTGTATATACCCTATTTTATGACTGTTAATCCAGAGATCTCATAGCTCATACCCAAATTGGTGACTATTAAACCGAAGAATTAAAACGCAAGAGAAAACTGGAAAAAGCCCTCTTTCTCTGAGATGAAATAGAAACCTAGGTGTACGAAAAAACTAAAAGTCCATGTTGAACATGTTGAAGATAAGAAATGGGTTTGCAGAGAAATGGGTTTGCAAAGTATTGAAATCCAAGAGAATACTGGAAAAAAAACTCTTTCTCTAATGAGATGAAATACAAACCTAGGTGTACGAAATGCCCACACACATTTTCATAGGGGGAAACAATAATCTTGCTGACTAAACCTACAAACCAAAACCAAAATGAGTTAGTATCAACCGAACATATATCAACCCAATGAAGAAGAAACGTGCAAAATAGAAGTATTATCACCCACAGTTAGTTCGGTGTTACCTCTGAATAGAGAGAGGCCATTGAATGGCGAGTGCAAATGGAAGTGAAGATGCCGTGAGAAGTAGAGAGATATTGGAGAAAGCGTATGAATGGGTGAAGCCACGAGTCTCTGTACACGCAAGTTTTCAAAATAAAGTAAAGTATACTGAAAAAGTGACGTATAGAGACCCGTGAACTGTCAATCCAATTTTTTGAGACCCGTGAAAGTTTAGTGGGGAAGATTCTAACTCTCGGCCATGTGGCACAATTAAAGCCTTAGATAGATACAAAACCTGTTTATATAGGTTTTGTATGATGTGGATATATGATGTGGCAAAAATTATATGAGGTGGTTAAACCCCCTCCTGCTTTATTATATAGATATATATATATATATATATATAATGCTCTTGTGCGGACTAGTCCGCATTTTAATAATGCAGACCGTACATGTGTAACTTAACGGTGCGCCTAGAAACTATCGCCTAAATTATAGGTACACTTTTTCTCTCTTCTGGGCTCACAACCAGGTGACACATGTCCAGTCCGCATTCTTAAAGTGCGGACTGATCCGCACAAGAGCAAGACTGTATATATATAATGAATCTTGTCATTAACGTCCTCAATTGAAGACTTTTGATGCAAACTAATTTTTTTAAAATATTTAAAAAATTATTTTGTAATCTTTTTTTATAGGGTATCGATTATTTAAATGAGGCAGCACGGTCATGAAGGGTTAGGATATTTATGGGTGTTTTTGTCGACCGACGTTATTGCAAAAGGGGTAAGGAGGATTGGGTTAATTTTTTTTTTCAAATCCATTGTCAACTTGAATGAGCATAAGTTTTATTCTC
The DNA here is from genome assembly GCA_949130495.1 of Sambucus nigra. Classification (NCBI taxonomy): domain Eukaryota; kingdom Viridiplantae; phylum Streptophyta; class Magnoliopsida; order Dipsacales; family Adoxaceae; genus Sambucus; species Sambucus nigra. The sequence goes on along the minus strand of OX422208.1, from coordinate 472,857,639 downwards.
AAAATTTTGACCATAATGTAAGAATATTTTTTTTCTTCAGTCTAGAATGTTAAGATACCTTGTAAAAATCATCGGTCCAAGGCAATGTTTTTACTATTTTAATAAATCGTTCAATATATGTTAGTTTTTAAGCAGCTTAAAAACTTACGATTTTTTTAAATAACAAAAATATTTATTTTGGGTTGATTTTTACGGGGTATTTATTGAATGTTTGAATACCCTAAAATAAAAAAATTATCCCTAAATTATTGTAAAAAAATTGGTCATTTAAGGACCTCGTAGAAGCTTGACTTGTATAACACACAGAGGCTCTACTAACTTCCTTAAATACTCTTCTAATTCTTTAAATAGTAAAAAAGGCAAGTTTTTTGGCCTGATTTATAGAGTATCTAAGCTTTCTATGGACACCCTATAAAAAATCATCCCAAAACATTTTTTTTACTATTTTAAATAAATCGGTTAATATACATTGCTTAAAAACTGATATATATTGATCGATTTTTTTAAATAGTAAAAAAAATATGCTATCTTTTTAGAGGGTATCCATAGAATATTTAGATAATCTGTAAGAAAAAATTAGGTCAAAATAATTTTTCTTTCTATTTTAAAAAATAGGAGCGTAAATAAGGAGCTTAGTTAGGGAGCTTAATCGAGCATGACTATATATATATATATATATATATATACTATTTGGCTCATATACGAATCAAAGTTACGATTTTAACTTACGAATGAAAAAAATCAAGTTGCATGTCATTCACATACCAAGCAGACTCAAATCGTATTTGAGCTTTTGTAACCCACATACCACACTCATCAGCTCCTTTTATAACCCAAAGCCCCAACCCCCACCCTTAGCAGCTCCCGTGCCCATCCAAACATCTCGCCGAAAAAAAGCTTATGAACAGTGACTTTGATTGTGTTTAATCCATTAAATGACGTGGTCTGTGCCAGTGACACTAACTAAATCGTGAATCTATGGTTATTTGGTGAAATGGGTTTTTTGGTGAGAGAAATAAGGGATAAGGAGTTATTGCTGCTGCTGATTGAGAAAATGGGTTGTGTTGGGTAGGGGTTGTAGCCGAGTTAGTTGGGTCGCTGGTTAAGGCGGAGGGCTTTCAAGCTCAGGTCGAAGGCATGAGGAATCGATGCTTTTTTCTAGCGAGATGCTTGGTAAATGGATTGGGTTAATGGTAGAAATGAGTTCCGAGTGGGTTCTTGGACTCGGGTAGGTGGTAGTAGCTAATAATAAGGTTTAGGATAACCACCGATTACTGGTGGTATGGCCAGTGATATGTCTGTTATGGTAGGTCTTGGGAAATAGGGTCATGGGTTGTCGGAGTTCGCAGATGGGAGTAGATGTTATTTTGGTTTGCTTATTGGAATTGAAGTTAAAACCGTAACTTTGATCCGTATTTGAGCCAACCTATACATACATACATACATACATACATACATACATACATACATACATGTGTGTATATATATATATATCTATATAATAAGGAGTAGAATTTGGACACTATTCAATAAGACGATAAGCTAAGTAGAGGTTGAGATTAAAACACCAATGCAACGATCCAACGGTGTTGATGAGATAAGATGCATTGTCCTCTTTTGTCCCTTTGTTATTGTATTTCCCCCTATTTTTAGAACTTGATTTCTTTTCCCCCTTTTAGTTAAAATTCAAAAGCAGGGTGAAAATAGGAAATTACACACTCAAACCCTCTTTTCCTCTAAACGGAGTACACTTCTCTCTCTCAATCGATCAGAAACATCACACCATTCATCATTTTTGCCTCTTTTGACTCCTCTCTCTTTTTCATCTCTCATCTCATATTCAGATACCCTCTCTCTCTTCACCACATCCTACAAAAATCACTTGAAATGGAGTATAAGTTTTCTACTATTCTATAAGTGGGATAAGGTAAGTAAGGTTTGTACTTGGGAAACACAATCTCTGTACCAAACCCACAGAGTTGGAAACCCCTGTCTCTCTCTCTCAAATTGATCGACTCAGCTCGAGGGATTTCAATGGTGACACTGTGCTAGAGGTACTCTCCATCTTCTCTCTCTCACACACCACTACCATTTCAAAGTTTAGGGTTCGAATTTTAGTTTCAAAACTTTAGGGTTCAAAATTTTGATTTAGCGATTTTCTTAAGATCTAGGGTTCTAAACATAGTTACTCGTAATATTTCTTTGTGTTTAATGAAGTTCCAAGAGGTATCTGTGAATATGCACCGTGGGATCTCTGTAGAGGTGGGTTCAATCTGATTCTTTTTGTATTTGTGTTATATTTACTAAATGTTTTTTCCTTTTTATCGTAAGTATAGCTGAATGCTGTGATAGACATTTCTTATGTTATGTTATGTTCTGTGTGACACCGTGGGAATGTTGTAAATTTAACCTATGTTGATAGGGTTCTATGTTAATTATATATAGTTCATTTGAACATTTGAGTAGTCATTTCTATCATCTTATGTAACGGAAATAATGATGGTTTAATGGTATTGGGTGGAAGTTTAACAGTATTGGGTGACAGTTTAATGGTACTCTGTGACGATTTAAGTACTGGGTGACAGTTTTATGTTAATTGTATAGGTAAAATTACATTATTTGACTGTTAGTATTTATCATGTTTAACAGAAAACCATCACATGATATGCGTGTTGTTTGGACAAAGAGTCGAAAAAGAAGAACCCCCTCACGAACCTAATGATAAGGTGTATAACTTTCGAGTGGTTTGAATTATTATAACATTAAGAATAAGCTTCGGGATGTTTTACAATTTATTTTAGTTGTCATCTAGGTGTTTGACGAAATACCAAACACAATATTCTAATTTGTATTCTTCCCACTTATTGTCTTTTTACTAGGTTTTATGAATGTATAAAAGATGCTTCATGACTGTCAACATAAGCCATGTGGTATGCAAATTGAGCATGGAATGGATAAGTGAGATGTTGAGGTTAGTATGTGTTTCTAATTTTTATCCTTTTATGAATAACCTTTGTTTGTGGACTATTGGTTATAATAAATTGGCTATATCCAGCTTCGGGAGACCCCATTAGAATAACTGTGTTTTTTTTCATTTTGCAGGCATAACTAGATGTCCACTAGATAACTGGTATGGGTTTTTTTGATTTTTTGTTTAGATTTTAGAGTTTTGGATATATGGGCTTTAGTTTTTAGTATCAATTTCACAAATTATAGGGTTTTTTGCATACTTTCTTGCATTTTAGGGGTTCGTGTTTTTAATAATGGATAGTAGGCTTCCTTTCATCTCATTTTTAGGATTTTCCCTTTAGATTTGAGTCATATGGGTTTTATTTACATGGTTTTGTTGGTTTTATTATGGATTTCGGTGTTTCAGGTTCAACATGGTGGCTATATATTTTTGGTTTGGTTTGTTTACATTATTTTGTTTGTGGTTTCACACTATTAGTCCCCTTTAACTACCTAATCTTTACTAATTATATTTTTTACTAGCAGGTACTCTCTGTCCTATATCTTACATTCTTAAGGTATACCTCCCAATTTTTGTTTGAATTTCAGTCATTTGTATCTTGCCATCTCTCATTGTTGGTGTTCAAATCATGTGTTTCATTTGAAGTTGAAATCTGAAACTTAGAAGCTATCCAGAGTTTGAAGTTTGTCTTCAATAAAGTCACGGAAATGAGACATATTTAGATTTACATGTATAATTGCAAATGTCATAAGCTTTTTTATTACATGGAGATTCACTATAGAACTCAAAGCATTCACTGAACTGGAGTATTGCTTCAATCTGTGTATGGTTTGTTTGTATACATATATGCATAATTATACTTTTGTGGCTTTGCGTCTAATCTTCTTTCACATGTATGTATATACTTCTTCTTTTTCTGAAAAATAATAAATATTTCATTTAATTTTTATCTATATATTTGTCATCAAAATTTTATCTATATCTATATATCGTTTCAATCATAAAATTACTAATATAATTATTAATCTGATGGGAAGTGGAGTCTGCATTTATGAAAATCGAGTGTTTATAATTAATACTCAATAATTGTGAGAATAAAACTCCACCTCCCACTATACTACATAAGTTTAAAGGTTTACGATTTCTAATTTGTCTTTGAAGAGTAAGGTTAAATCATGTTTAGCAATATGACAGGTATTCTTTTAACTAGAACATTCGTAGTTATTTGTAGAATGATTTAGACTTCAGTTGATTGTAATTACAACATGATAGTCAATAGCTTACAAAGTGCAGCCCCAGACCCCTGCTACATACATCGATTAGCATACATACTTCGATTACAAGGTACAACCCCATAACCCTGCTACATACATTGATGACAATGTGCAGGCCCAACCCCAGACCCCTGCTAAATTACAAAGTGCGGACCTATACCCCTACTAAATTGAAAATTACAAAGCCTCCAAGACTTCAACAACATCGCTTCCTTTTACCATGACCCCTACTACCAGTGAAAGAACTCACTGTATACCGAGAATTAGCAAAGATCCTGGCGTATTGCAGCCCCAAATGATTTTCATATTTCAACCAAATCTGGAAACATTTTCGTACCCTCCTCATTTACTCGCCGTACATCCACATGATACCGAGCAGCTGCTCTCTGTAACTTGGCACTCGCATTTCTTCGTCTTGCACAAATATCTTTTACTACATGAGCAACAGACTATAGGTACAACTTCTAGCTTGGCATCCATATATTCCTCCACTAAAGAGACTATTTCAGAACTATCTGGATCATTGTTTCTTATCGAAAAAAATGCTCTGCCTAGATCGCTTCCAATTTTTGAATTCTTTTTGTTATTTTGATACCTTCTTTTCTCTTTCTCTGCAGTATATTCCCACTATGATTCATCATCATCCACTTCATCGAAGTTGGAATGTTCAAATTCGGCTCTATCCATTTCATCTGATAAGTACTTAGTTTTAGATCTTTGGTTCATTTTGTCTTTATTGTTTGATTTCAAATAATGGTGATTTGATTTCAAAAATTTTTAAAGTATTCAAATGCTTCTAATCAGTTTTAGCAGAATTTTATTTTCATCTTAAGGTGACAAGTCTTCCTTTTTTTGTATATGTACTCTATAAAAGTGACCAATCTATGAATGAGGGGATACTACTTGCTTGCTGAGACCAAAATCACTTCAAAAAGAATATGGCACAAAAGTTAAGGTGGAGTTGTTATCATTTCAATTATACTTTATTGATTTTTACATTTGATATTAGTTTTTTCAATCATAAACATGTAATATTTTTTATCATTTAATTGGTGTTTGGGCTAGACTTAGATCACCTTTTGTAGTGACACTGGATACGCCAAATTTGGCCAACAAAAATTCAGTAATCCAATTTGAAACCAAAAGAAAAGATGTCCAAACTCGCCATCCTCTTATAGGGAATGTTCCAGAATGCAAAAGGGAAGCAGAATAAGGAAAACTTATGTTCTTCAATTGCAAAATTTTAGCACCAAATCTTAGGACTGTCTATTTAAATCGATTTGGAAGTCAGATGCATGGTATTTTCTTGGTTTCTACTGAAGGAGCTCTCATGTCGAATTTGTTATTAGTGATATATAAGATATGTAAAATAAGGAACATGACGATTATCAAATTGTAATACCATATCAATTAAGTGGCTCATATATAAAAATAAAGGATATTATTTGGAAATGAAGGTCAAAGAGTACATAGAACAATCAATTAAATCAACTATTCTAAAAAATTACAATTTGGGGATATTACATGTTAAATGCTCTATTTTTATTTCTTAATAACATGTGGGTGTATCCACAGAGCTAATTTCTTATCTCACCCATGATATTTTTTTTGTTGCTCATATCATTGATGAACAAAGTAAATTAAATAGTTATGTTTAACATTTTATCTGTTATTATTTTCCAAGTGTGATAACTTGGAGTGCTGTGAACGTTTTTGAATGTAAACTATACTCTTTTCTTAGTTTTTCTAATAAGTTTTAGATTGATTGTCCTAGGTGTTCTTATCAACAACTTATACTTCAGGTGTTCACCTTTGCCATCCCAAATATCAACCATGCCAAAAACTGGGAAACCATCATCCTTGGGACAATCTTGATCAGCATCTTTTGCTATATATCTTAACCTCTTTCAGTCTTTTCTTAGGTTTCTTTGAAATTGAAGATGGTACAGGTTTGACAAAGGAGTTCTTTTGTAGGAAGCTGTCACGATAGAGTAATCTTTCTCTATTTTTTTTCAATCTTTCGCTTTACAGAAAGATCAGTGGAGTTATCAACGTAAAAGAGAGAGTCGCTGGGAAGGTTAGTGAGAGAGCCACCGAAATTGGCGTCTTTGTTAGATTTGTGGAAGTATTCTTCTATGTCCTCTGTGCTTATAATATCCAAAAAGTTTTTGAAGCTTTCAAATATTCCTGCTGTAGAAATTGAGCCCCCCGGATGCTCATTCAATCCCCCCTTTGATAGTCATCAGCATTCTCTAGCTTGCACTGTTGCAGATGAAATGCAAAAAATTTATCAAAATGAATTGAGGCCTTCGCCTGTCCCGTTAACAGTTCCCGAATAAGTTATTGATGAAGAAGATATGTACTTCCTTGACGCGGATCATGGGAGTGATGATGATGGACCAAATGAAAATCAGGGTAAGGATGGAGATATTGATCCTGAGACGAGGGCCATTAATACCAAAAGGATAACCAGAGTACAACAGAAAAAAAGAATCACGCGCAAAGAAAAATTGAAAACTGAAGCAGAAGCCAATAAGGTGAAGGAGCTCTCTAGGGAAATTAACAGCTTACCAGATATTATGCAAGAAATAAGCAAAGAGGGTGAAGAAAAAGATAAAAGACGTCTGCGTCAGATTGTTGCTAAACAAGAAAGATTAAAATCCCGCCCACCACGCTTCGGGAGGCACAAATTTCAGCCTGCACCCCTTCAAGTCTTATTATCTATAGAAATCACGTGGTCCCTCTGTAAGCTAAAGGGCTGTTTCACCCTTGCGAGAGATCATTTTAAGAGCCTTGAGAAAGGAGGATTGACTGTCCCAATAGCTAAGAGCGGGAGGAAATAGGGAATGCTTGGATCTCCAAATACTAGAGACGAGACTTTTGTCTTTATGGGTGTTGGTGGGAAGTGGAGCTTCTACATCCCTTAAGGATTTTGTTTATGCTTCATGTTATTTTGAAGAGTAGATTCAGAAGACATTGAGTAGTGCTCAAAATTTCTTTCCACGTATTGTAATTATTTAGTGGTAAGGAATTATATACTAAATTATTTAGGAAATAATTACGGATGATTCAAATGATTCTAAGAACATCTTATGACTCTCTAAATTGTTGATCCTCAATAACAAACTACCACCATAATTGAAATATGAGTAATCTTTACACAATAGTCTACTGATTTGCCTTTATTTTTTTCGTAGAAAATAATGTACGTAGCATTTATGTTTCGATATGTAATCATTGACATATAGGATCATTTCATCTCACATGACATGATTCATTTTTGGATATCTTTTAGCAGTCGTTTGGTAATGTCATATGTAGAGAAATAGTTCATTAGATAATCGACCATTTCATATTTAGTATAATTTTTCATATCTTGGTTGCGAGTGTCATTTGTAAGATGACTATGTATGTTTTGATAGATCATTCTAACAATTAATTGTTATATAATTTGATAGGTTGTAAAAACAAATGGATAATTGAAAGAGGTAGCGGAGAAATCCATGTCTAAATGGACAACATCACTCCTGAGTTTATTGCAGCTTGAAGGGAACAATTTTTCTTGAATCAAGGGGAAGGACAAGGTGTCGCGGTGGTTGCAATTGCCTGTGGGCGTGGTGCTGTTGCACCTGCTGCATCTGAGCCCAAGAAAGAAGAGAAAAAGGGAGAGATAAAATCTTCACATGAAGAAGATGATAATGGTTTCGACTAAGTTATATGGTTTTGTATGAAGCACTATATTTGAAAGTCTCATATCATTTAGTTTAACGTAGTGGTTTTTATGTTCTAAAAAATGTAATTTTCATTTATTGTTTGACAGGTTCGAAGGGTCAAAGATGGATATTGCAAGAGAAACACAGGGTGAGAACACTTCACGAAGCTATGGGGCAGTACGGGAGAAGAATTGGATCATATTTTTAGATGAATAATGTAATCAAAGAGTACGTCATGCTTTCAGCAGTAATAGTTAACATTAATAGCAGTAACTAAAACATTGATTTCAATCGCTGTGGAAAACATGACGTAATATCATGTTAACTAAAACATAATAGTCTAATCAAGTTGGTAATTTGTTGCCTGGGCTGCATTGAAGAATATAAATTTAGTATCTTGACACATTTTAAGTTCAGTGTCTTTGCCATCAACGCTTGCTGTCGTATTAACTCAAATATTTGTAACAGGTATATTCGTTTAATGATAACGAGACATTTATTGATGAAGTTATGTTGTGAAAACATGAATATTGGTCGATTTAAGGAAATGTGAATAGACAAATACTAGAAAAGTGTGGTATCTATGAGCTGCCAAATACATGATCTATACAGAGATGTAGTTTTTGTATAGATCACCCTTATTTTTTCTCTCACGACTGTGAAGCCATTTGGTCAGGTGCTAGGCTTTGAAGACGGAGATCTCTCAAACTCTTCGGTAAGTATTTATATTTACACGTGACAAATATAAATTATACAGAATATTTTTGATGCAACCACCTTCTTAGTAAATAGTTTACTGTCCAAGTGGAATGACATGAAAATATATATAATGTTTTTAGTGACAAAAGTTAATGTGATTTTAATGCATATGTAGAATCAGGAGCAATGGCACTAACGCTTAAACGTTAATGGCTTTTTCTTACATTCTCGCTTAATGATTATCATGTGTGTGCAGCTGAGTTTTTTATTTGTTTCGCCTTTGAGTAAATTAAGGGATTAACATCTGATATGTCGTGTGCCACATTCAGCACTTCTAGAATGTCCTTTGATATGCTTTTCGATTGATTAAAATTTATGTCTTTTATTTATTTGTGAACAGTTTTGGCAAGTTTTTATTTGGTCTAAACTTACACTCTCGCTCAAATGTTGGAGATGGTCGGCAGCAAAGGAATACAGTAGGGTCCTAATGAGAAAGCACCGGGCAAAGCAGGCTCTTAGACTAAACTGTTGAGGTTGAAGAAAGAGACAATTGAAGCACTACCAGATCATTCGAAAGCAACGGCATTGGTGTCGGATCTAGCTTCATTTCCAGCAAATCGATTCATGGCTACTTTGATGCCACCCATTGAAGGGTACACTGAGAATATTTACGAGGAAGCAAATAAGAGCGCCTTGGTGATTAGTGCATAAATTATCCTTTTTATATTATTATGGAGATAATATGTCCTTACAGCACGTGACTGGTAACTTATTTATTTTGTGGAAAAAGAAAAGTTATTTTTCAATTACTTGCGTATCTTTTTGCTTCAGTTTTTAAGGCTAAAAACTAACTTTCAAGCCCTAAAGAATTATATCTGATCACTGTCAATTGGGTAAGATGCTCCACGTGTTTTTTTTGGTCCTTCTCACATTATTTATTTGGGTTTTCTTGATCTTTTGGATTACGGATACGACACCAGTTTGATTTCCATGTACGATAGCCCGTTTGATTGGGTTTTCTTTATTTGCATGTCCGATAACCCAGTAACACGTTTGATTGGGATTACAGATACAGAACGGAACCAATTTTCTTAATCTTTTGGATTACAGCCGGCAACCCGTTTGATTTCCCCACTTTCTCGATATCTATGTCCGGTAAATGTCGATACCATTTATGAAAGCTTAATCTCTTTCTCAGTTTTGTAATTTTTATAGCTGTTGGGGCTTTTTTCGGTTATAAAGGTCTATGTTAGATACGATTCAACTGGTTATAGCTCACTCTGTTATATCTGCGTCCGATAACAATTTTTTTTCTCCAGAGCACTTAGAGTCATAATTTTTACAGCTCTAACATGGTTATATCTCACTCTGTTGCTAATTTTTTTCTTTTTCTTTGAGGTAATCAATAGGGGAAGCTCTTGGGTATTTTCTTACAACTCCAACATGGTTATATCTCCTATTTTTTACAGCTCCAGCATGGTCATATCTCCTATTTTGTTAAAGAGCTCACGGCTCCTCCATAAATGCGGTAAGGTTTTCGCATTTTCTTGGGTAGCTCTTGGGTATTTTCTTCTCATTTTGTATAATCTTTGTCCTTATAAAAACATGTGATATTTTGACTTCTTGATCTATTTTATCATGTTTGATTTTTTGAATTAAATAATTTAAGTAGTTATTCTACTATAGAGGGGTCAATGTTTGGAAGAATCTAAATCTCAAGTAAGTCCTTTGTCTATAATTTAAGCCGTCTCTGTCACGAGGTTAGGAATAGTTTGGCGTTACACCTTCAAACTTTCTCTGGTTTTGGAATGTGTGTAAAACATTCAACATGTTCCGTATTAAGTTTTTTTGAGTTGATGAATGAGATATTTTTTTCTTGAATGAAAGATCACGCAAACATTATGGGTTAAGGTATAACTTTTTGTTTTTCTGTTTTGGTTTTAGCAGCATTGGGGTTATTAAGGCAGCGGTATCAGGAGCAAGGGGGTGCATGTGGAAGAGAGAGGGAACAAGGGGGTATGGGATTTGGGTTTGGGATGAGGTTGGTTATGGGTGACAACGGGTAGGGGGAAGCAGCGGGTATGGGTATGGGATTTGGGTTTGGGACGAGGTTGGTTGTGGGTGACAGCGGGTAGGGGGAAGCATGGGGTAAAGGGGTGGAGGTGTAGATAAAATTTTTAATTCTATTTCAAGTTTTTATAGCCTTGGTTACTATCTTCAATATCTATTTACAACACATTTGCGTTTTGGATTTATCTTCATGTATGCATCAGACATTTTGTGGAATATTTTTCTTCATTTGTAGCAACTATTTTTGAGATATAGATGATATATTTTCTCATGGATCTAACATTCTGCAACAGATCCTTACTTAGTTGGTCATTACATTCTCCTTACTCATGCAACTGCATTATATATCTACAGGAAGAAATACAAGCTAAAGAAAAATGGATCAGTTGGGTTATCACTTGATTTTTTTTGGTATGAGCCAACAACAAACTCCACGAACGACATTGAAGAAACACAAGGAAAATAAGATTTTCATTTGGAGAGTAGAAAATTAGATGTTTGTTTCATTGAAGCTTTTGTTGGACGAATTTGGGATTTTTTTTATATTGTTGGATTTGTCGTTATCCCTTAAGTAGGGTGGATAGTCCGATAAATAAAGGAGACTTTGTCCATTTTTTTTTTTAAATTTGACACTTAAGTTTTTTGAGACACAATGAGAATTCATTTGATGAATATTGTATATTTTATATTATATGTGAATTTGTTTGATGCTTTTAGACTATTTGAATGTTGCTGGAATATTTGTTATTTGTTAAGCATGGTGAATAGTTTATAAACAAAGGAGATTATGGCCAATTGTTTTAAAATTACACTTTGTTTTGTTAGGAATGATATTTTTGCCGTTTTACAATTACGTACTTTGAAATTTTTTGTCGTTTTGTAATTACGTTCTTTCGAAATTTTCGCCGTGCCTTGAGGCACGGGCATTCCACTAGTATATATATATAATCCTTAAATGAGGACCAATGTATGAGGATATATATTATTAAAATCGTAAAAAAATATTTTTTAGTTGATTTATTTTTTATGATATTTCAACATTTTAGAGAACCTGTAACAACCCCCATTTTTCACGTAAAGGTTGACCAGGCACAATACGCCGAAGATGGAGCTTATTTACCCCGTATTTTCATAATAAATTAAATCGGTAGAAATTAAATCAGCAGTATTTAATTAAATAAATCATGAATAAATTGATTCTTTTCAATTGCATGTTATGTAAATTTATTTACGCATTTTAAAAGTTCTCTTAGAAAATTATTACATGATTAATTTATAATTGATATGTGATAATTAATTTAATTGAAAAATGAATATGTTGGGTTAAAGTAATTCGCGTGCATTCAGGAATGTTTGGGTACTCGTTTAGATGTTTTAGACATTTAAAAATGGACCCAGGGTATTGGTATATCATTTGGGGAGTTTTTGGGCCATTATGGTTATGAGTTCGGGCTCATTTGGGGGCCCAAAAATGGGGGTTTAAGCTTAACTCGGGATTTGAGGATTTTATAAGTTAACAGCCCCACTCCTAGAGAGAAGTTATCAAGGCTCAAAGAAGGGAGGATACAAAGGATTCAAGGGAGAATACTCAATCATCTATAGAGGTAAGAATTTTCTTGCTTAAATTATTGTCCAATATTTTTTCTTAATTCATCATAGTAATCTCCAATATAATTTGTGGGCTACAATATGATGTTTGTGATAAAATGATAGGATTCATTCTCATGTATGTAGAGGGAATTAATCTGAATTTTGTGTTTTAAACGCAAAAAATTAGGATGATTGTAATCTTGAATTGGGTCATAGAATTCGTACTTTAGATATTTGAATTGATTGGTAACCTTGATCTATATGTAGAACAATAGAACATATGTTATAGTTATTGAATTTTATGAGAATTATGATCCACGTGGAATGACAAAATCTAATTTGAATGTAAATGGATTATGAGGGGAAAAACTTTTGGGAAATGATTGTAAGTTAATTTATGTTATTAACTTACCCAAATGATGTATTAAACCAAGGGGAAACTAATTAGATGGTGATCTAAAAAAAATGAACCATCGGAATGGGAATTAGAGCTTAAATAAGATTTGGCGTATTGAGAAACCTTGATAGATCTGAACTTCTGCTCACATCCGAATCAATTCGTCCTCATAAGGTGATTCGATTTGTCTAAGTGAATCTATTCGGACCCAAGAGGCGAATCTATTTGGCCCCGGGGATAGGGTTGGCTGGGACCAGGGATGGATCCGAGAAATTTTTAGGAACCGATACGAGTTGGTGGGATGGTGTTTGGATGAATGATGATTTATTAAATATGCTTTTGTGGCACTAATGTTAAATGGGGAACTTGTAATTAACTGAGATGGTTACGACCTATTATTAGAGGAATACAATTTACAATTAACTCCTTGATTAATTAATAAAGTGGGATTATTTATGGATGGCTATACGGTATATCTTGGGGGTAATTGTAGAGTAATTACCTACACTTGTTGTATGGTGATAATATGTAATTAGTTACTTGTGTGAACATACCAATGTTCATAAACGGTCCTATCGATTGGGGTACACGCATTCGGGACCGTAGCACATGTCGGCACAAGTGGGTTAGGCAGTGTGTAGGTCCTCATTATTGGCACTATGTAGCAGTGCCATTTATGAGAGATAGGTGCAGATGTTGGGATGCATTTTCACTATTACGTATTGCCTGTGCAATGGTGTACAACATAAGGACCGCCCCACATGTGTGTGTTTTATGATGTCTGATTTGGATAAGGGACTCCTTTGGACTTACCGATAGAGCACGAATGAGACATAAATAGTAGATGCCATGGAGTGTCATCTATATATATATATATATACATATATACATGCGCGCGCGCGTAAGAACCTTTATACATAATGATGTTAATTAAATAGAGTTAATTACTTACTCAAATAATGTAGATGATAAATTATAGACCCAATACTACACAGTATGCATAATGGATGTTTATGTCAGTTTGACGGGTAGTATGACTGGGGTGCTTTGGGGAAGTGATAATATGGATGTAGACAATTACATTTCAGTATGTGAATTATGCTAGTTGCATCTTATATTAAGTAGGCACAATTTTCAGTTATTACCTTTGGGACTTGGGCTGTTATACATATAGTATTGCACTTAGATGAGGGGCGATATACTAAACATATGTGAGTGACGATGGGGATGCTTACTTTGAATCAAATGTCTTATTGCACTTGAATTTACGTAAGTTAATTCTTGAAACTCTAGGGCGCTGATCCAAATTATAAATATTTTCTGACTCAAGTATGCCCAGACCGAGATAGCACGACTGACTAGATATCAGCCTTACAGTCTCACTTTGCTTATCAGAGATCAGATTGTTGATTATTGATTAGGTTGTTACTTTACTCCAGTCTTTTACTTTTGGATTATTGTATGGGTATAAGCCTGGAGTTTGTTTTATTTTAGTCACTTTGACACAGTTATTTTATATTGGGATTTTATTTATCTGGATGTGGAGTTAGACTTAGTAATATTTCTTAGTTATAAATTAAATTCAGTTTTAAATTCTAATGTGGCTTAAAATATAAATGCTTTATTTTGAGTTGATGCTGAGAATAATATAAAGTGATAAACAAGCCCCATCTTCGAATATCGTGTCTGGACAACCTTTACGTTGAAAATGGGGGTTGTTAGAACTGGTATCAGAATATCCAAGTTTTGGCATCCTTAGGATATATGTTGCGTTCATTACATTATGCATTGCGTTCTTTGATATGTTGAGTCTATGATTAGGAATCATTGTATTCTTGTGATATGTACTGATATGAATCTTGTTTTCTTTGAATTAGCAAATGGTAGGAGATACAGACCTCGACACATCATCACACCAACTGTAGATGATGGGGATTATCAGGAGCCAGGGCTGGAAGTTTTTGACATAACAACCCATTTATGGTAACAACCCGAATATGACACGATTAACTTGTATAGATTGAAGAGTACTCATAACTTATCCTCAAATTAGAATCAACAAAACTCAAAAATGACACGACTAACCCAAATTTCTACACCCATCATAGCCACACCCATAACCCCCACTAACCCACTAGTGGTTGATCTTGTAGATATTGCCACTGTTGTGACCTAGGTAGTCTCCACAACGATGGCCAGTATACTACAACATTTTCTGCCACCACAACCGCAACCGCAATAGCCACCCCCACCCCCTATAGCAGGTGGTACTACAACTATAAACACCCAGTTTGATATGGGACAAATATAGGGAGGCCTTCACTAAAGGAGACCCACCAGAGTTTACAGGAAGTTCCAACATTCTGGTGGCTAGTTAGTAGACGGAAAATATTCATCGTCACTAGAGGATAGTGGAGTGTAAGTCGATTTAGAAGAAGATGTTGACCTTATTTCGGTTGGTTGGGGAAGAATTATAGTGATAGGAGTCTACCACCTCGATAGAGGAAAAATACTGTCAACTCGGTGAAGGATAAAGACAGTTTAATGATCGACAAATTCGGGGGAAAATTTGATGGGAATTATTTCCCATAGGCAATGAAATATAAGATGAAGAGAAAATTTATGGACCTTAATAAGGAAGGTCGTATAGTTGCAGAGTACGAAGAAGAATTTACTGCACTGTCCTATTTTACTATGGACAAAGTAAACACATAGGAGAAAAAGATGGAGAAATTTGTGTCGGGGATAGCCTGACACGTCCGGAAGGCATTACTAGGGAATTCGTCCTTCACTACTTATAATTAGATGGTAAATGTCTCTTTACTACATTCCTAGGATCATAAGGAATTCCATAAAGCCAAGAGGGAAAAGATACAGGGCTCAGAGACGTCAAGCCCGCATGGTAAGATAAATAGGAGCAATAGTCAGGGGGCCCAATCGTCTAGGGGTCCACAATCTATCGATGAGCATAAGAGATTTTGAGGTTTTGATGACCGAAATAGGTAGGTCTATCCAGGTCAGGTCCAGTAAGTCCAAGGCCATCAGGGCCAACAACAAAGGGGATAGTAGGGACACGAACAGTAGGGCCAAAGCCAACAAGGCCGATAGTAAGAGAGATGTCTGTTTCACGAGAATTGCTACACTTATGGTGAAAGGGGTTATATGTCTAGGTGTTGTCCCTGGGGTAATCAGGAATTACAGAAGTAGGGAAGACAGTTGGGATATACGGTGCCACAAGGTCAGCGTCAACAGTTGTCGGCCTCAGGGATTGCAGTGCCAACCATATTAGCTCCAACTTCCCCACCTCAGGGGAAACAACCATAACTATATTATGGACGGGTGTACCATATTGTGTCGGTTGAAGGACCAACACCTATTCAGGCATTAGAGGGTATGTTCCCTATCTTTGGGCATGTGGTTCGTATTTTATTTCATACTAGTGCATCTCATTCATTCATTATCACCATCTTTGCATGGGAGAAAAGGGATGATAGATTTTCCATCCAATACTGTACTTCATATTGATTCACCTAAGGGTAGAGGGGCACCCATACGTTCAGTATGTAGGGGTATAAGGATCGATATTGGGCCACTCATGTTGGTTGTAGACTTACTGATATTAGATATATCTGATTACGATGTCATTTTAGGGATAGATTGGCTAGCTACGTACCGATCCTGTGTTGATTATTATAGTAGGTCCATCGTCTTCGCCATTTTGGGACAAGAGATGTACCAGGTTAAGATGTCACACCCTGGGGGTGGTTTGAGCACACACTTATTTTATATTGAAGCGGATACTTCTTCAGGGTTCATTGTGCCCCTAGATTCCATCTCAGTAATTGGTGAATTTTTTGATGTATTTGGGGAGATTTATGGGTTGCCACTTAATAGGGAGATAACTTTGTGATTGATTTGATTTCGGACATGAGACATATTTCCCATATACCATATCAGATGGATCCTCTAGAGATGAGGGATCTTAGGGACCATATTGAGCAGTTATCGGGACATGGCTTTATTCAGAGGAGTACTTTTCCGTGGGGTGCTCCAGTTTTGTTCGTTAAGAAGAAATATGGATCCTTGCAACCTTGTAATGACTATAGATAGTTAAACAAGGTCACCATACAAAATAAGTATTCATTACCTCATATTGGTGATTTATTTGATCAGCTGAGAGGTGCTGCATACTTGTCTAAAATCAATTTGACATTGGGTTATCATCAGATGAGGGTTCGAGAGCCGAATATCTCGAAGATGACATTTTTGATGATATACGACTCATATGACTTTTTGGTTATGCCTTTTGGATTGGTCAATGCACCGATTGTATATATGGACCTGATGAATTGGGTATTTAGGGATTTTTGGACCAGTTCATTATTGTGTTCATTGACGACATACTAATTTATTCTCAGATTAATGTGTAGCATGCACAGCATTTGTGGGTAGTTTACAAACATTAGATACTGTTATCTTTATGATAAGTTCAATAAATATGGTTTATGGTTGCGAGAGGTTCAATTTGTAGGCCATATTGTATCTAAGAGGGGATATCTGTGGACCCATGGAGGGTTTTTGTAGTGATGGAGTGGGGACAACCCATTACACCCACTGAGGTGTGTAGTTTTTTGGAATTGTATGGGTATTACCGTCGGTTCATTCAGGGGTTCTCGAAGATAGACAAACCCCTCGAGAACTTGATAAGGAAGGACGTGCCATTTATATGGGATGATGCATGTCAGTAGTCATTTGATGAGCCGAAGGCTCGATTGACTACAACATAAATAATTACGTTGCCTCGGGCAGGGATAAACTATAAGGTCTTCATAGATTCATCCTTGCAGGGACTTGGAGGGATCTTAATATAGAAGGAGAGGCTGCTAGCTTATGATTCATGGAATATGAAGCCTCACAAGGGACATTATCTCACCCATGACTTAAAGTTAACAACAGTAGTATTTGCTTTACGGATATGGAGGCATTATTTCCTGAGAATTTTTTTTAGCTATTCACAAACCATAAGATCCTA
The DNA here is from genome assembly GCA_949130495.1 of Sambucus nigra. Lineage (NCBI taxonomy): Eukaryota > Viridiplantae > Streptophyta > Magnoliopsida > Dipsacales > Adoxaceae > Sambucus > Sambucus nigra. The sequence continues at coordinate 472,839,893 of OX422208.1, read as the reverse complement.
AAGTATTTTTCATGCAGAGAGAGTTGAACATGCGATAGTGAATATGGCTAGATTTTGTGAAAGATTAACAGTTCGATATTCAGTATCACCCCAAAATATTGAATGTAGTGGAAGATGCTTTGAGCCGCAAGTCGATACTAGAGTTAGCGACAGTGTGGAAGGCGAAGTGGAAATCACTTAGTGGTAATGATTAGTTTACACGTGCTTTTGTGGAGGTTCTCACCATCTCACCTGACATCATTATTCAGGTCGTGACGGCACATGCAGGAGACTAGCTTTGCTAGGAGAGGATTAAGCAGTTATTAGTTGAGGGGGCATATCACTACTCGATTAACTTAGATGGCGATTTGAGATTCCTGGGAAAGTTGGTGGTTCCAAAGGATGAGGAGCTAAGGTGAGATGCTATGACTAAGGCTCAAGGTTCATGCTTTACGATACATCCAGGTGGGGACAAAATTATTAAAATATGAGATGCCAGGATTGGTGGGCCTACATAAAGAATGACGTAGTAGATTTTGTGTCTAAGTGTGCTATGTTATAGTTGGTGAAGGTGGACCATCAGTGTCTCATATGTGTTCTACAACATCTTGAGATCTCGGTGTGGAAATGGGAGAGCATTTTCATAGAGTGTATCATAAGGCTTCCCATGTCACAAAGTGAGCACGATTTTATTTGGGTGATCGTTAATAGGTTGACGAAGGTGCTCACTTTTTACTGGTTTGGACAGACTACACGTCAGAGCAGTACGCTAGGATATTCCTTACAAAGATTATGAAATTACTTGATGTACCACTCAATATTGTATTGAATTGGGACACGACACTTATGTCCCACTATTGGAGGAGCTTCCAGCAGGCGTTAAGGGCAGAGTTGAGGTTGAGTACCTCGTACCACCTGCGGACTGATGGACAGATGGAGAGGGTAAACTTGATGTCGGAGGATATGTTGCGCATGTGCATATTAGACTTTAAGGGTAGTTGGGAGCAATACTTGCCTTTAGTGGAGGTTGCATACAACAAAAACTATCTGCTTACTATTGGGATGGAACCATTTGAGGCATTATATTAGAGACTTTACCGTTCATCCTCATGTTGGTTGGAGGTGGGGGAGAACAAACTTATCAGTCCGTAGTTCATTCAGGACACCTCGAATAAGGTGGAGATGATTTGGGCCAGGATTCAAATTCCCTAGGATAGGAAAAATAGTTATGTTGATGCGAGCCGGAGGCATTTAGATTTAATGTCGCGGATCAGGGGCTAGTTAAGGTGTCTCCCATGAAGGTAGTGGTGAGATTTGGGAAGAAAAGAAAGTTGTCTCTTCAGTATGTGGGACCATTCCCTATTATCTAGAGTATTGGGCTCGTGTCGTATCGGTTGGGATTAGCGGACCACTTGTAGAGGATGCACGATGTCTTTCATATATCTACATTCCGAAGGTTTTTTAGGGATGATATTTCTTACCAGCATATAGGTTTCGATGAAATAGAGTTTCAGCCTGACATGACCTATGAGGATAGATTAATAGCTATTTTGAAGTGGAGTCGTTCAAAGGTGGTTCCCTTAGTGTGCGTGCGGTGGGAAAATCATAATGAGAAGGAATCGAAGTGGGAAAGGGATGACGACATGCGAGAGAAATATCTGGAACTCTTCTAGTCAAATGCATTGTGAATTAAGGGAACGAAATTTTATTATTAGGGGGGGGGGGGGGAAGAATGTAATACCTTGTATTTTTGTAATAAATTAAATCGGTAGAAATTAAATTAAATCGGTAGTATTTAATTAAATAAATCATGAATGAATGTATTATTTGCAATTGTATGTTATGTGAATTTATTTATGCATATTAAAAGTTCTCGTAGAAAATTATTGCATGATTTATTTATAATTGATATGTGTTATTTAATTTAATTAAAAAATGCATATGTTGTGTAAAAGTATTTCTGGTGCGTTTCGTAATGTTTAGGAACTTGTTTAGGTATTTTAGACGTATAAAAATGGACCTGGGATATAGGTATATCATTCGAGGAACTGTTGGGCCATTTTGATTATGGGTTCAAGCTTAGGCTTAGGCTTAACTTGTGATTTGGGGATTTTTTATGCTAATTGGGAGGTTAAGAAGACTTATATCACTTTTCTAAAGAGAAGCCTAGCACCCCCACCCCTAGAGAGAAGTTATCAAGTCTCAAAGAAAGGAGGAGACAAATGATTCATGGGAGAATACTCAATCATCCATAGCAGGCAAGAATTTTCTTGCTTAAATTAGTGTCCAATGTATTTTCTTAATTCATTGTAGTAACCTCCCATATAATTTATGGGACAAAATATTATATTAGTGATAAAGTGATAGGATTCAACCCCATGTATGTAGAGGGAATTAATCTGAATTTTGTATTTTAATCCCAGAAATTTAGGATGACTGTAATTTTTAATTGGGTTATAGAATTTGTACTTTAGATTCTTGGAGTTATTGGTAACCTTGATCTATATGTAGAACAATATTACCCATATTATATGATCTTAGTTTTATTATACTTATGATCCACATGGAATGACAAAATCTTATTTGAATGTAAAGGGATTAGGAAGTGAAAAATCTAGTTTGAATAGACATGATAATTGATGTAATTATGGATTTTTAGGAAAGGATTGTATGTTAATTTGTGTTATTAACTAATCCAAATGATGTATTAAGTCAAAGGGAGACTAATTAGATGGTGATCCAAACATATGGACCATTGGAATAGGAATTAAAGTCGAAATAAGAATTTGCGTATTGGGAAACCTTTGGAGATCTTGGCTTCTGCCTAGATCCGAATCGATTCGGCCCCAAGAGACGAATCGATTCATCCACTAGGAAAAAGTTGAATGGGATCCGGGTTGGATCCAATAAATTTTTAGGAATCTACACTAGTTAAGGGTACTATGTTTGGATGAATGTTGATTTTATCAAAAATGATTTTGTGGCACTAATGTTAATCGGGGAACTTGTAACTAAATGAGATGGTTATGGCCTATTATTAAAGGAATAAAATTTACAATTCACTAGCTGGTTAATTAATAAAGTGGGATTATTTATGGATGGATATATGGGACATCTTGGGATAATTACAGAGTAATTACCTACACATGTTGTATGCTGATGATATGTAACTAGTTACTTGTGTGAACATACATATGTTTGTGAACGGTCCTATCGGTTGGAGTATGCGTGTTCGGGACCGTAGCAAATATCGGCATAGGTGGGCTAGGCGTTGTATATGTCATTATTATTTTCACTACGTAGCTGTCACTACACCAAATCTGGCAACTTGTCAAGGTTAATGTCCGTGACAAGTCCAACTTGTCAAGGTCAATGATCGTGACAAGTATGGGGGTGGCAATGTGTGTTGTCACGGACTCGTCACGGTCATGGACCGTGATAAGTTCATTAGACTTGTCACAGTCATGTCATGGTCAATAACCTTGACAAGCGTAGTCACTGTTAATAAACGTGACAAACCCGTGACTTTTAAAAAAAATTGTCACGGTCATTGATCGTGACAATTCTGGGCAGAATTGAAAAAAATATATTGGGCAGTATGGCTACTACCACTGCCCAACAGTATATTTGTACCTGTTATAGCAATGTCGTACCTGTTCAAACATCAGATATCCAAATAAAATAGAGATAATGCAAATATACATTCAAAATAATATGCATCACGATATAATCCAAATATAATTAAAATGTAACAACCTAAACAATTCAATTCAAATAATGTCACTACATGTTTGGGGTAGGTCTGAGGAGGTGAGTAGGCCACACGATATACTAATTGATACGCCCAACAATATACATCATGTCGCATTATTCGCGCAACCACAATGGGGAGTCCTCTTTCCCGAGTATCACATGCACAACGAGCACCTTGGCGTCGATGTCTTGAAGCAAATGTCCATGAACTGGAATACCTTGGATGGTATTCGGGTCCCTCCACCTCCGACCTATCCACTGGCCATCAAATATGTCCTGTATAAACACGCCCGTCCAACCAAGTTTCGACATCGGTAAGTCAAAGGGAGCCAAATAGGGGACTGGATCATCAAAGTCTGCACGTGTCGATGATGAAGTAGCGAGGTCCACATCCTCATCCTCCTGCACCTACTCCTACACCACCTCCTCCTTCCTTTTCCCCTTACGGTTTACGTCCAACAAATGCTTCATGAATGAGAACATATCTTGGACCGTCGCCTCCAAACGGCACAACTTCACATCATGCGAGTCCACCGTTCGAGCCAACCCGGTGTTGCTCATCTCCAATCTAATGATCCTAGATGTGGCCACCCACGAGATCACCCCATTATCCTCCCCTTGCGATCAATGCCAAGCACTTGGATGAGTGCGTATGTGGAAAAACATGCCTTGTCGACATCAGACTGCGACTCATGCACTTCCTTAAGCTTTGCCTAAAATGACAAAAAGCACATGATCAGTTAAATAAGTAAATAAAAAAATTATAATGTAATTGACAAAAAGTAAATTGTTGGATTACTTACAATTGTGGACATGGCAATCAGGTACAACTCCTTATCCTTCCCCTTCTTCGTCCGAATAGACACATAAGTATCAAGTCTATGTGGGATACCCCCGGGCTACTCCTCGTCCCCTGAAATAAAATAATGCAAAATTAGTATCGGCCCCGCAAAGTAAAATAATGCAGAATAACATATTTATGTAATTATAGAAAAATTAAATCTTACCATCATCCTATGATCCACCTCAGCGTAAGACGTCCGACCGGAGTAATGCACGCCCGTGTTTTTTGCCCGATTTTCCCTCCTCGATTAGTGAGATGCCAATTGTTTCTCCCCTATCTCATTGTCAATGACCTTTTGCTATTGTGCCAATGAGATCGGCTCCTTCGACGGGACGGAGTTACGCATTCAGATAACGGAGTCTCGGGTCTTCCCAAAGTACCGGGTCCTCATATTTTTCTTCCACGTCTTGTGTTGCTCCATCAACTACTTTAAATCGGAATCGCGTAGTTTTGGGTTCAAGCTGAATTGTTCCTGTATAACAAATACGATGTTAGTTGCGAATAAATATAAATATAAATATTAAATGAAATTGAAATTGAAATCGAAATCGAAATTGAAATTGAAATTGAAATTAAAATTGAAATATTCATATAAATATAAATATAAATACATTACCTGTAGTGCCACCCAAATATCTAACTTGATCTCATTTGGCAACTCCATTCAACTAGTTTACCCCGGGCGTATGATAGTCTTTACCAGCTCGAGGGATCTCGCTAATAGCATCGTCTTGTTCTCGATGGTTATCCCTAATTTGCTCCATTTGGGGAGCCTAGGGGCCGAGGATCCCTCGTCGCATCCTCTACAATCGAGCCCAGACGACATCATCATAATAAACATCATCATCCTCGCCTTAATACCTAAAGGAGACAATTTCTGTAAAAAAAATGTTGTTATTAGTACAAATCCAAACGAATTAGAATAAGACATGCAAATATGTACAATTACTACAAATCCAATTGAATTATTACTGTTTAACACCTCAATTGTGAATTCCAAAACAACAACATCTAACTCATAATGTGTACAATTACTAAAAATACGAAACATCCCCACCCCCACTCCTACTGCCCACACACACGTACACTACACACACATTCCCCCCCACCCCCACTACACACACACATACATAAACAAAGGAAAGAGAGAAAGATAAAAAGAGTGAAAATGATAAAGTGAAAATCAATTAAAATCATTAAAAATGGATTGATAAAGTACAAATTGGAATATTTATTACAAATTGAAAAATTGTTTCAAATTCGGGTTATCATAAAAAAGGGATTGATATTCGGTAGGAGCAACCAAGTCATCCACACTACTATTTAAATGCTTTGACCACGTCTCATTGTTGATATACTCCGAGTAAAAAACTTGTTTGACCTTTTGAAATGCACAAAAAAATGGATCATTGCTCACGTGGTCATTGCTCTTCAACTTGGAAAAGTCAACCATGATCAAATTGGTGTCAGGATTAACTTTACAGGCATTTTTATCCCCCACTCTTACCCAGTCACAGTAAAATACAACCTGTTTGATCTTATATAATCCAATTCTAATATATTTCGAATTACACCATAGTAAGTCATTTTAGCTTCAACGGGATTTTTATCTTTTGCGCTCGCTCGAAATAAAGTAAGAGCCTTGTATGAAATGCTCGAGTTCTGTACATTTGTACTGTCCTCGTACACTTTTGTGCTGAATACGTAACCGTTCAATCGATACTTTTTGTACTCTTGTGCCATGAAGAAGGGTCCAGTGGCTAGACGAGCGACCTTTGATGTCTCATCACCCGTCTTTAAGAGATGAGAATATAGATAAATTAATTAGGTTAGTTGTCAAGTTTGAGTGTAATGTAATGTTATATAATGACTCTTTTCATTATAATTACCTCTTGTGACAACCACAACCTAAATTTGTTATCTCATTGTACCATTATTTTTCATCTTTTATTGTTCTTACAGGCTTCATATTTTCTGCATATTACAAAATTAATCATGTATAAAATAATGTAAAATATTCTAAAATAATTTAAACTTACTTTTTCCATTCTTCGACATCTTCATGTGTGTCAAATAGATAACGAGCTACTTGTCCATGTTGAAAACTCGTTAATTTCACTCATTTTTCCATCACATGACCACCATCATCGACGAACTCATAAGTGTCATCAATGCTGGTCGAGTCAGGCATATATTCCCCAATATAAATTCATGACTCCGCGGTGATGTATTCCTCTGTAATTAATCCTGCAATGTATTGCGTATTCTTGACGTAATCTTTAAAAACTTTCATTAATCATTCAAACGGATACATCCACCGATATCTAACTGGAACACCAAGAAGTGCCTCGTCACATAGGTGTACCATCAAGTGAACACTTATGTAAAAGAATGCTAGGGGAAAAGTACTTCTCTAACACACAAATCGCTTCAGTCACTGCCAATATTTTGGCCACAATGTGTTCTCGATTGACTACCTTCTCACACAAAAGTGATAAGGTAATACTAATTTGCATAATAGCCATCTGCAAATCCTTGTGCTTGGAGAAACAATGCTGAAACAATAGAGGAACCAATTGCATGATCACATGCCAATCATGGGAATTACACTTCCGTAAATTATGAGTAGCATAATTCACAATCCTTTACAAGTTAGACGAAAAATTAGATGGATCCTTCAAATTATACATTGTGTCTAAAAGCATCTTCCTTGCCTCACTCATCAAAGTAAACGCACTAGGGGGAATTATTATCCTTCCCCTACTACCTTCTTTCAACCATAGTTATGGCTTAAGTTTCAACAATTTAAGGTCTTTTCGTGCATTTTATCCATCCTTCGAATGACTCCCCCCAAGGCAAGTGCCCATAATATGTTGAGTGAGGTTCTTCACTGCATGCATCACATCCAATACATGGCGCACCATGTTATTCTTCCAATATGGTAGGTAAAATAAAATTGCCCTCCTAAACCATGCCTTTCTTGTCTCAGTTCCATTCCCAGTTGGGGTCTTCTTATGCTTGACATTCTTACATTTGGGATTCTTACTTGGCATATTAGGGCCATATTTAGAAGATTTACTTTTAATTTCTGAACATGAAAGTTGCTCGACGGTAGCCTATGTTCAACTCTGCCCAATAAAAATTGGAACTTTTCTCAAATCTGAAATAATGAGACGGGGGTAAAAACCTCCTATGGCAATGGTATACATTTTTTGATCTAGCGGATAGACGAAGAGATTCAGTCTCCTCTATATAAATAGGAAACCCCAAATAACCATGTACTACATAATCGGATAATGTCCCATAAGCTAGAAAATCATGAATTGCCAACATCAACATAGCTTTCAGCGTAAACTCTTCTTTTCTAAAAGAGTCAAATGATTACACACCCTCTTCCCACAACTCATTTAATTATTCTACCAAAGGATCCAGGTAGACATCGATGTCATCACATGGTGCCTTTGGCCCAGGTATCAATAAAGACAACATCGAAAATTCAAGTTTCATACACTGTGAAGGAGGGAGGTTGAGTGGGGCTAGGATCACTAGCCATATACTCTGATTGGTGCTTAGATTTACGAATTGATTTAAACCATCTGTTGATATAGAAAAATTAATATTGCGCTGTTCTCGAGTAAAATCAGGATACTCATAATTCATCATCATCCAAGCTGTAGAATCAATATCATGACGCATGAGATCACCCCTACTTATGCCCTAGCATACCAAGTCACTGCCTCCGCTATCCATGATACTGTGAAAAATTTCTTTAATTTAGGCCCAACAGGAAATATTTTAACACTTTTTGAGGCACTTTTGTGTTTGTGCCTTCCTTGTCAGTAGATTGGACATATCTAGTTTCATCGCATACCGGACAACGATCGAGATTTTCATACTCCTTTCAGTATAGTATGTAGTCACACACACAAGCATGAATAATTCCCAAACCTTTAAAACTATGCTTCATAACATGATAGCTATTTGGAAGCGTATTCTCCTTGGGTAGTAAGCCCTTCACCCAATTCAGAATTTCTGTCACGCTATTTCCAAACAAATCGTACTGCGTCTTCAAACTGTGAAAACCAACCATAGCATGTAAAGTATTTTGATCTTTCTCACAAGCATAAGATAATAGTTGAGTCGCCCTAAATTTTAAACTTTGGTAGTCATCGTCAGGGTTTATCGTGATATCTTCACGAGCACCTGAACCTTGTACATCATCAGTAACCTCATTTTCCTCCCCTTCATAAACTCCGTATGCATCATCAACTAAATCTTCTAACATATTATGATCTATGTCATCCCCTTCTACATCTATCCTACTTGTTGAAGGTTGTTATGAAGGTTGTTCGAGGACAAAGGGAACTTCCAGTTCACCGTGTAAACTCCAAAATCGATAAATATCTTTCATACCTGATCTTAACAAATGTAGTTCAACTATTTTCCACTCAAACACCTTACCATTCTTACACCTAGCACACGGACACAGAAACTCTTCATCATTATGATATCTTTTTGCATATTTCACAAATTCATTAGCACCTCTGCGAAACACATCCCCCATTCTATTTGTCTTACCCATCCACTCTTTGTATTTAGGATTTCCCATCACAGCTACCACAAATAATCACCTATTAAAGGTAAGAAGCGTATATTCATGGATTTGTATAAAGAAAACTTAGATTTATAGTATGTTTCATTTAATTATATCTTATTTATATTGGATTTTTAAATTTCTAGTTCAAATTCTATTTATAATAGAAATTCCTATTTCCTCCATCCCTTCTAATGGGTGAGTGGTCCTATCCCATTCAAGACCGCATATTTTTTTAATATACATAACATCTCATGCACATTGCTATGATTTCAGAAACATTCGGCAGCATATCCCCGTAGTTATCCAAGTACACAACGTAGATTGGCAAGTGTGAGTGTTATTTCAATTGATCAATTGAAATAACACTCACACTTGCCAATCTATTATGTACCCAGAGAACATTAGGATACGACTGCAGAACTTCCTCCAAAAGTAACAACTTTAAGCCACTCAAAATATTATTATTATACAGAAATTATACAGTCCCAAAGTGTCCAAGCGGGACAATTCGAGAGATCTCATTACAGACGTAATGACTCTCGAACGGGTATAAGGGGTATTGAATGCGTACGCATAAGAACTACAAGGCTAGTATTTATGTGCACAATATGTAATTTTAAGTATGTTTCATTTAATTATCATACTATATATATAGTGTTCATGATACAAAGTAATTTTAAAAAAAGTTCAAAAATCCGAACCCCATATATACAATAATCCAGTGGTCATGCCACTTCTAAAATTAACCAACCGAACATCAATCCACTACAATTCAACCGCAATAGCAACAACAAATGTGTATCCCGTACTCCTTCTAATTCATCTACTCAATTAATTCTTTTCATCACTTAAACTAACAATTAAAGTATACAATTATTAATTTACAATGAGGGGCAATCCTACTTGCATATGAAAGGGGGATAATTATTAATTTACTAAAAAAATTAACAACCAATAAATATTTAATCAATCAATTCTTTTACAAGGGACGCTACTTGCATATGAGGGGTAATATCTAATAAACCAATAAAAATTTAATTAAAAAAAATTAACATGCCCCACCCTCGCACCATTTCCCCCTGCCCCGCCCCACGCCCTTCCCCCGACCACATATAAGCACATACACACACATATAGCCCCACACCGCCTGCCCACCACACATGCACACACACACACACACACACACAAGCACATATACACACACATATATATACACACACAAGCACATATACACCCCCTCCCCCCAGCCCTCCCCCCTCCCCCCACACGTATATATAAACCACACATACACATACATGTGCACATTTACACACACATATATATATACACACACATATACACAAATGGAAGAGAAATAGAGAGAGAAAACGTACCAAAATCATAGAGAGAGAGAGAGAGAGAGAGAGAGAGAGAAACAGAGGGAATAGAAATCGGTGGGAAAAAAGAAGAGGGAAGGTTTTTTTTACTGATAGAATTATCATGGACATGTCACGGTCAATGATCGTGACAAGCCTTTATCGCGACCTTATCACGGTCATTGATCGTGACAAAAAATGCATGTTTTTTTGTCACGGTCAATGACCGTGACAAGGCTAGCTGGTTAAAGGGTGTCAATTTGATCATTTTGGTGTAGTGTGCCCCACTTATGAAAGATATGTGTAGATAATGTGATTCATGTCACTAGTGGCTATGGGCTGTGCAATGGTGTACTGCACAGGGACCGCCCCACATGTGTATGTTTTGTGCTGTTGGGTTTGGATAAGGGACTTCTTCGGACTTAACGATAGAGCACGAACGGGACAAAAATGGTATATTCCATGGAGTGTCATATATATATACACACGTAAGGACATATATATAATAATGTGAATTAAATGGAGTTAATTACTTAGTCTAATGTTGTAGACGACAAATTGTAGACCGAATACTACATAATATGCATAATGGATGTTTATGTCACTTTTACAAGTAGTGTGACTGGGGTGCTTTGGGGAAGTGGTAATATGGGCACAGACAATTACATTTTAGTAAGTGAATTGTGCTAGTTGTATTTTATATTAAATTGGCACAATTATTAGTTATTACCTTCAGGACTTGGGCGGTTATACGTATAGTATTGCACTTAGATAAGGGGTGATATACTTAACGTATGTGAGTGACAATGGGGATGCTTACCTTGAATTAACTTTATTATTGCACTTTAATTTACGTAAGTCAATTCTTTCAAATCTAGGGCACTGGACCAAATTATATATGTTTTCTCCACCCAAGTGCGCCCAGATAGGGACAACAGGACTGATGAGATATCAGTCTTCCAGTCTCACTTTTCTTATTAGAGATCATATTATTGATTCTAGATTAGGTTGCTACTTTACTCTAGTCTTTTACATTGGGGTTATTGTATGGATATAAGCCCAGGGTCTATTTTATTCTAGTATGTTAGAGATAGTTATGTTATATTGGGATTTTAATTATCAGGATATCGAAGTTGGACCTATTAATATTTCTTAGTTATTAATTAAATTCAATTTTAAATTCTAATGTGGTTTAAATTATAAATGTTTTATTATGAGTTGATGCTGGGAATGAAATAAATTGATAAACAATCCCCATCTTCGACGTATCGTGTCTGACCTACCTTTACATGGAAAATGGGGGTTATTACAGATGCCTAAAATAAATCAGTTCATTTTTTTTTCTTTTGTTATTTTAAAAAAATAGGTGAAAATATGCCAGTGTTTAAGCAATTTAAAAACTAACATATTTTGACCAATTTTTTAAATAGTAAATTTTTTTTTCTTTTGAGTTGATTTTTAGTGGTTCACTGAAATGTTTAAATACCACACAAAAAAATCAGGTTAAATTAAATTTTTTTGCTATTTAGAAAAAATTAGGCTGCATACCTAGTTCGTACATGATCCTAGTTGTGTGTGTGTGTGTGTGTGTATATATATATTATATTTAGGTTGATAAAGTCCAAATATTGGGATATATACAAATTGTTAATACAAATTGATATAATTTTCAACTTGTAAAGGATAAACAAAATAAATATGTAACAAGATAATGAGTGTGACATGATAATAGCCTCAAATAGTAAAAACCTAATCATCACCATGTATTAAAACCATAATATAATAAGAGAGTCCTCACAAAATTAAAGTAAAAAGAGTCTGTACACTAAGTCAACCAAAATAAAAATCTACAAGCCTCAATATCTCAAAATTCGTCTAACCCATGTCAAACTGAAATGAAGTATAAACCCAATTGATAAGTAAACTAAACAAACACTAAATCACCTACGTCTCATAATCCCATGAGTGATGACTCAGGATAGCAAGGACAACTCTATGCTAGCTCGAAAGAATGATACTCTCTCTGCCCAACTCGAGCACTTGAAATGTTCCATAATGATAATTGGGTAAGAGCCTCGCAAAATATCGAAGCCACACAACTCAAAAATACTAATAAATATAAATAATATATCCAAAATTGTCTAGCCAACAATAATATATATGCAATATAAAACAAGAAGTAACATGTAACAACCCTCACTTTTGAGAGCCTATTTTATATTTATTTACTATGCGAAGTAATTATATATAACATGTTGGAATATGGAGGAAATATTAAGTTAATGAAGAAAAGTTAATATTTACTAAAATGTTGCATATTTACTTCATGTGTGGGTGAATATCACCATGTGGTGTTTTATTGTGTCATAAGAATTAAAATGACATGTTGGTTTAAAAATGAAATCGAAACTTAAAATGAGTTATAAAATTTCCAAATGATAATTTGGAGGGTGTAGTTAGTTCCGAGAGGTGCTAGATAGTCAAATTGTGTGCCATATTGTATTTTGATGTTTGGGCACTTTTGACTGGTTTTAGTATATTGCGTATTGGGAATCATTTTAATGTGGTATTAACCACTTAAGTTAGGAAACTTTAGCTTAATGCCCCGATTTAGTCTTGCTAAGGATTTTATTTCCCTTAAGTGAAATTGTTAACTTAAAAAGAGAGAGAAAAGGAGAGAACTTGTGGACAAAGAGAGAGATTCAAGGTTTGGAGATTTATCTTGCCTACATCTTCATCAAATCTGAGTTTTCGAGCTTGAGGAAAGTTTTCTACTTGCTATTATATGATTTAAGTTGAATAGTTAGTGTTGATAGTTGTGGGTTAATTATGGTTTAAAAAAGTTAGGGTTTTTATTGGATTTATGGGCTTTAAATCCTTGAGGTTGATTTGATATGATATTGGTGTAAATTATGGTTGTTTGATGTATTTATAATCATTTGGTGGTAATAAATGATATGGGTTTTGGTTGTTGGAAGAAGAAAGGGTCCTAGGTCTGCTATGACCGGTCGACCGCGGTTCCAGGACAAGTCGATCGGGCCTTCGGGGGAGGGCACACTGCTTTCCCATCAAGGTTTAAGTTTTGGTGTGCGGTCGACCGCAGTCCGTTGAGCGATCGATTGGTCCCCTTCTACCTGGACTTTCTGCTTTTCTTCGCAGGCTAAACTTTGAGACGTGATCGACCGCGATCTCATGACCGGTCGACCGGTCCCCTGTTTTCCACCCGTAAACCTTATTTTTGTGTCCTAGGTTTCTTCTTTACAATAGGGACTAGGAACCTTCTTGTATGAAGTAAATTTATAGTTCTAGAGTTTTAGTTGAGTTTGGTCGTTACCCTAAAGTTGAATGAGTTCACTTGGGGTTCATTCCATGGGTACCAAAAGTGACGTTTAGGCATTTCTTTTCATTTCGTAAATTTTTAGGAATTAAGAGTTGTAAGACCATTATTGGAGATTTTAGGGGCCCTATTGAAGTATATAACACTTGGGGACTCGTAAGATTTTAGGTATCATTTGGAGAATAATTCGGGACATAAGTTATGATGAATATTAATGAGAATATTCAAGGATTATGGTTTCAAATAAAATGACACATACATGTGATTAATGAAAATGATAATGTGATTTAAACAGTAAATGTTAATTTACTTAAACACACCTCTCTAAATGCTATCATAAGGGAAGCTCGTGCATGAGGTGATGTCCCTTGACTAGTGAATGCAGGGAGACTATATTCCTCGGCCATATGCGGGTTTATTATATATTTTGTTCTACGCTAGTGAGGTAATTCCAGGTGTGGTTATGACTCACTCGCAGGCATATAGCCACTTCCCGACGTGTGTTAGGTGCCCAGGCTACCTTGTTTGATAGGCCCCTGGAAGATGATAGTCATTTAGGGGCGTGCCCAGTGGGGAAACTCGGAGGGGAGGTCTTAGAATCGTTATATGTGTAAGAATATAACCTTTCTAAATTCAAGTGGGACTTGAGATACGTATATTGCCACCAAATAGTATGATGGTTATTATGTTCCTGCTAAGGAATAATAATTAAGAAGAAATGAGAAATAATGATGGTATTATATTACTGTTAAGGAATGGAAATTGGAATAAAGTAGTAAATGATGATGGAGGATTTTAAAATTATGATGTCTAATTACATTCACCTGCATAATTTATTAAAAGATGCATCATTTAAACTGCTTCTTTTATCTGTCATGATTAGGTTGTTAGATTTTCATCTTCATCATTCACGATTAACTGTTCATATCTATCATACTTCTTATTCATCTGGGAATTATATAAAAACCGGGCCCTGACCCGTTCATTTTCCATGCTATATTTGTTATTGTATCCGCCCAGGTGCTCATCCGCAAGGATGCCCGTGTTGATATTCCTACTCTTATGTTTTTGAGGAGCTGTAAGATTTTTGGGGATATTACAGGATGTTTTGTTAGACGCCCTCATTTTTGTATTCTAGATATGATCGGGTCTTTCACTCGGGCGTGTTGCCCAAACTTTGTAATTGCTTAATGACCGTATTATGTAGCATATTAAATTGTTGTAAAACATTGTATGTAGCCGTGGACCGACAGCATATTTGGTCCTCTCCTTGTATATTCGTTATGGAGGTATTATATATGTTATCTTGGAATTCCACTATCTTTTAGAATGGGTTGTTTAACTTATTTTCTTAACTTAATCTTTTAATCAAATTAAATATTTTTGGCAACCCGTTTTCTGAATTATTGGGTGGTTTTCGCTTATACTCATTTTATTGTTGTGATGCCGAGAATGATTTCCATCCATGATTTCCGTTATGTTGGAGGATTTGGCTGGCCACCCCTTATTTCGGACTGCGGGTTGTCACATCACAGTCCATTTTAAATTATACATTAAGTTCCAATTATTAATTAATCTTTTAATTAATTAAACTCTATTCGCATCCAACCATTTCTCCCCGACTATAATCACTTTGTATGAACATATAATAACCGTCACAACATCTGGGCTATGCCGTCAACAACATAGTCCCACCAATCACATGTGACACATAAATATTAAACTGCTACTACTTCCGGACCAAGTGTCAACAACATGGGTCCGTCGCTCACATAGGTCACAACACAAACTGTCCCCATCCTTTCCAATCCTTCATATGGATGAATACTACCATCAAGGGTTATACACAAATAAGGTGTTCTCTCTCGTAACATACCATTAAACCAAATTAGCTATTATGTTAGTAATAGTCATAATTATTAACCTTTTGCTCATTTCACAATTAACTTATTATTCTAAGTTATAGTCACATACTACTTTCTTACCCCACCCTACGTAAGTCCTAAATATATCATTTACTTGAGGTAATTACCTTATAAATAATCATTACTATTTATATTCGTATGTCTTTATCTCACAAGAATTCACATTAACTACCAATACTTTAAATCTTGAGTACTAGTCTTAACAACAGGGAAGACCCTACTTTAGCATATACGTGGGTCTAAAGTATTACTTCACCCTTTATAATTAGTTAATCCATTCGTACTCCCAAGTTGTATAATTAGGGTTAAGTGTCTTTACTCGATTTCCAATTTAATATACTAATTAATAGCGAATCCATGCACTAATTATAATCCCACCAATCCGTAACCCATCCAATTATTTAATAATCCTACCTAGTCTATGAGTTCCCAAGTTAATCATCTCTGATTAGGGTTTCAATTACATTAGTTAGAACAGATATGATTTTCTTAACAAATTTATATTATAATTAACATGGGGATAAATATCAATTTATATCTAAGATCTCCTGATGAGGGGGTTATCATCAATTACACATGAGTATTCATGGTTAATAGTTACTATTATTCATGAGCATAAAAGAATGAGGTATCTATACATGAAACTATAACATGTGCTTCTTAAAGTACAAGTCTAGCATGAGCCTCATATATATAACAACTTGTATATTATTATATTAGTGTTGATCAACTCCCGACATTAAAATATAAAAATTGTTAAAATAATTTAAATATCATTCAAACCATGTGAAGGATCAATAGAAATAGATATGACAAGATATAGAGTTGTGATATGACAAATCTCAGACTACAAAATTGAATCATCACCACAAGAAAACTAAGAAAATGTAAAAGTGTCTCATCATCCAAACTAATAAAATCAATCCATAAACCTCAATAATAATATCTCAGTCTTAATCCACCATCACAAACATAATAAAATGTACACGCTTATAATGTCTCCTCATAGACAATCTAATTGAAGTAAAAGGACAACTTAACACACACCAACATAAAAGGTAACTATGTAGCTGGTAGGGAAGCCTACATCAACACCTCCATGTGATGAATCTGAGATGGGAAGGAGAGAGAATATATGCTAGCTAGGGTATGAAATACTAGCTCGGACTAGACTTAACACATGAAATGTTCAACAAAATTATTGGGTTATAGCCCATCAAGTTACCAAAGCTACACAACTCACAAGGGATTATATATATATATATATATATATATATATATATATATGATATCCCCACAACATAATTAACCTATAATAATGTCCCCGCATGTAAAACAAAATCTCACAATCCATTATAATTAAATATTTAGTTCCAACAATTAACTAATCTCTTAATTAATCCAACCTTAACCGCATATATCCACTTCTCCCTATCCACCCATTATGCGGTATGAAACTAGTAATACCGCCATATTATAAGGCACCACCGTTCACTATTATTGGCCCACCAAATATGAGTGACACACAAATAAAATCATATTTGTATTAAGACCGACCATTCATTATCATGGGCCCACTACTCACACATGGCACAACATGTAAAATCGTGCTCCATCATGTTTAATCAGATTTCCAATCTTATGCATAAAATAAAAAAGTGTCTCTTTGGGAACACACACATATAATAATCCTAATAACTTATTCTAAATTAAACATTATCACAATTACCAATATACCATTATGTGTTCTACAATTTGCTTAATACTCAAGTTAAAATCTCAACATATTCATTTACTGCACTCGTCATGTAATATAAATATAATTTTTATTTATTACTTATATTAACCAACTATCTTACAATGGGAATACTATAAATTTCACATTGACATAAATAGCACGATATCATTAATAAATTAGATCATTTACTAAGGGGAATCATATTTGCATGCTTTCTAATGTCGATCCATGCATGTGACGTGCCATAAATTAAATCCAAACAAGAAACCCCCCAATACACTTTTTTCTAATTAGGTAGTCGTCGAGACTCCAAAATAAATATGTTTAATTCATATGGTATACTATTAGAATTTGACAAATTAAAATTTTTGAATACTAAGTCAACAACAATAAATCCACCATGTAAAACATTTTTAAATTCACAACATCAATCTAAACCAATTACTTCCTAATTATACTTCAAATAATTCGTTAGGAAAAAGATAAGATTTTATACCAATTATATCAAATTAGAATTTAATAACATTAGAGAGGGAATTTATGAGTCCCAAACCAAATCTTAATTATCTGTCATGTAAGAGAGTTTCAAATCTGAATACTAGGTCTACAAATCATAGGATAATCAACATTTACATGTTATATGAGAAATTACAGTTGATTTTCTAATCACTATGATTGATAATCCATTCTTTCGACATCTCTAGTCAAAGGTATGCAATACGATGCTATATGTACACGTTTAACACAATATTTGATAAATTTCCAATAAAACCTATAACATAAAGATATTAAATAATTTATAAGTCGAATCCATTATTAAGCATTTTTTTGTTTATCAAGACCCTAATATCCAAATTACTAACAATTTATCAAATTCATCTTGAAATTTTATCAATGAAACACTAATTATAGATTAAGACAAGTATACCCTAATCTAATTTCAACATATGAGGGGATTAGATGAGGTGACATGAAAACCCTAATCATTTATACTACAGTTTAAGCCGAATAATTTAGTTTAGGTGAATATAACATTTATATACATAAAAGGAGAAGAGTATAATGATAACTTGCTTTGAATTCAAGAAAACTAGTGAGTTGGTTGATTGATGAACAATCTTAAAAAAGAACTTCAAAAATCCCCATGAATCCCTAGAATTTCTCCAACCTTCAAGTTTGCATCATCTTTTAAATCTTGTCTTTAAGCTTTAGTGATTTATTAATGGAGTTATTGGTTAAAGAGGTGAAGAGAACTAGGGTTTTGTTTAGAGAGAAAGAGAGAATTTGAGAGAAAACTGATGAGAAATAGTAAATTTTTGTGCATATAAAGTCTTTAAATGGAACCTAATAGTGTGCCTCGCGACCTAATCGAGGTTCAGCACATCTGCGAAACATTTCGCGATCGTGGAAACAACCCCTCGGTTGCAGCCTAGAATTTCTACGATCACGGCTATACATTGCCCCCTATTTTCAAATCAAAGTCTATTTTTATTACGTGAAAGATACCATAAAACACTAATCATTTTACCTAAGAAATGCATCAAAGACCAACTTAATCTTGGAGTTTCACCGAAATACCCCACTATTTTAATCTAATCAAGAAAAGTCCAAACCCAATTACTTTATTATTATACCAAAGCCCATAGTTCATTTAACAAATTATAAATTAAATTTCATAACTTCAAATTTTACAATTATAAATCCGATTTGACATATAATTATTAATTTCGCATAAAAATTATTAACCAATCAAGTTTTCCATTTTAAAAATACAAATTCATTTTTGGAATATTAATTAAACCATTTATTTTATTCTATAAAAATACGAGTATTTCATTTTCCCCCTAACAAAAATAATTTTATCATCCGAATGAAAGAAAATACACTTGCCTCAAAATTAATTTGAATACCATTGTCTTTTCATATCCTCACATTCCCAAGTGGACTTGGACTCACTATGATGACTCCACTGAATAAGAACTAGGGGAATCTCCGTAGACATCAAAATCTGGACTTTAAGGTCTAAGATATGCATTGATTCCTCACAATATGAAGCAATGCTCTAATTAAATGTCTCCCAAGTTAATATGTTGATAAACGACCTCACCCTGCAAGAATGTACGAAACATAAATACCTGGAACACATTATGTACCCGATCTAAATGATGTGAAAGTTATAAACTATATTCAAGATCCTACCTAACTTGTAATCATGAAAACCCAGTGAACCTCAACGACAACTTCCATTTCTTCCTGAAGCGTATCATATCCTTCATGGGAAACACCCTAAGACGTACCGAATCACCAACCTCAAACTTAACATCCTACTTTTCAAATCATATTAACTCTTCTACTATCTATGGGTAGTATTCATTCTCTCTCGAATGATCTTAATCTTCTCCATTGTGTTTAGAAAAAATTCTGGACCCAATAATCCACACTCACCCGGATCTAACCAATAAATGAGTGATCTACATATTTTCCCATACAACGCCTTATAAGGTTCCATACCATTGGATTATGATGGATGTTGGTGTAGGTGAATCCCATTAGGAGTAAATGAAACTCCCAACTAACCTTAAAATCCAACACACATGCTCGCAACATATCCTCCAAAATTTGGTTCAACCTCTTCATCTTCCCATCTATATGAGGATGATACGATGTACTAAGGTGAAATCATATCCCTATGACCTATTAGAAGATACACAATAATCAGGAAAACTTGGATCTCTATTTGAAATGATCGACAAGGGCATACCATTCAACCAAAAAATCTCCGCCACAAACAACTGTGCATATTGCTCTGTCGAGAAATCCATGGGAGCTGGAAAGAAATGATCCACCTTCCTCAAACAGTACACTATTTACTAAATATATACATGACAACAGGGTTGCAAAGGAAATCTCATGATAAAATACATGGAAATTATGTCCCACTTCAACTCGAGAATGGGTAAGGGCTATCGTGTACCCGATGATCGATGACAATCCACCTTTACCATTTGACAAGTACTACATTAGAAAATATGTGATAAGGTCCCTATTCATACATGCACACCAACTCTGCCTCTGAATATCGTAGTACATCTTATCCCCTGTAGAATGCACCAAAAATTAAGAGCCATGGGCCTTTAGAACAACTACCCTAGAGAACTCCTCATTGAAGTGTACCACCAACCTCCCCTTATATCACAAACCACCTTCTGAACTAATGGTGTAAAGAGATACATCGATAGTAAAAGGATCTGCCACCATGTCCTTGCATTTGAAATTATCCTCTTGTTCTTTGACTACCCTCATAATGATGTCAAGAGTCATTGTGAGAATCCCCATAGAGGTCTATTCTAACTGACCGATCACTTAATCCGAAGTGGACAAGTTGGCACTCGATCGCCGACTCCAAGAATCTTCCATAAAATTGGCATATAATGGAGATATTGAATCGTGAAGTAATGATATTTGATAAACTTAAACCACCTGTGTCGTCTCATTTTCAAATTCTTTTGTGTGAATCGGTCATGTAAGCTCTTATTGTCACCAAAGAGCCGAAACTTCTCACCCAAAAAATAATGCCTTTATACGTGCAAAGATAAAATTACTGTAGACACCCCATTATAGCACCCCCTAACCTCTCCTAGGTCCCTAGCACTTCCCCTCATCACTACAAACCTAAGTCATACCCCATGTATTGACCTAGAGGACATCGGGCATAGCCGGCTCAATTTGACAAAAAATCAAACTCTTCAGATCGACCGAGACCAAATGAATCCTCAAAGGGCACTGAACCCCCTTTTAAATGGTTTATTCCATGCACGATTCCGACTTACCATTCGGACAAACATACCATTTTCCCTAAAACTCTATCAAGAGGCCACTAGACGCTCCCAGGCTCCATTTGACCTAAGTCAACTCTTCAGCTCGATCGAGACTGAATTAATCTTCAAAGGGCATTGAAACCCATTTCCAATGGTCCACCCTGTGCACAATTCTAACTTACAGTATGGACGAACGATCCGTTTTACTCCGAGAGGTCACTAAATGCTTCCAGGGCCCAATTTTCCAAAGTCAACTCCCTGAACCGGGTCAAACTTTTTGGATCGAGGTACATCTCCCAACCTTTCCAACGGTCCACCCTCTGCGTGATTTGGACTTATCAGGCGGACGAACGATCCATTTGCGTCCGAAGTTTTTTGTCTAAAGGACCGACGAGAGATTCCGAGCCATATTTAACCCAAAGTCAACTCCCAAACCCGGGAGAAGTCAAGGACTTTCGAAGGTCTCTGAATTACCTTTCAAAGGTCTACCCCGTGCACAATTCGGATCAATGGTTTGTGCTCAGCAACCAATTTTCCAAAAAGGCTTGAAAGACACTCCCAGTTGGCAGGTCCCAGACCCTGCCTATCGGCAGTGTGCCTAAACGCACCTGCCGATTGGCAGGACTAGGGTTATGCTGATTGGCAATTCCCTGGCCTATAAAAAGGAGGCCTTATCCTCATTGTAAAGGGAGCCCATATTTGAAATATATCACTCTCAGCAAATCAAGAAAACTTCTCTCGAAGTCAACGTGATTTCCACATCCAAATCCCTCTCCAAACTTCTCTTTTCATCATTCTTTTCATCAAACTTGGTGAATGCATTACCCTCCATCATCATCCAAGTGCAAGGGCTGCTCCCCAACACTCAAGATCAAGCACAAGATCTTCAAGAAGGTCCAATTTTCTCAATTCTCTCCTTAAATTCTCATAAATTTTCATTAAATTGTTTTATTACTTATCATTTTTATTCTCTCATCTCACATATCCTAATATACTTTTTATTTAGTATTATTGCACATCTCTTATTTTCATACAAATAAAAAACCCCAAAAATAAGAAAAAAAGGGTTTGCTCATAAATTCCAAATGGGAGTTATCACACTTTTCTTACACTTATCTCACAACTAAAACACTTTTTTACACATACACACACACACACACACACACACACAAATAAGAGAAGTCCTTCGGTTGGATTTATGGGATAAACCCCACCCCTTATTTTGCATACGAAATACGTGGACTTTGATGCCTCCATAGGATACATAGGCGTCCCGGAGTAAAACCCGAGACTCGAGTCCTATTCTCACTTTTTATCTCATTTTCTCTTTTCTCTAAACTCAACTATCTTAGATTACATATATTTACATATGCATTTATTTGTTCTTAGTGGAGTATTATTCCACATATGTTATCGTTCCGTTATAACAATCAACGCAAGGGTAATCGCGTAAATCCTTTTTTCTAATATTATCTTTATGAACCTTCCTGCGGATGAATCGCTTTATCTCTTCCATGATACAAGTATAGGATTCCTATCTCCACTATAAATACTCATGCACACATATCACAGGGAAAATAGCAAAAACCCATGAGAAACCGTAAGTTCGGAATTGGTGCCTAACACCTTCCCATTTCATAACTTAGCCTTCGGACCCTTTCCAAATGATTTTGGTTTCGTATGCATCAATATGTATTTGGATGATGCCTTCGAGATGGCTCCTTTTCTTTTGTCTCTTTCTAGTAAAATAGACTGGCGACTCCATCTCTCTACATTTTTCACCTCATCAACGACGCCGGCCGAAGCGCTCCCGAGAGGGACGCGCGGGACCTAGGATCCTCACTCTACCCGCCAGCCACAAGGATCGGGGATGGACACAGTGGCGACTCCGCTGGGGACTACTATTATCTTGAGGGCTAGACTCTATTTACATGGGTGTTATGTTTGTTTATATTTCCCCCCATTTTTGAATGTTCCCCTTTTAAATGTCCCCCCTACTTATGCTTCTATTCACACACTTGTAAAATATTCTTAATGTTCACTTCGCACCACGTGAACCTAGGATCACATATATCCTCATGTTGCATGCATCACCCATACTTGGTATACCATTGGTACTCATACTTTGCTCCCTGTTGGGCATGATAAAAAAGAAACTCTCATCTTAAGATACTAGTAAGAGAATCATGCATGATTCACACAACATCACCAAAGAGCATTGTTATTGACCAAAATTTTATCCAGTAACTGGAAGGTCACTTCGTGATGGGCGCTGGTCCGGCATGGCACAGTTAGCCTAAGTGATATGACTCTCACCTTCCATTGGCCAAGTACCTTCGACGTATATCTAACGGTTCCCCCGCATCGTACCGCTTGGCCGAAGTCATGACGAGAGGTATATCACAGGTAACTCGTTCACATATGCTGAGTATATCGAATTCGCTCTCACACGTACTGTCCCCACGAGGTATATAGTGAGACAATTCATGTACACTCAGGTATATAAAATGGTTTGTCCACATGTATCGATTGCCTGTAAGAGCAATATGTATATCATGGAAGTCACGCCAAAGGGTAGAACCCTTTCCGATTCACCCAACCAACTGCATACCCGTATATAGGTGTCAAGCCTAGGACACACATATTAGATAATCGATTTTAACCCGAAACTCTGCCGAAATTCTGAGTCGGTCTGGTGCATGAATTTTTACGCATTTTTAAAATGGGAACCTTCTCGTGAGCTTGGTTACAAGTCCAACCATAGCTTTACATATATTACAAACCCAAATTTTCTAGGCTCAGGTCCCGTCCGACATTTCATTTTGCATTTAGGCCCTATTTGATAGAAGTAGGTGAAATTAATCTTCAAGTCATTAGTTTCCTGGAATTCAATTCTTTGGGGACCCCCAAAGAATTGAATTTCATGGCAAATAAATTCTTTGTGCTTTTGGTGTTAGTACCTTAGTGTAAGTGGTAATTATTGTTCAAGGAAATATGTACAATCAAACACAACTAAAAGATGAAAAATGAAAAAGATTCCTTATTTTCCATGATAAATATTACAATCAAATAGAACCTTAGCAGAATTGTATACAAGTGAGAACATAATAATTATAATAATCATGCTAAGATCGTCTCCCAAAAACATTTTCCTTTTCTTTATAAAAAATCCCGAAACATTTCCCTTTTCTTTATCAAAAATCCAAAAATATTTTGTCTCTCAATCTAAAAAAAATGTGTCAAAAATATTCTCATCCTTTTTCCAAAAATAAATCTCATTTTACGCCTTCTCAGGTCGATCGCACGCCCTTGGCCTGGCTCCTTATTTTCTTCGATCTTTAGTCAAGTCACCTCGTAGTTCTATCCGTTCCCCTACTACTTCTTTCGAATTCGGAATCCATCCTCTTTCCATGGAGAACATAGATCAAGTACTAGTTGTGCAGCTGGATCTGATGGAAGTTTTGTCTCAGCTCGTGTCCAAGAACAGCAACCTCCAAACTGAGGTCCAAGAGATGCAACAAAATGAGGTTCCCATTCCTCAAGATCCCGAGGCCATGTTCCCTCGCACTATGGGTCCACTCGAGACTATCTGGGTTCCTAAAGAATATCAGCGCACTCCACGTGCACCTCCTGCTAATGGGCCACCGCCTGCCCATCTACTTATGCCAAACCTTACCCAGCCTAGGACTAACTTGCCGATGATCATGGGTTCGAAGGAGGACGAGTTGAACAAAGTCAAAGAAGACCTCAAGATGATCACTAAGAAGTTTGACCAAGTTAAAATCTCTGAGAATTACATAAACTACACCCACATGTCTCCTTATCCTAAAGCGAGGTTACCTGAGAAGTTCAAGATGCCAAATATCGAGAAATTTAGAGGAAGTGGACCCCCAATTGTTCATATTCACAGTTATCACTGTTCCATGACTCTACTAGGGGCTTCTGAAGAAGTGATGGCCCAATTATTTTAACAAACTTTGAAGGATAGCTCCCTCCGATGGTTTTTATCTCTCGAAGAATCTGAAATCCGTTGCTGGGAGAATATAGCCCAAGAATTCATATCGTAGTACAAGTACAATGAAGAGATTAAGGTCACCCACCATGATTTATAGCTGCTCAAATAAAACTCTAGAGAATCAGTCAGTAACTTCATAGCCCGATGGAGGGAAAAGGCAGCTACTGTGACCAATCAACCTTCTAAGGAAGAACAAGTCAGCATAGTAAAGAAGAATTTCTTACCCCACGTCTGAGAAAACATGAGAGGTTAGTACTACCCTCACTTCCTATATCTCAAAGAAGAAAGAGTAGAAATCGAGGAAGGTGTTGTTAAAATAGAGGTTGAACCAAAGAAGGTGTCGGGATAGTTCACCCCCAGGAAGTATGACAAGCCTACCAGTGCTGCAGTCTCAACCATCAACAACATCTCTCAACCAACCACATCGTGGGCACTAAAAAGCCGCCCTGTCCCCATCCTAAAAGATTACACCGAGCTCCATGATCCCCTCTCCAAAGTTTATCAAGACTTGTAGAGCCGAAACCTTATCAAACCTTTGGATCCCCATCCTTTGCCAAATCCGCTCCTAAGAAACTTCAAGGTAGATTCCCATTGTGCCTTTCACCAAACAGCTAGCCATACAGCCGACCAATGCTTCCACCTCCGAAATGTAATCCAAGGTCTAATTAATCGGGGTACCATTGCCCCACCATCTAATCCTAAGACAAACAATACTCATAACCCACTCCCAAATCATACCAATGCTATCATGCTAGAAATTAACCCAGAATTTGATACCTCAACTCAAATCACACCCATAAACTCTCCCAAACCTGTCCATATTTCCTCCTACACCCTGTTAGCCTCGTTGACCAGGAACTATCACTCCTTACTAAAGCATGCATCGTTGTCCGTACTCGTTCTGAAAATGGCAGCATGGAATTATCAGAAGTCTTAAACCAACTCCTAGATTTCGGGCTAAAATTTCCCTCACAGATGATCATTGATTGCCAGAGGTTCAGTATGCTATTTTTAGAAGCAAGAAAATGGGCTAGAGGGTCAGACAGTTGGGTAGTACTAACCAATGAAGTCAACTTAGATGATGTTGTCTAGGTTATAGCATAGATATTCAGACGAACCAACGATATCTACGGTATAACCAAATTACTTAATAATCTAAAGCTACAAGGATGCTTGGTCCCTTCACCCTTACATATCCCCACAGAATGGGAAGACATGTATGAAGAAGCCATTGAAGTTGTGGAATGCATTGACATTATATGGAAGGACATAATTGTTGCCACTGAATGGGGGGAAGAGTTTTAAGATTCAAATAAAGAGAAAGCTTCAGAGAAAACTAGCTCGGTAGCCAACATGTATGGGATGATATCATTTTAAGAACTCCTCAGAGAAATAAACAAGTTAGCAAAACAACTCGAGATCAATAAGGAAACAATATTCATGTTCTTCCCTTCTTTAGTAAATCACATGACCAGATCAGGGAGGCATTACCAGATTCTAAGATCACTACCAGCCCTTAATAAGGGAAAGGGCGTTGAAAACCTTCCTGTGCTAGAAATTACCCTCGAGGAAAGCAAGATCCTCGATCAACTAAAGAAAACCTAAGCTAATATCACTCTATGGGTACTTTTCATGTCTTTTCAGTTACACATAAATGCTTTGATCAAGTTGCTCACGGGACCCACTGTTCCTCCCTCTACCACACCAGAAGAAGCAGTAAATTTGGTCAGATACTTGACCTCTACTCGAATTCTATCCTTTTGCGGAGAAGAAATCCCCAAGCTTGGGCCAAATCACAATCATGCACTCAACATCTCCATCGAAGTTATGGGGAAGGTTGCACCACTCTTTCTTATCGATAATGGATCTGCCTTAAATGTCGGCCCAGTAAGAACCTTCAAATGTTTAGGACTGAAAGAAAGCGACCTCGCTACAACCTCCGCTATTGTACATGCCTATGATAATACCCGTCGGGAGGTGATGGGATCCATAAAGCTTGTAATAACGACTGGCCCTATAAACCCTATCATCGAATTCCATGTTATTCACAATCCAGCTTGTTTCAATCTATTGCTAGAATGACCTTGGCTCCACAGTATCAAGGGTGTGTCTTCCTCACTCCATCAAAAATTGAAGTTCTTTACCAACGGACAGGTCATCACCATTTTGGGCGACAACGACAATGTCGAGGGTGCAAGTACCAGCAATCCAATTCTTAAGATACAACTGGGTCAAATGATATGCTCCTATCAGGGTTCCTAGTTGAACCACCTCTACTCCCGATAAGGGATGACTTCAAAGAAAGGGTTTGTCCAAAATACGACCCTCATTGCAACGTCAATGTGATTCAGATATTCAAAAACATGCACTTCATGCCCAGACTGGGGTAGTACAAAGATATCAAGAGATACTTGAGATAATTGAACTAAAGAAAGCTTTCCCTCCTTGTGGTTTGGGGTATCAACTGTCAGAACAAGAGCTCAGAATAATCCACCACTCTCGACTAAAGAGACGACTATATTGCATCCAGACTATCCCAGAAGACTCCTTGAATAGAGGATTCATCAAAGAGGACGAAGACTTCCCCTTTTGTCTCTTTCATGAACCATGGTATGACCATACAGACAAAAAGATAAAGCCTGGAATGGAGATTTTTTTCCAAGACGACTACCCATGGGCCGAGAGTTCCTAACACCATGTAGAACCGCTCATCAAAGGTACGAAAGAGACTGAGGAAAGTGACTCTAAAGATTCCTCCAACTTACAGACACTGGGGCTGATGCTCTGCATGGTTGATTCAAGCACTACATTATTGGAACCATCCCATCTGATCAAAGCTGCTAATACACCTCTCCTCAATTGTCATGCTGCATCAGTTCTACCTATTGAAATCCACCATAATCCCAATGTTTACCCCATTTCTCCTTCTGTTATCTATCCTTGATCAAATGTAATGGAGACATCTTTTGATGAGTTTCTCAATGTTTCTTTTCCTATCAATGAAATAAATGAAGATTTTGAGTATCTTGCTATGCCTTACATTAACTATTTAGACTATAATCAAACTTTTGATGATGGCGATTTTGCAAATGAACAATTCTTAACTGATCTAAATAAGGTTAATAATAAACAACATAACCGCGTTCAAGTTAATCAAGAAGATACTGTTGTGGTTAAACTCGGTTCTAGTAGCCAATAGCCCGAGATTAGGATACGGGCTACCCTTGATGAGCATAAGCACGCATAACTTAAAGAATTACTGAAAGAATTCATGGATGTCTTCGCATGGACCTACGACGATATGCCCGACATTGATCCAAAAATTTCTCAACATGAGATCCCCACTCTTCCAGATTACAAGGCGATTAAACAAAAGTTGAGAAAGCTCCGCACCGAATGGTCGCTTAAGGTCAAACAAGAGTTGGTCAAACAATTGAACGTGGGCTTTATTCGGGTAATCGAATATCCCACGTGGCTAGCTAACATAGTGCCTGTGCCAAAATCAGGAGGGAAAGTTCAAATGTGTGTAGACTAACGGGATTAAAACAAAGCCTCTCCCAAGGATGATTATCCATTACCCAATATCGACATGATCGTGGACAATATAGCCAGTCATGCTCTCAAGTCATTCATCGACGAGTTTGTCGGATACAATAAAATCAAAATGCACCCAGACCACAAAGAAAACACCACATTCATCACCCTATGAGGAACCTTTTGTTACACTGTTATGCCATTTGGTCTCAAGAACGCTGGGGCTAACTACTAGAGGGCTGCCACAACCATCCTGCACGATCTGATTCACAAAGAAGTTGAGGTCTATGTGGATGATATGATTATCAAATCCAAAACTAAAGAAGGCCATGTTCCCACTCTCCAAAAGTTCTTCGAACGACTGTAACAGTATCAGATGAGACTCAATCCGCAGAAATGCATCTTCGGCGTTACAAAGGGAAAACTCTTGGGATTCATGGTCAGTGAGAAGGGGATAAACGTAAATCGTGCCAAGCTGAAAGCCATACTTGACATGCCACCTCCCCGAATAGAGAAAGAAGTCAGAGGTTTCCTTGGGAAATTACAATACATCAGCTGGTTCATCAACTAGTTAACTTCCATTTGCGCACCTATTTTCAAACTCCATCAAAAGGATTCAACTATGGTTTGGAACGAGGCCTGCCAAGAAGCCTTTGAACGAATCAAACAATACCTGACTCAACCTCCAGTACTCATGCCACCAAATCCTGGTCTCCCTTTGCTCCTATACCTAACCATAATCGACACTGCAATTGGGGCTTAGCTAGCCCAATACCTTGAAAATTCCCACAAAGAAAGAGCCATCTATTATACCACCTAAAAATTGGTTGGGTATGAAGTCAACTACACTACTTTGGAAAAGGCATGTGTCGCGCTTATATAGGTCACCCAAAAGTTATGACACTACATGCTCGCCTTACCCATCAAACTTGTATCCCAAATGGACCCCATCAAATACCTGCTCAAGAAACATTCCTTATCCAATCGAATGGATCGGTGGTTGATGCTCCTAGCCAAGTTCGATATCGTGTACGTCACGCAGAAAGCCATAAAAGGAAGATCTATCTCTGACTACCTCGCTGATTACCTAATGTATGAAGCCGATGCATAGATCTCCAAATTCCCAGATGAAAACATCCTCTACACTGCCCAGGACAACCTCCAGTGGAAAATGTTCTTTGACAGTGATACCAAAAAAAAGGGATATGGCATTAGGATACTTCTGATCATCCTAGATGACTCCCACACTCCTATCGCCATCAAACAGGATTTCCCTTGTACCAATAACATTACTGAATACGAGGCATGCACGGTAAGTCTCAAGGTTTCTCTCAATAAAGGTATTCAATTCGTAGATGTCTACGGGGATTCTTCCCTCAACATCGGTCAAGTGCTTAGAAAATGGAGAGTCAAGGATGAGAAGCTCCAACCCTTCCATACCCACTTAGAAGAACTAGCCTCTTAATTCTAAGATATCACCTTCTATTACCTATCATGAGCAAAGAATAACCTAGCCGATGCCCTTGCTACCTTGGCCTCTATGGTCGACATACTAGAAGGAATAGCAATGACCCCCTTCCAAATTCAAAAGCAAGACAAACTAACCCCCTGTTACCACATTGAGCTCGTCACAACAGAAGAACTCGAGCTAGCTAATTGATGGTACTATGATATATGGCGCCTCCTCAAGCACGGTAGGTATAATGAGAGTTCCAATAAGAAAGATCGATCCACCCTTAGAGTACTGACTGCCCAGTACATCATCTGTCACAAAGCACTACTTAAAAGGATCTTCGATGGAAGCCATCTATACTGCATCATAGGGGATGACATTGAAAATATAATGCAAAAAATCCACAGCCGGGAATGCGGACCCCACATAAATGGACACATGCTTGCTAAGAAAATCATTCGACAAGGCTACTACTGGACTACCATAACCCAGGATTGCACCGCCTATGTCTGGATGTGCCTTAAATGCCAATAGTTATCCAACCTTCATCATATACCTCTGTGAGAATTATACAATATGACTTCTCCCTGGCCGTTCTCCACCTTGGGCATCGACATCATAGGGAAGGTTACACCCAAGGCTTCTAACGGGCATCAGTTCATCCTAATTGCCATTGATTACTTCACCAAGTGAGTCAAAGATAAGTCATATGCAGTCCTGAATGCCAAGAAAGTGGCCAAATTCATCAAGAAGAATATCATCTGCTAATATAGAGGCCCGCACAAGTTAGTGTCAGATAGGCAAAAGTCACAGAAGTGGTTAACAAATATGGGATTCAAAGATATAAATCTTCTCCCTACCGACCTCGGATAAATGGTGCAGTCGAAGCCGCCAACAAGAACCTCAAAGACATCATCAACAAGATGGCCAAAAGCTATCGAGATTGGGCCGACCAGATCACATACACCCTCTGGGGATACCGAACCTCAATTCGAACCTCTACTAGGGCTACCACTTACTCTCTAGTCTATGGCATGGAAGTAGTCCTACCCGTGGAGCTAGAAATACCCTCGTTGCGCGTCACGCTTGCAAGCAAGGTCAGCAAAAAAGACTGGTGTCAAAGTCGTCTTGACGAGATGACCCTCCTAGACGAAAGGAGACTAAAAATGTTGTATCACATACAAGGTTACCATCGCCGAATAACACGATCATTCAAAAAGAGAGTTAAGAACCGTGGTGTCCAAGAAGGGGACCTAGCCCTCAAAGAGATAATAGAACCCATCTGGGACCTTAGAGGGAAATTCAATCCCAATTGGAGCGGTCCATACATTATCAAGAAGATCTTATCCGGAGGTTCCGCCATGCTCACTGCCTTAGATGGGGAGGAGATGGCTCGTCCAGTCAACTTGGACCATCTCAAGAAATTTTACCCCTAGTCCGAAATCTCGGTGCGCTATGACTTTTCTCATATCCCTTCTATTCGAAAAAAAATCTCACTTCATTTCCCTCTACCCAAAACTACACGGGCCTGATCCTCTGCAAAACCATTTTTCAAATAATTTAAAAATCTTCAAAACCCCAGAGGTACGTAGGTAACTCATTCACCTTACATGAGCAGGGCCCTTTTTTTTCAAAACACTATTCTTTTCTTATCTCCGAGAACAACAATCCATTCTAACATATACTGCAATGAAAGGATTATGTATGCCTTAGGGATCGGTATAGATAATTCAAAAATAGAATACTCATAAAAAAGGCACAGCTAGATGATCACAAACTTGTTTACTTCACCAATAAGAAATTTCGGTACATATTACATGAGAAAAGGAACGTATAAATCCCTTTCCCCTAACTTCCTAAAAAAAGCTAAAATAAAAAATAAACGCTCCAAGAGTGTTATCCACAGCTACCAGAGGAGCCCGCTCCATCATCATCATCTGCATCCTGGGGTCCCCAAGCTTCCCCTACCTAAATAGAGTGCCGTAGGCGCTCCGTGGACCGATAAGCTTGAACCAACTTCGAAAAAACCACAACACCTCCCTTCATGGTATTAAATAAGACAAGCCACCTTTATCCAGTCTCCACTACCAACATCTTACTGACCACTCTCCTCCACAACCACTTCATATAATCCCCAGGGATATGCCAAACTCTCCTAACAGACTGAGAAGGATGGGTCAACAGACGCCGATTCTCCCACATAGAGCCAAGTCGCATGCGCATACACTCAGTCAAATCTTCTACCAGAAAGAAGTCTAGTGTTTGAGGTGGCATGACCAGTTCCCAGACAAATTGACGCAGAAGCCGCTAAGGGAAATAGAAAGAGGTCTATTTGAGACCAACCAGTCGAACATATAGGTATTCTCGTAATGAACATCGAATCCTAATTGGCTTTCTAGTAAGTTAATTTTAATTATGTGATGGCACAGGTTAACAAGAAAGTTGGATTAAGTGATTAGGTAGGTGATTAAATATCAACTCATTTCAATGATTAGGTCCAAGTATTAAGTTCATTCATTCATTAAACCATTCAAACAAAGACTATGCATGAAATAAAGTAAAATATGAGCAAATAGTCAAATAATAAATGGACTCTATTATGGGAGATTCATGAGTGATAAATAAATTTACCTCCTAAGAATTTTACACACGTGAGGTGAAGACTGAGTTAAGTTAACAGGAGGGATGTTTGGCATAAACTTCATTGATCCCAAGGAGTCCTATAGAGAGGCTAATATTCCATTCCAATTAGGCTCTTTCCATTTTGTCATGTTTCCCTTTTCTCTTTTGTTAATTAATTATTATCGATAATTGTTATTGAAATCACCATGAATGAATATTACAATACTTCAATAATCCTACTCTAACCAATCTAGGGGAAAAATATATACAAATGACAAAAAAGTATAATTCTTTAATTTCTCCTCGACAAATGAATTTGTTCTTCCCAAACCTTTCGGAACCTTTTGGAATAGGTTGAGTCCTTCCCAAACCTGCCAATCCTCGATCAAATATCTCTTTGAGGCAATTATATTGTCCAGGAAACTGGTTTTTAGTGGAACGGATTTGTTCTTCCTCCAGCGTTGTACATAATGACCGGTTGTCATAGTAGAGAGTGTGGTGAGCCTCAGCTAGTAATCCTCTTGTTCTCTCGGGAAGAAAGTAGGAGAATAATTTCTTCTAAAGAGATGTATAAGACTCCGTGTTTTTCTCACACGTGGATTAATTAAAACTTAACCACCCTTGTTGATGTAAAAAACTAGATTTGATCTAATTGATTAATCACAGATAAATATGAGTAAAGAATTAAGATAAGAGATTTTTAAAGTGGTTCAACCTTAATGAAATGGCCTACGTCCACTGTCTTGTATTACTGGGTGTCTTTCTTTGATCTCAATTATGTTTTTTTCTGATAGCTTACCCCGCCATGAGGGCATTATAATGTATTTATAGCCCTTGGGATGCTAGTGTGAATAGTCAATATGCCGTTATTGAATGGGCATATACATATCTAGACGGTAATGAATAATAATTGAATCTGCCTTTGTCATTTGATCTTCTTAACGAGTTGCTCGGTACGCTGAGTAGCTCGGTATGTTGAGTAGTTCATGTGACACCTTGCCTAATAAAATACTGGGCGATTAATCTTGTACCAAATTAAAGCAGGAGTATCATATGGTTCATTCTAAGCATCACTATCGAAAACCAATTTAATTACTAATAACCTATTAGGTTGGCGTCAAAATTTTATTAAACTAATCTTTTTAAACAAACAATTCAAATAAAACATCCACACAGTTTAAATATAAAACTGAAAATGAAATAAAATAACCAAACTCTCGATTTAACATCATACAACCAAATCGAATAGCCGTAAATCAAAGTGCGCTAAAAGAATAATTGAATACAAATTGGGCTTTTAGCCCGAGAGTTTCTACAGTACCTCCTATCCAGATTACAAGGATATAAGCGTCTACAGTAAACCTGCATGCGTCCACAACTGCTGCAACAAGTTTTTGACTCAAAGTAATTATCATATAGGTGTCCCTGTGTCTAGACACCTATATATATATATATATATATATAGCAAAAGAGGGGAAATAGATAAACGAGTCAGAGCCCGAGTTGTGAAAATATTTTGCAAGTGCATACATGCTTTATTTTTTAAAATATGATTTATCTCATATTTAAATTTGCATCGCACTCCCATGAAATACCCCTCACCTCTCTTCTAGTAATTCACACCTATCGCATTCTTTTAAATTAACCTAGTTAAGCGACCCTGCCTTACTAATCCGTTCACCCATCATCTCAAAATTCTAATACCCGAGTACTAAGAGCTTAGCTTCTCCCCATTCTCAATATTGCTCTACGTTCGTGCGTGGGGTGTCTCGCGAAGAGAAATTCAAACAAAGAACCCCCCGATACACTACTACCTGGACATGTTGATCGTCAGGATTCATTAGGCCCTCAGCACATAGCGCATATACATAAAACTCATATACAAATATATATATCGTTCTCACTATAACCTCTGATTCATCTTTATATATATATATATATATATATATATATATATATATATACAGGAAAGGGAATAATTCCTTATATATATATATCACAACTCAACGAATATAATTATACTTATTACAATCACAAGCATAATAATGTGACACCCCGCCTAATAAAATTCCGGGTGATCAACCCTAAATAAATTAGAACAGGTTTATCAGTTGGTTCATTCTTAGCATCATTGTTGACCTTTTTACTTACTAACCACCTAAGTTATAAATTAGACTGGTGCCAAATTTTATCTTTCACTAATCAAAAGAAAACTGATGCGAAAAGTAATAATTCAATAAACACAGCTAACTGAAACATTGATCAAATAAACAATAAGATGAGCGAATAAACTATTGGTAACAATCCAACAAAAGTAAAGATAGATAATGATAAATCTCAACAAGTCTGACATAAATACAAAATTAAGTTGTGAATAATACGCTCGAGTAACTAATAGAAAATTTATTTACTAGAATGAAAAGAATGAGATGCCTATAAAACTTTCGCAACATCCACATATGTTGCAGCAACGGATCCTTGGAATGAGTCAAGTCTGGCATCCCTGTGGCTGGAAACCTAAAATGTTTTTAAAAATATCTATAGCAAGGGTTAGAACCAAAAACATTTGGAAAATATTTAGCGAATGATTAACTTGTAGTAATAAATATGTATGCATGCTCTTCATATTTTAGCTAGTGTCGCACTCCATTGAGGAAATCCTCACCCATGCTCTAATGTGCACAACTAACGCCTTAATTAATTCCCCTAGTTATTGATCTCATGACTAGGTAACCGATATGACCCCTTTCAACTACCCTACTCTAACCGAGTATGCAATAATTATGATTTCTAAGTATTATTAACATTGACTTAATTAATCATTCCCCCTTTTTAAATTCATATAACTTTCACACCCATTATATACATAATACAATTCACGGCCTGTATTAAATTACCTGTATATAATTATTTATCTCATTATATACGTATAGCCATATAACAACATTCCCACATATGTTGAAATAATAAATAATAATAACCATCCTCCCGAGTAATAACTCACCGAATGTATATTCTCTAAAGTGCTATCCTACTAGGTGTATTCACATAACCTAGTTACCCCAAGTCAGAATCGCTCACTAACGTGGTTAATAACCTAAATATTGGAGGCGATCATATTCCTTCCCTGAAAGTGAGATGCCCCTCACCCATATAATGGATACTATGACTTGGGGATATACTCGCCCTACTCTTCAAGCTAGGTGATTCACCATCTACGCGTAACCTCCCCTGATAGCACTAGAGTATATATTATAATATCTAGCCACTGATATTAAAGCACACACCATATATATATATACTATCGCACACCGTATATATATATAGTTAAAACAATCACAGCTTTACCGTGTATTAAACGTGTAACACTAGCCCATAAGTCATAACTTGAGTTTATGGTTCAACTCAGATTATTAATTAATTTGAACATTAATTAATTTAATTACATTGGTATCACTCAACCATTATACCCGGACTCGCCCACTTGATCCGA
Organism: Sambucus nigra; assembly: GCA_949130495.1. Lineage (NCBI taxonomy): Eukaryota > Viridiplantae > Streptophyta > Magnoliopsida > Dipsacales > Adoxaceae > Sambucus > Sambucus nigra. Next base: position 472,803,430 of record OX422208.1, on the reverse strand, counting down.
AATTTAATATTTTGGAATATATTTTTCTTAAATTAAAAACAATGTGTCACCCATAAATTCCCTCCAAATCCCAATTACTTTCCCTCATAATTGTTAAGAATTTATGTCCGATATTTATTTCTCACGAAATAAAGTGTGGGAAAATAATTTTAAATAAATTTCCCTTATATAATAAAACTGTTCGACCTGTCAAAAATCCTCCACCATCGATCGATCGATCCCAGCCATCGATCGATCGATCGAGAAGGTCTTTGTCTTCTCCGAAGGCCTGTTTTTGCCATGGACGAAAACCTTAAATGCCCAATTTCTTCTGCAATCTAACCCAGGTTCTATCATCAATATAGTACACCAAGAACATCATAAGAAACCCACATAAAGTCCCAAAACCACATTTAATATCCGTTCTCTCCTATTTTCTGAATTGGGGGAAAACCCGAGTTATTCGTTAATTATGTCTCATCACCAAATTAGCATCTCAAATTCATTCATAATTCGTCGGGGTTTTCCACATCTGACCAGTACATATAAATCTCATATTATATAACGCATCTCTACAATAATTTCTAAACAGAAGATTTATTTACAAAACCCCCATTTTTGTACCCTCTTTACCCGAAAATAAATTTTGGTTCCCACTTCACATAAATATGAATAGTAATACAAATAAATGCTACAACAAGTAAACCACTTGCCTTATGGTTTCGTAGGGTCTGATCTGGAGTTGTGATTCTCAAGGTTGATGATGAAATCCCCTTTGGTTCTTTCCTTTGTCTCCCAAATTGGTTCCCAGTGCCTTTAACTTCTCCCTAAGGTACTCTCTCCAACTTTAGATTTTCCACAGTGTAATCTGTCATTCCCCTTTTTCCTTTAATTAAATAATTAGGCTTAATTCCGTTTTTTGCCTAATGGGCCAAGCCCAAGTGACCCAAACACCCCATCCTGGCTATGCCTTAAAACGCCTCGAGACCCATTTACTACCCCTGGGTACTCTATTCCGACTATCTTGGCCCTTTCGGACTCAATCTTGCACTCAGAATTGGCATCCGAATAAGTTTATAAAATTTCTTATCTCCCACCTAACATAGTCTGTAACCGACTCCCAGTTGAGATAAGTAAACCCCACATCATTAATACCCTTAAGACGTAGTAAATTAATTTCCCATAAATATTAACCAATTATTCTCCCAATTAATATTAATATAAAAATTACATAATTAATTCCTTTAAATTACGACACACTAGTAATTTAAATTTTACCCGAATTAATTAACTATTACATGAATAAAATTACGGGGTGTTACATACTCCCCCCTTACAAAGGAATTTCATCCCCGAAATTAAGTCGTACAAGTGGTGAATAGCTCTGGATATTATTCCCGTATAACCTCCTCCCTCTCCGAGGTTGACTCATCAAAGTTGTGATGACCCCATTGTACTCTAACTACTGGAACAACCTTGGATCGTAGCTTGCGCTCACTACGGTACAGAATAGCCATCGGTCTCTCCTTATACGAGATGTCTGCCTATAAATCAATTTCCTCGAGTGAAATGTGCTAGAAGGATCTCTCGCTCCTTCAATATTTCTTCAGCGATGCCCCATGGAACACGTCGTGTATCCACTCAAGATGTTCTGTCAATCCTAGTCTATATGCTACTGGTCCCACCCTCTCAATAATGGGGAAGGGTCCCACGTACCTCGGTGCTAATTTACCTTTCTTGCCGAACCTCATCAACCCTTTCATAGGGGACCCACAGACTAATACCTGATTCCCAACCTCTAACTCCACATGTCTCCGCAAAGCATCATCATAACTCTTCTGCCTATCATGAGCTATTTGAATCTGCCCTCGAATCAGCTCTATCTTGGCATACGTCTCCTAGACAATCTATGGCCCCAATAACTTATTGTCCCCCACCTCTAACCAATAGGCGGGTGAACGACAAGGTCTCCTGAATAGTGCCTCGAACAGTTCTAGGCCAATCGTGAATTGGTAAGAGTTGTTATATGCAAACTATACTAAAGGAATATATCTCTACCATCCTCCCCAAATTCTAAAATACACATCATGAGCATGTCTTCTAGCATCTAATTAACCCTCTCAATCTGCCCGTCGGTCTGTGGGTGATAAGTTATACTCAAATGTAGCCTCTGCCCATGGCCTCCTCAAAAACTCTGCCAAAAATGGGCCACAAAAACTTTGTCTCTGTCAGACACAATATTTATCGACACCCTATGCAACTTAACAATCTACGCTAAGAATAGCTGCACATAACGCATCATCTCGAAATCTATGCGAACCGGCAGGAAGTTAGCCACCTTAGTAAACCAATCCATAATGACCCACATGGAATCGTGACCCCTCTGCGATGTAGGTAACCCTATAATGAAGTCCATGGAGATGCTCTCCCACTTCCAAATGGGAATCTCCAGTGGATGTAGCATCTCGGGAGGTCTCTGATGATTAACTTTCATGAGCTGACACATGGTACATGTCGAAATAAACTCATCTATGTCCCGTTTCATTCCTACCCACCAATACTGTCTTCTCATATCCTGGTACATTTTATCCCCATCGGGATGTACCATAAATATCGAACCATGGGACTCTGTCATAACAGCATGCCTCAAATCCTCATCCTATGTCACAATTAACCTCCCATTTAGGCGTAGGCCTCCTTCTGAGCTGATCGAGTAACCCTCTGCTCCCTCAGCTAGAAACTAGCGTACCCTATCCCGACATATCTGGTCCTCTACCTAATCCCTCACATCTTGTATAATGATCTCAAGTGTGATGGATAATGCTGACATGCAGGCCCTGGCTACATCATCCTCATATCGAAGCTCTCTCCACTTTGGTTTCTAGACCTCTAATATTTCACTAGTTGGTCTCTGGCTTAATGCATCCACCACCATATTATCCTTACCAGGATGATACTGAATATCGAACTGGTAGTCTTTCACGAATTATATCCACCGCCTCTGTCTCATATTCATATCCTTTTGTGTGAAGAGATACTGAAGTGACTTGTGATTCGTGAATAAGGTGAACTGCTCTCCCAGCAGATAATGTCTCCATATCCTCAAAGCAAAAATAACCGCTGCTAGCTCTAGGTCGTGAGTGGCGTAATTCCCCTCGTGGGGCTTTAGCTTTTTGGACGCATAAACTATAGACCTCTCCTCCTACTGAAGCATGCCCCCAAGTCCTTGTAAGGATGCGTTAGTGTAAACCTGATACTCTAGTCATCTCCTCGGTAAAGAAATTATGACTACAGATGTCAACTTGCCCTTTAGCTCGTCGAAAGCTAATTGACAATGATCACTCCAAATAAAAGGTACCCCCTTCTAAGTTAAATTTGTCAAAGGGCCCATAGTTTTTTAGAATCCCTTAATGAATCACCTGTAATAACCTGCCACTCCTAAAAATCTACGCACCTCGGTCGGTGTCGTGGGATGCCCCCACTCCCTCACCGCCAACACTTTACTCGTATCCACAGTAATACCTCAGTCTGACACCACATGACTAAGAAATTATACCTCCCGCAGCTAAAATCTACACTTCTCGAACTTGGCATGAAGCTGGTGATCCCGTAGCATCTGTAGAACCATACGCAGATGCTATGTGTGCTCCCCCTCAGTGCACTAGTAGATCGGGATGTCATCAATGAAAATGATGACAAACTGGTCGAGATACTCTCTGAAAACTATGTTCATGAGATTCATAAACAATGTTGGCGCATTGGTAAGACCGAATGGCATCGCTCTGAACTCGTAAGATCCATACCGCGATAGGAAAGCGGTCTTAGGAACATCCTCCTCTCGGATACGCAACTGATGATACCCTGACCTTAAATCAATCTTGGAGAAGTAATACTCCCCACTCAATTGGTCAAATAAATCATCAATCCTAGGCAACCGATACTTATTCCGTATCATCACCTTGTTCAACTCCCTGTAGTCCACGCACAACCGAAGTGAACCATCCTGCTTTATTACAAACAACACCAGTACACCCCACGATGATGTACTCCACCAAATGAAACCCCGACCCAAGAGCTGTTGAATCTTATCTCTCAATTCACACATCTTCGAAGGGGCCATACGGTAAGGCGCTCGAGCAATCGGCCTCGTACCCGGTGCTAAATTAATTACAGACTTGATTTCCATACTGGGTGGCAGCCCTAGTATTTCCTAGAACACATCCTTAAAGTCCCTCACAATCGGAATGGAATCCAACAGAACTACCACCTCCTGTAAGGTCTCCTCCTCGATATAATACAAGTGTGTGCACGATCCTCCCTCAGGTAGAGGCATCTCTACTAGGAACATCTCCTCTCCCGGAATGGAGAACACAATTTTGCTCTCTTAACAATCTACTATCGCTCGATATCCTGCCAACCAATCCATACCTAGGATTGCATCATACCCCTCCATATCCAACACTAAGAGGCCTGTCGCTAAACTAATCCTCCCAATCAAATTGTCTACCCCTCAACAAATCGAGTGAATTAATGCCCCGCTGCCTACTCGAGACTCTACAAACATACGAAGACTACCCGCGATCTCTAGTAACCTGCCCAGTTTAGAAAATCTTATTGTAATGAATGAATGAGATGCTCCCATATAAAAAAGTACCCTATCTTCATGACCATGGATAAAAAATATACCATCAATCGCTAGCGGCGCCTGATGTGCTGGAGGATTGGGAACATCCCAGACATCATACACATGCCCGTAATGCATTTTCCACTACTGATGTGGGGCTAGTGGAGCTGGTGCTACTGGCAACATCTTTCCCTATTTCCCTTGTTGGGCACCCTACTGCTGGCCTCCGCTCCTCTACGAGCATTCCCTCTTAAAGTGTCCTATCTGGCAATAAAAAAATAGCATCTCTGACTTTCTCCCTATCATTGGCCCTGACGTGGCTGGCCCTACTGGCCTCCCCCATTATTCCCTTGGCCCTGAAGACCCTGAGGAACCTGTTGCTGCTGATTTGGGCTCGACTAACCCTACCTAAATCTCTATCCTCCCGATCGAAACCCACCAAGCTTAAATTTCTTAGCCTAATTCCCTTGTTGACTGCTAGTCTGAGTGCCAATTGTGTCACCACCAACAACTGCCTTGCCCTGCTAGATCGGCTCCCCTACCCTCTTGATCCCCTTTGCATGGAAGCGATGATCCGAGCAATGTACAAGAGCAGAATTGGTGACATATTTATACGTCACCAACGCCGAATTACCAATTAAATGCAGCTCGATCCTCCAGGATAGGCCATCTATGAACCTCAACTTCTTTCGATCCTCGTCGCTCACCTCATTTGGCACAAAGTTTGCCAAATGGGCGAACTCTTCCTCATAATCCGCCACTGAACGATCACCCTGAACTAACTCACTTAACTTCTTCCTCATTTCTGCCTGTACTTCTGGTGGGAAGTATTTGCCTTTAAACCTCACCCAGAACTCGAATATCGTCATCAAATCTCTCTACTCAGCGGTGGTAACTGACTCCCACCGCTGTAAGGATTCCCCCGACAGACAGAAGGTAGCAATGATATGTTTCTGCATATCGGTACACTCCATCATGTGCAGGTTTTGCTGAATATTTTTCATCCAATCACAGGCCTCTACTACATCGGTGCTACCCTAGAACTCTGGTGGGTGACCCTTATTAAAGGTCTCCCTAACTCTCTACCAAGAAGGTGGTCCCACTAGAGCCTGAACTGCCGGTACCACTGGAGGCGATGCCTGAGGCTGTGGGAAATGGGATGCCATAGCTCGCATCGCTGTCTCAACTGCCTGGGCCACTATCACTTCCAATTGAGTAGTGGAGATCAACTCAGATGGGGGTGGGGGTACATTTGTCTCGTGATGAGCCTCCCTTAACTCATCCTTATCCTCTGCCCTCTTCGCTTTGTGTCTCTTCGATGGCATCTAAAAATAGATTAAATCGTATAAGTACGCAATTTACACAAAAATCTAATAGCAGAAAAAAGATATCACAAATGTGGAAAATGAATCAACAGTCCTAATAATAGGGCTCTATAATAACCGAATGCTACGCTGAAATGTAATAAGCTGCACAAATCCTAAGGACACTAGAAACCGATGCTCTGATACCATATGTGACACCCCGCCTAATAAAACCTCACGCGAATAGTCCTCAATTAAATTAGAATAGATTTCTCAGTTGGTTCATTCTTAGAATCACTGTCGACCTTTTTACTTACTAACCACCTAAGTGATAAATTAGACTGGTGCCAAATTTTATCTTTCATTAATTAAAAAAAACTGATACGGAAAGTAATAATTCAATAAACACAACTAACTGGAACATTCATCACATAAATAATAAGTTGACCGAATAAACCATCAGTAACAATCCAACAAAAGTGAAGATAGATGATGATAAATATCAACAAGTCTAACATAAATACTAAATAAAGCTGTGAGCAACATGCTCGAGTAACTGATAGGAAATTTCTATACTAGAATGAAAAGAATGAGGCGCCTATCAAATTCCCGCAACATCCACATATGCTGCAGTAACGGATCCCTAGAATGAGTCAAGTCTGGCGTCCCTGTGGCTGGACACCTAAAAGGTTTTTAAAAATATTTATAGCATGGGTTAGAACCCAAAACATTTGGAAAATATTTAGCAAATGATTAACTTGCAGTAATAAATATGTATGCATGCTCTTCATATTTTAGTTAGTGTTGCGCTCCCTTGAGGACATCCTCACCCCTCCTCTAATGTGCACGACTAATGCCTTAATTAATTCCCCAAGTTATTTATCCCATGACTAGTTAACCGCTATGACCCCTTGCAACCACCCTACTCTAACCGAGTATGCAATAATTATGATATCTAAGTATTATCAATATTTACTTAATTAATCATTTCCCCTTTTTAAATTCATATAACTTTCACATCCGTTATATACATAATACAATTCACGGCCACTATTAAATTACTTGTATATAATTATTTATCTCATTATACACGTATAGCCATATTACAACATTCACACATATGTTTAAATAATAAATAATAATAACCACCCTCCCGAGTAATAACTCATCGAATGTATATTCTCTAAAGTTCTATCCCACTAGGTGTATTCACATAACCTAGTTACCCCAAGACAGAATCGCTCACTAACTTAGTGAATAACATAAATATTAGAGGCGGTCATATTCCGTCCCTGAAAGTGATATGTCCCTCACCCATATAATGGACGCTATGACCTGGGGATATACTCGCCCTACTCGTCAATCTACAGGATTCACCCTCTACGCGCAACCTCCCCTGATAACACTAGAGTATATATTATAATAATATCTAGCCGTTGATATATATATCGAGCCACTGATATATATCTAGCCACTGATATACATATATATATATATATATATATATATATATATAATTAAAATAATCCCGGCTTTATCGTGTACTAATCCTGTAACACTAGCCTATATGTCATAACTTGAGTTTATGGTCTTACTCAGATTATTAATTAATTTGCACATTAATTAATTTAATTACTTTTGTATTGCTCAACCATTATACCCGGACTCACCCACTTGATCCGAAATTTAATATTTTGGAATCTATTTGTCCAAAATTAACCACAATGTGTCACCCATAAATTCCCTCCAAATCCCAATTACTTTCCCTCATAATTGTTAAGAATTTGTGTCCTATATTTATTTATCACCAAATAATGTCTGGGAAAAGAATTTTAAATAAATTTTCCTTATATAATAAAACTGGCCGACCTATAAAAAATCCTCGACCATCTATCGATCGATCCTAGCCATCGATCGATCGATCGAGCAGGTCATTGTCTTCTCCGAAGGCCTATTTCTGCCATGGACGAAAACCTTAAATGCCCAATTTCTCCGACAGTATAACCCAGATCCTATAATCAATATAGTACACCGAGAACATCATAAGGAACCCCCATAAAGTCCCCAAACCCCATTTAATTTTCGTTCTCTCCTATGTTCTGTATTGGGGAAAAACTCCTGTTATTCGTTAATTACGTCTTAACACCAAATTATCATCTCTAATTCGTTCATAATTCGTCGAGTTTTCCACATCTGACCAGTACATATCAATATGAGACTATATAATGAATCTCAACAATAATTTATAATCAGAAGATTTATTTACAAAAAACCCATTTTTGTACCCTCTTTAGGTTTTCCACAGTGTAATCTGTCGTTCACATTTTTCCTTTAATTAAGTAATTAGGCTTAATCCCATTTTTTGCCTAATGGGCCAAGCCCAAGTGAGCCAAATATCCCCGTATGGGTCCGGCTATGACTAAAAACGCTCAGATACCCATTTACTACCCTCGGGTAATCTATTCTGACTATCTTTGCCCTTCCGGACTCAACCATGCACTCAGAATTGGCATCCGAATAAGATTATAAAATTTCTTATCTTCCACCTAACTTAGTCTGGAACCGACTCCCGGTTGAGATATGTAAAACCCATGTCATTAATACTCTTAAGACGTAGTAAATTAATTTTCCACAAATATTAACCAATTATTCTCCCGATTAATATTTATATAAAAATTCCAAAATTAATTCCATTCATTTACGACACACTAGTAATTTAATTTTTTCCCAAATTAATTAACTATTAAATGCATAAAGTTACGGGATGTTACAAATAGCCATCCCACTGAGCTATAACTCGAGGATTTAGTCTCATAGTGCCTATCCGAATCCGAGTATACTCACTATACCATGGTACCAATCCAGACTCTCTCATGGTTATGGTAAATATATACACAGCGATTGACTCGGTCATATTCCCTCTACATGTGAAGTACACACACATCGAACTTGAACGCGGGACGAGATGACCTGTGGACATACTCTCCCTGCTCCTCAAGACAGGGGATTCACCAACATCATACAACCTCCCCGGATCGCACTAGAGAAATATATAATCTAGCTGTTCCAACCCTACACCAAAAGACAGCCCGTGGAACCAACCTCTAAGATATAAATATACCAATCACACACAGATATATTTTTTCGTAACATCTCATAAAAATACTTAAACAACTTCAGTATATATATTTATAATATCTCTTCCCAATATAAAGATGGCTATAATTCCCAAACTCTCGCAGCGATAGCCAATAATCCTGAATGTTCCCATTCGTAATAGTATTTACGTAATCACACACTTACGATACTAAACCCAAAAGTAATCTCTCACTTGATATATAACTTATACCTTAATTATTGTTAAGGATTTATGTACTCTCTGAATATACCAATTCATATTAATTAAATAAGTATGCCCTAAACTTATTTAGCCCCCGTAGGTATCGTACCTCTTATAATAACCTTTGTCAATAGACGTAATGGGTAATCGCTAAAACATCCTAGCCCCTATCCTCAATTTCCATCATATTCATATCCTAATATTTATTCCGAATATGTAGCCGGGACATAAATATATTTCTACATGCACAACTATATATATATAATCGCCCGCCGAAGTATTCCCTTGGGTGTTTCTCATCTCGAACACCCTCAATTAACTAAGTTATGGATTCTATTTTCCATGAACCCAAAATTTACATTACATTCAGAAATCAATTTGGAGGTCCCCACTCTATTTTAGGAAACCGAAATATTAAACTCCCCAATTTATTTTTCTCAAAACCATTCCTTTTTGCGACACACATTTTTCCACTCTCCAAGTTCCAAATGTAACTCCCTCAATTGACTAGGAATACATTCCCCCAGTTGGATATTTATTTCCTCGAATAAACAAGCTAAAAAATATAATTGTGGGAATTTATTCCATTTAAATTAACTAAGCCAAAATTGCCAAAAGAACTGTAGGGTCGATCAATCGACCCTTGGCCATCGATCGACCGATCAAACAGGGCAGCTTCTTCTCCGGCCCCTGTTTCGGCCATTAACAAACCTCCAACCCTTTTATCTCTACTCCCAACAATATAGAATCCCAACCAACTAAATTTATTTAAAGAAAATAGGTTCTAATAATCCTAGAACCAAGAATCAACAACTAATTTCTGTAATTCTCTAAATTTCTCAAATTGAATATTAACTGAGTTTTATCCGTTTAATCTTTTGAAACACCCGTTTGATTCACGAAAACCCAATCCAAAAATCATATAGTTTGTTATTAACAATTATGATATGAGATTTATGCTCAAAATGAATAAAGCAAGTAAACACTTGCCTCGTGGATGAAATCCGACGACCTCGAGTCGAATCCCACAGAGTTTGGCCGAAAATCCTCTTTTCTTCTCTCTTTTCTCTCTTCCTTTCTTCCCCTCTTCTTTTCTCTCTTTTCTCTCACTCTCTCGTGTCTTATAGGGAAATAAAAGAGGGTTTATCCCTATTAAACCTAAAAATCACTCGTTTACTCAATTACGAGCCCCTACTGGTCCAAAAATTCTCGAAATCCAAACACTACTCTCGGATACTCTATTTTGACTATCTCATCCATTTAGAAACCAACCTCACACTCGAAATCTCCATCCGAGGTACTTAACTATAATTCATTAATTAAACCCAATGCATTTTGATATGGGTTTTCCATTTAAAATTTTATCCTTTGTCGCTTTATCCAATTGGGACATATAATTAAGGTAGTCTAACTCATATACTTACTCCCAAAAGTAAATGTAGCACACATCGAAAATCATCTAACCCTCATAAACTCCAAAAAAACTATTTACAAAAATTCCTCAAATCTCCAAATTACGCCCAGTTATGAAATTTAATTATCCAACAAAGTGTTGGGTATTACATTCTCCCCACATAACAACGGAATTTCGTCCATGAAATTCAGATACGACCACTACTACCAACCTGGTGTCTCTAATCATGCTACATACTAGAGCACAAAAGCTAAATGGTACTACCCAATGCTACCCTACCATATACTCTTCACGGTACCCACCTATCTTAAGGCTTATACTCTAATGCGATAGCTTAACCATAATCTTATCTACATCTATACATGCTAACGAACTGTGACACTCTGTCCAATTAAATATCGGGTGATCAGTCCTTTATAAAATTTACAACAGAATATTCTGTTGGTTCATTCTTAGCATCACTATCGAAAACATAATAACTCATTTAATCACCTAATATAATTAAGTTAAGTGTCAAAACATTTTTCCTTTTTTTATTTAAAAACATTTAATTACTAAACCAAGAAATTTAATATAAACCATTCACACATGATTAATTAATAAAATACTGAATCAGAATCATATGCTGAAATAACTAAGACTGGATAAAACATTCCAGTTCAAAACTCCAAACCAAAACCATATTAACTGTAAATCGAAATGAAAATGAACCGAAAGTAACTGGACATAATCTCTGAAAAACTGTCTAAGGAATGGGAGACACATGCCCTAAATAGAAAGTCTATAAGGAATGGAAATGAAATGATGGAGGCGTCTACTACGAAGGCCAACAACTTCCACAATAGCTGCAGCATGCCAAGCAATCCAAATCTCTAAGCCTAGTGTCCCTATGGCTACCCACCTGATATAATACATATATATAGTAAGAGAGAGAAGAGATGCAGGAAACGGGTCAGAGCCTGATGTGTAAAAATATTTGCTTTAGCAAGTATTTAAAATTTGCAATAAAGTGAGTATCAATTGCATATTAGTTCGACCTCTCACATGAGATTATCACCTCTCGTCTATTGTGCACACCTAACGTACCTCTATCCCCACCTAGCCATTTATAGCACTTATAACTAAATAAAGACTTACACTTCTTGTTATAACTCTTAGCAGTATATCGAAACTCCCTGTTTTCCCACATTAATAATATCAGCATTTATTAATAAATTCGGTTGTGTTTATCACACTAAGTTAAGTATTAACAACTTACGCCACTTAAGATTGTACTATCCCAATATCCTACAATTTATCTCTCCGTCGGAATAACACATTTAAATATATACGTATATTCACAACTATAATATACATATACTAATACAACACCCCAAGGCTAAACCTGTAGTGCATTGCATACTCTGCTATCATGTCCCATTACATCTCGTACTCTAATAATGAGTATCGGTTTGGAAGTTTCCCACGAACCATATATACAAAACACACATAATGGAGGGGAACAAAGTTAACATATCTATGGGTCACGCACATAACTATGCTCCCATAGTCAGCTGGCTTATCAACTCACCAATAAGCCTTAACAATCCTATGTTCTGAGATACAAGTCAATAATCCCCTCAAGATAAGACTGTCTCTACACCACTTCCTGTGATTGCAAGCAACTAGGTATGTTATACATATAATACTAACATGTAATAGGTATTCACAAATCCTATTAATAGTTATGGGTATTCTCCCAGCCTTCTTATATATTTATCATACGTATTCCACTAAATGACTACCATTCCTTAGTAATTTCCAAAGTAACACTTCTTTCCGGATTAATTAAAGTATAAAATCACATACTTTATCGTAGACCTGCCTCGTTTTAAATCTGTTAACTGGTAAATTTCTCTCAATCGTAAAGACTGAAAAATTCCTAAACTGCCCCTAAGAAATTTTCCCAAAAATTCACCCTGTCGCTCGAACCAGATGGCATGGCGTTCGAACGACTGCCACATGTCGCTCGAGCGACTTTGTGTGAGATGCAATCTCGCTTGAACGACTTCACACGAGATCGCGCGAGACTGCATTGTTCATCTTCTACCCAGAATTTCAGCATTTTCCCACCATTTTAACCCTAAAACCTGTAAATTAGCATCCCAATCTCCAAATAAATAGTTCCAATTCAAATCCTATCAATTATATATGAATTCTAACATCCTAGAATCATCAAATCATTATGAATCATCAATGAAGCATGGAATCCCTAATTTAATTTACCAAAACCCTAGTTCTTCAAATTCTTATTCAAGAACACAAAATTTCCAGATTCATTCCAAACATAAGTTCATCAAAACGTGATTTTTAGTCTACATACATGAATGGTTTCAATTTAATAAATCTCAGATTCAATCTACATATCCTAATTCCTCAATTTTCGTCACTTTATGAATTAAAACATGATTATAACATCCCTACACTAACATGAGTATGATAATTGCTAAGGTACAACAAGTTATAAACACTTTCCTTAAATTTTTCATCTAATTTCTTGACATTGTTATTATGGTTGTGTTCCCCTTGTGCCGATCTACACGGTGGTGGTGGTGGTGGTTGTGTAAGGTGGTGTTAACTTGGCCCTTTTCTCTTGGAAATAGCTCTCCCTCACACCTTCTATGGCCTTTCTTAACTTCCTGACACTTTTTTTAACCCTAATGGACTTTCCTTAGCTGATAAATAAGTCTTAATTTTCGTCCATTAAATTACCCTAAAAATACAATTTACCATAATGCCCTCTCGAGGTGCCGGTTAGGCCTAAAATTGCCCCGGGACCTAAACTAAACACCCGTGTATACTATTTTGACTATCTCGACCCTTTCGGACTCAATGGAGCACTCGAAATTACCATACGAGTTACAAAAATAATTAATATATTTATTCCATTAGATTAGCCCCGACACGACTAAACTGTCGTATTTCTTACTCTTGACAATTTATCGAAGTGTATAATTCCATATTACATATCACACAGTAATACTCGAACAATAAGTATTAACCCTGGCACGTTAGTTAATATTTATTTTAAATCCGGATTAATCAACAATTAAATTCTCACATTTTAATTCAATTAATCCCACAATAATAATTAATCCCTTAACTATTTAAATTATAAAAATATGGGGTATTACATACTTCCCCCCTAATAACGGAATTTCGTCCCGAAATTTAAAAAATAAGGTATACCTAGTACGAATAAATTTGGATATTTCTCTCGCACTTGAACAAGTGGAACTACTTTTGATCTCAACCTCCTCTCACTACAATCTAGGATAGCCACTAGTGTCTCCTCATATGAAATGTTTGGCTGTAACTCAATCTCCTCAATCGCAATATGAGTGTCTGCCAACTCATCCCAAAGGTATCGCCTCGGTGAAGAAATGTGTAACACGTCATGGATACGTTGCAAGTGCTCCGGTAACCTAAGTCTGTAAGTCACTGGTCCAACCTTCTCTATAATAGGGAATGACCCTACATATCTCAGAGCCAACTTCCCTTTCTTCACAAATCTCATTACTCCCTTCATCGGAGATACTCTCAACAAAACCTGGTCCCCCACTACGAACTCTCAGAAGGAATTGTTAGCATAAGCGTAGCTTTTCTATCTGTCCTGAGCTACCCGTATGCGATCCTGAATCATCTCGATCCTGCTCGATGTATCCTGAATTACCTCTGGCCCGAGTAGCTTGTTATCTCCCACTCAGTCTGCCCATCGATCTGCGGATGATACGCTGTACTCAACCTCAACTTGGTACCCATAGCCTCCTAGAAGCTCTCCCAAAAATGAGATATAAATGTCTTGTCTCTCTTTGACACGATTTGAAGAGGCACACCATGCAGTCTCACTATCTCTGTAATAAATAGCTGAGCATACTGTCCCGTTGTGTAGTCTGTCCTGATGGGAAAAAAAGTGGGCTACTTTTGTCAACCGATCCACAATAACCCATATAGGATCGTGCCCCCTCTATGAAGTGGGCAACCCGGTAATAAAATTCATAGAAATGCCGTCCCATTTCCATGTAGTAATCTCCAATGGGTGGAACAAACCTGGTGGTCTCTAATGGTCCACTTTCACTAACTGGCAAGTGGTACACTTGGACATGAATTCTACGATATCCTTTTTCATCCCGCTCCACCAATACTGTCACCTCATATCCTGGTACATTTAGTCCCCACCGGGATGTACCACAAATCTAGACCCATGTGACTCCGTCATCACTGCATGTCTAAGGTCCTCCCCCTCCGGAACAACGAGTCTCCCATTGAAGTGCAAACCACCCTCGAAACTCACTGAATAAGACTCGGCTCCTCCAGATAAAAGGTGCCTAATCTGATCTTGATATAACGAGTCTGTTGCCTGTCCCTGTACTACTCACATAACAATCTGAGGCGTAACTTTCATAACAGAGATAAATGATCGAGCCACGGCATCCTGATGTCCCAATTCCTTCCATTTTTCCTTCCACATCTCGGCCCTCTCGTCCACTGGCCTATAGTTCAATGCGTCTGCTACCACGTTAGCCTTTCATCGGTGGTATTGGATATCGAACTGATAATCCTTCACGAATTCGAGCCATCTACGTTGATGCGTATTCTGTTCTTTCTGCATGAAGAGGTACTGTAGTGACTTGTGATCAGTGAATAAGCCAAATTTCTCCCCTAGGAGATAGTGCCTCCAAATCTGAAGTGTAAACATGACTGCCGCTAATTCCAAGTCGTTGGTGGGGTAGTTCTCTCATGAGGCTTAAGCTTACGGGAAGCATAAGATATAGCCCGATCTTCTTGCTTAAGCACACCCCCAAGTCCAAGTAAGGACGCATCCGTATAGACTAGATACTCCACTCCTGGCATGGGTAGTGCTAAAGTCAACTTGTCTTTTAGCTCATCAAAATCCAACTGACAGGCATCGTCCCAGATAAATGGCATTCCTTTGCGAGTCAAAAGTATCAATGGACTCGTTATCTAAGAGAATCCCCGAATAAACCACCTGTAGTATCCTGCCAAGCCCAAAAAACTATGTATCTCTATCGACGTCGTCGGTTATCCCCACTCTCTAAATGTCCACACCTTCCCCGGGTTTACGAATATTCCTCTATTTGAAATAATGTGCCTCAGAAACTGTACCTCTTTTAGGTAAAACCCACATTTCTCATATTTTGCATACAACACGTGCTGGCACAGTGTCTGCAAAACCTGTCTCAAATGTTCGGCATGCTCCTCCTCAGTCTGGGAGTAAATCAGAATGTCATCAATGAAGACAATGACAAACCGATCGAGAAACTCTCTGAATACCCTGTTCATCAGATCCATAAACACGAATGGGGCATTGGTTAGCCTAAAAGGCATAACCCTAAACTCATAGGATACATATCTCAACAAGAAGGCAATCTTCGACACATCCTGCTCCCTGATCCTTAACTGATGGTATCCCGACCTCAAGTCAATCTTCGAGAAGAAGAAAGCTCCTCTCAACTGGTCGAATAAGTCATCGATTCGGGGCAACGTATATTTATTTTGTATCGTGACCTTATTCAATTCTCGGTAATCAATACACAACCATAATGAACCATCTCTCTTCTTATCTAATAGCACAGGGCCCCCCCTAGGTGAAGTACTCATATGAATAAAACTTTGGCCCAATAACTGCTCTATTTGGTACTGTAGCTCTCTCATCTCTGCTGGGGCCATACGGTATGGTATTCGGGCTATCGACCGAGTGCCTGACATGAAATCTATGAAAAAGTCTATCTCTCTACTAGGTGGAAGTCCCAGAATGTTTTGGAACACATCAACGAATTCCCTCACCACCGGTATCGAATCAAGAAGTATCAGTACCTCCTTAAAGGTCTTCTCCTCTATATAATACAAGTGAGTGGACGACCCTCCCTCAGGATGTGGAATCGCCACCAGGAACACCTCCTGATTGGGTAAGGAAAAAATAATGGTCTTACAGAAACAATCGATAATGGCTCTATATGCAATAAGCCAATCCATACTGATGATCGCAACATACTCGGACATTTCCAATACAAGCATGTCGGCCGGTAAGGTAAGTCTCCCAATCTCTATACCCACCCCTCGGCATATAAAGTGAATTAGTGAACCACTACTCAGAGGTGAATCTGTCGAAGTAATAGTACTCTATACTGTAACTAATAACCCCAAAGTATGTGCAAACCTCGTGGCAATGAAATAATGTGTGGCCCCCATATCAAATAAAATGCGCCCCATAGTACCTTGGATAGAAAACATACCCTCAATCGCTGGTGGAGCCTCTGGGGCTGCGGCCTGATGGAGGTTATAAACCCGTCCATACTGAAGTTTCCCTTGCTGTACTGGAACTGCTGGAATAGCTGGCAACGCTGGCATCTGAGGTGGTGCTGGGAGGGCAGCGAGAAAGATTGGTCTTTGGGGCTCCTGTCGAGCACCCTGCTGCTGCTGTGGGGCCCTGCCCCTCTCAGGATAGTCATGTCGCTTCTGTCTAGTCTTTCCACATACAAAACACTTCCCAACAATGTTTCCCCCTCACTGCCCCTGCTGTCCTCGGCCCTACTCGCCGTTTCCACCTCCCCCTTAGCCCTGTTGGCCCTCTCTGAACTGCTGCTGGCGCTACTGGCCCTAATGCCCCGGTTGGCCCTGTTGTCCATGCTGACTCTGCTGGCTAGGCCAAAAACCTCCTAGACCCTGACAAAAACTCCATGATCTGAATCGCTTAGAATCCCTGTACTGGGAACTCTGATCAACCTGCCTCTGCTGACCCTGAGCTGGTTGTGCCCCGTTGGTACTATTACCTCCTGTCCTGCCCAGCTGGATGGACTCCCCCGATCGTTTCTCCCAATCATATGGAAACAGTGGTCCTAGAAATGCAGCAGCGCTGCATTTAGCACATCCTAATAGGTCTGCAATGAGAGATTTCCTAGAAGATGCTGCCTAATCCTCCAGGTGAGGCCATCCATGAACGTCTGAATTCGCTTCTCCTTAGTAGGTAATTCCTCTGGTACCAAGTTTACCAATCGTGTGAACTACTCCTCATATTCCACAACTCTCCTCCCTTCTTGGGTGAGGTCTATAAGTTTTTGCCTCATCTCAGTCTTGACAGCGGAAGGAAAATACTTACGGTTGAACCGCACCCAAAAATCATTGATCGCCATCAAATCTCGTTCCTCGGCAGTAGTAGTGGACTCCCACCTCTGTAAGGATGCCCCTCACAGCTTGAAGGTAGACAAAACTTGCCTCTGTACCTCCGTGTACTCATACATATGAAGGTGTCGCTATATGTCCCTTTTCCACTGACTAGCAATAACCACATTTTAACTGCCCATGAACTCTGGGGGGCATGCCCTCTGAAAGGACTCTCTCACAGTTTCCCATGCAGTGAGAAATGGATGCACTGGAACTGGTGCTACTGCCTGAACCTGGGGTGGGGCCTGCTGCGCCACAGCTAAGGCGGCATTCGCCGCTTGTGTAATAATTGCGACAACCTCTGCCGCGTTCATTGTCCCCTGAGCCTATACTGCCAGCTGCCCTGGCTGAGCCTATCTGTCTCTTGGTGCACGTCGAGGAGGCATCTGAGACGACAAAGAATATTATTAGTCCACAGTTATCACTAAATCTAAAATAGCTGAAGACGTAAATGCAAAATTAAGATCACAACAGTCCTAAAGATATGGCTCTATATCAAAGGATGCAAAGCTGAAAACATAGTAAGCCATACAGATCCTAAAGGATACTAGAACCTGATACTCTGATACCACCTGTGACACCATGCCCAATTAAATATCAGGTGATCAGTCCCTTATAAAATTTAAAATAAAATGTTCGGTTGGTTCATTCTTAGCATCACTATTGAAAACATAATAACTCATTTAATCACATAATATAATTAAGTTAAGTGTCAAAAGATTTTTCCTTTTTTTTATTTAAAATCATTTAATTACCAAACCAAGAAATTTAATATAAATCATCCACGCATAATTAATTAATAAAATACTGAATCAGAATCATATGCTGAAATACCTAAGACTGGATAAAACATTCCAGTTCAAAACTCCAAACCAAAACCATAGTAACCATAAATCCAAATGAAAAGTAAATGGACATAATCTCTTAAAAACTGTCTAAGGAATGGGCGGCACATGCCCTGAATAGAAAGTCTATAAGGAATGGAAATGAACTGATGTAGGCATCTACTACGAAGACCTACAGCTTCCACAATAGCTGCAGCACGCCAAGCAATCCAAATCTCTAAGCCTGGTGTCCCTGTGGCTGAGCACCTGATATAATACATATATATAGCAAGAGAGAGAAGAGATGTAGGAAATGGGTAAGAGTCCGATGTGTAAAAATATTTGTTTTAGCAAGTATTTAAAATTTGCAATAAAGTGAGTATCAATTGCATGTTAGTTCGAGCTCTCACATGAGATTTTCACCTCTCGTCTATTAGGCACGCCTAAAGTACCTCTATCCCCACCTAGCCATTTATAATACTTCTAACTAGATAAAGACTTACACTTCTTGTTTTAACTCGTAGCAGTATATCGAAATTCCACATTTTCCCACATTGATAATATCAGCATTTATTAATAAATTCGGTTAAGTGTTTATCACACTAAGTTAAGTATTCACAAATTACGTCACTTAAGATTGTACTATCCCAATATCCTACAATTTATCTCTCAGTCGGAATAACACATATACATATATACATATATTCACCACTATAATATATATATACTAATATAGCACCCCAAGGCTAAACTTGTAGTGCATTGCATACTCTTCTATTATGTCCAGATACGTCTCGTACTCTAATAAGGACTATCGGTTCAGAAGTTTCCCACGAACCATATATACAAAACACACATAATGGAGGGTAACATAGTTCACATATCTACGGGTCACGCACATACCTAGGCTCCCATAGTCAGCTAGCTTATCAACTCACCAATAAGCCTTCAAAATTCTATGTTCTAAGATATAAGTCAATAATCCCCTCAAGATAAGACTGTCTCTACACTACCTCCCGTGGTAGCAAGCAGCTAGGTATTCAGGGCATATAAACTCTATGTTCAACAATTCCCTGAATCGAAAGTCTATAAGTATAAAATCACATACTTCCTCGTAGACCTGCCTTGTTTTAAATCTGTTAACTGGTAAATTTCTCTCACTCTTAAAGACTTGAAAATTCCTAAACTGCCCCTAAGAAATTTTCCCAGAAATTCACCCTATCGCTCGAACCAGATGGCATGTCGTTTGAATGATTTCCATGTGTCGCTCGAGCGACTTCGCGCGAGATGCAATCTCTCTTGAATGACTTCGCATGAGATCGCGGGAGACTGCACTGTTCGTCTTCTGCCCAGAATTTCAACATTTTCCCACCATTTTTAACCCTAAAACCTCTAAATTAACATCCCAATATCCAAATAAACAGTTCCAATTCAAATCCTATCAATTATATATGAATTCTAACATCCTAGAATCATCAAATCATTATGAATAGTCAATAAAGCATGGAATCCCCAATTAATTTTCCAAAAACCTAGTTCTTCAAATTCTTATTCAAGAACACAAAATTTCCATATTCATTTTAAACATAAGTTCATCAAAATGTGATTTTTAGTCTACATACATGAAGGGTTTCAATTTAATAAATCTCAGATTCAATCTTCATATCCTAATTCCTTAATTTTCGTCACTTTATGATTTAAAACATGATTATAACATCCCTACACTAACATGAGTATGATAATTGCTAAGGTACAACAAGTTATAAACACTTGCCTTAAATTTGTCATCTGATTTCTTGACGTTGTTGGTATGGTTGTGTTCCCCTTGTGCCGATCTACACGGTGGTGGTGGTGGTTGTGTAAGGTGGTGTTAACTTGGCCCTTTTCTCTTGTAAATAGCTCTCCCTCACACCTTCTATGTCCGTTCTTAACTTCCTGACACTTTCCTAACCCTAATGGACTTTCCTTGGCTGATAAATAACTCTTAATTTTCGTCCATTAAATTAGACTAAAAATACAATTTACCATCATGCCCTCTCGGGGTGCCGGTTAGGCCTAAAATTGCCCCGAGACCCAAACTAAATCCCCGAGTATACTATTTTGACTATCTTGACCCTTTCGGACTAAACAGTGGCACTCGAAATGACCATACGAGTTACTAAAATAATTAATATATTTATTCCATTAGATTAGCCCCGACACAACTCACACGCACGTCTGACTTAATTTACTAAACTGTCGTATTTCTTACTCTTGATAATTTACCGAAGTGTATAATTCCATATTACATATGACACGGTAATATTCCATCAATAAGTATTAACCTTGGCACGCTAGTTAATATTTATTTTAACTCCTGATTAATCAACAATTAAATTCTCACATTTTGATTCAATTAATCCCACAATAATAACTAGTCCCTTAATTATTTAAATCATAAAAATATGGGGTATTACACGCATTACCTCGGTTGTAAAATCACTATAACAATGACAAGTCTCACCTGGTGCTTCTATAATCGCGTCTAAAGAAAATGAGCCTATAAACACCACTTAAACATAAAAATCTCACCGGAGAATCAAGACTCTAAGTGTCCTCTCATCTAGATATGGACATCTAATTTCCCTCAAAAGGAAATAACACTAACGCTTGACTACACCCATCAGTATCATCGATTATCTTAGGTGTGCAAATTCTTATTGCACCCACACAATTTGATCACCGCGTGCCTCCTTCGACGTACCATCCAACTCACTCCAAATCCATTTATGACTGCCTCACGGCATAATCTTCCGTACCAATAAAGGTATATAAAGTCAACTTACCAAGGATCCCATATAGATTTTTAACCTGTGCTTCTCTATACGACCATTATAAACGTCCGACATGTAATACTCTCTTTAAAAGTGGACCTCGCTTTCTCACCTTGCTACTAACACATGGGTTTTCCTAACCCGAGAAAAAATAAATATTCAATTCTTCTTATACCTGAAAATCCAATCCTTGTCAAGGTTAACCCACCAATCTTCTTGTGGTTAAATCCCAACAATCTTCCTATATCGGTGCCACTAGTCGTACTTTCTTTACTTCCTAGTAACCCTAAGATCGATGTGTTTCCTACACACGTGAAATGAGTACTATCATAACTATATCCCTAGTGCACAAGACCACTCTCAACTTCCAACATTCACTCGATTTCGTTCATGGGACGTCTCGCAAAGTAAAATCCAGATAAGGAGCCCTCCCGTTACACTACTTCCTCTCATCGTCGGTCATCGAGATATAATGTCATAAGGCACACCATCGGGACGTTCTAAAATCATACCTCGCTAACCCACAAATACTCTTCTACCACTATGTCCTTCCATCTTGGCGAAATGGAAAGTCTAACTAATCAGGGCTCCTACCCTCTACAAAGTGTTACGAACGTCTTGACCAGAACATATTACCTCAAAATTTGCCGTCCATTCAAGGAAATGCCATAAGACTTAAATAAATTTCCTTTACCTTACCTCACCCACATACTTACGGTGAGGGAAACAATTCAGTGCTTTTCCATAGCACTTCCATCTCCATTAGCATGCAATAATTACACAGCTCCCAGTCTATAGTGTTTCCTCCACACTATATAACTTATCATCAAAACCAACATCCTTGCATTCTATAACATCTCTCCACTCCAGATGTCATTAAGGTTCATGCATGGAGCGTCTCGCCAAGTGAAATACAAACAAGGAACTCCTCCAATACACTACTACTTAATTTTGTCGGTCATGGAAGTCTGTTAGCTTCAAAGTGCAATCGGGATAACCATATCCCCTCTTTCAACAAAATGTGGTCTGAACTCCTATATCTTTCCAGGAGCCACACAACTAAGCACTCGTACTAACACTAAATCCTTGTGCAAACAAACAGCGAACTTAAACACACAACTTATTAATAATTTATGCATACCTTAAATCATATATAAGGTCACCACGCACTCAAAGCTTGATAATGAAACATCTAATCATCGAGGTTCCATCTAAATATATTATAAAGGTGAGCTCAATCTGTATCCAAATGAGATATCACAACAACAACCAGTTCCACCCTGGAACCGTGGACACGATAGTCTTGCAATAATTAGCATCCTATCGGTCCGATCAATGAAGAACATATTATACTCAAAATAATACCATACTCATATAACACATACAAAAAAATAGTGGAAACTAGATACAATTCAAAATAGAACCCCGCTAACACGGAAAAAACATATGGGTATACACTATACAATATTACCGATAGCGCCAGAAAGCTCAAATTGCACACACGAATCTAGGGCTAGCGAAATATCGTGACTCTATCCAGTCACACTAAATATACCTCCTCCATCTGAGGTGAAACTCATAACAACAACTTCGCAAATCTCCCTATCTACTCCAAATGTTTCCCGGACTTAATACACTTGTCCTCACCGAAAACAAAACTTCGGTACCCTATTCTTGTCCTTGAACTCCTACCGGGCAAGATCAAAATGTGTGCTTGTACACTCCACATTGCAACATTCCCGATCTCTGGCCACCTTGAACATGTTAAGGTTATCACTATCTCAGACTCTATAGCCTTGATCCTGACAATCTCCTTCATAGTTCCTTAAACTTCTTCATTAAAAGGAAATTCACCACCGTCCTGAACAACCCTGGTTCAATGAATTCCCCGGATGGATGTCCACCAATGGGGTTCCATGGACACAAATTCGCCACAAGTGTTAGCAACACTTTCTAGTGAGCCTATCATTCTTCTGAAGGACTCTCTCTCTTCAATGTACCTCCTTCAATTCGGCACAAAGTTCACTTATCTATATTACTCGTTATTCACTATCGGCCTATGACCGATCCTTATGTGAATAATTCAAACTGCATTCTTTCCATTCCTAATCAACTAAAGGAATTTGCGGTTAAAATCGTTCGTGAGATTCCTCTACAAGGAAAACATCCTACTCCCCTGAATATTGTGACCACTGTTCCCACCATTTTAATATTGCTCCTACGAGTGAAAAAATTTCCTCAAATTTTCACATATGGGTTCCACACCCTGCTCTAAGCCAAATCTTCTCAGCCTTTCACTTTCGATGAATCACATTGCACTTAATCCGTATAACATAAGCTTCAACATATGGTCCTTATCGAAAGCCTTTTTGAACCTTTTCCCAATTTAACTTCACTGGGTAATTCAAGTTTAGCACCACTCCCTACTACCGCGGTACTTGAATGAATATAACTACTATACTTTAGTAGTCGTTGCAATAATTCTTAGAAAATTCCATAAGGAGAGTGACGTCTACTGCGTTCCTAGTCACCAACTTCAACTAGCCGTTCCAAATAATTCCCTCCTTCTGTTACCCTATTCACTGTCTTCCCTGGTCGCCCTTCCTCGAGAAGTACACGAGTCTCGAATGAGCGAGCAAAAGATTTACTATAATCTTACATAATAGCAGAAGAACGAAATATCATAAGAGGGATCAACAATCCTAATCCTAAGACTTTATATCAAATCAAGAGCAACGCTGAAAGCGTAGTATGTCCAGATAAATTCCTAAGGACACTAGAACCTGATGCTCTGATACCATCTGTGACACCTCGCCTAATAAAATGTCGGTCGATCAATACTGTACCAAATTAAAACAGGAGTCTCATATGGTTCATTCATAGCATCACTGTCGAAAACCAATTTAATTACTAATAACCTATTAGGTTGGCGTCAAAATTTTATTTAACTAATATTTTTAAACGAACCATTCAAATAAAATATCCACACAGTTTATATATAAAACTGAAAATGAAATAAAATAACTGAACTCTTGGTTTGACATCATACAACAAAATTGAATAGCTATAAATCAAAGTGCAGTAAAAGAATAATTGAATACAATTGGTCTTTCGGCCCGAGAGTTTCTACAGTACCTCCTATCTTGATTATAAGGATAGAAGCATCTACAGTAAACATGCATGCATCCACAGCTGCTACAGGAAGCGTCTAACTCGAAGGAATCATCATCCAGGCGTCCCTGTGTCTGGACACCTATATATATATATATATATATATATATATATATATATATATATATATATATATATATATATATATATATATATATATCGAAAGAGGGGAAAATAGATAAACAGGTCAGAGCCTGAGTTGTGAAAATATTTTGTAACTGCATAAATGCTTTATTTTTTAAAATATGATTTATCTCATATTTAAATTGGTATCGCACTCCCATGAAATACCCTCACCTCTCTTCTAGTAGTCCACACCTATGGCATTCTTTTAAATTAACCTAGTTAAGCTACACTGCCTAACTAATCCGTTCACCCATCATCTTAAAATTCTAATACCCGAGTACTACGGTCTAAACTTCTCCCATTCTCAACATTTCTCTATGTTCGTGCGTGGGGTGTCTCGTGAAGCAAAATCCAAATAAGGAACCCCCCGATACACTACTACCTGGAAATGTTGATCGACGGGATTTATTAGGCCCTCAGCACATAGCGCATATACGTCAAACTCATATACAAATATAAATAGTTCTCACTATAACCTCTGATTCATCTTTATATATATAGACAGAGAGAGAGAGAGAGAGAGAGAGGCAGGCTCCTGTGCACACTAAGTTTGCACATTACCTTTTTAAAGTAGTAAAAAAAATATGTTTGAGTGATTTTTTTTGTGTGATATTTAAACATTTCAAGGAACCCATATAAAAAAAATCAGCTCAAAAAAACTTTTTTTGCTTGTTTTAAAAAATCGGTCAAACTTTCTATGCTTTTAAGGCCTTTAAAAACTGTGAAAGTTTGACCAATTTTTAAAAAATAGCAAAAAAAGTTTTTTTGAGCTAATTTTTTTTATATGAGTCCGTTGAAATGTTAAAATATCACATAAAAAAATTGGTGTGCGCCAGCACTCAAAAATATTTTTTTTACTACTTTAAAAACTTAATGTGCAAACTTAGTGTGCACAAGAGCCTGCCTCTCTCTCTCTCTCTCTCTCTCTCTATATATATATATATATATATATATATATTTATATATATATCATAACTCAATGAATATAATTATATTTATTACAATCACAAGCATAATAACCATACCACCGAGCTATAACAGGAGGATGTAGTCTCATAGTGCCTATACGAATCCGGGTTTATTCACTATACCATGATACCAAGACAGACTCTCTCATGGTCATGGTAAAAATATAAACAACGGTGGAAGCAGTCATATTCCCTCTACAAGTGGAGTACACACACATCGCACTCGAATGCGGAATGAGATGACCTGGGGATATACTCTCCCTGCTCCTCAAGTCAGGGGATTCACCCACATTGCGCAACGTCCCTGGATCACACTAGAGAAATATATAATCTGGCTGGTTCAACCCTATACTAAAGGAAAGCCCATGGAACCAGCCTCTAAGATATAAATATACCAACCACACACAGATATATATTTATTCATAACATCACATATATATACTTAAACAACTTCAATATATATATTTATAATATCGCTTCCCAATATAAATATGGCTATAATTGTCAAACTCTCATAGCGATAGCCAATAATCCCATTCATAATTGTATTTATGTAATCACACACTTACGATACTAAACCCAAAAGTATGATCTCACTTGATATATAACTTATAACTTAATTACTCTTAAGGATTTATGTACTCTCCGAATATACCAATTCATATTAATTAAATAACTATGCCCTAAACTTATTTAAGTCCCATAGGTATCGCACTTCTTATAATAACCATCGTCAATAGATGTAACGAGTAATCGCTAATACATCTTAGCTCCTATCCTCAATTTTCGTCCAATTCACATCCTAGGATTTATTCCGAACATGTAGGCGGCACATAAATATATATCTATGCACATAACTATCTACATATAATCGCCCGCCAAAATATTCCCTTGGGTGTTGCTCGTCCCGAACACCCTCAATTAACTAAGTCAAGGATTCTATTTTCCTGGAACCTAAAACTTACATTCCGTTCAAAATTTAATTTGGAGGTCTCCACTCTATTTTAGGAACCCTAAATATTAAACTCCCCAATTTATTTTCCTCAAAACCATTCCATTTTTAGACACACATTTTTGCACTCCCCGAGTCCCAAATGTAACTCCCTCAATTGAGTAGGAATACATTCCCCCAGGTGGATATTTATTTCCTCGAATAAACAAGATAAAAAACATAAATGTGGGAATTTATCACATTTAAATTAACTAAGCCAAAATTTCCAAAATAACTGCAGGGTCGATCGATCGACCCTTAGCCGTCGATCGATCGATCAAATCGGGCAGCTTCTTCTTTGGCACCTGTTTCGGCCATTAACAAACCTCCAACGCTTTTATCTCTACTCCCAAACATATATAATCCCAACCAACTAAATTTATTCAAATAAAATAGGCTCTAATCATCTTAGAACCAAGAATCAACAAGTAATTTTCATAATTTTCTAAATTTCCCAAATTGAATATTAACCAAGTTGCTTCCGTTTAATCTTCCGAAACACCCGTTTGATCCATGAAAACCCAATCCCAAAATCATATAGTTTGTTATTACCAATTATGATATGATATTTATGCTCAAAATGAATAAATCAAGTAAACACTTGCCTCGTGGATGAAATCCGACGACCTAGAGTCGAATCCCGCGGAGTTTGGGCGAAGATCCTCTTTATTTGTCTTTTCTCTCTTCCTTTCTCCCCCCCTTCTTTTCTCTATTTTCTCCCACTCTCTCGTGTCTTATACGGAAAGAAAAGAGGGTTTATCCCAATTAAACCCAAAAAAATTTCGTTTACTCAATTACGAGTCCCTACTGGTCCAAAAATTCTCGAAATCCAAACACTACTCCTGGATACTCTATTTTGACTATCTCGACCATTTCGAAAACAACCGCACACTCGAAATCTCCATCTGAGGTCCTTAACTACGATTCACTAATTAAACCCAATACATTTCGATACGGGTTTTCCATTTAGAATTTTATCCTTTGTCGCTTTATCCAATTGTGATATATAATTAAGATAGTCTAACTGATTTACTTACTCCCAAAAGTAAATGTAGCACACATCGAAAATCATCTAACCCTCGTAAACTCCAAAAAAATTTATGTACAAAAATTCCTCAAATCTCTGAATTACGTCGACTTATGAAATTTAATTATCCAAAAAAGTGCAGGGTATTACAGTTCGGTATGTTAAGTAGATCGATAAATTGAATTCGTGCCTTGTTAGATGACACGTTTCTTCATATAATTTGTCCACATCAGCTGACAAATTTTTGTATCAACAGAAGCCCCGAATGTTTCACAGTTGAGTTTTGATATGAGAATGTATAACCTTTTACCCAAAAGTTGCTCGGGCATATTTCTTACATCTTGATTAATTACAGAACTGCAACATTTGTAAAAGATTTCCACTTTGTGTAACAATTTTGAGCGCGAAATGGAAAATTTTCAAATATTTTGAGTTTTTAACAAATGCTTGGGTATTTGCATCTTTTCCTTTTGATTATCCGCCGGGAACACAAAATTCGTCATGTGTTTTCTCATTTTTCGATGCAACATATATAACGACGGTAAAATCCAATTTTCTTATACCTTTTGATATTTTGTTTCCAAACTATTTGCCTTCTCATTTTTCTTCTTACGAACGTTTTTTAAAGTCATCTGCCTTAGCTGATTCCTTAATCTTCTATAAGAATGTCCTATTTCCTTCTTCTTTCTTTGCTTTATCCATCATAGTTTAGCTTATCAAGTCATTAGATAAGTTTAGGGTCGACTTTGAGATTTCTTCTTGGGTTATTTTGGAAGAACCTCCTTGCCATTCTAATTTATTTTCTCTAGCTGAGGAACACTGTTTTCCCTCTATTTTTATAGCAGAATGTGGTTTTTCTTTCCCTCTTGATCCCTTGTGTTTGGAATTTTGCCAATATTTTGATATTGTACATGCAAAAGTTGTTCCAAATACATGGAGGGTAGTTAATAGCTTACATAGGTTGAATCAAATTCATGGAACTCTTATAGGGATTCCTGAATTTACGTACTATTATAAATGGGTCACTAACGACACCAACTTTTATTTAAAAACTAAGTTTTCTAACAGAGATTTAGTGGTCAATCTCCCTGATTCTAATAGGGATTATTTTGAACATGTGGTTGTGATGAAAAATTGACAACACCCGCCACTAAAGGAGAAAGATGTGTACCAAGGTCCCAGATGTCCACCTTATGGCAATGGGATAGGCTATTTTTTATTTTTAAGCCAACTCTGTTTTTGTTTAATAAAATGTTTCACCGACTTTTGCTTTTTTATTTTTGATTTGCAGTTGATAGTAAAAGAAAACCCCCAAAAGAGAGTGATATTAATATAAAAGATTTGAAACTGATTTGGGGTTTACATTAATCAATTGTTGGAGAGCACATGAGGTCTACTTCCTATTTGCTAAGATATAAGAACACCATTTCCTCTTTTATTTCTCAGCCTCTTGCTCCTCCTTTGGTGATTGATCTTGAACAGGCTCCATCATCTTCTTCAATTATTAAAGAATCTTCCTCAGATTTGGGAACTTCTATTGCTGACCTGATGACGAAGAAGAGGAGAATTCCTTATCTCTTTGCTAATGTTGTCCCTGGTGCTGATGGGGAAAAAAGAGCAAAGAAAATATCCCACCTGAATGGACTAAGAAAAAGGATATTTCTCCATCTGGGGGAGCAGTCATAACTGTCAAGAAGATCATCAAGAAGTCCCCTATTTCTCTAAAAGAGGTAGCACCTTTGATTGAAGGGGTTTCTATTGTTCGATAAGAGACAACACCTTTGATTGAAGAGGCTGCTCCTTTGAAAATATTGACAAGGGGTCTTTCTGAGAAGATCGTTGATGCTACTGCTCATCCTACTAGGGATGAAATACCTTCCTTGAAGGCTAGTTCTCCATCACTCATTACTCCCAACTTGGACAAGAAATTGATCTGGTCTGTAACTCTTCCTGATTATCGAGGTGTTGACACTTCTACTCCTCGGGGAAAGTCACTGACTTGGAAGCACAACACGTTGCATTAGTAAGTGTCATTATACCTGTTATTTCAATTCGGCGTGTAATCTTTATATTCTGATTTGAGTTTCTCTTTTTTCTGAAGTTTTTGGTGTATTTAAATAATATATTGGAGAAGGATGAAGTTATCAAACCTACTTCCTCTTCCAATGACGTAGAAGAATCCCTTACTGAGTTATCAAAATCTTTAGAGGAGTCTCGATAAAAGAATGAGAATGACAAAACTACTTGGGAGAATAAAATCAAGTATGCTCAGACAATTCAAAAAAAAGACGTGGAAGCTATCGAGGAGGCTGATCTAGCTCGACAACAAGCTATAAAATCGTCTAAGGAGGCAAAGGAGAAATTAAAGGTCACCGTTTCCTGCAAGGAGGAAGCTGAGGAGAAATTAAAGTTTTTCATTTCCAATAAGGAGGAATCTGAGGGCAAGCTTGAAGAGGCTGAACGGGGTAAGAAAGTTCTTGAATAAAATGTAAAATATGTTGAAGATCCTCTTAGGGAAAATGCTTTTTTTGAGAAGGTGAAGAGAAAAGTTATAATGAAGAAGTCCTTTTGCTCTAGCTGGGACAAAGGATGGAACAAAGCTATAACTTCTTCCTCTACTCAAATGGAGTACACAATTTTGAGGTTCTTTAGAAATGGATGAGTTACAGCATTGAAGGAGTTGAATGTTGTTGAGGATTCTGAACTATTTCAAAGACAAGTTCATGGCCCTCCTCTTGCTATTGAAGAATAAAAAAAGATGAAGTTGGATTTAATGAATCTTCTTTGATGATAGTATAACAAACACCTTCTACCACTATCCCCCAATCCTCTGAGCAAGTTCAGTAAACAATAGCTTCCTTTGATCAATGTCAACTGCCCACCGAGTGACCAATACCTTCTTCAAAATTAGCTGAGGATGTTGTAGGGAATAAGGAAAAGGTGTAATGTTGTTTGGCAATTTTTTTCTTTTCTCCATTTTCCCTTTTATTTATTACTTTTGGTTGTATCCTCCTTTATTACGATCAATAAAATGGACTTGTTATTTATTCTAAATTTCTCCTTTACTGTTCAATATAGTTGTGTTGTTGTTGATCTATTTATACTTACCTTTACTAGTGTATTTCCAGGATGGAACTGTTGTCAGCTCATGATATAGAGTTGATGAAGAAGTGTACAGATTACTTCAAAGTTGGTCGTGCAGATTTCACTGAAGCATAAATAATTGATATTCTTGGATCTGATACCTCTAAATGAGCAATTAAGGCCTACCAGTATTTATAATGTCTACTTGATTGGGATGTAGAAAATAACGTCGCTTAATACGAAATGATTGAAAAACTTCAACTTTAACGCAAAAGGACTTTGCTAAAAACTTTAACTGCTCTTCTGCATGAAGGTTATAAGAAGAAGTACGAACAGTTAAGCGTTGATCGGGATTATGACAAATTTATCTCAGCCCATAATAAGAGAGAAAGATTTTGCTAAAAATTAAAGTTGAGGAACATAGAAAATATTACTTTAAGAGAATAACTGAGATAACTAAAATCTGCTTCTTCCTCTAGAGCTCTGGTCCCAGTTAATGATGAAGGTTTTTCCTTTTTAGAGACTGAGAATGCCTCATTAAGATAAGAATTAGAAGCTTTGATAACAGTCATACATGCATCCACTTCTTGGGGTAGAACAAGATCTGGTCGGAACAGCATCGAAGAGACTAGGACTCAAAAGGATTTAGAAAATGAAGCTGCTTAACTAAAGGCAAAAAATCAAGCTCTGGCTGAGACGTCCCAAAAAATCCAAACTCATACTGAACAACTTTCCAATCAGAGTTCTGCATTGCAGAATAAGTAAAGTTTGGTGAAGAGGCTTGAGAATGTATTTGCTTGCGTTCAAATGAGAAAATTATATATTAAACCCTTTTAACCCAAACAAACCCTAAACATGCAACAGTATGTGATTGAATAAGATGATAATCTAAGCAAGAACATTCAAACACATGCAATTGAGGAAAAATCCCCTAAAGGGGAAAAACCATTTATTTTCATTATAATATTGTAGGCTATACAATTTCAGATTACAATGAAATACAAGTGACTAAGAATTACCCTTAGGTATCGGATTCTGTAGTCGCGACTGGAACTATACCTTTTCAGTAGGGCTGGCGGTTGGAACTATCCCTTTCCAGTAGGGATGCAATGGAGAAGAGAACGGCTTCTCCACAAGGGTGTGAAAAGCAAGAATGCGTTCCTGGGTTACAAAGTGATTCACAAAGGATTGGCAATTTGTGTGAATCAAATACCTAGAGTCTAGATGCTCAATAGGTGAAGACTTAGGGCTTTCTGTACTCTGAAAATCGTGTGTTGAAGTCTTAGAAAACCACTTTCCGTAGTGGGATTTGTGGGTACCCTGAATTTAGCATTATAGGCCTGGACGAGTAGCCTCTCCTTAGGGGACCAAAGCCCAGGCCCATCATCTTTTGTATTGATCCGATTACTCCACGATCCCATGAAGAGAAGTTGTGGGGAAGCGCGATCCCATGTAAGAAAGTTACAGGGGAGATGGCTAATAAGGAGGAACCCATCACCCCCACTAACTAACATATACATGTATAAATTAAACCCTAAGTCCGGGGCAAAGGACACCTTGTATTCTCTTTACTTATTCTGGAGAACATAGAGGAATAACACTGACTGAACCACCGTGGACGTAGGCACATCTTTGCTGAACCATGTATACCCGTTGTTGTGTGATTGACATTTTATTTATCTTTTCTTGGTTGTTACCTCATTCATATTTATTTGTGTTGCATAATAATTGTCACCACAATTGGCGCCGTCTGTGGGAAGCTTTCATCTTTCCCTGAGAAAGAGCCCACGCCAAGAAAAAATATAAGATGTCTGGTCACAGCAGCAACGCTCCTCAAGCAGGAGATATTCAGGAGCCACCCGCTCCTCGCAGGATTAGGTCTGAAGTCCGACGTTCAGATCAAGGGGCTCGCTTAGAAAGGCCAGCCTCAGAAGAAAGTCAAGGACCAGTAAGGTCCACTCAGATATCCAGATTAATCGATGCATATGAAGCAAGGCTCCACGAGCAGAGGGAGTCTTCTCGCAGATATGAGGCTGGGAATGCTCGCTTGAAAAGAAGACTGGAAAAAATGGAGAAGGAACTATGTCCTGATACCAGGAGACATCGCTATCGCACTCCTATCCCTCAGGCGAGAAAATCTCGCAGTCAAGGAAGGAGCCCTAGGCGGCAATATCAAGGGTACGAAGGTGGAGACTCAGACGACGACCTCCATGAACAATTGAGAAAAGCTCGCCGCTATCAGAGCCCTGCTCGCAGCGACGACAACATACGAAACCTAGTCCGCAGAGAAATGGACCAACATCCAGCTCACCACGGCACCAGGTCGACTAGAGAACTCGCTAGGAGATCCCTCAAGACCCAGATGAAATCGACCTTCACGGGGGAAATTGAAGAAGAAGAAGCTCCCAAAAAGTTTATTATTCCAAGGTTCAAGATTTACGACGGGAAGATTGATCCCATTGATCATGTCAGGCAGTACCGGCAGGCTATGACCCTCTGGAATCACCGAGATGCACTGATGTGCCGTATTTTTCCCTCGAGCCTTCATGACGTGGCCCAGAAATGGTTCAAGAAACTCCCTCACCGATCCATCAGAAATTTCAAATACCTGGCCGAGCTCTTTACGGCCCGGTTCATCACCAGCAGCTCCCATCCCAAAAGGATGGATGCTCTATTAACAATGAAGAAAACGCCTCAGGAGACACTCTGAAACTACGCGAAGAGGTACTGGGAGTTATTCAACGAAGTCGAGGACTGCGGGGAAGAAGTGGTAGTGGCTTCATTCAAAATTGGGCTACCTAGCTCTTCCCTCCTTTACCTGTTCTTGAGAAAGAAGGAAGCTACGACCATTGATGACCTGATGGCCCGGATTGAGAAATATGTAAAGGTGGAAGATGTCACCCGCCTTAACGTAGGATAAAATGGTCGAGCCAAGCTCGCTACCAAGGGAAGTGAGAAAGTTGATAACCAGAAAAAAGGAGGAAAGAGTGGGAGCAAGAATGGCTCCGAAAATGGAGGGAACCCTGACGTTGCAAAGTCGTTCCAGGCGGTCAACACAGTCTTCAAACAACCAATTTACAAAATTCTCGCGAAGATCAAGGATGAGCCGTTCATCAAATGGCCCCGGAAAATGGGAGGAGACCCCTCGAAAAGAAATAATGCAGTGAGATGCACCTTCGACAAAGAGGGAGGGCATAAGACCGAGCACTGCAAGGCTCTTAAGTCCCACCTCGAGGAGCTGGCCCAATCCGAACATTTGAATGACTTTGTGGAAAAAAAAGTAGAGAGAGTGACTGTCCACAAGGAGGTAAAACCCGACAACGTATTGGAAGACGACGCCGGACACGAATTCGCAGTAATCCATGGAGTATCCGATGTTAAGAAAATCCAGGGTAACTCAGCTCGAATGGAGGTAAAGAAGCTGACAGCAGTGATGCAAGCTTTTCAGATTGATCCAGCAAAATCACAGGCAGGAAAACGTCGGCGAGCAGAGGACATCAACTACAACAAGCATATTGTTTTCACGGATGAAGATCTTGTGGGAGTAAGGACCCCACATCACGATGCCTTAGTCATTACACTCAGGATAGCCAACTTTGATATTGACAGGCTTCTCGTCAATCAAGGGAACTCATCCGAAGTAATGTACATCGACCTGTTCTAGAAATTGAAGTTGAACATCGCCGACCTAAAGGGAACCACTGTCCCTCTGGTCGGCTTTGCTGGGAAGATGACCATGCCTCTGGGCAAGATAGTACTGCCAGTGCTCGCTGGAAATGTTTCAAAAATGATTGAATTCTTGGTGGTCGACATCGATTCACCGTATCAAGCCATCCTCGGCAGGGGATGGCTTCATACAATGAAGGCAGTCTCCTCGACCTACCACCAGAAACTCAAATATGTCACTGAGTGGGGAGTGATGGAGATACATGGCGACCAGGCGATGGCGAGAAAGTGCTTCATAGCGGCCATCCGACCAAAGCCAGAGAAAAGAGCCGTTCAAACCAGCGAGAAAGTGGAGGAAGGTGCAATCCCTTCCAAATAGCAATTAAAATATGGAAGGCCCGGAGTGGAAGAGACCAGGCTCCTCCCCTCCGAGCGTGTTGTAGAGGACCTGGTAGAGGTGATTGCTAAAGAAGGCGACAACAGCAGAATCTTCCTGATCGGGACCTCACTCACTGACTAAGAGCACAGGGATTTGTTAACCTTACTCAGAAGCAACATAGATGTTTTCACTTGGGAACCCTATGAGCTGCCAGGAATCGATCCCAGTATGGTCTGCCATCGGTTGCACGTCAATCCCACATTCAAGCCAATAGCGCAGAAGGCACGACGAACTGCTCCCGAGAAGGTCAGAGCAATAGAAAAAGAAGTCGAAAAACTGCTGGATGCAGGGTCCATACAGGAAGTGCAATTCCCCAAATGGTTATCCAACCCAGTGGTAGTTCCAAAAAGCAACGGGAAGTGGAGAGTTCGCTTAGACTTCACTGACCTCAACAAAGCCTGCCCCAAGGATAGCTTCCCTCTCCCGAAAATAGACCAACTAGTAGACGCCACCACAGCTCACGAACGAATGAGTTTCCTGGACGCATACTCGGGATATCACCAGATTCCCCTGTATGCCCCAGATCAGGACAAAATGGCGTTTATCACAACGGTTGGTTTATACTGTTACAAGGTCATGCCTTTTGGGCTAAAAATGCAGGGGCAACCTATCAGCGGCTAGTTACCAAAATGTTCAGAAATCAAATGGGAAACACAATGGAGGTCTACATCGACGACATGCTCGTTAAGAGCAAGGAGAAGGAAAATCACCTCTCAGACCTATCAAGTACCTTCGAAATCCTCAGGAAGTACCGAATGAAACTCAACGCGAGCAAGTGTTCCTTCGGTGTCCAGTCAGGAATGTTTCTTGGGTATTTGGTCAGCAAGCGAGGCGTAGAGGCTAATCCGGACCAGATTGATGCAATCAAAAGAGTGCAACCTCCTCGCACAGTCCGAGATGTACAGAAACTCACTAGAATGCTCGCTGCTCTAAATCGTTTCATTTATAAATCCTCTGAGAGATGCAAGCCCTTCTTCCAGCTCTTAAAAGACACCACAACAGTAGAATGGACCCCAGGTTGCACACGAGTGTTAGATGAGCTCAATTCCTACCTAAGCTCCCCACCGCTGCTTGTCATACCATAGCAAATGGACTCTTTGTACCTCTACCTCTCTGTGTCCAGCCATACTGTCAGCTCAGCGCTAATGTGTGA
Organism: Sambucus nigra; assembly: GCA_949130495.1. Lineage (NCBI taxonomy): Eukaryota > Viridiplantae > Streptophyta > Magnoliopsida > Dipsacales > Adoxaceae > Sambucus > Sambucus nigra. Next base: position 472,767,283 of record OX422208.1, on the reverse strand, counting down.
AGTTACAAGGATCCAACATCCAGTCTATTACGCGAGCAAAACCTTAATGGATGCCGAGCAGCGCTACCTACCATTGGAAAAGCTCGCATTCGCCCAAATAATGTCCTCGAGGAAACTGAAGCACTACTTCGAAGCTCATACGATCATCGTCCTTACATCACACCCCCTCAAGGCTATCCTAAGGAAGGCGGATTTATCAGGCAGACTGTCTAAATGGTCAGTCGAGCTCGGCCTATTTGACATCCAATTTCAACCAAGGACAGCTATCAAGGGTCAAATCCTTGCTGACTTCATAGCTGAATTCACAGGCGAAGAACGCATCGACCAGCCTAAGCCAACAGAACAAAATAACCAGGCTACAGGGGGAAGCTAGAAACTATTCATTGATGGAGCCTCCAACTCAAAGGGGGCAAGAGTAGGAATTATTCTCATCACTCCAGAGAATACAATCCTCGAGTAAGGAATCAAGCTGGGATTTGCACCCTCCAACAATGAAGAAGAATACGAAGCCTTAATAGCAGGTCTCCAAAGGGCGCAAACTCTGGGAGCAAAGCATTTACAGGTATTCGGAGATTCGCAACTAGTTTCCAATCAGATAAGTGGAGACTATAACACGAAGGATGAGAGGATGGCAGCCTACCTCTCCTTGGTAAAAAACTTAATGACGAACTTTGAAGATATCAACATCCAACAGTTTCCCAGGGGGCAAAACAGCCACGCTGACGTCTTAGCAGCCCTGAGCTCGATAGTTGATTTCAGCCTTAAAAGGATCATCCCTATCGATTTCCTCAGCTGCCCAAGCATTTACCCCAACTGCGAGCTGATCAAAGCGAAACCAATACTCCAATTGGAATCAGCCCCTAGCTGAATGGATCCCTTGAGAGACTATTTGAAGAACGGAATGCTCCCAAAGGATAAAAGAACTGCTCACTAAATAAGAGTCAAAGTTGCTCGCTTTCACTTATCCATAGGAGGCGACTTGTATAAAAGATCTTTCTCCGGCCCCTACCTTAGATGCGTCCACCTAGGCGATGTCAAGGTAGTGCTTCACGAGCTTCACGAAGGAATCTGTGGAAGTCACGTCGGAGGAAGGTCTCTAGCCTTTCGAGCAATAAAGGAAGGTTACTGGTGGCCATACATGCAAAAGGACTCCTCAGTATATGTACGCAAATGCCTAAAATTCCAACTTCACGCTCCCATGGTCCACCAGCCCGCCAGCGAATTAAAATCCCTGACCAGTCCCTGGCCCTTCGCCCAGTGGGGAATGGACATCGTGGGACCACGGCCCACCGCTGCCGGCAATCGCAAATACCCGTTGGTGGCAACTGATTACTTTACCAAGTGGATCGAGGCAGAACAACTGGAAAACATTCGAGATGCTGACATGATGAGGTTAATATGGAGAAATATAATCACCCGATTAGGAATCCCCAGAACCATCATCACTGACAATGGAACACAGTTCGAGAGTGGCCCTTTTCAGGACTTCTGCGATAAACACGGGATCAGGCACCACTTCAGCTCGGTGGCCTACCCTCAAAGAAACGGACAAGCTGAGGCTTCCAACAAGACAGTGATCGCTGGATTGAAGAAGCGGTTAGAGCGAGCAAAAGGTGCATGGACAACCGAGCTACCACATATCCTATGGGCGTACAGAACGACTCCTAGGCGAGCCACAGGGGAAACGCCATTCTCACTAGCATATGGTATGGAAGCGGTCATCCCACTAGAAGCAGGATTGCCTACAATGAGATACGACCTTGTCGAGCAGGGTCAGAATGATCAGGATTTGCTCGCTGAACTCGACTTGGCCGACGAGCGCAGGGAACTTGCCCTAGTAAAACTAGCGAGCTATCAGCAACAGCTCGCGAAGCACTACAACAAAAGGGTCAATCCGAGGAAATTCGAAGTTGGGGACTATGTTCTAAGAAAGGTCCTGGGCAACACAGTGAAGCCATCAGACGGTAAACTGGGACCAAACTGGGAAGGACCTTATAAGATAATTAGAGACGACCTGCAAGGTGCCTATCATTTGAAAACGATGGAGGGCAGAGAGATACCACGAGCATGGAATGCAGCTAATCTAAAAAAATTCTATTTTTAGGAGTTCTATTATTAGATCTTTTATTGTATTCATTATGTGAAAGGACAGTTCATTTCTCAATTCACCAATGAAAATCTCTCAGTTGATCACTCTCTAATTAGTAACAGACTCTCTAATTAGTAACAGTTATATCTTATTACACATCCTTTCCAAATTACAGGCATAATGGTCGACATAGAAGGGGAACACCCCTCCTCAGGTCATCGTCATAAAGCACGACAGACCTCTTAGCATTGCCCATGGCAATATATGAAGCCCTACAGTGTATTCTTAGGCATCAAACCTACTTTGGTTAAACAAAATCCTGATCGGATGAAGACATCCAACACCAGGTGTGTCCTCGCCAATTGCCCTACTTAGGCTTAAGGGAGTGTGACGACACGACCTAAAAGGTAAAGGGAGGGGACAATGGTATTCTTATACTGGACTGGGAAGACACTCACATGAAAAAATAAAAAGGATTGTGAAGATGCAAAAATATAAAAGGATTGGATGAACACGTTTAGTCGGCAAAATTGCCTAAAACTCGAACTTCTCATTAATCTTTTATATTTACAAAAATGATAGTACATGTTTAGTCGGCGAAGCTCGCCCAAAGCATTTACAATAAATAAAAACAAAATTTCAAGAGGGTGGAAGCCTCCGAGCAAGATAGTCAGCAACTTTAGCTCTCCTTCCATCATCAGGAGCAGGGGCGAGCTCCTCCACGACCTCATTTGCGTCCAATTCCAATAATCGTCGGGGAATAGCATCAATGGGTATCCATCGATCATCCCACCTAAATGGGTTGGGCATCAGAGTAGAGGAGGACATCTCGTGTCGATACCTTGGGACCTGCAGCTCTTTGAGGGCACTCAACCACCCCCTGATGAAGGATAACTCTTCAAACTCTGATAGTCTCGTCGGAGCTTCCAGCCAGCCTTGATCATATCCATCAGACCACACTTGTCGAGGGTCATTCTTGAACAAATGTCGGAGACGGGTGACGTCCCTCTGGAGCCCAGCAGCAGTCACATATGCTCGCTGAACATCACCGCGAAGCTCCTCCATTTCCCTCTCACGCTGTTCCTCGACTTCCCTATTCCTACCCCTGGCACTCCTACCAGCACGCGTGAGGGGAGGCCGAGCAGCTCGCGATGAAAAAGAGCCTTGTAGGACTGCCGAAACGGTGCTCGGCGAATGCTCCTTAAGCTTCGAGACCTCCCGCCTCAGGTCTTCATTCTCCCGCTGCAGAAACTCCCCAACTTAGTTGATCTCGGTGGCCTCCAGTAACTTCGCTCTCAGCTCGCTAACTTCTTCTTGCACTAAAGCACCGATCTCTTCCATTTCCTGGAGCCTGTCCTTCAACTTGGCCACTAGCTCGGACTGATCCTTATATTTATGGTTCCTTGACTTAGCAAACCTACAAAGCCTAGAAAAGGCCTGGCGAACTGCAGGGCTTGCATTAGGACCAAGAGTCCTACCTAGTTGGGATGTAACAAGAATATAGTCATCCACATCAACCAACTACAAGTAAAAGAAAGAAAAAAGAAAGAGATCAACATAAACAAAAATGATGTCTTTTCATTGATAATGAGCGAGGTTACATCAGATCAAAAAAAAGAAAAAAAAATTACAAAGAAGCCCTATCAATTAGCAACCTCGGATGGCCCAAAGGTGGATGGACCCTTTTCCTTATCAGCATCAGCAGGGGCATTACCCTCTGCTGGGGTGTCCACTTCCCTCTCGACCAAAGGAGCATCAGTAGAGGTCGCCTGAGAAATAGGATTGGTGCCTTCAGCAGTTGGGGCTGGGTCCTCATCCACGACTGACTTTGGCCCTGGATCATGCTCGTCAAAGAGTGGGGATGCAACATCCACCCCAGAAGCCACGAGGGCCTTATTCCACCCTTTCTTGAAGTTTAGAAGGCTGATATAGCCTATCTGAACCTCGGCGTCCTCATACGCAGCAGCCCAGCCAGAGTTGTACGAATCTTCCTTAAGAGTGGCTGCCTGGGCTTTCTCCACCTCCAATTGCTCGGCCAGAACCCTGTTCTTCTCTACAAGGTCTAGCTTGCTCGAGCACACCAGGTCATACGCCTTCCTCAGCTCCCCAAGCTCCCTGACCGCATCATCTCTCTCGCGAGAAGAATTAACAAGAGACAAATCAGATGAAGCTCGAGCTGCGTCAGCAGCCTTCAGATCGGCCTCCAGCTGAGACCCCCTGGCTACCAGGACAGATTTTTGCTGCTCCAGCTCACCATTCCTTCTAATCAGCTCATCGCGAGAGAGATAAAGCACAGCGAAGTCGGTCACAAACTGCAAAGAACAAAGAAGGGATCAAGAAGAAGAAACCATCAAAATTTGTTAAGAGAAATTGAGAATTAGAAGGGAACCTTACCAAGGCAAGCCTCTGGCTAGCTTGCAAATCCAGTTGATCGGACCCCAACGCCCTCTCACGATCTGCAGGGAGGACTGCTCTCTCGAGCAACGCAGGGGCAAGCTGAGGAGAGGTGGCCACCGAAGCCCCCTTAGGCAAGACAGACACTGGGACCAGGGCTTGACCAGTTTTGGTCCTCAATTCCATCTTCCTCCTCTCCTCCTCTTTTTCTCTCTCCCTTCTCTTTCTCTCTTCCACCTTCTTCTTCTCTTCCACCTTCTTCCTCTCCTCCTCCTTTTTCTTCTCTCTCTCTCTCGCCTGCTCCTCCTCTCTCTTCTTCTTCTCTTGCTCCTGAGACGAAGGCTGAGAACCAGTAGCTATGGCTGTGCAACTAGTAGCTATGACAGTAGCAGTTCTTCTTGCACAGAGCTTGGCTAAGACTGAGAACCAGTCTTCGATTTCTTGGACCTCTGTGCAAGAAGAACATCATCATCATCATCATCTCTTATCAAATTCTTCCTGGGAGGCATCTCTTCACCAGAACTGCTGGTAGTGCTCGAAGAGTCTCGAGCCTCAGAATCCCCTTAAGAAGAACTGCTACTGTCAGTACTGCCTGCACCCAAATTACTCACAACACCTGCAGGCTCGCTCTCCGAGCTGCTCTCTTCTTCGTCCAAATGGATGGGCTCAGCCGAAATCTCTTCGAAAGAATCAAAGTCTGGAACACTATCCACAGGTCAGGCTATGAAGCTGGAGCCTGTGTTCTTGTATTCAAACAGAAAAGCAGCAGACCTAGGATGCTCGTCGTCACCCAAAGGTTCCCTGATGTTCCAAGCTTTCACCAGTTCCGAGATACGAACCTCGCTGAGAGCAGGCTCCAAGTTCTTTATCCTCGCTGTGAATTAAAAAGAAAGGAGAAGTTAGAAAAATCATAAGTCAGCAAAGGTTGAAACAATAATTTGACATCTACCTATATATTCTTCCCTATAAAAGGGAACAGTGAACTTCTCAGACCTCGACCCTTCAAATTGGGTGGAAAATTGCCAATTCCTAACAAGAAAACCTTCTTGCCAGTAGTCCTTATGGGAATCAGGTAAATTTACTACCAATACCCTATCAGGGCTCCTAGCCTTAAGGTATAGAACCCCTGAACTCGTTCGAGAAAAGGAGTAGCAAAAGCAGACCTCGGCAATCCCTAACCTTGTGCCATACAATTGATTTATCCTATGCACACCGTTCACTATTTTCCATACGTTGGGCGAACATTGTGCAGGCACAATACGAAAATAGCTAAAGAAGTGCAGAAACAGATCATTAGGGGGAAAGGTAAGTCCCCCCTGGGAGAGCAACAGGACGTGAATCCAATGTGCATCCTCTATATCCCTAACGTTCCTAGGAGGCGAGGCACAACACTCAATCTCTACCCACTCAGGAATATGTAGAATTTTCTAAACTCAGTTACTGACCTATTTCCAATCTTCGCCATTGGAAAAATATAAGAAAAACTACAAACCAAAGAGAAAATGCAAAGAGCACGAGAGACTTACAAGACAGAAGATCAAGTCAAATGGGGAAGAAGCAACGAAAGTAGAGATAAAAAACAGAAGGTACAAAGCGTAAGAGTTTTCAGAAGATAGAAGATTGCTGGAAAAGCTGAAGCGACGAAAAGAAATGTGACTAATTCCAACAAGCCTTCAACTCTAATCATAGCGCACGGATAGCGAAACGGGTGCCGCCAAAGTAATGTCACATTTTTCGAAGAAATCAACCATAATAAATGATCATTTAAATTCATTGGACCCATAGAAATGGACCAACAAATTTAGGGGTAATTGTGGGTACCCTGAATTTATCATTATACGCCTGGAAGAGTAGCCTCGCCTTAGGGGCCCAAAGCCCAGGCCCATCACCTTTTGTATTGATCCGATTACTCCACGATCCCATGAAGAGAAGTTGTGGGGAAGCGCGATCCCATGTAAGAAAGTTACAGGGGAGATGGATAATAAGGAGGTACCCATCACCCCCACTAACCAACATATACATGTATAAATTAAATCCTAAGTCCGGGGCAAAGGACACCTTGTATTCTCTGTACTTATTCTGGAGAACATAGAGGAATAACACTGACTGAACCACCGTAGACGTAGGCACATCTTTGCTGAACCACGTATACCCGTTGTTGTGTGATTGGCATTTTATTTATCATTTCTTGGTTGTTACCTCTTTCATACTTATTTGTGTTGCATAATAACGGTCACCACAAGATTAAATAAGAGGTCTCGGGCCTTAAAAATCTGAACACGATCTGTTGAAGTTTATCCCAGGCGGACCGGTCCGGGTCTGAGGTAGATCGGTCCGATATACCGGATCGGTTCTTTTATTTTGAGGCGGATCGGTCCGTTGATGATCGGATCGGTTCGCTTCCAGGCTTCATCGGTTCGCTTGCGGTCCAGGGTATACTGGCCTTCTGTCAAAAAAGCGGATCGGTCTGGTTCTTTAGGCGGACCGGTCCGGTTAGCCGAATCGGTTCTTTTATTTCAGTGGATCGATCTGGCTGTCAGACTATGATTCCTCTTCTTCTTTTGATATTCGGATCCGTTGAATCTTGAATCTTGAATTTCTTCAACGGTGTAAAGGCGTGCGACATAATACATTGATAATGGACAAAAATGTCCTTACAAATCTCCCCCTATGTCTATGCCGAAACATACATAAAAACAAACATCTGAATTATCAAACAACTAAAAAAGATGCCTATAGAAATCTATCCTCCCATGAACCCAAAACTGGAAAGATACAATTGAATAAGACTACAGCGTTTGCTCTTAAATTCTTCAGGAATCTCAACGCTTTTCTCATCAGGGTGTGCAATCCAATAATAATCCATGTAGTACCTACACACATGAGACAAAGCAAAATACCAAGTGACATATGGAGTTTGAAATGAGATAAACATATATACCAATTTATGAGCAAACTCAAACTTTCAAATCTCTCCCATAATAAGATAATTCATTCTCCCCCTTTTTATGATGTCCCCATAACAGACAAATGAGAGAAATAAATCAAATAAGAAAGTGCGGGGTGTCACTAAGATAAAATGACACCATGAATGAACACAAAGCAACCAAGACGATGATAGCGTAAATGAAGTGGTGTGTTCAATTTCGATAGGAAAATCAATGCGTACAAACATGACATATGTGCACGATGAATATTGGATAATCCTAGTGAATGAACTCAAATGCTTCCTTTGGTGTAAAATAATGACAATATAAGATATTAACTCAATCAAATCAACAAATCAAAGCTCAAAGTGATTTTCACACCAATAACGTCCAAAATGATTTTATGCTTTTTCAGGACTTTCAAGGAAGTGCAAACCCGTTTATATTCTCCAACCAAACTCCCTTAGATATAAGTTTGAATAGAGGCATTCTAAATTCTCAAACTTTGGAGAATTGATGGTGAAACCTAAGTGGCCCATATTTGGCATGAAGTGCTTTTTATTGCCTTTAAATTTTTCGGGCTCTTTTAACCTCTTTGGACCTCGGATATTAAAATTCCTCCACTTTTTAGGTCCTTTTGAACGGTGGCTTTTGCGCAAAGGATAGATGATTACCTTTCGCAGCCCCTCCCCGTTATACAAAAACACACAGTCTCACCAAAAAGGTTTTTACATGCATTCCAATCTTGTCAAGTTTTATCGCATATTGTACATTGTATAGACAGAATTGAGATGGAAACACTCAAGCCAATATGAGATAGACAAGTGCAATAATCAAATATAGCCGTGCATGTGTGAAATAAAGGATATAGGAGAAAAACATGTAGGAAGATATCACTAATTACTTCTCAAAGACTCCATACTAAGTAAAGCACATGGATGAAATGATGTAGCGTCTCAAATCTCTATCAAACAGTCACAAGGATAAATGGAATGAAGTTGTGACTTGGCTATCTTAAATGTTCATCGATAAAATAAGCAAAAACAGAAATCTTTTTGGATTTTTCAAAAAATTTATCAAAATAAAATCTTTATGTGCTTTTCTTAAAGGAAAATCTTTTTGTATTTTTTGTTTTAACGAAAAAAAATGAACAAAAATAAACAAACTAATGGTACATGCTAGAAATTGGCAAATGAAGACGCAGCATGAAAATCAACCTATGCTAGCAACCAAGACAAGATTCTCAACCGGGAGTAACGGTGGAGTTTTCCAAAGATGGTGACATCTTTTGAACAAACTCCACTAAATCATGTGTTGTCTTGATCAAAAACTTCACTTGCTCGCGAATGTGTGCAAACTCTCCATCATAATGTGCAGGCAAAGTGTCATGAGTGGGTGTATGTGCATGAATGTGTGAAGTGGCATGATATGGTACTAAACCCAACTTGGAACAAAACTCCCTAAGATGTCTTCGCTTCTTGCAGTGGGAGCAAACATAAACCGGTCTAGGAAGTAATTTGTCAACAATTTTGGGATGAACATTCCTAGACGAACTCCCATGGGACTCACTCACCAAGGTGGATATAGGCTCAGGTACATTAAAAGTAGTGAATGTACCGTCATTACCTTTTCCAACATCATTCAAAACGGGATAGAGAACAATCTTATCAACCTTCTCATATGCATTCTCTAATGTGACTTGGACCTCTCGTGCTTGTTTGAGATCATCCTCGAGATGGGATACACGTGTCGTCAGACTAGACACCGTGTTGGTCAAGTCATCTTTTACGTTTTTTAGCTCAGCATTCTCTTCCTTCAACTCACAAATCCGAAGACCTAGAATTCTATTTGACCTTTTTGTTTCCATGGTCTCGATAAATAACTTTCGAAAAGCTTTTTGGATCACACTTTCATCACCAACCTCATCCGCACTATCACTTAAATAGGTGGGCATTGCATCTTTCTTAAGCTCTCTCCTAAGTTTAGTGGGACACTCAAATTTCTTGTGCCCTATCCCATCGCACTCAAAACATCTTATCTTCTCAAGTTCTTTCTTTTCCACTCTCATCACAACTCTCACTTTCTCCAAACAATCTTAAATCTCTCTCTAAAGAGGTGATCCTACGAGCTAACTCTTTATACCACTTCTTGGTTTCAAAAGACTCAGAATCTAACTCGGCGTAAGCGCGTGGGAGATCACACTCGCTCTCACTTGCCTCATCCTCCCCCTCACTCTCATCGCTCTTACTGTCGAGGTGTCCTTGTGACGTAGCATCCTCATCGTCGTGAGAAGCATTGGAGGTACTCACATGACTTGCCATGAGTGCGGTGATGTTATGGTTATGCAGTGACTCATCTCCACAGTCCACTGACTCAACCTCACTGTCGTCACTAAGGGTAGCATTAAGGACAGCTTTCCCTTTCTCTCTATTCAGACGATTAGCACACTCAAAGGCTCTATGACCCCTACCATCGCATTCAAAGCATCTCTCACTGTCTGTCTTAGGAGGATCTTTAAAATCTTTTTCATTTTTCTTTTCAATCTTATTTTTCTCAAATTTCTTTTTATCTTTAAAATTGCCATTTTTCTTAAATTTGAGAATCCTCTTGAATTTTTTTGCAAAAAGAGCCAAATCATCTAGGTCAAAATCACACTCAGAATCTGACGTGTCAGTCTCTTTCTTTCTAGACGACTCTACCCTTTTTCTAGCCGACCCCTCACTCCTTCTCTCTTGGGCTTTAAGTGAAATTCCCTTATCTTTAGATTTAGCAGTTTTAGGGAACATATCAATTTCATAAGTTTGCAAATCTCCTACAAGTTCTTCCAATTTTAGCGTATTTAAATTACCCATGGAATTTAGCACAGTGACTTTAGGGATAAAATGCTTAGGTAAAGAACGAAGAATTTTTTTAACAACTCTAGCATTAGGAATGTGTTCACCAAGATTAAAGCTAGTATTCACAATGTCAGAAAGTCTAGCATAAAATTCATCAAAGCATTCAGATTCATGCATGGTGATGGTTTCAAATTGAGTTGTGAAATTTTGCAACTTAGATTCTTTCACAGCATTAGTTCCTTCATGGGTGAGTTGTAAAACATCCTATGCCTCTTTTGACGTGGTGCACGTCATTATGTGTTTGAACTCATCAGGTGTGACAGACCCAGAAATAGCACTTAGACCCTTACAATTAAACGATGACCATTTAAATTCTTCATCAGTCCAAGAAGTGACAGGTTTCAAGTTAATTACATTATCAACACTCACGGAGGGAGGTGTCCACCCTCTTTCAACTAAAATCCAAACCCTTTCATCTATGGCTTTTAAAGCCGACCTCATTCGGGCTTTCCAATAGGCATAATTTGTCCCGTCAAAAACAGTCATTTTATTATATAGCTTCTCCATTTGAACACGCACTTTTTCAAAAATCAATTTTTTTCAGAAAATTGATATCTTTAGAAAATTTTTGCGGAAAATAGGAATACACAATAGATTAGCGTAACCTGCTCTGATACTAATTTGAGAACGTATGTGCTTGCGTTCAAATGAGCAAATTATATATTAAACCCTTTTAACCCAAACAAACCCTAAACATGCAACAGTAGGTGATTGAATAAGATGATAATCTAAGCAAGAACATTCAAACACATGGAATTGAGGAAAAATCCCCTAAAGGGGAAAAACCATTTATTTTCATTATAATATTGTCAGCTATACAATTTCGGATTACAATGAAAATACAACTGACTAAGAATTACCCTCAGGTATCGGATTCTGTAATCGCGGCTGGAACTATCCCTTTCCAGTAGGGCTGGCGGCTGGAACTATCCCTTTCCAGTAGGGCTGCAAGGGAGAAGAGAACGACTTCTCCACAAGGGTGTGAACAGCAAGAATGCGTTCCTGGGTTTCAAAGTGATTCACAAAGGATTAGCAATTTGTGTGAATCAAATACCTAGAGTATAGATGATCAATAGGTGAAGACTTAAGGCTTTCTGTACTCTGAAAATCGTGTGTTTAAGTCTTAGAAAACCACTTCCCGTAGTGGGATTAAATAAGAGGTCTCGGGCCTTAAAAATCTGAACATGATCTGTTAAAGTTTATCCCATGCAGACCGGTCCGGGTTTGAGGTGGATTGGTCCGATATACCGGATCGGTTCTTTTATTCTGAGGCAGATCGGTCAGTTGATGATCGGATCGGTTCGCTTGCCGTCCGGGGTATACTGGCCTTCTGACAAACTAGCGGATCGGTTCGGTTCTTTAGGGAGACCGGTCCGATTAGCCGGATCGGTTCTTTTATTTCAGCGAATCGGTCCGGCTGTCAGACTATGATTCCTCTTCTTCTTTTGATATTCGGATCCGTTGAATCTTGAATCTTGAATTTCTTCAATGGTGTAATGGCGTGCGACATAATACATTGATAATGGACAAAAATGTCCTTACAAGGCTTCATCAGCATGTTGAACGATTAACTTATCAATTTCACATGCAGCCGAGAGAGTTATGGATGGGGGGATACATTGAAGCTTTATATAATCTTGATGCAAGGTTGAAGCAATTAAACAATGAGGGATACAAATAGGGGTGGTTGAATGCTCTAAATGTGATGAAGGTTGATCAAGGAACCGAGTTGTGGGGTTGGTATGAGCCTAGGTTGCTTGATATGCCAGTACCACCATTTTAGCTAGATGTTAGCTGAATTCGAGTTAGCTCTATTCCTCAATGTTTGATTTCCAAATACCTGGGTGATTACAGTCTCCATAAAGAATTTGAGATATCCAGACCTCCTCATTTTTAAGACCGACCAAGTTCAAGTAACACCAGAATGCTGCATGACCTCAACTTTATAAATTCTTCTTTTGCTTTAGATGATCCTCCAGCTGGAATGGATCATGTATCTAAATCGGAAGGAAAGAAACAAATAGAATAAGCTATTTGTATTTAGTAAATTAAGAAAAAGTATCTCTTTGTAATTTTGTTTCCTTGGAAATAAATAATTCCATCATCAATTATAATAGTATTGTATTTTTCAGTCATTGACAATATATATATTTGAATCGACATTTTACCCTTTTTGATTTGATTGCCTAGACAATGGATCTTTTTCCCCATGTATTTGTTTAGTTGTACTGACTTATCACCCATAAGTCCCTAAGCAATGGAATTGTATCCCATGTTCTTGATTAGTTGTGACAATAATTTAAGTAAATAATTGCCCTGGTGCCTAGGAAGTGGATATGTTACCCATCTTCTCGCCTAGTTTAGATGCCTCTTGGGTCACCCATAATCAAGTAGACCTTGCCTTGCTCAATTTTTTTACTAACATTATTGGTTTTATACTGATGCTGACCAACTTCGTTGGTATTTGGAAGATGCCGACCAACTTTGATGGTGTTTTTATCGATGTTGACCAACTTTGTTGGTTTTTGGCTGATGCCGACCAACTTTGTTGGTTGAAAAAAGTTTTTTGCTACAAAGTTAAGTGTTTAGCACGAGTACTCTGAAAAAAAATGACTGGGGAAATCATCATTTTCATTCATACTGAGACAATTAGGTACATGGGTAGTTACATTACTGGTAATATTTTTGCAGGTGCTCAGCATTCTAAGAATTTTTTAATTCTTCCCCTTCAAGAGTTTCTATTCGGTATGTGTCAGGTCGAACAACAACTGCGACATGATATGGTCCATGCCAATTTTCCTCCAACTTATTGTACTTTCGAATCACTTTCTTGAGCACATAATTTCCTTCCTTGAGATCGCATTTTCTGACCCTTTTATTATAGAACATGGCAGTCCTTTATTAATAGGCTGCATTGCAGATCGCCGCATCTTCTCTGACTTCTTCGAGCATGTGCAAGTCTAAGCGTCTCATCTAATCAGTCACTGAAGAATTAAACTTAAGCACCCTATGGGTAGGTAACCCTAGTTCGATAGGTTTCACTGCTTCACTCCTGAAGGCCAACATGTAAGGAGATTCCCCAATTGCTATTCGGGGAGTTATTCAGTAAGCCCATAACACTGAGTGCAACTCATTAATCCAATTCGCTTTAGCATTATCGAATCTTTTCTTAAACCCAGTTAGTAGAGTTATGTTCGTCACCTCGGTTTTCCCATTACTTTAGGGATGACCTAGAGAAAAATGGATTTTTTGAATATTGGATTATAGACAGTACGCTTCGAACTCATCATTATCAAATTGGGTACCGTGATCAGTGATAAAAGCATGGGGCAGAACCTATTTACAAATAATATTCTTCTAGATGATTGATAGACCCTTTCGTAAGCCATATCGATGAGAGGTTCAACTTCCACCCATTTTGTGAAATAATCAACAACCACCACCAAGTATTTGAATCGTACTCTTATAGTTGGCAAAAGGCCCGACCAAATCCATTCCCCACATATCAAATGGTCAAGGTGAAGTGATTGGTGTTAGAAGCACCTGAGGAGTTCTTTGTATAGTAGAAAATGGCAAACACTTATCGCATTTCTTGGCATAAGCCATACAACCAGCGCGCATTGTTGGCCAATAATACCCCTGCATATTTATTCTCTGTAAAAGAGTTCTACCTGCTACGTGAGCCCCACAGGATCCTTCATGAATTTCCTCTATTATATCTTTAACTTCTGCTAGATGAACACACCTTTGCAGACCAGTTATCATACCTCTTCGGTACAGAACCCCATTGTTCAAGACATATCTGGCAACCTTATACTTCAACCTCTTGGCTGCAAGTTAGTCAGCTGGTAAAGTATCTTCTTCGATATAAGCCCTGATGGGATCCATCTAGGAAGGTCCCATATCCAAGGCGATAAAATCCATCATAAAATTTTCATCAATACTTCTGCTTGTAAGTACTTCAATGGGGATTGTTCTTCATAGCTCGGTGTACGTAGCTAAGGCTAACTGAGCAAGTGCATCTGCTCTTACATTATCCAGTCTTGGTATTCTAATTACTTGGATAACTGCCAAATTGGATATAATCTCCATAGCTTTAGTCAAATACCTCGACATGAACTCCCTTTTTTCTACATAGAAACCTGACATCTAATTCACCACTAGTTGTGAATCATTAAACACCACACTTGCTCTCCATTCAATGATTTAGCTAAGTTGAGGCCCACAATTACGTCTTCACACTCAACTTCATTTTTGGAAGCGTGGAATTAGAAACGCATAGCATATTATATGTCTATCCCATTTGGACTATTGAGAATAATTCCATCTTCACAACATGTTGCACACGAAGAACCATCGACATATAAATTCCATATAGGTATATTATCATCAAACGCTTGGTCTGACAAAATCCTTTAATGTCTTGTCCTTAGTTTCTTCATGCTTCTTTTTCGAATCTCCTACCTTACCAGAGGATTCTAGTTGATCGGTGGCCAACCCTTCTGGCAATTCTTCAATTGGGAGTTGCTCGGGGATATTCTCTACTTCTCCTCTAACATCTTGAAGTTTCTCTGCATTATCCCCTATTGATGGGAGATATCTGGGTAGGTGAATTCAGCAATGAAATCCGCCACTACCTGCCCTTTGAGAGAGGATCTTAGGTCATAGATAATGTCATACTCCCCTAACTCCACTACCTAATACATCAATCTTCTAGACTTTTCTGTCTTATGTAAACCCTGCCTGAGTGGCATGTTAGTGTATACCACTATTATATGGGGTTGAAAATATATTTTCATCCTCCTGCTCGCTTCAATCAACGTCAATGCTAACTTCTCCAGTTTTGGATACATGTTCTCTGCTCCCCTGAATGCCTTTCTCATATAATAAACTGGTTTTTACACCCCGCTTTCTATTCTTATCAAAGCTGAACTGACAGCACTTTCTGAAACAGCTAAGTACATGTATAATTTTTCTCCCACCATTGGCCTGGACAATAAATGAGGTGTCCCCAAGTATATCTTTAACGCTAATAATGCCTTCTCACATTCTTCGTTCCACTCAAAGGTCTTTTTAAGCACTTTGAAGAATGGAAAACATCTGTCAAATGCTCGAGAGACGAATCTGTTGAGAGCTGCAACACGCCCCATAAGGCTTTGCACTTACTTCTTGGTGGTTGGAGATTGTAACTCCAACAAGGCTTTTATCTTGTCAAAATTTGCTTCAATACCTCTTTGATTCACAATGTACCAGAGGAACATGCCATATTGTACGCCAAAAAAGCACTTAGTCGGGTTCAGCTTGATCTGGTACTTACGCAACTGATCAAATATTTGGCTCAAATCAGCTATATGGGCAGCATCTTTCTTTCTTTTGGTCAATATGTCATCAACGTATACCTCCATATTTTTGCCAATCTTCTCTGTAAACACCTTGTTCATCAGTCGCTGATATGTAGCAACTTCATTTTTAAGACCAAAAGGCATAACATTGTAACAATATGTTTCTCATGGGGTAATGAAAGAGGTAATCTCCCTGTCTTTTGATTTCATTTTAATTTGATTATATCCCGAATAAGCATCCATAAATCTTAGCATCTCATGCCCCAAAGTTGCATCTACCAGCTGATCTATCTTGTGCAGAGGGAAATGATCTTTTGGGCAAGCTTTATTCAGGTCTGTGAAGTCCACACACATTATCCACTTGTTGTTCTTCTTCTTTCCCATTACAACATTAGTCAACCAAGAAGGATATTTAATGTCTTCGATGAAAGAAGCCTTTTGCAGCTTTTTCACTTCTTCTTGAATAGCCTGATTATTCTCCAGACTAAAGACTTCTTCTTTGCTTCACTGGTTTGATCTCTTTATTGAGATTGAGCTCGCGACATAGGAATTCTGGGTCTATCCCCGACATGTCTTCATGACTCCATGTAAATACTTGTTTTATGTGCTTCAGAAATGCCACCAGCTCTTGCTTCAATATTGGATCAAGTGAGGAACCAATTTGAGTTATTCATTCTACTTGCTCATCATCCAGAATAATACTTTCCTTCACTTCCATTACTTGACCTTTAACGAGTTCCATTTTATCTCTTGGGTCTAAGGTTTCAATCTCAGACTCATCCGATTCACCCATGTGATAAGTGGTTGTTTTCTTTTTAGCATTCTCCGATTCTTCTTTCTCGGCAGACGAGTAGTAGCATTCCTGATCTACTTTTTGATCGCTTTTCACAATTCCAAACCCAAAATTGGTCGGGAATTTTAAATACTAATGTACAGTGGATGGGACTGCTTCAAACTTTTTCAAGCCCACTCTCCCTATGATTATATTATAGGTTGACTGGAAATTTGTATCCATCACAAAGAAGCGTACCTTCTCTGTTCTATAAGATGGACAGGTACCAATCATCATGTCTAACTTGATCGTTCCAAGGGGAAATTTTTTTTCTCTGAATAACCCGATGAGGGGCTTGTGATACGTCTCCAATTGACCATGTTTCAAGTTCAAACTGTCGAAGTAGGGGTAAAACATGATGACTACTGAGCTACCATTATCCACCAGCACTCTTGAAATGATTACATCCTTTAGTCTCATTTTGATCACTAGAGGATCATCACGAGGATACAAAACCCCTTCCAGATCATTTTTAAAAAATCCAATAACCAACTTATCTTTGTGAACTTTCCTAGAATAATCTTCTTCTGGAAGATTTATTCGTTGTATATAGGAACACATTTGAGCCTCATTGAGGTAAGCTTTCCTTTCAGCGGTATGATAGCCCCCTCTAGCATCTCCACCTATAATCATGTTACAATTGAATGAACCAAAATGAATTAAAAATACCTCACGTTTAGGTTGTCTCGACCTTTTTAAGAGATCGAGATCATCTTCGAGATCGTCTTCATGGTCCCTTTTCTTATCATCTCTTGGTCGACAAGGAGATTTGGATCTCTATCGAGCTATGGTGTTCATCTTTCCACCATTCTGGTGACCAACATACATGCTCAACTTTTCGCGTCTAATGAATGCCTCAATTTTGTTTTGGAGAGCTACACACTGCTTGGTTGTGTGACCGTGATCTTTATAGAATTCACAATACTTAGATTTATCCATTCTTTTGGGAGCTGATCTTAGTTTTTCAAGATAATTCAGTTCCTCTTTTTTCTTGATTTCCTCTAGAACGTGGTTTATATCCACCTTTAAGGGAGTATAATTTGTATACTTCCTCAAGTGTTACAACATTTCTTTGCCTTTTGACTGCTTGCTCCCACCATTAGGTTTGTGATCTTTCCTCTCCAACTTGCCATCAACTTTAGCTTTTACCTTTTACTCATCATTCTTTTTCGCAGCCATTGCCTCCTCGGCATTCATAATATTGGCTACTTTAGCCATCAATTCAGCCATGGTTTTGGGGGGATCCTTGGCTAAGGTGTGATATAGCTTGTCTGGAAAAAGACCACTCATGAGAGTTCTAATGGTTGTCTTCTCCTTATAGTCTATGACCTCCAGCTTCTCATTGTTAAAACGAGTGATATAATCCCTATTACTTTTTCCTGCTTTTTGTCTAACACTCAACAAATGTGCTACCCTTTTAACTGGCTTTGCACCAAAATAAAAATTTCCTATAAAGAGTTATTCTAGTTGATGGAAGGTCGTAATCTTCCCCCGAGGAAGGCTATTGTACCATATCTAAGCAGATCTAGTAATGGTTCTTGAGAATGCTCTGCACCTCATTTTATCTGGGACTGCATAAATATTTGCTACAGCTAGGTACTTCTCTATGTGGAGAACATGATCAATTTTTTCTTTGAACTTAGGTGTGACCATATGTTCCTTGAATTTTAATGGTGTGGTAAAATAAAAAATTGCTTGTACAAATGGAGATCCTTTGATAAAGGTTCTTTGGAGAGGGTTTTTGGCCTTAGCCATTTCCCCTAACATGTCTTCCAATCTCTGAATAGATTCCTTCCATTCATCATTTCCAGCCTTTGATTTATTTATGTTTACATGAGCAATAAATCGCGTAGAATTCTCCTCTTGAGATCTTTCTACCAGAGATGCCAGCCTGGGATTTGGACGTGATTAGGCCGAGCCTTCCCTTAAATCATTTGGTCATTAAGAATTTCTCGATGCAATCTAAGGAGGATTGATATTCCTCCTTGGGCCCAAATGGTCTAAGGGTGAAACTCTGTTCAACCTTTCCGGAGCGCTTGTTCGTTCTCGAGTTAGAGTGACATTTTCTTGAGAATCCAAAATTCTTATAGGAGAAGGTTGACTACGGTGATAGGATAAATCACTTTAATTCCTAGTATGATGGTGTTCAGTATGTCTGGATCGTGAAGGTGGTGGATGCATGCTCCTATGAACGCTTCGTTGGCCTAGATGAGCAGACGCTCCAAGTTGAATAGTCTGAATGAACTGTCACATAGTTTCCTGCATAGACGTTTGTCCATTGGCTAAACTTGCTAAAATTATAGTGATATCATTGGCATTTGGAGGGAGGGAAAGGTTAGGAGGATTCCCTACATTATTCCTATTGCTGGATTCTGGGAGATCAACCATTTATGATAAGTTTTTAGTGGAAAAGGCAACGTACAGTCGTTCCCACAGACGTCGCCAATATGTTGATGTAAAAAAGTAGAGTTGATCTAATTAATTAATCACAGATAAATATGAGTAAAGAAATAAGACAAGAGTTTTTTAAAGTGGTCCAGCCTTAATGAAATGGCCTACGTCCACTGTCTTATATTATAGGGTGTCTTGCCTAGATCTCAATTACGTTTTCTTCTGATAGCTTACCCCGCCATGGGGGTATTAGAATGTATTTATAGCCTTTGGGATACTAGTGTGAATAGATAATATGCCATTATTTAATGGGCATATACATCTGTATATGGTAAAGAATAATCATTGAATATATGTTTGTCATTTGATCTTCCTAACAAGTTTCTCGGTACGCTGAGTAGCTCGATATGTTGAGTAGTTCGGTACATTGAATTCGTGCCACGTTGGATAACACGTGTCTTCATATAATTAGTCCATGTCAGCTGACTAATTTTTGTATCAACAACACTATTATCTAATTGAAGATAAAAATTTGTTTAGTGCTAGTTAGGATTTGTCCCACACTTGTATGCTTCCAGTCAAAACCTTTTGGTAGTTGATTTTGTGTGATCCATCCTTTTGTTCTTAAGAGAGAACCCATTTTTTACCTTTAAATTTAGAAAAAAACAAAAAGATTTTCTATTCATTTTTCTAGAGTCAAAAACCCAAAAATATTTTCCTTTTTTTTACGAAAACATCAAAAACCACAAACTATTTTTCATTTTTTCCCCTGAAAAATTCAAAAATAAAAAAATATCACTCCCATCATGCCCGAAGAATGTTCTTTACCTAACTACTTTGTTCCATTCACATATTCTCGAAGCGCGTTTAAAGTATAGCCCAATTTTGAACTCCACATTATACTTAGTGGCTTCTACTTTCTCACACAAAGCATTGATTCTCTTGCTTTCTCCATGGAATAAACTCATATCCCACTACCCCTCGGTGATGAGTGTCAATGCGTTTAGTGCATCATCATGCACAAATTTCCTTCATATCGATCACTTGTCATCCGTTTCTTAATTATGAACACAATCCCACCATGGAAAATGTGTCTGCATTTGACAATGTTTGGGAACACACTCTGGCCTTGTGTAGTTATACTCATAATATCGAGTGGTGTGTGAAACCATATTGTTCGTTGAGACATGATCACCCTCCCACCCAATACTAGCCCGATAATTGCTAATATATGTGAAATCATATTTACTATTACAAGTCCAATATAAAATTAGGTTGATTTAAGGACATGCATAATTGAGATTTCATAAAATGGATTAACTTATACAATTATATGAATTGTAATATAAACGTTGCATATATACATTTTTGGCTTAAAGGAATAGCTGATTGAATATTTAGACAGACTTGCCTTATAACTAATTTGTACTATTGAGATTTATATGCAGGTAGAAATTACTACTTATAGTCATGAGAGGATAGAGTATTATTATCTTACCTTAGATTGAATATGTGTAGAATTGATGATCATGATGGTCCTTTTTAAAACTATGTTTGGAATCTCTTTTCTTCTTCTCCATTCTTCTTTATTTCTTTAATCTTATTATTCTCATGAACATGGATTCATGGAGATTTACTTCTCCTTATTTTTCCTTGTTGATATTCTTATTTAATATCATCTATCCTCTTTTATCATTTTCTTTAAAAATTATCAAGTTAATATTAATTTATCACATTTTCTCTCTTATTTTCTCTCTCAATTCTCTAGAATTCTCTTCCTAAAAGGTGCTAAAGGCCACAAACCGTAAGAGGATTTTATATATCAATAGGTAGGTTTAAACTAACCTTAATACCTTTAAAAAAATACGTTTAGACTTGGCTCCAACTCTTCGTTACTTCATTTTTCCATTTAGCCCTTCAATTCCCCTCATAAATGCCCAATTAAATAACCTTTAAACTCTCATATTGATTATTTAACAACTAATATTCCTCGTAATTTTATTTTTGTTATTTCTAACAAAAATAAAAATAGATATAGATATAAAATTCTTTCACATGTCAACGTCATCATCCTCCTCTCTTAATCTCCCTCAAACTCATAATCAAGGTCAAATTAAGAAAACTAGCCCCTATTAATGACAAAAAAAGTTATATTTATTTTTATATTATTATTTTATATTTAAAAGAACTCTTAATATTTTATAAATATATAGTGTAGCATTATCGTGCCTAAAAAAAATTAAAAAAAAAATACCCTCTCTAATGTGTCACGTACAAGCTAATTTAGAAACTAGTAAAATTAAGATTCAACAAATTCCATATAAAGTTGTATGATTTAAAAGATGTCCGTATAAATAAATTTCACACTTTATTTATTGAATTTATATATTATTTGCATGACTCTCTTTAATTTATGAGGTATTACAATAGTGAATGTAGGTACCTTAGAAGAGGTATTATACCATTATACATCCTTGTGTACTTTATATTTCAACTTATAAACACCTCCTCCTAATTATATGAGGCACATCATGTGTGGCTGAGGTCCATAGAAATTTTAGCATCGTCAACGTAGCATGTGATCTAGTGTGTAGAGTAAAAGTTACAAATTGAGGATCAAATCACTGATTGTTGTGGAACATTAGTTAGTCTTTCACAATCTTAGATGGAGTTGCACACACAATCGATAGTGATGTAGAATAATATTTTAGTATGTCTATTTTGATTAAGAGAATGGTATAATTTCAACTTATTGTGCTTGTGCACTATTTATTAAATAATACCACCTAAAGGTTGTAACACCCCGTAAATTGAAGGATCTTTAATTTAATTATAATGGGAGAAAAAGAATTTATTTTATTAGGAGGAAATAAATTCATTATTTGGGAAATTTTTAAATTCGAGGATTTATTTAAATTGACAGATTGAGATTTAATTGTTCGGATTATTTTTGTGTCGCATTTCTGAGGTAAAATTAAAAATTGGAAAATGTTATAAATTAATTCGGATGGCAATTCTAAGGGCATGACTGAGTCTAGATGGGTTGAAATAGTTGGAAAAAAGTACCTAAGGGTAGTAAATAAGTTTCGGGGTATTTTAGGCATATTTAAGTCCACAAAAGAGTGTTTGGGACCTTTTTATAAAGCCCACATGTCTAAAAACGGGATTGAGTCATTAAACCCTAAATGTGAGATGGTGTGGTAGCCATAACACTTTTTTACAAAACCCAATTGAGAGAGAGAAGAGTAAGTTCAAGTGGGAGAAGCCACAGGAGTCAAAAATCAAGAACTAGTGTGTGGATTAATCGTCAAACCATCATCTACATCAAAGGATTTGGACTCTATGAATCCTAAGGCAAGCGGTTTAACTTGATTCTAATTTAATTTCCATTTCATGTTCATATCATGGTGGGTGTGGATTGAATGAAATGTTAGGGTTAGTTCTTCAAGTAAATTTGGGGTTTCAATAATTTCTGATTTATAAATAGGTAGAGGATCTAAAAATGTGATTCATAAACACCCAATCTAATGTTGCATTTATATTGAGGATTTTGAATGGGTGTCTTTTGCGTAATTTTTGAATGGCTATAAGGGGAAATTATGAACAGAAAGTAGATCTTTCAAAAAACAATAGTGGATGGGTTTTCTGGGTTGAAGATAGAGGAAAGAGAGAACCAGGGTCATTCGAACGACCTGGTTTATGGTTCAAACGACAGCCTTAGTTGTTCAAATGAAAGGCCAAGTCATTTGAACGACAGGGCATTTTCTGACAGCTCTTCTTCCTCCCCTGTTTCTGCCCTGGGAGTTTAATTCTTAGGGGGAATACTATTTTGGACGATTCAGATATTGGGATAGAGTAGGGGTTGGTTTGTGAGATATAAGGGTTTAAATCGAAGAGGGAAGAAACGTTTAATTGGTGTGTATTAAGAACCCTAAAGTAATAAGTGTCCAATACTATTAGAAAGAATTGGAATAATAATTCGAGACATTTTATTTTTTGACCAAGCGACTGAGTCCGGGTATGTTGGTTGACTGACGCCAATATAATAAAAATTTATCAATGTGTGGTCAATTGAATTTGAGTCGGGATATTAACTCGGGTATAATTTTGGGGCTAGTGCTATGAGGACTTAGGCATAGAGTTAGCCGAATTAATTTAGTAGAGAGTTATATAATATATTATAGAATATGCATAATACAAAGGTGTTAACCTTGATATGTGGAATTTGAGGAATAAGTTCTATATTATGAAATTTTGGACCGAAGGAGCAAGTTCAGGTAATTTGGCTTAGTGATACAACTTAAGTGATAAGTAAATAAATAATTGTGGAAATTATTTAAAAATCAGGTAGGTGTATAAACTTGGGACTGTTAGGCTAGTTTTACGATAATTGTACACGGGTAGCCTGAATCTAATTAAATATATATATATATATATATATATATATATATATATATATATATATATATATGTGTGTGTGTGTGTGTGTGTGGTGTGTGTGTGTGTGTGTGTGTGATTTAAAAATATTTTTGTGAATAACATTTATAGGAATACATGCCCTTTAGTACAATCATGGGAGGTTGCATGATGTGATAAATCTCATGGCTTGAGGAGCAGGGTGAGTATAGTCCCTAGGTCATAGCGTTCGAAATCAACAATAAGATGCTTTGGGTATGATTACTATCTCATTCTCGGGTAAAATAAGACCACCTCCAATGCATTTATTGGCCTTTACTGATTCGGGGAGCTAACAGTGTCAAGGTGTCCGGGTGGATGAGTATACCTGGAAATGAGAGAATTTTAGAGAACATCTAGAGAGTGTCTACTCGGAGGATGGTTATATATTTACTACATCTGCGTGAATGTTGTAAATAGTTGATGCGTATCTATATATATATATATATATGGGTAAAATACATATTAAAAATTGTATTAATTATATATATAACTTGTGAGAATGTTATATGGTTCCAAATGACTAATGATTAATGAAGTTAATGTGATAAATAACTTATAAATCGTATACTAAACATACTCGAGCTATAGTAGTGTGACATGAAGGTTACCATTGAGGACTAGTTATGGGGTAGGTGACTCGGTGGGTTATATAGAAAGGCATTAGGTGTGCACAATAGTTGAGGGGTGAGACAGTCCTCAAGAGAGTGCGACACTAACTTAAATATGAAGAGCATTCATGAATTTTAATTGTTGCAATTAAATTCACTTGCTAAATATTTTTAAAATGTTTTGGGTTCTAACCCTTGTTATAAAATATTTTCAAAACCTTTTAGGTGTCCAGCCACAAGGATGCCATAATTGTTCTATTCCAGGGTTACTTAGCTGCGACATATGTGGATATTGCATGATTTTGACTTAGTCGTTTCAGTCATTTCATTCCTAGAGTAGGATGCAGTCAGTAATTCACTTGGGCATGTCGCCATACTTATTTCCTTATTCCATCCACATGATGTACTCATTTTATCATTCTTGTAGTTTATATTTTTATATTTGGGTTGTAGCCATCAATTTTCTCGGCAAAGGTTGTAATCATTCATATTTAGTATTGTTAAAATCAGTGATTATCTGAATGGTTTATTATATATCCTTTCACTTGTTGTTAGTCTTGTTTAATAAAAAGATAAAATTTGACACCATGTCTTTTGAATACTAGGTGGTTAGTAAGTTTTAAAAAGTTTTCGATAGGGATGCTAAGAATGAACCAGATGAGATTCCTATTTAATTTGATATAGGACTTATCACCCGGTATTTTATTAGGCAGGGTGTCATAGATTATAATAGAGCATCAAGTTATAGTGTCCTTAGGATCTGTGCGGCGTTTTAGGTTTCAGTGTACCGTTCTTTGATATAGAGCCTTATTATATGCTTATTGTACTCCTTTACATACACGACTTACGTTCTCCTGCTATAATGTTTGATGTGATTCATATATGGTTTCAATTGAGCATGGCAGATCAAACATTATAGAATGAAAAACGTGAGATGTTAGAAGGATTGTAGGAGGTATAGCTCAACAGAAGACATAGGTTATTTTGGAAACAGTAACGCGGTAGGAATCACCTTATTGTTCGATCTATTGAAGTTAGAATAACTGTTGGGGCATAGTAATTTCCCCAAGAACCATCGTGAAGGACGATGGTGCAAAGTTAATACCCCAAGTGTAGACGACAAGGGGTAAGGGTCGAAGAAGATTTTGTTTCGAAAGAACAATCTGTGAGAATCTAAGGAAGGTGCGGAAGAGTGATTTACAAATGGATGGAGAACATCCAATTAGGATCACATGGGGGTGAGTGTTGTGACACTCATGGAAAAGTTTTGGCCAAAGATATTTTCTCTTGGAAGCAGTATGGGGGATGGGAGCCAATCACCATGTCCACGGGGAGATACCATGAATAACGAGGAAATTTGAGGTGCGATTTATTACGGATCCTCTCACTTAAGGGTAAATTGAGAGTCAAGGTAAATTGCAATAATTTTCCGAAAATGCCGGGCAATGGCCAGATATGAAGGAAGTTGACAGAATTCACAAACTTCATAACCGATGAGAGGAATACGAAGAATCAAATAGGGTTTGTAAGTTAATAATAAACCCGTGGGTAAAAAATACAAGAATTGATAGGAGATATGGCAAGGATAACTGGTGTTGTTGTCATCAAGGTTATACGTTTACAATTCCAATCAATGCTCTCGTGAGAAGCGATCTAAGGGAGTTAGAGAATCTACTAGAAGAGTAGACTAAATTTTCAAGTTCTAGTGAGGCACCAAGGGAAGGAATATCCACTACAGGACCCAGATTAATGATCGGGATCAATGTAATTCCTACCAAGTGACGCTGGGTTCTGTAAGGGTCATCAAGGCCATTAATAAGTCCCATGGGACCAACGGAGCCAAAGGGACATTGGGGGTAGCAATCAAGGTCAAGACTAATAGGTCCGCAAGAAGGATAACCCCAACATGATCGATGAGGCCAGAGAAAGGGGAAGGACATAGAGAGGTTTCTTATGTATGAAAGAGTAGAAATACATGGGTGGACCTTATCCGTAGAAACTCAGGTGATAGGAGCGGTATGTATAGCAAGGGCAACAGTTAGAGATGTTTTTTTATCTTGGTTAGGATAAGGATGTTGTGTCCAGGAACCCTTTGTACTGCGAGTGTTATTGGCAATTGAAAGTATAAATTTTATTTTGAGATAATTCGTGTTTGTTTTGTGTAATGCGAGCGGGTCACAGTAAGGTATTAATACTAGATTTTCTTGAGGAAAAATTTAGTGGAGGTACCATCAATATCACTACTATGTGTATATTTACCATGGAGTAGCGGGGAACTCTTCAGTCCCACCTGTAAAGGAATGAGTGGGTGCATTGAGATGGTATTTTTTGAGGATTAGCTTATTTGTGAGGTGATATTCGAGGTTTTGCCATGTAAAAATCTCATCTTTTTATAACTATCCTAACATGGACAATATACAAACTTAGATTGCAATTATCAAACACTTGCCTCTAATGAAGGTCTGATCCTTTGGGTTTTTATAACACAAGTGGTTCTCCCCTTCTCCGGCCACTTCCGGTGGTGGTTGGTGGTGGTGACCTTTGGTTCTTTGGTTCTCCTTCTTTCCAATCAAGCTTTTCTTCTCCCAAGCAACCTTTCACTCTTTCTAAGAAGATGACCTTTCAATTTTGTGTAGAAGAGATGAATGAACCCACGTTCAACTAATCTCCAAATACTTATAATAAGACAAAATTCGAAATCACTATTCATCCCCCTTGTAAAAATGACCAAAATGCCCTTTTGGGTTGTCTTTTCATTTCCAAATGACCCGAGACCCAAAACCAACATCCAAATAGACTTTGCTGACTATTTTAACCCTTCCGGATGCAACAACGCTGTCGAAATGACTATAAGGTTGATATAAAAAAAAGTTTCCTTTTTAATTTAATAATTTAGTCCCGACACGGCCCATACCGCGTCCGACTAAAAATTCAAATGACTGAATTAACAATTCACATCAATATCAATAACATCACATTCATATATTACCTAAATATCTTTAATTAATATACAAAATCATACATTTTAATATCCATAATTTGGATACAACCCAAATGAATTAATTAATATTAAAATCGAATTAATCCATTAATTTAAAATATAACCCATTTTAAAAGTCATTACAATCACGGGGTATTACATACTTCCCCCCTTATAACATAATTTCGTCCCGAAATTTGGAAAGATAAATCATGCTGGTAAGGTCAACTCTGAGTATAAATCTCACATCCCAAGTAATCTATGTCGTACCGCCCATACAGTACATTATTGAAAATCCAACTGATGTTACACCAAGTCTCACCATATAGTTCCAGCCGAATCAAATTTAAACTTTACCCAATATTCCCTATACCATCCTCATGAAAAAGTTTGGGAAAAAAATGATCCTCACTTATTAAACAAATAAATCCTGAAGTCATAACTTCTACGTTCCGTAATCTAAAAAATATTTACTGTTTCACAATTATGAAAACTACTACAATCCAACCATCCAGGGCGCCCATACACCCAATCGTACAACTTTCATTATAAAATGGATATGATTACCAACATAATACTCGGATTTATCGCAAAGGTTATAAACTCATATCCTAAAGACCTCACTTATTTCGATCATTAATCTGGTGGGGTGTCTCGCAAGCGAAATCCAAATAAGGAACCCCCCGATACGCTACTACCTAAAGCAGTCAATCATCGAAACTCCTTAGCTCCTTAGTCAATAGTTTATAACCTCTCTACAGGTTTTATCAATTTCAAATAAAAGTCTACTCATCTACTCTCTTATTAAAGACAAGATGTCACGACCCCGACACGAAAATAGTAGGGAATGGGTGTCTTGACATGCAACCAAGGCATCTAATATTCTGGCCTTAAAATTTTTATTTTAAAATATATGTAGTGGACGTATAAACACATGGTTATGAATCGTAAAATACTGAAAGTGAAGGAATTACATCATCAGATCTTTCTAAAGGGAACTTCATTTGTATTAAAATATCAACGAGTTACAACATGACACAAAGAGCTAAACATGCTCTATCTAATTAAATAAACTTCTACTTAAGGTAACAAAAGAGCTTTAAAAGCTAAATCTTCAACATAGTCCTTTTTCGTTCCATCCACGAACTTAATTATTTCCTAAAAAATGATTATTTATACAACGTCAGCTAAAAGCCGAATGAGATTCAATCTCCAGACATTCTAGGGTTTGTCAGAAAATTGATACATATTCAATTTAGAACATAAAGTATATACATAAAGATAGGAATTTCAAGTAATATATATAAAGTAGATGAAAATATATATATTCAGAATGACAGTTCAGAACAGAGCAGATAAAACAATTGAGCATGTGTCAATTATTCAGTTTTAGTGGCCAGGACGCTCTAATACCCAGACAGATAGTGTTACCAAATGTTTCCACCCGGTAACATCACAGACAGATAATTATGATTTCTGGAACAACGCCTTGTTTAGGGTACACCAGCGATAAACCAGTTGGGAAGGTACCACCCAAATATTTCCACCCGGTAGTCAAGGCCAATATAGTAAGAGAGTTTCCATAGACAGAATCAATAATTTCAAAATTCAAATTAGATGTTTATATGGAGAGATATAAACATATAACAAATGACGGAATCATCGGTATCAGATGCATTTTGAGAATAAAAGCATTTCACAAAATATACATAGTTTGCATAATATAATATAATCAAAATGCGCAAGAAATTGCATATAGTACTCACCTAAAATAGAGGTCAAAATTATAGATAATTAGTCTTCGATCGCACGTTAATCTAACAAATACGATAAAGGTTTAAGTATATGTTCTAAACAAGGTCCAGTCTACATATTGTATTTTAATAGTAACTTGTTTCAAAGGATTACTAAAAATCATTTTCTTAACTTTTAAAACTTATTGATCGTAATTAATGGATTCAATTCATGGTTCTTCCTAATCAGTTGGTTCCCAGTAGAAATGGAGGGTCATAGGGGAACCGCTTAAATACCATCTCCTTTAGACAGAACATTTCTGGATTCATTCCCAGTAGAGATGGAGGGTCACAGGGGCACCACTTAAATACCATCTCGTCTAGACAGAATTTCACCGGGACTGACTTTAAAATTACTTAAATGGGATTCCATAATAACGAGCAATTACTTTTAAAAAATCATTTTTAAAAGCGTATATAAAATTTCAAACAAGTTTACATGAAAACTAAAATCAACTTGGATTTCTTCTAAACATTAAGTTTTGATTAGTGAAGTCCTTAGTGTATTTTACCAGCATAACTACTATGTAAAGCTATAAAACACAAAATTAAAACTATAAAAATACATTATAACATTTAAATAAAATCATACCTACGAAATGAATTCTTTCTTCGAAATTATAGAACTCCTTCTTAAGATATTTCCCAAGCTTTCTATCACTCTTTCTTACTATAATTCTCGAGGAATTGGTGTGAGTTTCAAATGAACCCTAAGGCCCTATTTATAGGTTTCCAAAAGTATTACGGTGTTGACACGTGTCTAATGACTAGGCTTTCAGATTGGTGATTCAACACCGAGGTGTCACGATCCGGAGTGGTCTTGCCATGTTAATATCACCAAATGATGACAAGTGTTTTAGCTCTCTCTCTACAGATGACATGTGGAAGGTGGAAGTGACCAGCATGTGGTGGAAAGGTGATAAGGGTATAAGGGTCATTTCACACATGAAGGGTATTTTCGTAATTTCACACTATATATTTTGAATATTTCTTAGAGGTCCTTAAAAATATATTATTTACAAAATGTCCCATTTTGTATTTTTATTTTAGTCCTTAAAGTTTCATAAAATTATATTTTCTACCCCAGAACTTATTATTTGCCTTAAGATATGTCATAAGACTTCGATTTGATCCCATTTACAATTGATTCGTCGTAATTAAAACGGGGTTTGTTATATTGATAGACAATAATACCACATATCTAATAATATAACATTTATAAGATAATAAGTAACACAAGAGTGTAAAAACAAACTATATATAAAAGTGGGGTCATTACACAAGATGCTGGTTATAGTAGTACATACTCTCTCATATACCACAAGTCGATCCACGTCGATAGTCACATCGTGTTCGGACATGCCCAAGTAAGTAATTCCGTGATAAAAAATCAAACCTGCGTGATGACATGAAAATATAAGTGTTCCACACCCCTCTATGAGTCTACGTAAATAACAGTGCTATAGGCTATGTTTAGTAACCCATTAGCCCCTATAGTATTAATTGCTATAAAAATCAGTATGCACCTCATAACTCCTTAGGTAGAAAATATACCCTCACTCGTGGGTGGTGTTTGTTGACTGCCACTATTACAACTTTGCTCCGACGAGTCAAGAAAAATTTTACCCAAAATTTTCAATTCTAGTTCACCACACTCCACTATATGCGCAAGCCTTTGAATATATTGCCTTCGTTAAGTAACACACACAATTCCCGCATTTCAATAACTTCTACTTATGACTCTCCTCAATTTTCCATAATAGGGGTGACCTCAACTACGATCATCATACTCGAACATACTTCATAACCTCCTAAGTACGATCTCTGTTATCCGTCCAATGGCCCTCATCTTCCACACTTCTTGTGCGAACCCGTCCGAACGCAAATAAGATTCACTAATATATATGGAATCTTTAAAAGAAATAAAAAATCCTAAATATAGGGCTCTACATCAAAGAACGTTAAGTTGAAAACACAGTAAGCCGTACAGACCCAAAAGGACACTAGAACCTGATGCTCTGATACCACTTGTAACACCCCGCCTAATTAAATATCGGGTGGCCAGTCCCATACCAAATTAAAACATAATATATAATTGGCCCATTCTTAGCATCACTGTTGAAAACATTTACAACTCACCCAATACCCAATTAAGTTGGTGTTAAAAACTTTCCAAATTTTAATTCAACAAAATCCATTTTTAGTTTACGAATAACACTACACATATTATTCTACAACACTAATAACCTAACAGATAACTCAAAAAGAATTTAAATGCAATTGGAATAAACATTCCAAATAATTATCCCATACAGTAATCCCAACAATAGTAAATGTATTAAAATGACACGAATATAAGAGTATTTAACTCACACGGAAAAGAGATAACTGAATTCCTTTGGGCGCATGCCCTAACTAAGAGAATACTATGAATCAAATGAAGATAGGCGTCTAAGAAATACTCCATAGCTCCATAGCTCATCATAATCCTCTAAGGTTCGCGTCCCTGCTGCCGGACACCTGATATAGAAGATACAATAGAAAAGATAATATGTAAGGAAACTAGTCAGAGCCCGATGTAAAATGATTTTGAAAACACCAAGTATTTAACAAGTGCAATAAAGAATTTATTATGTACATGTTAGTATCCATACTCTCACTTTCTATTCTCACCTCTCATCTAGAGTGCACACTTAACGTTTCCTATTAACCTCCTAGTTAATGGTTCATCCTCACTAATTTCCATAACATGATTCCATCCCATATCATAACCCCGTATGTCCCATACCATACACAATATGATCATTCATATACATTTCCCATTAACATTAATCGTTTCTGATTAACATGAATTAAGCTTTTCAAATCTATAAGAATAAACATTCATTAACTTAATTCAATTCTCTTTCTCTATTCACAGTTATCTACAATTTATCACACAGTAGATTAATAAATCCACTCAATATACATTCATTTAATTCATTACATATATACATATATAATACGGCACCCCGAGACACATCTGCGGTGCATGCATTACTCTACTATCACGTCCCAATATTGTTGGTCGCCGAATAGGGGACTAAAGGTTATAGCAACACATAAATTGGAGGAGAACATAGTTCCCATACCCACGGGCCACGTACATACCTACGTTCCCATAGTCAGCGGACTTATCAACTCCCCGATAAGTCATTCATAGACCTATGTTCTCGAGCGACAAATCAAGGATCCCATGGATTCATCAGGATATAACTGCCTTCACGCGCAAACCTCCCCATCGTTAGAAAGTAAGCTAGGTATGTCATACACATAAATCATCAATCAAATAGGAATTATCATCTACCTATATAATATCAACAAGGTACTCACATTACCCTAAGATAATTCCTATACTTAGCATTATCTCTCTTTCAATCCTACGTATTAAAATATTATGACTTTACTTCTTTAATTTTATTATCCCAGAGTCTCACTCATTACCCAAGGTTTAATTAGGTTTTTACTCAATATATTTATTCAGTAAGAAGTCACAAATATCCTACTGGTCCATATCATCTTATCTCCCGAAATACTACGAATTTAAAATCTTCCTTAATTAGGGTTAAAACAGATAGTTTCAAATCTCTTATAAACACATCTTCTATCAACTAGGATTGAATACCATCATCACATGGCTCATAGTCTATAGTGTTTCATTCACATTACATGACTTATCAACAAAATCAACATACTCACATCCTTTAATGTCTCTCCACTCCCGACGTTGTTAAGGTTCATGCGCGGAGCGTCTCGCAAAGCGAAATCCGAACAAGGAACCCCTTCAATACACTACTACTTAACTTTGTCGGTCGTGGAGGTCCATCAACTTCAAATACGCAACAAAAATAACCTCATCCCCTATTTTAACCAAATGAGGTTTGAACTCCCATCTCTATCCAGGAGCCATGCCACTAAGCGCTTGTACTATACTCAGTCCTTGCACAATTAATAAT
This sequence comes from Sambucus nigra, assembly GCA_949130495.1. Classification (NCBI taxonomy): domain Eukaryota; kingdom Viridiplantae; phylum Streptophyta; class Magnoliopsida; order Dipsacales; family Adoxaceae; genus Sambucus; species Sambucus nigra. Next base: position 472,734,577 of record OX422208.1, on the reverse strand, counting down.
GAGCTTAAATTCAGTCCTTCATGCTCAAATTGTAACCCTAAGGCTACCCAGGTATTATATTAAATCTCCCCTACTGGACCTATATCCTTAATCCCCATGCAAGGAGTAATGGAGATCCACGGTGACCAAGTAATGGAAAAAAGGTGTTTCATAGCAGCCATCCGACCAAAGCTAGAGAAGAAGGCAGATCAACCAATTGAAAAAGTTGAAGAAGGTCTGACACTTTCTAAATATTAATTAAAGTACGGAAGACCTGGAGTAGAGGAGATCAGGCTCCTCCCCTCCGAGCGTGTCGTCGAGGACCTGGTGGAAGTCACGGATGGAGATGGCGACAGTAGTAGAGTCTTCTTGATTGGAACATCCCTCACCGACCAGGAGCAGAAGGACTTGATAACTCTACTGAGACGGAACATAAATGTTTTCGCATGGGAACCATACGAGCTGCCTGGAATCGATCCTAGTATGGTCTGCCATCAGCTGCACGTAGATCCTTCCTTTAAACCAATCACGCAGAAGGCACGGCGAACTGCGCCCGAGAAGGCCAAAGCGGTAGGGAAAGAGGTCGAAAAACTACTGGATGCAGGGTCCATACGTGAAGTACAATTCCCCAAGTGGATATCCAACCCAGTAGTAGTCCCAAAAAGTAATGGAAAGTGGAGAGTTTGCATCGACTTCACTGACCTCAACAAAGCATGCCCTAAAGAGAGTTTCCCCCTCCTAAAAATAGACTAACTAGTAGACGCCACCGCAGCTCACGAGCGAATGAGTTTCCTGGATGCATACTTCGGGTATCACCAGATCCCCTTATATTCCCCAGACCAGGATAAAATGGCATTCATCACAATAATTGGGTTATACTTCTACAAGGTCATGCCCTTCGGGCTCAAGAATGCAGGGACAACCTATCAACGGATGGTTACCAAAATGTTCAAAGGTCAGATGGGAGACACCATGGGGTCTACATCCATGAAATGCTCATTAAAAGTAAGAAGAAGGAAAATCACCTCTCTGACCTGTCAAACACCTTCGAAATCCTTAGGAAGTACCGAATGGAGCTTAACGCGAGCAAGTGCTCCTTCGGTGTCCAGTCAGGAAAATTTCTTGGGTACTAAATCAGTAAGAGAGGCATAGATGCTAACCCATACCAGATCGATGCAATAAATAAGGTGCAACCTCTTCGCACAATCCGAGACGTACAGAAGCCCACTGGTATGCTCGCTGCCTTAAATCGCTTCATTTTTAAATCCTGCGAGAAATGCAAGCCTTTTTTCCAGCTTCTAAAGGGGAGCAAAACGATAGAGTGGAGCCCATATTGCGCGCGAGCATTGGTCGAGCTCAAGACTTACTTAAGCTCTCCACCACTGCTCGTCATACCATAGCAAACAGATTCTTTTTACCTGTACCTCTTCGTGTCCGATCACACTGCCAGCTCTGTATTAATGTGCGAGGTTGCAGGAATCCAGCACCCCGTTTATTATGCGAGCAATACCTTACTTGACGTCAAGAAAAGGTACCAACCATTGGAGAAGCGCGCCTTTGCGCTAGTAATAGCCTTGAGGAAGCTAAAGCATTATTTCGAAGCTCACACTATCATCGTCCTTACATCACCTCCCCTTAAGGAAATCCTAAGGAAAGAGGATTTGTCAAGTAGACAGTCTAAGTGGTTAGTAGAGCTCGGTCGATTCGACATCCAATTTCAACTAAGGACAGCTATCAAGGGTCAGATCCTTATTGATTTTATAGCCGAATTCACGGGCAAAGAATCCTCCGACTAACCTCAAATGACAAGGAAAAAGGAGAACCCAGAAACAGAGGAAACCTGGAAACTGTTTGTTGATGGAGCCTCCAACTCAAAGGGGGCAGGGGTAGGCATTGTCCTCATTACTCCAAAGAACACAATCCTTGAATAAAGAATCAGGTTTGGATTCGCAGCCTCCAACAACGAAGCAGAGTACGAATCCTTAATAGCCGGCCTTCAAAAGGTGCATACTTTGGGAGTAAAACATTTACAGGTGTTCGGGGATTCCCAACTAGTCTCTAATCAGATAAGTGGAGATTACAATGCAAAGAATGAAAGAATGGCAGCCTACCTCGCCTTAGTGAAAAAACTGATGTCAAGCTTTGAAAAGATCAATGTCCAGCAGTTTTCCAGGGGCAAAACAGTCATGCTGATGCCTTAGCAGCCCTGAGTTTGACAGTTGATTCCGACCTAAAAAGAGTCATCCCCATCGATTTCCTCACTTATCCGAGCATCGACAGTAATCCACTAAGCGTGGAACAGGTACTCCAGGTGGGGTCAACCCCCAGCTCGATGGACCCCTTAAGAGAATATTTAAAGAATGGCACGCTCCCGGATGACAAGAAGACTGCCCACCAAGTAAGAGTCAAAGCTGCTAGCTTTCACTTATCCCCAGAAGGCAACCTGTATAGGAAATCCTTATTCGATCCCTACCTCCAATGTGTCCATCCAGGAGATGTTGATCAAGTACTACGCGAGCTTCATGAAGGAATCTGTGGAAGCCATATCAGAGGAAGGTCTCTGGCCTTTCGAGCAATGAAGGAAGGCTATTGGTGGCCATATATGCAAAAGGACTCTGCAGTGTATGTCCAAAAATTCCTAAAATGCCAACTCCACGCTCCTATGGTCCACCAACCCGCCAGTGATCTAAAGTCCCTGTTCATCCCATAGCCATTCGCCCAATGGGGAATGGACATCATGGGACCACTGCCTACCACCACTGACAATCGCAAATATTTGTTGGTCGCGACTGACTACTTCACCAAATGGATCGAGGCAGAACCCCTGGTGAACATTCGAGACGCTGATATGATAAGGTTCATATGGAGGAATATAATCACTCATTTTGGAGTCCACAGAACCATCATCACCGACAATGGAACATAGTTCGAAAGTGGATCCTTTCAGAACTTTTGTGACGAACACGGTATCAGACACCACTTCAGTTCGATGGCCTACCCTCAAAGTAATGGCCAAGATGAGGCTTCCAACAAAACTATTATCGATGGATTAAAGAAGTGAGTAGAGCGAGCCAAAGGCGCATGGTTAAATGAACTACCTCACATCCTATGGGCATATCGAACCACTCCTCGGCGAGCAATAGGAGAAACCCCATTTTCGCTGACATATGGCATGGAGGAAGTCATCCCACTCGAAGCAGGTTTACCGGCAATGAGGTCCGACCTTGTCGACCAAGGCCATAATGATGTAGCATTGCTCGCTGAGCTTCATCTAGCCGACGAGCGTCCATAGCTAGCCCTAGTGAAACTAGCGAGCTACCAGTAATAGCTCGCGAGGCATTACAACAAAAAGGTTAACCTAAGGGCATTCCGAATTAGGGACTATGTTCTAAGGAAAGTTCTGGGCAGCGCAGTAAAACCATCAGACGACAAGCTAGGTCCCAACTGTGAAGGACCCTTTAAAGTAACTAGAGATGACCTGCAGGGCGCCTATCACTTGGAAACGATGGAAGGCAGAGAAATACCACGATCATGGAATGCAGCCAATCTCAAGAGATTATTATTTTTAGATCTTTCTTTTATTCTTTTCTTATGAAACTAGAAAATCATTTCCCTTATCATTAATGAAAGTTATTTAATTGGTTATATTCTGATGAGTAACAGTTGCATTTATCGCACATCTTTTCCAAATAACAGGCACATTGATCACTACACTATAACAGGGCAATATCCCTCCTCAGGTCATCGTTATGAAATATGAAGGACCTCTTAGCATTGACCTTGGCAATATATGAAGCCCTACAGGGGATCCTTAGGCAATATGACCAAGTTTTATACTGCTCATCAAACCTACTTCGGGTAAGCAAAACCCTAATCGGATAAAGCATCCAACACCAGGTGTGTCCTCGCCAATTGCCCCACTTAGGCCTAAGGGAATGTGACGACACAACCTAAAAGGTAAAGTGGTGCACAATGGTATCTCGGTATTATACTGAACTGGGAGGACACTTGCATGACAAAATAAACTTAGAAGATTATAAAACAGCAAGAATATGAAGAATATGATGCATACGTTTAGTCGACAAAATTGCCCAAAACACAAACTTTTTATTAATGAATCATATTTACAACAATGGTGATACATGCTTAGTCAGCAAACTCACCTAAAGCATTTACATTATCAAAAATACAAGTAAAAACAACTGGAAAAATCTCAATGGGGGGGAGGCCTCTGAGCGAGATAATCAGCTACTCGAGCTCTTCGTCCGTCATCAGGAGCAGGAGCTAACTCTTCCATAACCTCATTCGCATCCGACTCCAATAATTACCGAGGGATGGCATCGATGGGGATCCATCAATCATCCCTCCGGAAGGGGTTAGGCATCAGGATAGAGGGAGACATTTCATGGCGATACCAGAGCATCGAGTTCCTCGGGACTTGCAGCTCCTTCAAGGAACTTAGCCACCCCCTGATAAAAGAAATCTCCTCGAACTCTGTCAACCTTGTTGGAGCATCTAACCAACCCTGGTCGTAGCCATCAGCCCATACTTGTCGAGGACCTTTTTTGAACAGGTGCCGCAGCCAAGTAACGTCCCTCTGAAGCCCAGCAGCAATAATATATGCTCGCTGGACATCACCACGAAGCTCTTCCATTTCCCTCTCTCGAAGTTCTTCTACCTCCCTATTCTGGCTCCTGGTGGTCCTACTAGATCGTGGAATAGATGGACCAGTGGAACCCCGTAGCACAGGAGTATCACTCCGACCAGCTCTGGCTCGCGACGATGAGGAACCCTGTAATACTGCTAGAGCAGTGCTCGGTGCATGCTCCTTAAGTCGTGAGACCTCTCTCCTCAGAACCTCATTCTCTTGCTGAAGCATCTCACCAACCTAGTTGATTTCAAAAGCGTCAAGAAGCTTTGCTCTCAGCGTATTCACTTCTTCTTGTACTGAAGCCCCAACCTCTTCCATCTCCTGGAGCCTGTCCTTCAGCTTGGCCACGAGTTCAGATTGCTCCTTATACTTCTGATTCCTAGACTGAAGGGATTTACGAAGTCTAACGAAGGCTTGGCGAACCTCAGGACTCGCATTAGGACTAAGGGTCCTGCCCAGTTGAGAAGTAGAAGGAATGTAATCATCAACATCAATCGACTACAAATAGTGAAAAGACCATGGAGAGAAGAAGACATATCAGTGCACAGAGAAATAGAAGCCTTTTTTATTAATGAAGGTTGAAATTACATCAAGCAGAAAAAAGAAAGTTTACAGACAGAAAAAACCAAAAATACAAAGCAGTCCTAAGAGATAACTAGTTAGCAACCTCTGGTGGCCCAGAGGTCGACGGCCCCTTCCCCTTGTCGGTATCAGCAGGAGCACCGCCCTCGGTAGGGTTAATCTCTGTCGCCACGAAGAGGGAGGCATCAGTAGAGGATGCCTGAGGAACAGGGTCGGCACCTTCAACGGCTGGGGCAGAGACTTCCTCCACGGTTGGTTTCAGACCCGGGTCATGCACGTCAAACAGGGGAGAATCAATGTCGATGCCAGCAGCCAAAAGGGCCTTGTTCCAGCCCTTCTTGAAGTTCAGATGACTAATATAGCCTATCTGAACTTCAGTGTCCTCATACGCTGCAGCCCAACCAGAATTGTATGAGTCCTCCTTGGCAGTGACATCCTCAAACTCTTTCTTCTTCAGCTCCTCAGACAGCACCCTGTTGTCTTTAATAATCGCTAGTTTGCTCGAGCAAACCAGGTCGTAGGCCTGTCGCAACTCTTTCAAGTCCTTAACTGTCGCATCCTTCTCTTTGTTGGCAGTAGCAAGAGCCAGGTCGAATGAAATTCGAGCAATGTCAACGGTTTTAAAGCTAGCCTCGAGCTCTTTACCCTTCATCTTTAGGGCAGCATTTTCCTTCTCTAGCTCGCTGTTTTTCTTCACTATCTCATCGCGTGAATGATACAACACGGCTAAGTCAGTAACAAATTATATAAAGAATAAGATGTTAAAAGAGGTAAATGATGAAGTTCATAAAAACATGGGAGAGAAGGGAAAAAACCTTACCAGAGCTAGCCTTTGACTAGCCTGAAGGGCCAATTGCTCAGACCCTACCGCCTTTTGGCGATCAGTTGGGAGGATAGCTCTCTCGACAATACGGGGGCCAACTGAGGGGAAATTGCAACAGAAGCCCCCTCAGGTGGTGCGGATACCAGGACCAAGGCCTGCCCGGCCTTTGTCCTCACTTCAGACCTCCTCTTCTTTCTCGTTCTCTTTCTTCTTCCTCTCATCTTCCCTCCTCCTCTAATCCACCTTCTTCTTCTCTTCTTCTTTTTATTTATCTCTCTCTCCCTTACCTTCTCTTATTCCTTCCTCTTTCTTTCCATCTCTTGAGAAGAGGATCGGGAACTAGTAGCCACAACTCCAGAATTAGATTTTTGCTTCTTTGATCGTTGTGCAAGAAGCACATGGTCTTCATCATCATCATCCCTGATTAAGTTCTTCCTTGGAGGAACCATCTCCTGGCTCGAACTACTAGAAGTGCTAAACGACCCTCGAGCTTCAGAAACCTCCCAACGATCAGAGGAACTACTACTGCTAGAGATTTCTCCCCGTAAATCACTTATAGCTCCTACAATGTCACTCTCAGAGCTGCTCTTTTCCTCGTCCAACTGGATAGGACCCGCAGTAGTCTCTTCGGAGAAGTTAAACTCTGGGATACTATCCATAGGCCTTGCTATGAAGCTGGATCCAACGTTCTTGTACTCAAGAAAAAAAAGAACAGATCTGGGATGCTCGCCATCACCAAAAGGCTCCCTGATATTCCAAGCCTTTATAAATTCCGAAAGACGAACCTGGCTGAGAGAAGGTTCCAAGTTCTTTGACTTGCTGCAAAAGAATAACAGAGAAGAATTAGAAGGATCACAAATCAACAAAAATCCAAGCAACAGAGCAATGTCTACCTATGTATTCTTCCTCATAAAAGGGAACAGTGAACCTCTCAGATCTCAACCCCTCAAATTGGGGAGAAAACTGCCAGTTTCTGGTAAGGAAGCCTTCTTGCCAATAGTCCTTATGGGAATCAGGTAGGTTTACTACCAATACCCTGTCAGGGATCCTAGCCTTAAGATAGAGGACCCCAGTGCTAGTTCGAGAGAAGGAATAGCAAAAACAAACCTCGGCGAGTCCTAACATAGTGCCATACAACTGATTTATTCTATGTATGCCATTAACTATTTTCCACACATTGGGCGAGCATTGTGTAGGAACAATATTGAAATAACCAAAGAAATGCAAGAAAAATCGTTGGGAGGAAAGGCAAGTCCCCCCTGAGAAAGCAACAAAACATGGATCCAGTGGGCGTCATCTATCTCTATAACATTTCTAGGAGGGAAAACGCGACACTCAATATCCACCCAATCAGGGACGTTATAAAACTTCCTAAATTCAGAGATTGACCTATTTCCAATCTTCGCAGTTGGAAAACCCTAGAAAAGCTACAAACTCAAAGAGAAAGTACAAAGAAAGGGAACAGGAAACTTACAAAATAGAAGATCGATTCAAGCGATGAAGAAGCACGAGCCCAAATAACTAGGAAACGATGAGAATGGAGATTGATAGAAGAAGGTACGAAGTGCTAGAGCTCACAAAAAATATAAGAATGATGGAAAGACTGAAGCGACGGTAGAAAAGTGGTTATTCCAACAAACCTTCAAATTCTGCTAATCATAGTGCACAAGAAACGAAGCGGGTGCCGCCAAAATCAACTTCACAGCTTTTGAAGAATTGCAAAAAAGCCATTATGGCTAATCATTTAAATTTATTGAGCCCAAGAGCACGTCCCAACAAACTTAGGGGCAATTGTGGGTACCCAGAATTAAGACCATGGGCCTTAACGAGTAGCCCATTTCTGGCGGCCCAAAGTCCAGGCCCCCCATTTCTCATTTAATTATCTGATCTCTTCCCACGTTCCCATTAAGGGAGGTTATAGGGGGAGATGAAAAACGTGGGGGAATCCAACACCCCCACTTACCTGAACATACATGTATATATTGAACCCTAGGTCCAGGGAAAAAGGACAAGTTGTATTCTCTGTAATCACTCTCCGGAGTATATAGAAATAACATCGACTGCACCACCATGGACGTAGGCACTCCTTTGCTGAACCACGTACATCCTTTGTTGTGTGATTATCATTTTACATTCCTTTTTCCTACTTGGTGATTGACTTTCTCTTATCTATTTGTGTTGCATAATAATATTCACCACAATATCTTATTCAAAGACATAGTAATCCCAATTTATGGTTTCTTCTTCACCAAGATTGGTTCTCATCTCTAGATCTCTAAACTTATATATAACTATGGCCAAGTTTTCATTAGCGTGTTGAATGACAATGGGTGTGTTAACCATTAAACAATAGTTTTATTTTCTTCAGTGGGTCCCATTAGGACAAAAACTAGATCATTCCAACTTTCATTAAAGACGAAACCTTTCGATGCCTCTATTATCAAAGCCTCTTCCTTTACTGGCCCTACATTTTCCTCTTAGAGCACTACTTCAACACAGTTGGATCTATCACAAAAGGGTAGGGGATCAACATCTACTTATTCTACAATACCATCTTCTTTTATTTAAAGTAATTTTGGATGCATAGAAAAAGGAATACATTTGTTAGGATATATCCAATCGCTGGATACTAATGCATTAAAGTTTTGTCTGCCTTTAATAATAAATAAATATGCTTTATACATTCTACTGCCTTATTCAATATTAACTAATAGTATACCTTTAGTAGACTTCTTGTCTCCAGCAAAAATAAAGATAATATTTTGAGTCTGAACCAATTTAGCATCTTGTTATTAATCTTGAATAACATAAAAATTAGCATTAAATAGATAGTTGCACCATTATCAACCAATATTTTATGTAATACCCCGTATTTTTATGCTATATTAATTTGGGGATTTAGTAAATTTAATGTGAATTAATTATTTAATATAAATCCGGAAATTAATTATGTTATAATTATTAACGTGATGAGAGTTAGTAATTATGGGAATTTGTTGAATATTACTAATGAGCAAAGTAATATATAATATTGGTTATATAATATTGGTTATATTAAATGTCACGAGTGAATAAAATGACAAATTTTGGAAATTTGAGTCGGGACGCGCCCGTGTCGCGCCGGGACTAAATATTGATGAATAAAAGTGAATATATTATAAGTTGCTCGTATGGTCGTTTTGAGTGTACCAATATGTCCGGAAGGGTCGAGATAGTCAAAAAATTGTACCCAGGGGTTTAGTTTGGGTCTCGGGGCATTTTTAGGCCTAATTAGTACCCCGGGAGGGCATTTTGGACATTTCGCATTTTTGGGTAATTAATCCCACGAAATTTCAAGGGATATATCAGATGTCTAAGGTTTCCTTCTAGGGTTAAAACAACCAAAGAAAAGTGACGGCCATAGGAGAGGGAAGGAGAGAGCTTCCAAAGCAATCCAAGGCCCAAAATCCATCCGTTTGCACCGCCACCACCACCAACGCGTAGATCGCGCGACGGGGAAGGCAACCACACCAAAATCATCCACAAATCAGAACGCCGAAAATCATAGGCTAGTGTTTATCTTTCTTATTTTCGTTAATGCATCACTCATGTTATTCTAGGGATGATTAGGATGAGTTTTATGGAAGAAAACCCAAATTTGAGATAGAAAATCGCATGTAGTAATGATTTGAATGTTATTCTGGAAACCCCTTCAAATGTAGAGGATTAAACCACGAAATTATGATGTTTTAGAAGAAGAAAATTATGGAAAAGATTGATTAGAACCATGTTTAAGGAATTCTAGGGTTCTTGAGATTTTTATGAAGTTTTTGCCTATAAATTAATGACGGAAATTTACATGCTTTACGTAGAAGATACTTAAAATGAGATTATGATGTTAGTAGTACAAATTTCTAGGCGATTGGGAATGAAAAGTTTGGATTTGGAGGAGGTTATTTCTTAGAACCCATAACTGATTAACTGCAGAATTCGCCATACCTGTTTGATCGATCGATCGAAGGTTCGATCGATCGAGCCCTAGACTTCGATCGATCGACCCCTTCTGGAAGACTCATATTTCCCCTTTTTAAATTAGTTGAATTCAATTTAATGAGAAATAAATCTTGGACACCCTTATTAAAATGTTTTGGGAGATAAAGAAGACCAGTAGGACATATGAATAATTTTGGGACCTTAATGTAAGACGAGAGTTGTATTTTTGGGATACTTACATATAAGGGACGATGACACTAGGTATTAAAGAGAGAGACGTGTAACATAGTTACGTTGGACATAAATAAATACTTACTGAATTTTACACTTGAGAGGATAGAGTCCATGAGTATTACGTAGTAAATTGGAAAAATCCCTCAAATTAAAGTTAGAGACGAACCGTTATACGTGATAACTAATAATGGGAAAATAAGGATAAAAGTCGTGATTATGGGTTATGGGATGAACCTAAACTGATATGATAAAAGTAGTATATTTATATGACTGTGTGTATGGATATATTTTATACATGTGAAAATCATACCCACGCTACTTGCTATCCCTGAGGTTACTGCGCTGGGACAGTCTTATCTCGAATGGGCCTTCATGGGGGATATTTACTTGTACCCTAAAAGATAGGAATTCTAGGTATGGGCTATCAGATCGATAGTCGGACGGTCCTAAGAGACGTGACGGTATGTACTGACCTCTTGGACTTGGAAACTATGCTTCGCCTCAATATTGTTGTGTATGTGTTAGAACAGTTCGAGAGTGATTCCAAACTTGTATTTCCCTTAGTACGAGAGATACGGGGATTTGATAGCAGAGTATGCACGCACCATAATTTTTATGTGGAGTGTTGTTAGAATATATATATTATACGAGTATTTAATATATATATGAAATTCTGAAATTAGAGAAACTGCCTACTGTGTTATGGTAAGTAAGACATGGGTAATGACTTCAAATTGGAAATACTTGTTTTGAAAAGTATAATGGAACACTGAGAAACTTTATTAGCAAATAAGGTTTAAATGAGAACTTTGTGATCAAATGAAGTTATTTTCTTAGACAATTATATTCTTCGGTTTTGAATCTTACAAGTAACCTGAGATAAGTTAAACCATTGGGAAGGTTAGTGCGATAGGCGTGCACATTAGAAGAGAGGTGAGAAATTTTCAAGAGAGTGTCGCACTAATATGTTGTTGCATTGGCTTGTAAACATTTTAAATACTTGCTAAACAAATTTTAAATCATCTACACTATCGGGCTCTGACCCGTTTCTATTTCTCTTTCTCTCTTGTATATATATGTATATATTATAGGTGCCCAGCCACGGGGGCGTCTTGCATAGGATCCTTTGGAAGGAACGTGCTGCAGCTTAGGTGGGAGTTGCAGGCCTCTTGTTTAGACGATTTCATTTATTTGACTCCACTCCTAGCATATTCATTTAGTGGGGCATGTGTCGAACTTTCCACTATTCAGTTGTTTATTTGGACTTTGTGATTCAGTTATTTCTAGTATTGTCACTTTGGGATTTATTACTGTCTGGATGTTTTACTTTAAGTTTTAATGTTGGGATTTAGTTGTTGAAAGTTTAAATTATTTGGATTATATGTTCCAAGATTATGGTGGTGTGATTCTTTAAATATTGAATTGTTGTAAATAATTATATCTTTGTTTTCAAAATAAAATTTGGAAATAAATGTTTAAAAATGGTTTTGACACTTAGCCTAATTAATTAGGGTGTTTAAATTGGAAAAGTTATTTTTACGACAGTGATGCTAAGAATGAACCAACTGTTCACCTTGATCTTAATTTAATAAAGGAGTGATCTCCCGGTATTTAATTAGGCGGGGTGTCACATTTTATTAACAAGGAATCAATTTATTTAGGCCTTTATAAACAAAATCTTTATATGGTTAGTCATATGTTTAGTAGGTTCTTCGAACCCATATACAATGTCAAGGGAAAAGACAAATAGATCAAAGTTATCTACATTAGATTCCTGTTCTCCATCCACTTCCATGGCAGGTGTCTCTTGACCTTCTACATCTTCGATCCTCTTAGGGAGGATAAAAAACATATTGATTGGAACTTTCTAAGGTAGAGAGCCAAACTGGATGAATTACTACTTTTCATCCCCTTGAACAAGTGTAATGGCAACAACTTCCATTATTTATTCATTTCCTCTTCATTCAAAGATATTTCCTCTGATGAAATTCCTTAATCCATGCTCATAGTCTTCTCATATTCCTTTAGTCTTTCTTCTAGCAAGTTGAAAGAGGTTACGACTCTCTCTTGGGTTTGGCTTTAAACATGAAGAAGAAAAAACTTCTCAACCACTAGTTTGGACAATTTTTACGACAATCTTAAAGTCTTCTTGCAAGTCCCTTCACTTCCTCTTGATATATCTGTGTTGTGTTCGAGAGACCACCACCTCAGGTTCTCTTATTTTTTACTAAGGTTGCTTCACCACATGACACATGTTAGGACCCACTTGCTTAAGTTTGACAGACTTTTATTTCTGAAGTATATCATTGAACTATTGTGCAACCTTTGGATCTTGGACCATGAACCAATCAGGTACACCTTCGACCATTAGGGTTGATTTTGAGACCTTTGTTCCAAAATTGCCTATGTGCTGGTGGGATTTTTCCTCTTTAGAGTCAGGTCTGATGTACTGATTATTCCTTGGTATTTTAGTATTCCATTGGGGATAAAAAGGACTAAAAAATGGTCTCACATTCCCAAAATTCTTTCTTTAAACCTCTTGTTGATCTTATAATATTGGGGCCTTGGCTTTATTTCCATTATTCCCATTGTTATTCCTATTCTGCTGATACGTTTTCTTTGAATTCACTACCTAGCGCATTTCAGCATAGTATTCACACATCTAATACACAATTGTTTTATCACCTTTTGATCATGATCGTCAATGATTTTAGTCATCTAAGCCTTGGGTTCAAACTTAGTTTTCACTTGGAACTCCATAAGACTTTTATATTTAGGAATTTGGATCGATTGCACATCGGTCCCCAACCCTTTAGCCTTAGGGAAATGGTCTTCATCTACCCCCATTGTTCTCTCCTTTTTTACTGGGAATTTGATCTTCTCCCACCTGATAAACTCTTGCACCCTATCAAGGAATATAAATCAGCGATTAGTTGAGTGAGAAAACATATTATGCCATTTACAATAATTTTTTCCATTGATTTCATTTTTTAGCATAATGAGGAGTTCTAATATTTTGTATTTTGAGAGAAAGTCAAAGATCTCATAAGCATTAGTAATGTCAAAATAATACTTTTTTATCATTCCCTTTTACTCTAGTGCAAATATTCTGTTATGGTATCCTTTCGGCAACCTCAATTTCGAAATTAGGATTTTCATAATATGTTTTAAATGAAGAAGTATTTATTTCACCCTCTTCTTCAAGAAGATATTCAAATATGGACACTTTGTAGTTAACTCCAGAAAATCTCTAAATTCAGTGGCATCAAACTTCTATCGAAACCTAAACTCTACACCATTTTTGTGCCAATTTTACAAATTCTAACTCAGGAAAGACTATTTTGTAATTATCCCTAGACTTTTTGCATATGTTTATGAATGTAGTAGTCTTTTCACCAGGCTTTTGAGTTAATCTGACCAAGTTAGCCATGGAAACCTTTGTTTTAGTTTGGAAGAACTATGAGTGGAACATATATTCCTTTTTCTACCAAGTCTGAACATTGTTTGGTGGAAAATTTATTAAACATTCATATGTTACATCTAAGAGGAAACTTTAAAATAAACATAGCTTTAGAAATCATTTTTATCATCATTAACACATTGTCCAGTGAACCTAGTAATGTGTTCTAATGTGGATTGAAATAAGGGTGGTATAACTTGTGGAAGCAAAGTTTGTTATGTTTAGTAAGGCATAAGATGGTATACTTGAGGAGTTTGGTTATACAACCTCCTAGGGTTTCCCAATCCTCATAGATCTAGTTCGAACACTAGGTTATTGATAACTCCATAGTTCAAAGAAATTGTGAAGCCTAAATTGGTCTCATTTGGGTAAAATCTAGTTCATCCTACCTCCGAGTGAGGTGTTCCCTATTGAGTTATTTTAACCCACTTTTTATAGGTGTTAGAAGGTCCAACAACTTCCATAAGATTATTAGTACTTGAACTAATAGTATTGTCACATGCTCCTACCCTAAAGTTATTTCCAAAATTGGTTTCACTAGTAGTGGGTCTGTAATAAATAGGATGGTAAGGATTCAGTTGAGTAGTTGAATTTACACCAAGTAATGGTCCATATGTCTTACCATTGCTTGTCATCCCATTGGAAAAGGCAAATCCAACGGTCAATGTCCTGATCATGGTGTTATTTTGTACCATATTCCCAAAATGACCATATTCCTAATAATATTCAAAATACACTAGAAGTTGGTGTGCCCGCACTAGCAGTTTTTGTCTCTTGGAGGCATTGGAAAATTAAATTCTTGACTACGAGCCATTGGTCCCAACTCTTATGTTGTTGCGATCGTTATTTTCTTTGAAGTGGAAATATGTTGTCTGGTAGAGACAATTTCACTAACGTTTTCAAGTATATTTTCGTTTTGATGTGACATACCCATTTATAAACTTCACACAACATTGGTGTCCCACCGTTTGTGCCAGAAATATGTTTAGGATATTTTCACTTCCTTTGATAATTAAAATTAATTGGACAGTGAGCATGTCACACAAGATTTGTGGTCTTGACGACCAAATATTTTAGCCTAGTGACAGTTATCAAGCGATTGTGTTGCATTCGATGCCTCATTTAAGAGGACTTATACTTCCTTTTAGGGAAGATTTCGATGTGAGTATTAAATTGTGGTAACTAAGTATGATAAAAAATGAAAATTGTATGAATTGAAGAAAAGTAAAGCTTTGTAAATAAAAGGAAAGAAAACGTGATTGAAGTAAAAAATTGGAAAAATGCAAAGTGCGAGTATTGTAGAAAATTACAGTAGGGAAATGTAAAGTCATAAAGTAAATGACATAAAAAAAAGCAAGAAAATTTAAATAATACTTAAAAGAAAAGGTTACAAACTACCTTATAATCTACTAGTGGAAATGAAAGAAATGTTGAAAATATAATAAAGAAAAAGAAAAGAAAATGAAAATAGGATAAAAGTAATGCAAATGTATTTTTGGTGAAGGACTCCTCTCTTCCTTATTGGGTTCGTAGCTTATTTATAGTGTTTCTTGCCCATGCAACGTAACGGCTCTTTGGTAATTGCTGGGTGGTTACTCACCCATTTGAGTTTTTACCGCTTTGATGCAGTAACTCCCCAATTTGAATTTTAGTATGGTTATAGTTTGAATAACACATCCGAAATTCTAACAAGTGTCGCTATCTTGTATTTTTACATTATAATCCATTTATTTTTGCCAATTTAAATATTACGTGGCAACAAATAATTGGTTTGTGTTAACACGGTGTATACATGGATGACCTTCTTATACCTCCAAATGATTCCTTATATGTAATGTGGAACTTATATCTGATAGCATATGATCCACCCAAATCAAGCCATGTATGTGGTGACTTTCAGAAATGAAATCCTGGTAAAATATAATAGAAATAACTTGCTCTCTCATCACCCCTTAATAAAAGCATGAATAGGGTTTTTCCTATCCTTTTTTTACCCTTGAGAATGTCTATTTAAATGAAGTGTTCTTTGGGAAAACATTGTTTTCAAAGAGTTTTAGGGTTTCTAATTGGTATATGTCATATATCAGGGATCCAAGGCTAATAATAAAATTAGATTCTAAATATAACTGTAAAAATTGCATGTCACACTTCGTGATATATTTTCTTCCCTATTTAATTTTAATTAATTACACAAAAAGATTAAAATTGCACTCCAATTTAATTACCTCGGAGGTACTTGAATAATGAGGCCTTGTTTTCAAAGTTTGATAACACATAATATGATTCCCCACGTAAAACATACAATAACCGCTATGTGAATTCAATTCATCGCTAATCGATTTTCACCAACGTCTTATTTTTTCCATGATCACAAAGTTAACTTATTTGATAATCTATTGGATTATAAGTCCACCGACTGAGTTTACTGGTAGAATAAAAAGTTATAAGTTTACCAAAGGGGTATCACAAGTAAGGATATCTCTCAGGTGCAAATTCCTCTAGAATATGATCTCAGACATATTCACACAATGATTTCCCAACGTGAGTAGAATTAGAACAAATAAGATGGAACACACCCATAACAATCAAAGAAACTATTATGTGCATATTCCAATAATCCTTATCCTCGAGATTAAGAATTTGTGAACCATTTGCAAAAAGTTATGAGATTGTGAAAATCTAATCTAGTCAACACCTAGACTTGAATCTCACTCATGGTTCAATACCTTCCCAATGTACTAGTACAAGATATATTGCCATAGTAAATATAAACCACTAACATTATAAATGTAACTTTACCAATAAGAAGTCAACTCCGTATCTAGGTTGTAATTATCAATGTACTACAACCGAAATTCTGATGTTCTACGATCTGGCCGAAGCAAACACACCAAAAACTACCAAGTCTAATTTATCAACATACATATAATATATTCAAAACAAATATAATCCATTTCACAAGAATGATTCTTATTTCGAAATGAACTTGACACCTTTATTGAATAATAAACGTCATAAACATTATTTTAGTCATAAAACCCCAATGTTAGCTTTTCGAGTGAGAATCATTATTGGATCAATAATGTTGATATATTATGATAATATTACCTATGATAACAATAGCAAAATGGTGGGAAAATGTCCCAAGCCTTCAACTGAGGTAAAAATATAAAAAATAACCTCATCCTTTTAGCCTACGACTTCTTCAGCAAATCATACCTAATGATTTAGGCAAAATACACTTTGGAAACTCCTCTTTAACTTCATCAAAAAATCAAAACCTTCATGCTTTTGTAAAAGTGTTTTATAATTATATTTTTCATTTATAAAAGAGTTTAGACCACTTTATGCTTATGTGTTGTGTTATAGAATCTATAAGTTTTTATGATTTTCGTCATTCTCGTGAGTCATGTGTGAGCGATAAGCACTTAGATAATCCAACAATTTAGGTCTTAAAAACTTCTCTGCTAATCTCAATGAACTCATACCTCTTCTTAACCATCATAGTTAAGGTCTAAGGTTCGTCACACTTGTATTATTCACCTTCACATTCAATATTCTTAAGGAAAACACCTTAAAATATTTCTAGGTACCTCAACGGAGGTACTTAACCACTACACATGATTTTCCCCTATAATTTTAACCTAAATACCTCCTCATACTCTTAGGAGGCATATATGGTGAGGTTGAGGTCGCAACTGATTTCAGCATCATCACATTACGTAGTTGTTATTAGTGCATGGTTACAGTCATTTATGGATAAAATTTGTATCCAGGTTTAGAGATTGGTGATAACCCTTGATAGGCTTATCAATTTTGTAAGTATCAAACCCTTTAGTTGCATTATGTTCACACCAAATCACAAATAAGTTAAGATGGACAACTTAAGGACATAATAATTTAATTAGTATAATTTGTCAGTAATTTATTTTGTTAATGGGTATTTCCAGCCTTAACATGGGTAGAATTAAGTAATTAATAATAAGGAGATACAAATATAATTTTGGTTTAAGGAGTGGAGTTGAAATTATAATTATTTCATGTAATTAATTGTAATTAATAAAGTAGGATTATGATCACGTCGGATCAGGTTTTCCTAGACCCATTGGGAGGCACACTCTTATCTCTCCTTAGGGTCCGTGTCGTAACCTATATATGTTCACCTAATCCTCTATTTTTATCGCAAATTCATCAATCTTAGAACTCTAAAAATACATAATTCGAAATATATATATATATATATAGAGAGAGAGAGAGAGAGAGAGAGGTAATCATGAAGGAACAACCCAAACTATGTTCGTGATTATTTATATTAGAAATATGGTAGAAGATCATGAGGTATATCAAGCCAATGTTCTCGATTAATATGCATAAAATAATATTGGTACTAGAACAAGATAAAAAAAGAGATAACTTAAAGGTAAACCCTAAGATCCACTTTGTAGGGTTATATGTTTTAAGTAATAGTTTTTTTTTTAGTTAAATTTATATATGTGATCAACAAATCATGGGTCAGCCACTCCAACACACCGCCCCTTCACAGTTCAAAATAGGGCATCCACATAGCCCGTCACTAAGAATAATATCATTTGTAGTCAAATCCATCATATAATAAACTAAGGGTAAATATAACCCTATATCCTATTCATATATCTACACAATTGGTTGTATTATATAAAAACCTGTTACTAACATAATATCATAATATAATGGTAAATATACCACTAGATACTTGTGAGACCACCTATTGTTCATACATAGGGTGACCAGTCCTATCTAGAGTCCACAAGGACTATCTAATAGTGAAATATCATTCTAGGAATAAAAGAGTGAATAACAATAGTAATAAATGATAAAACATTAACAACATAAATCTCATCCTCCAATTAATAATCTTTGATACCAAAATAATAAGTCTAAAATCCAACAATAATAATAACAAATCATAATTGAAAATAAATAATTGAAAGTGGAACCGACATGGACCATACATAACACCTAGAAATGTAAATACATAAAGTAAATAGATAGGAGACGCAAATCTCAATGCCTGTGTAGATTAATTATAGATGAGTGGAACACGAATGGAAATCATGTCTTTAGTAACTAAACCTTCAAACCACTACTACCATTGACTTGAAATATTTCAACATAAGAGGGTCAAGACCCATCAAGAACTTCCTATATGATACCATTAAGAAGGTCTATATAACAATAATAATATGTTATCCTACAATGAATTAATTTGGTGATTAACAACCTATGATAATTATGTTTACCTTATTAAACCCATTAGGTTATATCGCTATAATATTAGTTTCATTACAATGTTACTGCGTGGATATAATGCTAACTATAGCTATACCAACCACATAAATATCACATGAAAACAACATAACAGTCAGAAGTATCATGTGGGAAATCTCGACCCATAATAAAAATCGTTGGTCAACCTTACAAATCCTATATAGAGTCTTTTGTGAAACCCTACCACCAACCCTCTAGGGATATATCGTGCATCTACTAGTTATGACTACTCGAAGGTCCCACTCCTAAAGTCTCTAAATAGAAATGCGAGGAAATCACTACGCCATAAGATAAATCGTGTAAGAACATACCTATAATTACATGAAAGGATCTAGTTGTGTGGTCCCAAATCTAAAGAAGGCGACCTCAACACGTAAGATTGAAACAGTACATATGCCAACTGATGACAATAACTCAGGGGATTAACCACAACTCCACATACATAAGTGATATATGACCTATGGAAATCATCAACCCATGGATTTTAACCACAATGCAAATGTATACATCCCATCAAATTCACACGAATGGTCTCTCTAGGATCCTACTCACCCCCACTTGGTATGTTCGAGTAAATAAGGTGAGTAAATAAAGTGTATCTAACTAAGCCACATAGTATACAAACATCAATGATCATATAGATCAATCCAACCTACAAATGTACCACAAAATACACATCGATTCCTAATCATCAAATAATTATTCCGAACGTACCCTAGCTTTACCTAATGGTTCTAAAGTATAATACAATTATAAATTATGACTAATTTCCTTAATTCAATAGGAGTATTTTTAATATTAATTCCTAACTTAACCAAGTATCATTACTAAAGTCATATTTCTCATTACTTTCAAGTTAGTATTCTTATTGCTTTAGGTTGTTACACATTCCCAACCTATATTTCCACCAACCTATTAACTTAAGAGGGATGAATAAATATTAAATAACATCATAAAACACCATGAAACCAACTAAACGTCAATCCAAAACCTATCCTTACCCCTTTCTTATAGCCCAATCGATCGATCCCTCCTATAGGCCAAATCCATTTTTTTTTTATTTTTAGTTTTAGTTTTGTTGTAATTACAAATTCAACCCCAAATTTAATCCAAATTAATTATAATCAATCCACAAAAAATAATAATGTTATTAAAGTGTTTAGGGACAACCAACATCAATCCTTACAAAATAACTCTTGAGTTTAATAATAGTAACAAAGCTAATTATACAATTAGGCAAAACTTTTTTATAAATCAAGTCAGTCCTAGTAACATGGATTCTAATCATGAATAAAAATATTATTACATAATTCATATTAGTAGCATAATTTCTAACATACAAAAATCACATATCATGTAATTTAACCTCAATAAATAAAGTAATTTAGTCATAACAATTATCTCAAATTCAAATGAACCTTTATTTAATCAAATTTTTAAATCAACATTACGTCTGCCTTGTTACTTAAACTTTATTTCCAGAATTACTATAATAATAAGAGTCAATATTTATTATAGGATATATTAAAATTATTAATTTATCAATTGTTTCAATAAGTTCCAATTGTTATTTAAGTTTAAACTTCATAAATTATATAATATAATTGGATTAATTATTATTTTAATCGTATCTAAACATGATCCTTTTATAATAATATAGATTCAAGGGGAAAAAGTAGGAAACATTTCATACCTATTAATTTAGAAATAACTTGATTATGAAGATGTTAAAGAATTATACTATTTCCTTATTTTCTCTCCCTTCCGATTCTAATTCTCTTTATTTAGCTCCCCCTTCCAAGTTTGCCTCTTAATTATATCTACTATGTGTATGGTCTAACTTTAGGTTATATAATTAAATGATATTAGGTTCGGGTTTATTTTTTTACTTAAAGAATATAAGATAGTTTTCATCACTTAATAAACACTAAAATTATATGGTCTTATGGACATCTAAACCGTTCCAAACTTACCTAAAGTCACTCTAATGGTTAACCCAACACATAGGTATATTTTCCAATTACTTTTAACTATATTTGGGATCTTAAACCCCCCAGAAGTCTAATTCAACATATGACTTAACATAAGACTAAATAAATTAAATGTCACAATGATATTACTTCATTTTAACTATATAAACACCTAATTAATCTATTAACCATGTTATAATTTTTATTAAATCATTTAGCACATAAGGACATATTAATTTATAATGTACATTAAATTAATTATTAAAAAATAAATTAACACGTAAACCAATATCCCAATTTATTTTATATACTCAGTTATTTTACACATTAATTATTTATTTGAAAACTTGGGGCATTACACTATGCAAATCATATAACTACACAATTGATTATATTATAAATACTCCATTACTATCATATCAACATTATGATTTAACTCAACTCATGGTCATAACTAATAGGGAACTCACAAATCCTACCAGAAAATTAATAACATGAGTCCAACCATCCCATGGCCACAAATAATAGGGCACTCACATTGTCCACAAGAAAAGATCTCACGAAGGTATACCCCTACACCTATAGGAATCACTTGTCCCCCTACTAGCCTTGATTGACTAAAGGATGTCTTAACTCCTAAAGTACAAAAACACATAAGAGGGGAAATTACTATAACATCTCACCAATCTTGTAACCATATACAAACTTCTACGCAAAAGCATTTACTGAAGAGTGCCCAATATGTGTGTTTTAAACAAAACCATTTTTTCTCTGAAAAAGATCCAATTTTTTAATTATGCACCAAACCATGTTGTGAAAAACCCAATTCTTACTTTAAACCAATTTTATCTTGATTAATCCTAAACATGCATCTAGTGATTAAAGCAAGTAAAGTAATGTAAAGAATACTCACTATGCCGGATGTACGAGGAAAAGACCCAAAACGGGAAAACAACCTCAGACGGCCCAAGCTAGACAATCACTATGAACAATAGTTTTACAAAGACATATTAGCCTTACACTAAGACTCGATCCCCACGGGTCTTGATGCTCCTTCTGATCTTGAACCGTTCTTAAATAGTGCCCTCGCAGAAATTCTGTCTCCCACGATACCTGTCCACATCACACGCATCAATGTATGTCTCGGTGTCCACCGCATGGCTTTGATTCGTCTACGATGTCGAACAAGAAGTCCTTATCTTTTCTTCACCGCAAAATCCTTTGTGTTCAATGTGTAGAACAAAAACTTTGGTACAGCAAGATCACTTAAACATATAAGAATGATAACTCTTATCTTTGCAAACTGTAATGATGTGTTTAAGACTTTTAAACCTTAGAAAACATGTGCAAACAAGGTTCTGGTTCATAAAACTATTTTCCAGAAAGCAAACTTCCGAAACTATGATGAAAACACTGTTTAAATATGATTTAAATGTCGCCTCAAAAAATGTATAGTTCGAACGACTTGAGAAACTCGTTCGAGCGACATCCAATCTCATTCGAACAAGATTGGATGTCATTTGAATGACAACGCGAAAGTTTGACTTTTTGACTTTTTGTTTAAAACGTCTCTTCCAATGAGAGATCCAAAAATGTCAAACTCTTTTACGAGCTTATCATCATAAAACGTAGTGTAAACCTTTAAAACATTTAAAAACATTTTTCTTTATAAAAAATTACATCCTTATCTTTTATAAAATAATTTCGACACCATTAATTATACGCATTCATACTTGAGTGATCTCGGAATGAAATTAACTTTGAAGACGATTAAACTTGCACCAATTAAACTTCGTCATGATTAATTCCTTGAAGCTTTGCCGCAAAGTCTTCAATTTCTTCAATTCATCATAGACCGAGTGGGATCGTGACAAAATAAAATTATCTCTATGACATATTACAAACACAGTTTTGTTCACGAAATTAAGTCAAAACAATATAGGGACTCAATTGGAATTTTATGTCCTTACATTTACCCCATTTTCCTTGACAAGGGAAAATGACCTCAACATGTAGGATAAACATAATAATATAGATTTATGAACAGTATGCGTCATCATACAGGGTACCATATGCATTTTATCCACTCACGTGTTATCAAATCCTTGACTAGTTGATTCTCCATGTGTATGCACACACACTTATGTTATTTCCACACACTTAAAATCATATAAGTATATATACACAACCCATATAGATACATACACCATAGAAAATTCTTATGGAGTTCCACCTAAACATATATATCCTTACTAAATATATACACATAACTTTTATAGTACGATAACAAGAAAAATAGAGAACATTTTAATATATTATTCCGCAAAAACATTAAATTGTTAATTTGTGAGCATTTCTGGTCCGATTTTGGGGAAATGTGAGTACAAAAATTATTTTTAATGTGATTTTCATGAAATAATTATGAAATATTTATAATTACGCCTAAAGGGGTAAAATTTTCATTTCACCACAGGGTTTCCATACATTGATAATTTGCCAAGGTCGATTCTTCTCAATTTCAAACCCTTAACGACGATGTTGGATCGAAAATATACCCAAGATTAGGGGTGGGGTGAATTGGCTATATGAGCTTAATGGAAACTTAAAAAACATTATTAGCGTAGATATAAAAATTACTTGAAATATGATAAATAATTTTAATTACAAGAAATTAATCAAGAGTAATTATACGTAGTTAAGAGAAAGAGATTAATAAATCTATAAAAATTAAGATTTTAACGTGGTTCGACCATGGCCTACGTCTTGAGAACTCCACTATATATGGTTGACTTATGGTGGAACCAAAACCTTACAAGGAATACTAAATATAACCAACAGAATGCTAAACTCGTCCTTCCTCAAGTGGTAAACATGCAATAAAAAGGACATTAAACGCCTTGACTATCCGGAACAGCGACACTATCGACCAAGAAGATATAATGAAGTTATTAATAAGTCATAATAGTAATATATGTAACAAAAATGAAAGTTGAGTAGCTGTAAAAAAAATAATGAAGTGGGTTTACTTTTATCTCTAAAAAGTAAACAAACAATTTTCACGAGTCTAATCTTCAAATGGGTTCTCGGGTATAGCTTTAGCACAAGTGGGTATTGGGTTTATAAATTTAATAAAGAGGTATTAGAATGTAATATTTTCGTTCAAGTCAGGTTTCTTGAAGCTAGTTCTTTGATGGAGTTTTTGGTAATAAAAATCTCAAAGGGGTTTTGGGATTTGATTCTCTCTCAGGGACTTTGGTATATTAACACAAGCTAGGAAGATGAAACTTTAGTGAAAGAGATGTTGTTTTATGTTTGTGTGTTTTGGAATAGAAGAGTGACGATTTATTTATAGTGTTAGGAGGCATCCAAATGTTGATAAAATATTGATAATAAGGTTAGTAAGGGTTGTTGTATTGGGATAAAAGGTTGGAAAAATTTACAAAATATCTTTTTGAAATTCTGGCACTTTTAGTCAACTAAAAGTTAAGATTATTCGACTAAAACTATTTTGGTTGCAGGTTGCCTTATTTTAGTAGGCTATCTTAATAAGTTTTGCTAACTAAACTTCTTTTAGTAGACTAAAACAAACGTTTAGTTGACTAAACCAACTAGGCTTTAGGCAATAGTATGTTGGGTTTTGGGCCATACTTTACGGAAGGTTTAGAGAGATATAGGGTAGGTTTAGGTGATTAGGTTTTGATCAAAAACAAGTTATAACATGTTACTTTACTTTTTTTCAATAGTTCCTATTGTACAACAAGAAAATAGATTAATGATCTTGAGAATGTTGTGATATCGATTATCAATTTAATTCGTAAATTTTCAATTTTAAACTTATTTAATTAGAATCAATCTTTGATTAATATTAATTAAACCCTAATCACGTATCTATGTGATATAAATCAAATACGAAAATTCAAAAAATCACAAATCTCAAGGTTCAGGAAAAAAAACCTTTCGGGTAAAACCTTTATTTCACTATATAATGTAAATCACAACTTACAAATACAATGAAATCTGCAATGAATTTACCACAGCGAACCCATATAGACCGCAGCCTAGTATCCAATAAAGATCCCCTTGATACCCTTAATCACAGCAGTCGTCAGCAAGTAGCTCCCATAAGAACCACCAATCCAGTAGTAGAGATGGCATGCCATAGAGATAAACTTCAACATAAGTGATTTGGGTTCCACAAATGATTCACAAAAGGATTGGGACTTTTTGGTGAATCAAAAACAAGGTTTTTAACCCTAAAATATGAAGACTAAAGGTTTGTCAAAAAGTATTTTTTGAGTATCAAGATTCTTAAGGAAAAAGGTATTCAAAACATGTATTTATATCTGAACAAAAAACTTGAGGCGGTGGAGGTCATTAGAACGACATCTCTAAGTTGTTATAATTGAATGTCGGTTGAAGAAACTTCAAGCGAACTTACAAACGACCTTTAGAAAACAAAAATAGTATGGGTCAGTTTGAAGAAAATGAGAAACGACCCTTCGAATGACTCTTCAAACGACATTGCATGTTGTTAGAAGTTGTCGTTTGAATGATAGGAGGGATAAAATTTTATTTTAAAAAACTCGCCTCCAGATCTTGAAAAATTATTTTGACTTAGTAAAAATGCCTCATTTTGTTTAAAAACAGTTTCAAAAAGTATCTCAATACTAAAGTAAAACATTTACGAAACTTAAGCACATTCTATATGAAATTATACCTCATGTCGCACATATATTGAAGATGCTTGAAATTCGAATCCGTCTTCATGAATGTATGAACTTGAGCTTCCCTCGACGGTTGTAGTGGTATAGGACAGCGGTATACGACATATTCTATGTAAACTACGGATTAGAGAAAATATGTCGTTATAGATCTCCCCTATGTCTATGCCGGTACAAAATAAAAATATAAGAATTATCAAAACAATAATGATGTACAAATTCTTGAAAAATCTTGAAATTTCTTAAAATCACATCTCTTTGCTTTCCTTGCGCTTCTTTTGTGTGCTTTTCAAATGATCATCAAAGTCGTACACACAATAAACAAAGAAAATATCTTCATGGCATATCGAGTTTGAAATGAGATAGCATAAATTAATTATCAAATCAAATCAAATAAAATATCAAATCTCCCCCATAATTCATAATTCGTTCACCCCCTTTCATTTCTCCGAAATAGACAAGGAAGAGAATAAACAAACAATAAGCATGGAGTGTCAACGCAAGAAGAGAAAATTATCATGAATAAAACAACTACGCTCATTTAAGGATAAACTCAAAAGGATTTTACAAACTCTTTTTTATTTTTCAATTTTTTTCAATTAAAGAAAATTTACTAAAACAACACACACCCTAAATTTACACTAAGATAACCAAATCGGGGAAACGGAATGAATGGGTGTGAACATATCCAATACGTAAATCAACTCAAGCATACATAACAAATGTGCACGATGAATATGGATACTCTTAACGAATGAACTTCACAATCATCTTTAGGTGTAAAAATTGTTGAATTCAAATGACATCAACTCAATCTAATCAACAAAATCATAGTGTCATCCTTAGGTATAAAAATTTTTGAATTTAAATGACATCAACTCAATATAATCAAAAAAATCAAAGTGTCATCCTTAGGTGTAAAAATTACTGAATTCAAATGACATTAACTCATTCTAATCGACAAAATCAAAGTCTAAAATGATTTCCACACCAATAACGTCTAAAACATTGTAACGATTTTTCTAGAATTTGTTATGACGTGCAAACCCATTTATATATTTCCAATCAAGATCCCTCATTTATAAAAAAATGATCATATTTTTCAATTCAATGCTTTTCTTTTGAATGATCATATAAAACTAAACTAGTTTGGCCTTGGCTGCGTTTTACAATGCCACACTTTTTGCCTCTTTACAAACTCTTTGGACCTTGGCTACTTTTTAAAATGCCACACTTTTTTAGGTTTGATTTAAATGGTGGATTAATTACAATGGACATGTGTTCCTTTCATAGACCTTCCCCGTGTTCAATTTTCATTTTTTCAAATTAAAGAAATTCCTCACGGACAACGGTTCTTACATACACTACTTTTATTATCAAGTTTTACATTTAGTTCGTTATAAAGACTGGATCGAGATAAAAACACTTCTACAAACATGTGATAGACAAGAGAAATAATCAAAAAAATTCGTGCAAGTGTGCATTAAAGGAAATCATGAGTCAAACATGTAGAAAGTAATCATAAATCTCATCTTAATGACTCCAAACATTATAAATCACATGGATGAAATGTTGTATCAGCTCAAAACACTATCGAATAGTCACATGGATATGAAATGATATTGTGACTTGTTCATCCTAACTGTCCATCGATAAATGGTGTAAAACGAAATACAAAAATATTTTTGCCTTTTTCCAAAAAAATTATCAAAATAAAACTTTTTGGCTTTTTCAAATTTTCTCAAAAAATAGAAAATCTTTTAGTATTTTTTCAAAAAATTTCAAAAATAAAATCGTTTTTGATTTTTTGAAAAATATATCAAAATGGAAAAAAATAAATACAAAAGTGGTACACACTAGCAATAGGAAAAAATATCATCATGACAATCATCTTATGCTATTAAACAAGTTTAAACCTCAACCATTAGGTGTGGAGGAGTTTTCCAAAGATGGTGACATCCTATGAAAAACATCCATCAATTCATATGAAGTTTTGAATAAAAACTTAACCCGCTCTCGAATATGTGCAAACTCTATCATGTGATGCATATGATCATGCAAAGTATCATGGATGGGTGGGTGGGTGGGAACACGTGGCAAAAATTTATGTGACACACTACCCAACATAAAACATAATTCCTTAAGGTGTCTTTTCTTCTTGCAATGGGTGCAAACATACAAGGGCCTAGTAACACCTCTCACAAAACGTCTAGGATGCACTCTCTTACTTGGAATCAGATGCCTAGGTGTGTTAGGTTGAGATCCATATTGATCTATCACAAACTTGGGAACCAGCTCGGGTGAAACATGGGAAGTAGACGCATCATCATAACCTATTCCTATTTCTCAACATTACCCAAAGTTGTACTGAGGAGAATCTTTCATACCTTCTTAGATGTATCCCCTATAGTAACCTTGAGCTCCTGGGCATATTCGAGATCTCTCTCGAGTTGGAGCACACGGGATTAAAGTTCACTCTTTTCTCGACCTAGGATGATCAACTTCTCACTTAAAGACACCTTATGCTTCTCTAGTTGACTCGTCGATGCCTCAAGTCCTCTCAAAATTTCTATCTCTCTCTCCAAAATTAACACCGTAAGACCTAACTCCTTATTCAAGTTCTTCATCTTTAAGGTATCGGCGTATAAATCTCTAAATTATTTTTGGAGATCGCTTTTACCCTCACTCTCACACTCATTAGAAACACTAAAATCATCATCGGGGCTCTCACATACACAAGTGTCCTCAACGTCGTGGGACAATCTAGGTGTGCTCACGTGACTTTCCATAAAAGCGACACACATACATTGTGATGACTCATCCCATAAATTATTCACATCTTCATCCCCATCGCTAAGAGTGACTGGCATATCAACTTTCTTCCCCTTTCTCTTTAGCATAGTGGGACGTTCAAATGCTTTGTGTCCTTTGACCTCACACTTAAAACATCTCTCCTCTTCCTCACCGCTCTCATTGGCCTCTTCTTTCTTTTGATTTTTCTTAAACATCTTTTTATTGGAAGAATTTTCTTTGAAAAATTTGAGAAACTTTTTAGCAAACATGGCCACATCATCAATAGTAAACTCTCCCTCAGACTCAGAATCACAAACTCTCTCTTTCTTCTTCTTCTCTTTCTTCCTAAACACTTACTCACCTTTTCTAGATTGTGCTTTAAGAGCAATCCCTCCATCCTTAGCTTAACAGTTTGGGGAAATGTGTCGATCTCATAAGTTTGAAGGTCTCCTATGAGTTCTTCTATCCTAAGTGTATCTATTATCCCCAAAAAAATTAAAATAGTGACCATAGGAATAAAACTGGATGGGAGTGAGCTCAAAATCTTTTTAACAACCCTCGTCTCGTCAATTTTCTCACCCAAATTAAAACTCATGTTAACTATGTCTGACAACCTACCATAAAACTCGTCAAAACATTATAATTTTGACATGATGATAGTCTCAAACTATGTGGTGAAATTTTGTAAATTTTCTTTAACCACGTTGGTACCCTCATGTGTCAATTAGAGGATAACTCATGCCTCTTTAAATGTGGTGCACGTCATAATACGGCAAAACTCGTCAGGGGTGACGACTCCAAAAATAGCTCTAAATCCATGGGAATGATAGGTACTTCTTTTAAACTCATCCTCAGTTGAGTCTGACACAGGTTTGAGATTGGTGATATTATTAATGGTGACAATTGGAGGAGTCCACCCTCTTTGACAAATAGTCCATACACATTCATCAATAGCCTTTAAATATGAAAATTTTCCAATAGGCATATTTTGTGCTTTCAAAGACGAGCAACCAATTATATAAGTTCTCCATCGAAAAAATTACGAAATTTTTCAAAATAATCGATATCATAAAAATATAGCGAAAAAGGATCACTCGATAAATTAGAGTAAGCCGTTCTGATACCCATTTGACAATGTTGCTATATCAATTATCAATTTAATTCTCCAATTTCCAATTTTAAACTTATTTAATTACAGTCAATCTTTGATCCAAAAAAATTAAACCCTAATTATGAATCTATGTGATATAAATCAAATACGCAAATTCAAACAATCACAAATCTCAAGGTGGAGGAAAAAAAAACTTTCGGGTAAAATCTTTATTTCACTATATAACGTAAATTGCAACTTATAAATACAATGAAATCTGCAATGAATTTACGACAGCAAACCTACATAGACCGCAACCTAGTATCCAATAAAGATCCCCTCAAGAACCTCAATGATCGCAGTCATCAGCAAGCTGCTCTACCAAGAACCATCAATCCAGGAGTAGAGATGGCACTCCACAAAGATAAACATCAACAAAAGTGATTTGGGTTCCACAAATGAATCAAAAAGGATTGGGATGTTTTGGTGAATCATAAATAAGGTTTTTAACCCTAAAAGATGAAGACTAAAGGTCTGCCAAAAAGAAGTTTTGTGTATTAAAAGTCTTATTTAAAAAGATCTTCAAAACATGTATTTATAGCTGAATAAAAAACATGAGGTGGCGGAGGCCGTTAAAATGACATCTCTAAGTCGTTTAAATGACATTGAATGTCATTAGAAGCAACTTCGAGCGACCTTACAAACGACCTTTGAAAATCCAAAACAGTTTGAGTTCGTTTAAAGCAAACAAGACCCTTCGATTGACCCTTCAAACGACATTGTATATCGTTGGAAGATGTCATTTGAATGACATGTCAATGTCGTTTGAACGACATTACCTTATCATTTGAACAACAGGAGAGACAAAAATTTATTTTAAAAAGCTCGCCTACAAGTCTTGAAAAATTATTTTGACTTAGAAAAAATGCCTCATTATTTTAAAAATAGTTTTAAAAAGTATACCAAAACTAAAGTAAAAAAATTACAAAACTTAAACACATTCTATATGAAATTATACCTCAGGTTGCGCATATGTTGAAGATTCTTGAAATTCGAATCCGTCTTCATGAATGTATGAACTTAAGCTTCCATCGACGGTTAAGGCGGTACACGACATATTCTATGTAAACTATGGACTATGGAAAATACGTCCTTACACATCTTCTGTGTTTCTAAACATCATCTTGACATGGTTGAGTTGATTAATGTGGGCTTGTGATATGATGCATGCTTGAGCTTGACCACCATAGGTTATTGTATGTGGTAACGTGCTAACGTTTTTAACAAGTTGATGCTGAACAAATCTTTGAGGCTTAAGAGATGGTCTTTGATTAGCTTATGGTCTTAATTATCTTTGGCTATGATCTTCATTGTCTTGGTTGAGAGCTTCATTGTATTAAATGATTATGATTACATGGTTTAATGTAATATATGTTCCTTGTGATATATTTCATAGTGTATTGAGTGCTTGGTTTAATCTCAAGTACATTAGAGAGAAGATAATGAAGCTTGATCTTATATCAATTATGTTTTCATTATACAAAATCTTTTTGGTATAAATACTTTTGGTTTCAAAGTCGCCCCTTCTCTAATAATAACAATACATTAGATATAGTTTGAGAAAATTGATTAAAAGTCTCCCCTTTTCTTTGAGACTTGGTTTTAAAAAAAACTACCCCCCCCCCCCCCCCCCCACTCTTTGTGTAGCATGTTTGTTTCTCATATTTCTCCCCATTTTTCATTATCAAAAAAGTGGGGGTTCTTTTTTAAAATGTGCTTTTTTGGTGTTACACAACTTTCTTTATATCACATTAGTTGTATCCTTCTTTCATTTCTTGTCTTCATAAGTGAGTTAGTATGGGTTTGAAGCAATGATTAATCCAAATGTAATCCATGTTTGTGTGTGTTTAACATTTTTATGGTAATATTGAATGTGTACTTTGTGATATATAGTATATATTATGTGATGAGATATTTGTGATATTGATTAGTGTAGTGGACAACTTCATGTGAAAGAAAAGGTTGAAAATTAAATGAAATCGATAAAACTTCATTCAAATTTAAAATGAATTATAAGAAAATCAATTCATCACTAAAACTAAGGGTAATACGAGTAATTTACGTTAGAGGAACCACTTTCTTGATTAATTTGTTCGGTTTCTTTCTAATCTTGAGGTGGTGGATAGGAAAATTGTACGTCCTCCATGGTCATGTATGGATAGCTAAAGGGGTAGAGCTATGACGAAGATATTGTGTGGCCTAATATGTCATATTGGATGTATTGGTATGTTGGCTTGACAATGTAAGAAGGTAAGATCTCTTAAAAAGCTCTGATACCAATTTGAGAATGCTATATGATATTAATTTCAACCAATTAACAAATTATAATTTTCAACTTATTTAATTAGAGTCAATTTTAAAGAACCCTAAAACATGCATCTAAATAGGTAAATCAAATTATCTCAAATAAATTGTTGACACACAGATTTCATGAAAAAAAACTCCAAAGGGAAAACCTTTTTATTTCACTATGCAAAAGTAAGTCGTAACTTACATACACTATGAAATCTACAATGAATATCCGCAGACACTCACATACACATGCAACCTAGAGTCAGTAATAGATCAACCACAACAAACCCACAAGAACACGTAGCTCTGAATTAGGAAGGAACATCCTCGAGTACTCCCAATGACACGTAATCGTCAGCCGTAGATTTACCATCTCTACAAGAGAAACCACAACAAGATCGTATCTTGGGTTATAAAATAATTCACTGAACTATTGAGATTTTTTTGAATTGAAAAAAAATGTATAACACTAAATGAAGAAGACAAAATAATTCTGCAGTATGCAGTTTTTGTGTACTGAAAAATGCCAGGTCTTCTTCAGAAAAAATTACACATATAATCAGATATATATAACAAAATTGATTCTGTGATTGTAATACCTCGTAATTTTACTGATTTTTATTTAATGGATTAATTGAATTATAAGAGAGTTAATTGGAAATTAATCCGAATTTAAATACTAGCGAGACGTGAGTTGGTATTCGATTATGATGATGATATTATATATTACTGAGTATATATGGTAATATATGAGTATTGAAAGTATCAAATTGTCAAGGGTTATAAATACGACAACTTGAGAAATTAAGTTGGGACGTGCGTCAGTCGCGTCAGAAATCAATTTAATTAGATTTAAAAAGTAAATTATAATCTTATCGACTGTATGGTCATTTTGAGTGCTCCAACGTGTCTGTAGGGGTTTAAATTGTCAGAAAAAACTAGACGGGGGTTTAGTTTGGGTCCCGGGACATTTTTAGGCCAAACCGGCAACCCGGAAGGGTATTTTGGTAATTTTAAAAATTCAGGAATTAAGACCCACGAATTTTAGAGTTTAATTATATATTATTAGAAATTCCATTAGGGCCATTAGCAGCCAAAAATAGGAGAGTGGGCTACATGAGTTAGAGGAAAGTTACAAAAAGGGTTTCCAAATCAAAACCACCACATACTACCACCATTTTGGACGGAAATTGTGACCGGAAAGAAGAGAGAATCAGCCCTTGAACACCAACAACGAATCAGAATATCAAACATAAGGCAAGTGATTTGGTTTCATTAGTTTCAATGAATATTTCCTCCATGATTAGTGTAGAAATTTATAATTGTGTTGAATGATTTGATGAAAACCCAATGAATTAGATGTACAACTCTAAGCTTTGGTTAGGAATTATATGTAGAATTGTTCTGGACGAATTCAGTACCCATAACATAAATTTTGATGATTTAAAAATGGATTAAAGAGGTGAATTATCATTGTTCTTGAAGAAAATAGAAAACTAGGGTTTTTATTGAAGTTTTGATCCATATAAGGCCAATTATTGATGATTAAAAGGTTTTGGAACGTTAACAATGATGTATTTTGGTTGTATGATGATTCTATAACATTAGATTAGAATTTTTCATACCTTGTGATGATGTTTCGGGACGAACTTTTGATTGAAAAATGAAGTAGTCCGTAGCCCATCTGGTGCAATCGATCAATCGACATTTAAGGTCGATCGATCGACCTTCCCAAAATTGATTACATTTTTCCCTTTGTGGAATTTTAATAATTTTGACCCTAGAGAATTATTGTTGGGAACTTTGTGAACACTCTTATACTTGAGGAAGACCAGTAGGTATGTTTGCGAGACCGAAGTATAATTAGGATTCAATTTTGGGAATTATATAAAACCTAATAAGGCTTGTCGGGTGAGATACTATTAGAGTTGAGATTAAATGATTAAATTTTGTATAGTGGATAATATAAGGTTAGTGGCAGAAATAAGGACCTTAAGAATAGTGGATTTAAATGTGGGAGTAAGAAGAGACTTGGTAACCTTTATGGGTTAGGTTTTAAGTACTTGGAATTATGACGTGAGATGTGTCGACGGCCTGTATTGTATATTATTCAAAAACTTAAAAATGTACAAATTGGAATAACGGTATAGGGATGTAGAATATACCTCTATTAATATTATAAGATATCTAAGATGTGTGAATGCTTAGTATATGGGCTTATATGTGTATAACATACCTACCATACTTGCTATCACGGGAGATCGTCTTTCTAATAGGTCCATCTAATCTTTGTGTGCCTACGGGGGGATTTAGATTGGTACGTTAAGGACATAGGGATGTGAATGACTTATTTGTCCGTTAATAAGTCAGCTGACTATGGGAGCGTAGGTATGTGCGTGACCCATGGATATGTGAACTATGTTTTCCTCCAATATGTGTGATTTTGCTTATTAAAACGATTCTTGAGATATTCAGAATACGTCGTCCTTATGTACGTGATGGACCGGGATTCGATAGCAGAGTATGTGTGCTCCACAACTTAGCGTAGCGGTGCCCCAAGTATAATATTATGTTGAAATTTATATATTGGTGATGATAACAGACTCCTTGTCAATGTGAGTGAATGTTCTTATTAATGTGTGTGAATAGTTACGACACTTTGAGGAAAGTTAAAAATTGAGAATTTCCTATATGATTTAAAATGAATTAATCTAAGAGATGAAAAGGTAGAACCACATAAATTAG
The DNA here is from genome assembly GCA_949130495.1 of Sambucus nigra. Classification (NCBI taxonomy): domain Eukaryota; kingdom Viridiplantae; phylum Streptophyta; class Magnoliopsida; order Dipsacales; family Adoxaceae; genus Sambucus; species Sambucus nigra. Next base: position 472,699,898 of record OX422208.1, on the reverse strand, counting down.
ATTGGAATGTCTTGAACAAAACCCTATATTATCATGTGAGGACGGGTTGCAGTATATACTAGTTAGTTAGTGACATAACTAGGATGGATTATGGATATACGTTAAGCGTGCATATTAGTTGAGAGGTGAGAAGCTCGTGTGAGAGCACAGACTAACATGTACTTTATATTCATTGTTTAATGAAATTAAACACTTGATATATTTTTAAACTGTTTTCACATTGGGCTCTGACCCATTTGCTTTCAAATCTATTTTCTTGCAAAACCTTTTAGGTGCCCAGTCACAGGGACGCAAAGCTTAGGAGTTCCATTTCAGTGACGTGTTGTAGCTGTTGTGGAAGTTACAGGACCTCGATAGTAGACGCCTACAGTTTCTACATTGACTCCATTTCAGATTTATTCATCTGTAGGGCATGTAGCCCTTTTCTTTTAGAGACAGATTTGTCATACTCAGTTTCATTGCAGTTTTGAAGTTAATTCATTTATTATTCAGACGTTGTATTTGGTTTTATCCATTATTTGGGATTATTCAGAGGAGTGTTATTCCAGACTCATTTTATTATTCCATTATTATCTTCATGTGACTGTGATGTGATGGTAGTATCATTTAGCTAATAATTTTAATTGGTTGCATGTTAATCTAATTTAATAAAATTTGACAACTCACTTTTTAAATACTAGGTGGCTAGAAATTGTTTAAAAAAATATTTTTCGATAGTGATACTATGAATTGAACCGACTTGACATGTTGTATTAATTTGAATAAAGGAGTAGCTACTCGGTATTTAATTATTCGGGGTGCCACAGGTGGTATTAGAGCATGAGGTTCTAGCATCCTTAGGATCGGTACGACTTGTTATGTTTCCGCATAATGTCCTTTGATATAGAGCCCTATTATTAGGATTGTTGTACCACTTGATTTCGTTTCATAGGTTGCGTTCTTCTGCTAGAATGTTATGTATGGTGGATGGACTAATGTAAATCTGTTAAATTTCATATGTCGCTCTTAAGGGAAGTACAAACTAAAACTGATGAGGGAACAGATGCTAGACAAGAATAATAAGTACCCCAGGTACACCAAGAAAGAGAAAAAATAACTGAGATAGCAAATATCATGGCACAGGTAGTGACTACCGCAATATTGCAATACCAAAATAACAACGTGCAGCTTGTAGGGGCAAAAGAATGAGACAAGTTAACAATAAAAGGAAAAGTTAACAATAAAAGGAAAATATCGACGCTGCTGCGGGAAGTGCCTTAGAGTCATCAAGGATAGGAGGACAATAGAAATGGCGGGAAGAGCCAAACCCGTCGGAGCCAACAAAGCCAGGAGAAGAGGGCTACCACCAAAAGGTGTTTTAAGTGTGGAAAAAATGGTCACAAACGCCAAGATTTCCCGCAAAGAGTTGGAGGACAGCCTCCGCCTACTCATCAAAGTCAACTAGGAATTCAAGGCCAGCAGCGTGCTCAACAGGGCCAGTAGAGCAGAAATTGTGTTCGTAAGTGTTTTATATGCGGCGAACGGGGCCACTACCTTCGAAATTTCCCTAAGAAAGGAAGAAACCCGCAACAATCATTGGGTGTCCACTAGAACCCACAGAATACCCAACTTGGGAAAGCGAGGATATTCACCCCAGTAACACAGACTTCACAACAACAGCAAGTAGTACAGTATGAATGTGTCTATAATTCCCGATATACGATTATGCCATTGATACCGCAACTACCACATGCGTTTTGAGTTACGATACTTCATTATAAATTGTATCCTTTAAGATAAAAAAGGAAATCTCTAATAATTTAGACATGTTATCTTTTATTCCTATGCATTGAGAATTGTGAGTGTAAAATGCATTCTTATCCTCTTATATTTTGAATTCGCTGAGTATTAATAGACCATTATAGTTATATTATGGTGTTCATTAGAAATTGTACTAAGTGTCACTTGAGTGGAGGCAAAGCCATATTTATATTTACTTATTTCTGATGGTGGCATATAAAGACTTCGTCTGGTTATATTAAATTCCCATGGGTAGGCATGTCTATTAAGAAAATTCAAGATTTGTTAAAACGTTTATAAGAGTGGGGACTATCCTGTAGTATACAATCGAGTCTAACGCCAGATAGTAGGAGGATTGTGTCGCGTGTAGCCTCACGTATCGTGAAAGGAGACAAGTTAATTTCTTAGCAAGAAGCAAGGAAAAGAGGTACTAGTCAAATACCGATGGCCCCAAAGCTCATGACCAACAACACTAGTTAGTAGTGTATCGGGAGGGTTCCTTGTTTGGATTTTGCTTTGCAAGACATCCCACGCATGAAACCTAGTGAATGTCGGGAGATGAGAAGGTTTAGCTTTTAGTAGAAGGAATAGTACCCCAATTTCCATTAAAAAATGAAACGATAACTTAAGTGTTATCAAATGCCTTACCTCGTGAGTGAGTCAAAACAATAAGGATGATTATGGCTACGATTATTAGGATGATTTAATCTAACCCTATCGAACCTTCGGAGATGCAAGTCCAAAATAAAAAGTTGTTGGTAAAATCTCCATCAGGAGGGGCATCTAGCTGAGGGTGCTCACGTGTTATTTACGGTTGCCTGTAGATTTCAGAGAGTAGAATAAAGTCACGATACGGAATAAGTATCCTTTACCCCGAATCGATGACTTATTCGACTAGTTGAGAGAGTATTATTTCTTCTCAAAGATTGACTTGAGATCGGGATACCATCAGTTGCGAATCGGGGAACAGGACGTCTCGAAGATTGCCTTTTTAACGAAATATGGTTCTTACGAATTTCGGGTTATACCTTTTGGCCTAACCAGTGCCCCAGCCTCATTTATGGACTTGATGAATACGGTGTTTAGAGAGTTTCTAGACCAGTTCATCATCGTCTTCATAGATGACATTTTGGTTTACTCCCAGACAAAGGAGGAACATGTCGAGCACTTGAGACAGTTTTTGCAGATGCTGCGTCAGAACGAGTTATATGCAAAATATGAGAATTGTGGGTTTTGGCTGAAGGAGGTATATTTTTGGGGCATATCATTTCAGACATAGGGATATCAGTTGATCCGGGGAAAGTATCGACGGTGAGGTAGTGGGGACAGCCCACGACACCGATAGAAATACGTAGTTTCTTGGGCCTAGCAGGATACTACAGGAGGTTTATTCAAGGTTTCTCTAAGATAGTGGGTCCTTTGACACATCTAACCCGTAAAGGTGTGCCATTCATCTGGAGCGATGCCTGTCAATATGCATTTGACGAGTTGAAGGACAAGTTGACCTCAGCGCCACTGTTAGCATTTCCCAGGCGAGGAGTGAGTATCTAGTCTACACTGATGCGTCCTTACAAGGACTTGGAGGTGTACTGCAACAGGAGAGTATCATTCGTTTTGTCAAGAGAATATAGTTAAATTACTAACAGAGGGAGTCGAGTCCTATACCGTTTGTTCAGACGGAGGCTTACGCTTCAATGGGAGACTGGTCCTTCCGGAAGGGTAAGACTTGCGACATGAGGTAATGTCAGAGTCGCACGGTTCACGGTTCGTAGTACATCCTAGTGGGGATAAGATGTACCAGGACATGAGGAGGAAGAACTAGGTGGAGAAGAATAAAGAAATATATTGCCAAGTTCATTTTTAAATGCGCCACTTGTCAGCTGGTAAAGGTGGACCATCAGAGACCGGTAAGACTTCTACATCCATTAGAGGTTCCTATGTGGAAATGGGAGAGCATCTCCATAGACTTCATCACGGGGTTACCTACATCACAGAGGGGTCATGACTCCATATGGTTAATCGTGGACGGGTTGACCAAAGTTGCTCATTTTCTGCCAGCCCGAACAAACTAAACTACAAGACAGTATGCCCTGATTTTCATAGCGGAGATAATGAGACTTCATGGGGTTCCTCTCAATATCGTGTCTGACTGAGATAAGGTATTTGTTTCACAATTTTGGGAGAGTTTCCAGGAAGCAATGGGTATGGAGTTGCGTCTGAGTACGGCATATCACCCGCAGACAGATGGGCAAACCGAGCGGACGAATCATATGTTGGAGGATATGTTGCGTATGTGCATACTAGACTTTGGAGGTGGTTGGGAGCAGTACCTTACACTGGTAGAGTTCGCCTATAATAACTCCTACCATTTCACTATTGGCATGGCTCCATTCGAGGCGTTATACGCTAGACCTTGTCGTTCCCCGGCATATTGGTTAGAGGTGGGGGATAACAAACTCCTTGGGCCGAAAGTGATCCAGGATACTTCGACAAGAATAGAGATGATGCGGAGCCGTATTCGGGTAGCTCAGGATCGACAAAAGAGTGATGCCGATGCCAAGAGGTTTTTCAGAGAGTTCAAGGTGGGGAACCAGGTGCTACTCAGAGTGTCTCCTATGAAGGGGATTATGCATTTCAGGAAGAAGGGGAAACTGGAACCTAGAAATGTGGGGCCATTTCCTATCATCGAGCGAATTGAGCCGATTGCGTATAAACTTGGATTACCGGAACACTTGCATAGGATTCATGACGTGTTCCATACTTCATCGCTAAGGAGATGTCTTAGGGATGATTTGGCCCATACCCACATTGATTTAGAGAACATCGAATTACGACCTGATAGTTCCAATGAGGAGGGGCCAATTGCTATTATGGATCACAATGAGAGGAAACTGAGGTCGAAGATAGTACCGTTAGTACGTGTTCAGTGGCTGCATCATAATGTCGAGGAGTCCACATGGGAGCGCGAGGATGAGATGCGCGAGAGTTATCCATTGTTATTTTTTCCAGGTATACTTTAGTTCCAAATTTTGGGATGAAATTCTATTATTAGGGGGGAAGTATGTAATACCCCGTAATTTTACTAATTTTTATTTAATGGATTAATTGAATTATATGAGAATAAACTGGAAATTAATCTGGATTTAAATACTGGCAAGACGTGAGTTGGTATTCGATTATGATGATGATATTATATATTACTGAGTATATATGGTAATATATGAGTATTGAAAGTATCAAAATTTTCAAGAGTTATAAATACGACAATTTGGGAAATTAAGTTGGGACGCACAGCAGTCGCGTCAAAAGTAAATTTTATTATATTTAAAAAGTAAATTATAATTTTATCAACCATATGGTCATTTTGAGTTCGTCAACGTGTCCGGAAGGGTCGAAATAGTCAGAAAACACTATTTGGGGGTTTAGTTTAGGTCCCGAGAAATTTTTAGGCCAAACCGACAAACCGAAAGGGCATTTTGGTAATTTTAAAAATTAAGGAATTAAGACCCACGAATTTTAGAGTTTAATTATATATTATTAGAAAAGACATTAGGGCCATTAGCATCCAAAAACAAGATAGTGGGCTACGTGAGTTAGAGGGAAATTGCAAAAAGGGTTTCCAAACCAAAACCACCACCCACCACCACCATTTAGGACGAAAATTGTGATCGAAAAGAAGAGAGAATCAGCCCTTGAACACCAACAACGAATCAGAACATCAAACTTAAGGTAAGTGATTTGGTTTCATTAGTTTCAATGAATCTTTCCTCCATAATTAGTGTAGAAATTTATAATTGTCTTGAAAGATTAGATGAAAACCCAATGAATTTGATGTACAACTCTAAGCTTTCGTTAGGAATTACATGTAGAATTGTTCTGGACGAATTCAGTACCCAAAACATAACTTTTGATGATTTAAAAACGGATTGGAGAGGAGAATTATCATTTTTCTTGAAGAAAATAGAAAACTCGGGTTTTTATTGAAGTTTTGATCCATATAAGGCCAATGATTGATGATTAAAAGGTTTTGGAACGTTAACAATGATGTATTTTGGTTGTATGATGATCCACTACACCAAAAATAGCAATCTGGCACAGTTTAAAACTGTGCTAGATCAAATCTGGCACGGTTTTGAACTGTGCCAGAATCAAATGTTCCAAAATGGCCATTTTTTTTTCTGACACAGTTTAAAAGTGTGCCAGAGTTGGTGAAATAGGAACCCTTCTTGCACACTTTAAAACCGTACCAGAAGTTAATATTTTTGGCACACTTTTGTCACACTTTATAAATGTACCAAATTGAGTACATTTTGGTACACTTTTGGCACAGTTCAAAACCGTGCCAAAATTTGATACACTTTTGGCACAGTTTTAAACTGTGGCAAATTATTTTATCAAAGAAAAAAAAATTAATTATAAATAATATTACCAAAACAAATCAGCAACATTTCCACTATTTTTCATACATGTTTTAAAATAATAATAATTTAATAATAATAATAATAATATAAAACTAGCATGGCAAAAATAGTACACCAACAATACAAATAGTCCACAATAACACTAATACACATCTAGATAATAAGCCCACTAAAAACTAATAGCTCAAATTCCATTAATAGAAAATTCATGTCAATACATATGAAATTTATCTCAATACATGAGTAAATTTGAATTTTATCTCAATTCATGTCAATACATATGAAATTCATCTCAAATTCATAGGTCTTCTCTTCAACTGGCACTAACGTGTTTAACTCCTCATTTATCAAGCACTGGTTCGCCTCTATATGCACAACCATCAAGGTTCCAATGAGTTCCAGCCTATAAAACAAACAAACAAAATAACAAATCACTCATTAGTGAAATGGAAACGCATAAATGAGTAAGAAAATGATTACAACCCACTCTTTTTTTCTCAACTCATCACATCTCAACTTGGTTTTAAAACCAATACTCATCACACAAATCATAATCTAATAATAAATTCACAAATAGCAATACCTATAAATAATCAAAAGGAATTCCTATAAATAATTATAAATAATCAAACAAAACTAATATTAGTAGAGTATCATAACATCAAGAAATATAAATAACGGAGTGACAACATGGTCCCTCGCAATCTCATAATCTTTTAAAATAATGCATTAGAAATGATCCATATACTTACAAATATGTCGAATTATCCAAGAGCCAATGCTTTGAAGACATAGGTTCCACGCCGAACCCCTCCATCCAAAAATAATAGCACTCTGTCTTGTGCCGCTTTAACTACCTATAAATTTCCTCAAGGGAACCATAACATGTCTGAAAAATAAAAGTCATGGATTAAATCTTTTGAGTTTGACAAATGTCATCAATATTGAGGAATTAGTGATCTCAGCTGAAGGAAAAGTGGAACACATCAACTGTAGGTTTGGATCAAGGAGAATATAGTGGAAAATTGAAGAAGGTGATAAATTATGATAAAAGTTATAGTTCTATTAGGAACATCTTTCCCCTTCCCTAATGTACTTTCCGTTATCAAAACATAGTGTAAGGAAAAAGAAGCAGAGTCACGAGCCTTTACTTATAATGACTATGTATGGACCTCATAAATTATAGAGGAATATGTGGGGCAATGAGGGAAGGGGGAAATACATTAAAAGACATAATCAATTATAACATAGTTTCATCCTTAATAAAATTATAACATAGTTTCTCATTTCATTGGTGTTTTTATTTTTTCGAGATTCAAACATACCATATAGTCCAAAGAAAAGGAGGAGGAGAGGAAAAGTAAGCAGAACTACAATGGGAATCACATAACTAGACATAAAAGCATCTGATTACCTATAACCGGTTGATGTACTCACTGTATATGTATTGAAAATAACTTTCATTATAAGCAAAAATGTATAAGAAAAAATGGTCGCATCAAAGAAAGTAGATAAACCTCTTCTAAAGCCATAATCGTAGCAGGGACATAATCAAGTTGTCGGACCCATTGGTTTGACATGATAATACCTGCTGCTCTAGTTTGTGCCGCTAGTGTAGCTGCATGATAGATCACATATGAAGCTAGTACCGAGTCATCAATCTGCAGGATAACCCAACATACTCATCATTACCAATTTTAGTAATTTAATTGTAACACCATTAGTCTAGAATAAATCATTTATTTATGAACATTATTAGTGATGTAATACACTAAAGCGAAGAGTACTAAGAACATGTAAAGAAGAGTAGTACTGGGGATATGTAAACAGTTGGCATAACTTAGGCCTAATGAGGCACGCTATCAGCTACATCAGCTCCACATTAATACAAAATTAATATTGAATGAAGGCCATTAGTAGAATTATACAAGTACAGAATTGACCAAGAATTTTTCCATTCCTTCAAAAAATTGTACCTTCACTAGTCAAAACATGTGTCAGATTGTGTGCAAGTTAGGGGTAGCTTCAGTATTTTTCATTAATAAAGTCGCGTCCCATTTGGGGTCACTTTATTTGATGAGTGAGTAGTTAATTTTGGTCAGCTTCTAACCTTTTGGTTCTTAGTCATCCCTCCCCACAGGGCAGGTTAACTCCAACAGATCATCCCTCATGTTTTACATAGGAACTGCAGTTGACTCCCAAACAATCTCATATACTGCTATAACATTTTCAATGCTCAACAACAATATGATGCACCATTTTCAATGCTCAATAACATATATAGATGCAATGCTGCAAAACAGCAACAGCTATGATGCAATGTTAGATATTTTTTTTGATGTACAAGCCATATACTATGTATTATAACAACAACACATAAAATGTCGTTTAGTTTCAGTATGACGCTTATTTGTAAACGATTCAGCAAACCAAATGAAAAGACTCCAAGCACAATTCAGATAGTGCAGTTATATATTTGGACATAAGTTTCAGACTAAAAACAAAAGTAGGGGGAAGATGGCAAGGTTTATAATGAATATTCAGGCCCCACCACGGCCCATTATCTGCTCCCCATGAGGGATCATAACCAACACTAGGTTGGAATTAAACCCAGGGTGAGGAATTCTGCGACGGAGCTCACGACCTTCGTGTCAATGGGCACATGTATGGCATAATATATGGGTTACAAAATCACAAGTTGACTCGCACTGCACCTCATCCTCCATTATGCTTCCATAGTATCCACATGATCTGGTAAGTGCCTCGCAGCTCCCCTATAGGTTGAACTTTCGACGAATGAATGTACGGCTAGGAAATGAAAAATAAGGTTCCAAGCAATTCCCACCAAAAAAGGAATTACCAATTAGGTATAGACCAGTATAAGGCAAGCAGTGATTTCTAAAAGTGACTTGAGCAGATCCAAGTCTTTCGACATTGCTTCCATAAAGCACACAAGGAGCCACATTTCCAATAAGACAAACTTCAAGATCGGAGATGCAAAAGTCATCATTATGACTGAGATAAGCAAAGAGGGTGGAGTCCCAAGGAGAGCGAGGCATTGGTTCGCCAATAATGCCGCCTTGGGGCATTGGCATGGGTAACCCATCTGCTATCCATCCGTAAGGAGAACCTCTAGAAAACTGCTTCACCAACTCGGTGCCTTTCTTTTCATCGTAAACTTTAGCTTCATTCTTTAAAAGAGGGCTCAAATCCTCTGAATTTTTCATATTGAAATGGAAAACCCTATAACCTGGAATGGGGAGTTAAAGAGATCAAAATTCAAGACGGGCGGAAACAACTCAAAAGTAATTAAATTCTAAGTTCATGAGTAATGGTCTCCAATTTGTTTTTATTCTTACTATCTAATAATTTCCATGATTTTCCAAATTTTGGTCCTTTTAATAATTTTGCTCTTGCATATTGCCGAAAACCAAACTGATACATAGTAAAAATTTCTTGGGCAAAAACGTTGTCTGAAATTAAGTCTCTAAACCATACTAACAATCCTAGTTACTAGTGTTACCAAATGCCGAGATTACCAAGATGCGCTCAAGTAACATATAATACCCCATATGTATCATACATCTTACAAGTTCATAAGCAAACAAAAGAGTTTGAAACAGTCAGATAACAAACCTTAACCAACTTGATTAACCATCTATGGATGAATGCTAAAGTCACTTAGATAACTTGTATGAACAAAGACAAAAGCAAGGTGAATTCTAACACATCTAATTACTTAAACAACAAAAGGAACTGAACTTCAAAAGAACCTTGTGCTATTTAAATGACCCAAAAATTTAAGGCATCATTTTTAATGTAAACATTATTTTAACGTACAAACAGACAAGTAATAAAAATAATAGAATGCAAATTAAACAAATTCAATTTTTGTTCTCTTGATTCTTCTTACAAGCTTGACCTATATCCACCAATGTCAAGTTGTCCTACTACCCAACATGACACTGACAACTTCTTCAACCTTTCCTAGTATGTTTTAAAGCTTGAAATGATTAAAAAAAGCTTTATCAGTGAGGAATTTTAAGTGGAATTTGTGGGTTATAGACATGTCCTGATTTTCTTTTTCATATGTATTGGCTAAAGAATATCAATGCATAAAAACATTAAAAAATCAATATATATTTGAAATCGCGAGCATATTCAAAACATATCCAGACCAGCGAGAGTGCAATATTGGTGCGAAAATAGATAAGGTGTTGTGAATTGCTCGAATTTACCAGGTAAAACGTCTTAAGAAGCAAAATCACACAGCGGGATAGTAAGTATTTGTAATATAGATATATAATAATAAACCAACTTCAATTCCTCAAATTTAACACAAGTAGTTGACCTCTAACCGATAAGACCGTGACTAATGAATGATCATATATATAACAGGAAAACCCTTCAGGTTTGAATATCCTTACACATAATATAACCAAGGTTAGAAGTAAAACAACACTAAAAACTAAAGATTCCATAATATTGTTCTCTGAATTTCATACAGTTTAAGCCCTCCACAAAGAACTCAAGTGTATAAAGGATTCAACCATCTCAAGGGTCCAAGACCACGATGCAATCATCTCGAAAGAGAGGATCGGAAGGGACAGACATAAAACATATATGACAGCATGCAACAGGGTAATAATAGTCCAACCCCAAAAAGAAGATATAGTACTGTAGCTACTAATGTATTTATCACAAGTATTAAGTGTTTCATATTGTAGGGGGCGAGATGAAAGTGAGAAATTCTCTTCTTCCTGCAAACCAAATGATTGGAACTTACTTTTTTAATCCAGAAGCAAGAAAGAATGGAAATAGCTTCATTTTAGAAATTAAATGAATAGCCCAGTAGCAATAATACTTAAGCTTGAGTTCTTCCAAATTCCTTTTCAAGATGAATTGGAGGCCACATGCATCAATCTGATGGCAATCGCCTATGCTTCCCATAATCAGCATCCCTTGATCGAGACATGTAATCCTCTTTCGGCACCGATCGAGATTTTCTTCGACATCTTGAAGACGAATGTCCTCGATCCAAGTAATCCTAATAATCCAAGTCCCACCCTTTTTGTCGATGCTCTCAAAGACCTTCCTTTTCATCCATGTATTTATGCTCCCTATCATACCGGTCCCTATCTTGTTCCCTATCATCACGATGCCTCTTCTCAGAGTTCCCAGACCATTCACGTTCAGAAACCCGTTCCTTTTCCCGAGAAATGCCATTTGATGACCTTACCCCTTTATCATGGCTCGCCTATCAATATCTATATTTGGACCCACCATCTTCACCACCATAACTCGACTCTGTTGTCCTCTGGTTGTGTTCTTCCCCACCCCCATCCACCCATGCTCGTGTCACCTTACATTACTGTTTGATGCCCTTCCATGCCAGTTGTCCCCATCATTCCCATTCCATTAGTCGCCATTCCTCGTCCAAAAAAGGCAGGGTTGACATGAGAAGCCACCTCAGCAAGTCATCTTCTTACACACACACACACACACACACACACACACATATATATATATATATATATATATACCAGACATAACACAAGTAGTTGTCATCCTCTCCCTTAGAATCCTATCTTCTTATACATTATCACCAATCAATAAGGTTACCAACCTTTTATGCTATGATAATACATTGACACTCTTCCAACTCAAACAATAGTTAAATGACAAAAACAATACTAGTAACTATACTAACATTTTGAACATGATAAACATCACAGTAGTAGCTCCTCATAATGTATACACAGTGTTCAACCTTAGGAATTGCAATTATACTAACATTTTCACCTGACAATTTATAGAAAGTGTTTAGATCTAAAAAAATACTTGTGAAATCAAATATTTAGGTTTGGATTGTATATCTGAAAGAGAAAAATATATATTAGTGAAATCAAATATTATGGGCTAGATTCGATCTACAAAAAAAGCACAAAACAACCATTAATTTCAAAACAAAACCCCAAATTACAAAACATAAATAAAATTAGAATTTTGACCAAAATTTCATACATATAATTAAGCCACAATACTATGTTCTTTCCTTACATGAACATGGCCTTTTCAAAGTAATAGAAATAACAGAGAACAATTGCTAAAAACATATACCTTTCAATAGTTAACTTATGGTAACATTAAGAGTGGCAAGAAGTAACATGGAAGTGGTTCAAAACATAATAATGAAAGTGGTATATACAGAAATAAAATCTTAGAAAGTTCAACTGTATAATCATAAAAATAAAATTCCTACTTAAACCAAAAAATAAATAGAGTATAAAAAGTGTTTATGCTCACTGTATATATCAAAATAGAATCATACATACCTCTTCTACCATAATACATTTCAAGCACCTTCCAGGACCTGAGAAGAAAAATGAATGAAAAAATAGTACAAAAGTTAGAGGGATTTAAAACCAAAATTAAATTCCACACTTTCTAAATCAGCAATCAAAACACTAAACATTGAGAACCCAAAAGGTAATAAATCTCAATAAATATTGAGAAAAAGATACCATACCTGCGAAATTCGGGAAACACATATCTAAGATCTGCAAACAAAACCCATAAAACAAACTTAGATCTACAAAACCTAAAGGGACGAACGTGACGAACGGCAGATCGGAGACTCCAAAGTGACCAAAACGTAAGAGAGAAAGTGCCGAGTGGGAGTCTCCAAAGTGGGAGGGATGAGAGAGCGGGAGACTCAAAGTGAATAAGTGTAATTTTTTTTAGAGACTTTTATATTTACTAAAGTGTAATCAATTTTGTCACACTTAAAAACAGTGGCAAATTTTGACACTGTTTTAAAGTGTGTCAGATTGTTATTAAACCGTGCCAGAATTTGGCACAGTTTAAAGCTGTGCCAGATTTTTAATATCAGGGTGTGCCGAATTGCTGTTTTTGGTGTAGTGGTCCTATAACATTATATTAGAATTTCATCCCTTGTGATGAAGTTTTGGGACGAACTTTAGACTAAAAAACGAAGCAGTCAGTAGCCCATCTGGTGTGATCGATCGATCGACATTCATAGGTCGATCGATCGACCACCATCGGTCGATCCACATTTAAGGTTGATTGATCGACCTTCCCAGAATTGATTACATTTTTCCCTTTGTAGAATTTTAATAATTTCGACCCTAGAGAATTATTTTTGGGAACTTTGTGAACACTCTTAGACTTGAGGAAGACCGGTAGGTATGTTTGCGAGATCGGAGTATAATTAGGATTCAATTTTGGGAATTATAAAAAACCTAATAACACTCGTCGAGTGAGATACTATTAGAGTTGAGATTAAATGATTAAATTTCGTATAGTGGATAATATAAGGTTAGTGGTATAAATGAGGACCTTAAGGATAGTGGATTTAAATGTGGGAGTAAGAAGAGACTTGGTAACCTTTATGGGTTAGGTTTTAAGTACTTGGAATTACGACGTGAGATGTGTCGGTGGTCTATAATGTATATTATTCGGAGACTTAAAAATGTACAAATTGGAATAATGGTATAGGGATGTTGAATATACCTCTATTAATATTATAAGATATCTAAGATGTGTGAATGCTTAGTATATGGAGTTATATGTGTATAACATACCTACCATACTTGCTATCACGGGAGGTCGGCTTTCGAACAGGTCCATCTAATCTTTGTGTGCCTATGGGGGGGATTTAGATTAGTACGTTAAGGACATAGGGTTGTGAATGACTTATTTGTGAGTTAATAAGTCAGTTGACTATGGGAGCGTAGGTATGTGCATGACCCATGGATATGTGAACTATGTTCGCCTCTAATATATGTGATTTTTTTTATTTAAACGATTTCGGAGATATTCGAAATACGTCGTCCTTATGTACGTGATGTACCGAGATTCGATAGCAGAGTAAGTTTGCAGCACAGCTTAGCCTAGGGGTGCCCTAAGTATATTATTATGTTGAAATTTATATATTGGAGATGATAACAGACTCCTTGTTAATGTGAGTGAATGTTCTTATTAATGTGTGTGAATAGTTGCAACACTTTGAGTAAAGTTAAAAATTAAGAATTTCCTATATGATTTAAAATGAATTAATCTGAGAGATGAAAAGGTATAACCACATAAATTAGATTGGAATGTCTAGAACAAACACCTATATTATCATGTGAGGACGGGTTGCAGTATAGACTAGTTAGTTAGAGGCATAACTAGGATGGATTGTGGATATACGTTAAGCGTTCATATTAGTTGAGAGGTGAGAAACTCATGTGAGAGCACGGACTAACATGTACTTTATATTCATTGTTTAATGCAATTAAACACTTGCTATATTTTTAAACTGTTTTCACATCGGGCTCTGACCCGTTTGCTTTCAAATCTATTTTCTCACAAAACCTTTTAGGTGTCTAGCCACAAGGACGCCAAGCTTAGGAGTTTCATTTCAGTGACGTGTTGTAGCTGCTATGGAAGTTACAGAACCTCGATAGTAAACGCCTCCACTTTATACATTGACTCCATTTCAGATTTATTCATCTGTAGGGCATGTCACCCTTTTCTTTAAGAGATAGTTTCATCATACTCAGTTTCATCGCAGTTTTGAAGTTAATTCATTTATTATTCAGACGTTGTATTTGGTTTTATCCATTATTTGGGATTATTCGGAGGAGTGTTACTCCAGACTCATTTTATTATTCGATTATTATCTTGATGTGACTATGATGTGATGGTAGTATCATTTAGCTAATAATTTTAATTGGTTGCATGTTAATCTAATTTAATAAAATTTGACAACTCACTTTTTAAATATTAGGTGGCTAGAAATTTCTTAAATAAATATTTTTCGACAGTGATGCTATGAACTGGACCAACTTGACGTGTTGTATTAATTTGAATAAAGGATTAACTACCCGGGATTTAATTAGTCGGGGTGTCACAGTGATCTCGCTCAAACGAAAACATGATGTTGCTCAAACGAGATGAGATATCGCTCGAATGAGGACATCGTGCGACATCGTTATTTCTTTTGAACGACAGTAAGATATCGCTCGAACCACCTAAACATCAAAAAAAATATTTTATAAAACTCTGCCTGAACACTTAAAAAAATTATTTTGACGAAAAACAATGCCTCGAGTGTTTAGAACAGTTTAGAAAATCTATTCCAACACTTTAAATGAACCGTTAAGGGACTTAAACACAACCTTACCAAAAATCTATCTCGCATAGGCTTTTCTGTTGAACAATAATTATATATGGATCTGTCTTGATGCATGATTGAACTTGAATAAATCTTCGATGGTTGTAATGATATACGACATACTCTAACTTAAATTGGGTTACGTAAAATATGTCCTTTCAAATCTCCCCCTATGTCTATGCCGGTACAAACTAAAAAAATCTGAATTATCAAGTTTGAAATTAGATAATCTGAATTATCAACTTTGAAAAAAATCAGAGACAAAAAACAAATACCGTCATCACGTATCGAGTTTGAAATTAGATAAAAATAAATCAAAACATTAATCAAATCTCAATTTTGCCCCATAATTCAAACTCCCCCTTTAAATCATAATTCGTTCTTCCCCTTTTTATTTGTCTGAAATAGAGAAGAAAAAAATTAATAAAAATAAGCATGGAGTGTCATGACAAGCAAATCAAAACAACTACGATCATCAAGGATAAACTTGAAAGCATTCACCAACTATTTTTTATTTTTCAATTTTATCAAACAAAAATAATTTACTAAAAAAATCGCACACCATGAATTTACATTAAGATAACCAAACTGCGGATACGAAATGAATGTTTGTGAACATATTCGATAGGTAAATCAACTCAAACATACATAAAAAAAATGTGCACGATGAATATGGATACTCCAAATGAATGAACTTCACAATCATCCTTAGGTGTAAAAATTGTTGAATTAAAATGATATTGACTTAATCAAATCAACAAATCAAAGTTTAAAATAATTTACACACCAAAAATGTCTAAAACTATTTAATGATTTTTCAATACTTTGTATGAACATGCAAGCCCATCGATTTATTTCCAACCAAACTCTCTCAAATATATAATTCTTTTTGCCCTTTTGAGGTTTCTATTTTTTTCTCAATTTACAGAATTCCTATTACCCCATTTTTGGCATATGATTATTTGTATGCCTTAATTTTTTCTCGGGCCCTTTAAACGGTGTCTTTCATGACGTGATTATTATTCACTCGCAGCCCTTTCCCATGTTCACTCATCTTTTTTCCATATTTAAACAAATTCCTCACGGGCCACGGTTCTTACATGCACTCTTTCATTGTTAAGTTTTATTGCATATGGTTCGTTTTAAAGACAGGATTGAGAATGAAACACTTCGACAAATATTTTATAGACAAGTAAAATAATTAAACAAATCTGTGCAAGGGTGTATTAAAGGAAATCATGAGTCAAACATGTAGAAAGTAATCTCAAATCTCATCTTAATAACTCCAAACATTATAAAGCACATGGATGAAATGTTGTATCATCTCAAAACACTATCGAATAGTCACATGGATATGGAATAATGTTGTGTCTTGGTCATCCTAAATATCCATCCATAAACGGTGTAAACAAAATACAAATTTCTTTTTGTGATTTTTCCAAAAATTTTATCAAAATAAAATCTTTTTGGCTTTTTCAAAATTTTCTCAAAAAACAATAGAAAATCTAATAGAACCCTATACATGTCGTAATACTAGAAAAAATATATCAAGTATCACAACTAACGTATGACAAACCAACCATGCAAGCAACTAACAATATGAAATAGCAAGTGATGCATCATGTGCAAGCATGTGAGTCTAAACCAATCTAGCATTTAACGTCTTCAAAAGGGATTTTCTAATCCAAAACGGTGTGTACCTAACTTGAGGGGTATGGAAACTAACGGGACACTGTCCTTAAACTTTCTAGGACCTCTTCCATGATCAAAACAAAAATTCCTACGGTGACATTTCCTACTGCAATGTGAACATGTGAAAACTCGTGGATAGTTACATATGGGTTGACCTTTTCTAATGTCTTTGGGTTTTTTTGTACCTCTAAAACAAACAATGCTCTTGGATTTGACACTCAAAGAATGAGAAAAAGACGAGCCATTACCATCACTACTCAAACTACTCGAGTCTTTTAAATCATTTTTCAACATCATAATTTGTTACTCAAGTAAAGAATTAGACTCTTCTAATTTTAGGAACTCCTTCTTCATATGTTCAATAATTCCTAGAAGTTTATCTCTTACCCCCTCAATAAAAGTAAACTTTTCCCTAAGAATCTTCTTAAATGCCTTAAAATCATCGATTAAAATATTTTTATCCTTTTTGGCACAGACACGGATACTAGAATTTTTCAAGTCCTCCAATTCTTTTTCTGAAACTAGGAAACTATCATCACTTTTCTTCTTGGACAATTTTAAATCACTAAATCATAGTCCAAGGCAACAAATTTCTCACGAAAAAAATCTCTTTGGTTTTGAACTGTTTGCAAAAGATTCATTGTGGATTTCAAATGAGAATTTTCTTTTTTCAAAACTTTAATTCTTTTAGAAAACTCCAAATCCAAATGATTTAAGTCATCAAAACAATGATTTGTTCCATCAAAGATGGGCATCGGATTATATAAGTTCTTTATCGAAAAAATTGTGAAAAGTTTTCAAAAAATAATTTTTCCAAAAAAAAAATCAATATCACAAAATTTTGCGAAAAACAGGATAACTCGATAAATTAGAGAAATCCGCTCTGATAACAATTTGATAAGGTAAGATTGCTTGAAAATATCTTATACCAATTTGAGAATGCTATGTGATATCTATTTCGACCAATTCGCAAATTTCAATTTTAAACTTATTTACTTGGAGTTAATTTTAGATAACCATAAAACATGCATCTAAGTGGGTAAATCAAATCATCTCAAATAAATTGCTGACACACAGATTTTAGGAAAAACACCCAAAGGGAAAATGTTTTGATTTCACTATGCAGGGGTAAATAGCAACTTAAATACACACTGAAATCTGCAATGAATATTCACAGACACTCACATAGACACGTAGCTTAGAGTCAATAATGGATCAACCGCAGATAATCCATAAGAACACGTAGTATAAATCAGGAAGGAAAACCCTCAAGTACTCCAAATGACATGCATTCATCAGTCGTAGATTTACCGTCTCTACAAGAAAAGCTTCAACAAGATCGTATCATGGGTTCCAAAATAATTCACTGAACTATTAGGATTTTTTGTGAATTAAAAAATAAAGTTTAAACCCTAAATGAAAAGGACAAAATAATTCTGCAGTTTGCAATTTTTTTGTATTGAAAAACGTTAAGTCTTCTTAAGGAAAAATGACTCATTTAATCAGGTATATATAACAAAATTGAGTCGGTAATCTTGCTCAAATAAAAACATGATGTCGCTCAAACAAAATGAGATATCGCTTGAACGAGGACATCGCGCGACATGGATATGTCATTTGAATGATAGTAAGATGTCACTCGAACGACCTAAATGTCAAAAAATATTTTATAAAACTCCGCCTTAACACATAAAAAAAATCTTTTGATGAAAAACAATGAACCAAGTGTTTAAAACGGTTTAGAAAAATTATCCCAACACTTTAAATGAACCGTTAAGGGACTTAAACACAACCTTACCAAAAATTATCTCGCATACGCTTTTCTGTTTAAGAATGTTGATATTCGAATCCATCTTGATTCATGATTAAAATTGAATAAATCTTTGACGGTTGTAGCGGTATATGACATACTCAAATGTAAAACGAACTATGTAAAATATGTCCTTACACTATGTGGTCCATTGTTGGACAGAGACGTTACTAGCATTTTGGAATATTTAAATGTTATCGGCTTGTTCGACCATTATCTGATAAACGTGTTCATGTTATTATCGATGATCATGGGCATAAGAGGCAATGATGTTTTCAAGGTTGTCTACACAACTGGACAGATGATCGTAACGAGCATCAGAGGTAAGTACTTTTTCTTGCATCCATCTGATGAAGGTAAAGACCTCACGAGTTAAATTTACAACAAGTGAATGAGTCATATTTGGATCTTGTTTAGGAATGTATTGTCCATGGGTGTTGCATTCTTCTTCTTCTTCTTTTTCTTCTTCTTCTTCTTCTTCTTCTTCTTCTTCTTCTTCTTCTTCTTCTTCTTCTCAGGTATTTTCCATATGTTGAGTTTTCCATAAACCATGGGTTTTTTAAAGACTCATGAGTTTGAAGATAAGTTATGATAAGATAAATGCGTCCATTGAAGGTAAGGGGTTATTTGTGATGCAAAGCGAGAGGCCCTTGGATTTGAAAATTTTGGTGATAATCATCCCAAAAGGTATACATCTATGATATTTTTTTGAATAGGTCAACATGTGGTTCATGATGAATACGGGAAGGTTAATGTTGTTTCCCTTTCGGATGCACCAATTAATAAAAATGTCATGCTATGATATGTCATGATGACTACTACCTCTGAGAATGATACAATAGGATATTAGTTTGTGAATTATTCTTGAGGTTACATTGAGTTCATTGAGGAAAATATGACATGTGTTAATGGAAGCAACATTTCTTCCAGCAAGAAAGTTCATGGTTCCAATGGTCTTGAAATCAGGAAACTTCATCCATTTGTGGGAGACGTAGTTATTAAACTTGGAGATTAGAATATCGAGGATATTAGTGATATCCCTAAGTGTAAATTTGATTATTGCTTTGAGAACAAAAGAGTATAAGGTATTCTTTTTGCTATAGAGTTTGGTGTAGAAGATGTGAACGAATGTTGGTTTTTTAGTTTCAGATGTTTTAAGAAAGTGAAGCCAACCTTGATTATCGAACATATCGTAGATGTGGGAAAATTAGGTTTCAAGAAATATGGAGGGAAATATTTTACTGGGTGTTATCCTTCTTGTCGAAAATAAGGATATGGATACCTATTTGAGACGAGAGTGTTTGTTTAAGTGAATGTTAATACTAAGAACACGTTTATTTTCACTCTTGTATTTTTTGAAGATGTACTTGAAGTGGAGGCCATTAGATATTTTTGGAGGAAATCTTTTTTAGTTATAAGGAGATAATATTTATAAAAGAGAGTGTGCTGGATATATGACATGAAAGCCCATGGTTTTATAGCAAGGATATGAAGATATGGGTTTATTATTGATACATGCACCCTATTGAAATAAACACCACAATCAGGGAAGTCATTTGGTGAGAAAACACAACTTTAATTATTGCAAGAACTTTTATTCGGGTCTGTGCCAACATACACAATTTTAGTAGTATCGTTTAGTTGACTAAACCCCTAAAAAAATTTAATTTGTTTTTATTTGTTTTATTTGATTTGATGTTATGGCTTTATATGGTAGTGTGCGAGGATCATATTATCTTTAGAAGGCTTAAGTTGTTGTTGAAAATGATGAAGTGCATGTGAATAAAGGAGTGTAAGTGTGTAAGATGACAAATGTGAACTGACAAGTCATTAAGGATTATTTGAGAGGATGAAAAAAATTACATTATTTATCTCAAGGTGATTGAATTGTTTCACGTTCGTCCTTTAAATTTCATATAATGTAAGTTTATCTAGCCTTTATTACTTTTATTTTTTTAATTATGCCATCTTTGTTTATTTTTTTGGTCTGATGATGGATTTGAAAGGGACATAATATCATCTTAAGAATTATAGATGTTTTATAGTTAAGGGGATTTGTTTTGTTTCTTACTTGATATTTATTATTTGGTTCTCCGTGAATTCCTCTTGACAATTTGCTTCTTTGAAAAGTTGATGGTTTAACTAAGTTGGTTTTTCATAGATAATATCTTAATTAAGTGTGGTAAGGATATCTATGTCTTTTATATGTTTGATGACTGTGGAAAGTCTTAATTTTTCATGAGCTAATTTTATGGTTAGGTATTCCACAATAGGTAAAATATTTGGAGGGATGTCTTAATTTACATTGAACATAAGTGGAATTTTTTTTCTTAATATGTGGTGTAAAAGAGGAATTGTGTTTTTAATCAAAGTTCGCATGATTCCAAAGTGTGATCCTTATTTTTTCAAAAGGTGCATTTGATCGAATGATTATTTCCAATTAGTCTTTTGAGGTTTTTATCTTTATGTTTCAGACAAGAGTCTTTAGGTGTAAAAGTTGGATTTGATTCTTGATTAAATTTATATTTTTCAAAAATTAACTGTTATGTGGTTTTACTCAATTTTCCAAAAGTGTTTCTAAGTTGATGAACTTCTTTTCCCAATTGGTTGTTTTCACTTTGTAAACATGGTATATATTTTCTTTTGTTCGTAAAGACAAATTATTTTTAAGGTTGATTATCTTTTTGGATTGTTTTCTTTATTTCTTAGTGATTTCTATTTCATTGTAGAAATCCTTATTTTCATTTTGAATTGTTACATGAGAGTCAATGAAAAATTTGTAATTTATAATTAATGTTTCATAAAGTTGATCTAATTGGTCGTATGCATTAATCATATATTCTTTTGAAAGTATTTCTAAAACACAGGACTTCAATTTTACCTCATTGTCCTTTTATGCCCAAGGAATGAATTCTAATTGCTCTATGGATGATGACATTGGGCAATCTTCTAAGATAACTTCGTCCTTTGAGTTTGATAAAAACACTTGTTCTATATTTTGTGAGTACGAGGTTTGTGATGTATGGATGATTTAGTCAAGAGGTTCTTCTTTGGAATTATTTTATTCTATAAATTGCTCCACAAGGGAATTCCACAAGTCATTTTCTTCCTTGAAGTAAGACACCTTATCTAAAACATCATGATTAAGAAAGAGCATAAGATCTTTAAATCTTAAATGTTAAATTCATCTTTCTTTTCAATGTTTAATCTAGATGCAAGGGGTGAGTTTTTATCACTAATTGCTTTTCATAATTAATAATCAACGGATTGGATAATAAGAGATATATTAGTTTTACAAATTTTGTAAAATCATTCTGAAAATATGGGAAGATCATATCTTTTCAGAACCGTTTCGGAATTGCTTGCCATTTTTATTTTTAAACTCAAAATATTTTCAAAAGTACTTTTATTAAAAGATAATATCATTTCAAAAATACTTTAAAAAATAAGTATATATAGGCTAGGCTCTGACGCTAATTATTAGCCCGTAAATATACCTGGGGGGTTAATTGGGTATATGGGTTTAATGTGAATTTCAAAAAAAATCTTAACTTATATGTAACGATTAATTGCAATATGATAAATCAGTTTAATAACAAAGAATTAATCAATAATAATTCTAAACAATTAAGAGAGAGAGAGAGAGAGAGAGAGATTAATAAAACTGTGTAAATAGAGATTTGAATGTGGTTCGACCATTGTCTATGTCCACACTCGGGACGGTACTCGAGAACTCCACTATCCCTGGTTCATTTACAGTGGAACCAAAAACTCATAAGGAATTATAACTTCAAAAATCGCAAGAAATAGGATGTTAAACTCATCCTTTCCCATGTGGTACCATGGCAATAGCCTGAGACTTTCAATTCCTTGACTACCCATATCAATGACACTATGGCTAAGAAAATACAATAAAGTTAACCGTAAGTCACAAAAATAAGATCTCTAACTAAAACGTAAAGCTAGGTATATTTACTAAAAATATTAAAGTGGGTTTACTTCTCTATAAAAAGCAGACATACTAGTTTCACAAGTATGGTGCCCAAATAGGTTTTCGGTTATATCTTTAACACAAGTGGGTATTGGGTTTATAATTTTTCTAAAGGGGTTGGAATAGAATCTTTGGGTTCAAGTGGGATTTATTGAAGCTATATCTTTAATTGAGTTTTTTGAACAAAAATTCTCAAAGGGGTTTTATGATATGGATTCTCTCTCTAAGGGACATTAGGATAGTAACACAACCTAGGAAGATGAGACTTTAGTGAAAGAGATGTTATTGTATGCTTGTGTGTTTTGAAATGGAAGAGTAAGGCTAGATTTATAGTGCTAGGAGGCAACCAAATGTTAGTAAACTATTGGAAATAAGGTTAGTAAGGGTTGGGTTATTAGTATAAAGGGTTAGTAAGTTTAGTCGACTAAAATTCTACTGCTTGTAGGTTGGATAGTTTTAGTGGGTTGTCTCAAAAATTTTAATTGACTAAACTATTTTTAGTCAACTAAAACTAAGCTTTAGTTAATTAAAAATCCCTGAGATTTAGTCAATAGGGTGTTTGGTTTAGGACCATACTCTAAGGAAGGTTTAGGGAGATCTAGGTGGTTAGGTTTGGAGAAAACATAAGGTAAAACATGTTACTTTAATTTTGTACAACAGTTCCTAAAGTACAGCAAGAAAATAAAGCAATGATCTTCTGTGTTTATGAGAATTCTATTGTTATGATGCATATTTGAGCTTGTGATATGATGCATATTTAAGCTTGATCACTATAGGTTGTGCGATGTGTAATTTGGTAGATTGTTTAACAAGTTGATGTTGAACATCTTTGAGGCTTGAGAAATGATCTTTGAGTAGCTTGTGATCTTCATTATCTTTGGTTATGGTCTTCATTGGCTTGCTTGAGATCTTCATTGTATCTCATGTATATGATTGCATGGTTCAATGGATGATATGTTACTTATGATATATCTCACAATGTATTGAGTAATTATTTTAATCACAAGTCCTTTAAAGAGAATATAGTAAAGCTTGATCTTATATAAGTTGTTTTGTCATCACACAAAATCTTTTGGTGTAGATACTTTTGGTTTCACAAATATTTTTCGACTTTTTATGGGACATGAAGGTTTTAAGTTATTAAAATTTAAATAAGAGTGGAAAGTTTAAAAAAATTTAAGCACATTAGCTAGTTTTTCAAAAATTACCTCAAACTTGCTATCAGGTAAACCACAAGCTATCCAATTTCAATTTTTCAATTTATAGTATCTAAATAGCCTTTTTTAGGATTTTGTCAAATTTCAAAAGTTGTACAGAATCAAATTTTACTTCAAAATGTAAAGTTTCATAATTTCTTAATGGATATACTATTTTTAAAAAATGACTATCCCGGACCTCTGATGAAAATTAACGCAACCAAATGTAATTTTATTTAATTTATCCCTATTATTCAATCCCCAAACCATCAATTGAATCATAAATCTTCAAATCAACTTATAATAGTTTAATATGAATTTAGGGCTAAAAGTCCCACCTAAACAACATCTATAATATGAAATATATATATATATATCTACCCTCAAGAACCCAACAACTTATGAAAATCATCTTTTCACCCCCATTGATTCAATTTTACTCTTATCATTTTTATTCAAATTAACATGAATTTATATGACAAATAAAAAAAATAACCAAATTATACAATCAATCCATGATTCAATGCATTGCATATAACTTAATATAACTCAATCACATAGATAATGGAAGAACCATAGTTCTAGGATTATATCTCCAATTTTAAATTTCTAGGAATAAAATCAATATATGATTATACTCCAACTTGATATTTCTCTTCCTAATGTTATCTCTTTAATTTATTTAATAATTTACATGAATTTTAACATAAGTTATTCTTATCAAAGGCAATAAGTTGAAATAATTATTGTCTTGATTTGTTTTAAGATTAGAAGACTTAATTTGATGAGTAGTTTTGTTCTTTGACTTTGATTACCTAATTTCCTCCCTAAATCTTCCAAGTTGTCCTATCCAACCTGCCTCCCAAATAGCCTCACAATTTCCCTCTCTCTCTCTCTCTCTCTCTAGAATTTTAATTTAGATTTAGAGTTTATCTTGAGAATATGATAGAGGCTAAAGTGGCTAAAAATTATGATCAAATAATGTTATTTTTGTCATTCCCCTTAGATCCTAATTTATTTTAACTTATGGACCCAAAATTATATCCAAACACTCTCAAACTCGACCCAATAAGTCACCCAACCTATAGGTACAACCCCTCAACATTTTAACACTATTTGTCCTTCCAAATGACCCTATCAGTCAAACCAAAAACTTATCATAAAATAAAATGATCTAAAGTAACTGAGACCTAATTTACCTCATAAATCTAATCCCTTAATTTAACCAAAAAATAACCCAATTTCATTTTCCAATTAAAAACATTACTTAAAACTTCTTAATGAAATTACTTATTAAATATCCTAGAGCATTACACGACTTTCTCAATGTTGGACAACAAAGAAAAATTAAAGTCTTCCAAATAGTCTAAATCATCAAAACCTTTTATAACCATAAAAGTGGCATAGATAAATTCCTATCTAGGAGAGATTTGATCTGAGTTGGAATCCAAGTCATCATTGCTCAAAGTGGATTAATAATCCTTCTTTCAGTACGTCGACTCAGTTTATATGGAAATTGCTTTCCCGTATTCTCTTTCTCACCGAAATTGGACATGTAAGGGTTCCACTTGGGTATTAAACCTCATTCTCCACACGTCATTGATCACGCTCAAATGTAGGCATATTAAACTTGTGGTTGCATTTGGTTTGACAATTCTTTACCCATGAATTGAAAAAATCTTGGTGATGAGAGACATATCATAAATGTTAATGTTACTAGAATTTGATAAGACCTTATGATTTTTATGTTTTAAAGATATTCTCTTCTTAGTAATGGTCTTTATGCGATGATAATTAAAATTCTCCCCGTAGGTTGAAAGTGATCCAACCAAGTCATCAACCTTCAAAGTGCTTTATAAAAAAGATTTTAACTTCTCCTATGGAACTCACATTGACCTTGGATGTAGAAAAAAGGTTTTGTTGATGATGACTTCATCTAAATGTTCTTTCCTATGACAAAAGATGAGTTTACCGTATAAAAAAGTTGTGAGTGTGACTAATTGAAAGATTCATTTTCCTTCATAATAAGTAGTTCAAATCAAGGGGCTAACCATTGAAGTTTGGCATGCTTCACAATACATGCTATTTCTTAACTTATTTTTAAAATTTCTCTTACCTCCTTAGATGTCTTAGAGTTATAATTATGTATAAACTCACTAATGCTTAAATTTCTAACTAAGGCATTGATCCTTGAAGAGTTCCACATGCTCTATTTAACTTTGTTATCATCCTATGTATAACGCTTCTTCTCAATCACGGTATTGTTGATAACAATGACAAGCCACATCCAAACCATTGACATATAATGCCATATGCGCTCGTCAAGTGGCATTAATTATACCATTATGTGTGCCATCCAATAAGAATAGTTTTACCAGAAAATGAAGATTTATAGAGAAACAAACATCCATTTATCATGCACATAAAAAATCTACTTATGATTAAATGTAAAAAAAAAAAGATTCCCACTCAGATACCAATTGATAGTGCACTCTATAAGCGATAGATACCTAAATAAAATTAATTACAAAGTTAAGATATATATTTTCTTATTTTCAAAGAGAAAACAAAATATATCCTAAGTCTACCTGATAAAAGTCTTACCAAGTTTATAATCAAACCATTGTTTATCTTCTAATCAGGATAAGTGATGAGAAACATATGGAAAAGTAAAATAATCTCATAAAATCGAATACATGAGAAAAAAAAACTATTAATAGGAAAAACCTCATGATGATTTCAAATAAAAAGTCCTGAGGTTGAGATATACAAAGAAGAACTACAAATAACACTCCATTCTTCATAACATCATCAAATACTATTTATCATACTTTAATGGAAGGTCCTAAAAACTGAAGAACACTACACAACCATGACCAATCTTGTTTTTCAACCAATGGCTTTAAACCTACCAAAACTCAAAGTTTCTTATACTTTAATGGAACTTGTTTCAATGGGAAAAGAACCGAGAGAAACCATAAAATATACACTACCATGTGAAAAGATATCCCAACGTTGGAAGTGTTGGTGTAATTTTCTAGATCATTCAAAATTTCAGTCTTCTTCAAACTAAAATGAATGAAAAACTTTACTGAAGAACAAATTTATTTGAAAATGATTTGTTTAAGTCTTGAGTGATTAAGGAAGAAACATTAAAAATGTTTTTTTTTAACAATGTAATAAATAGTGTAAAATAATATTCTTCTCTCAAAAATTTGATTCACTAAGCTTAGATACAAAATTAATTTTTTCTTCACAAATTGGAATGGTGTAATGTACCCAAGCTATATGTCTCAATGGGGAAAAATAAGGTGAATCAGTCATGTTTGATACACATATAAGTGTCGATCAGCTAAATATTAGTTGCAAAATTCTTATATGTGACCTATGTCACAACATCTATCCAAATCATCAAAAAGATATCTTTTTGAAAAACCGTAATGCTCTTTGTTGGTAAGGGTTGAGAGTATTTTTTTTGGAAAGAAGATGTGCATATGTAGGATGAGATGTTAGCAATAAAGGTCATAAAAATCCAAATGTTTTGAATGCAACCTATAGTGACTTTGGCGTTCAACAATGACACCTTTCGCTGGATCAAGACATGATTTTGTCATGGAGAAGTGAGTAAATTAAGTCACGATAGAAGACATAATTTCCATAAAGTGTTTATATTTAGGAATTTTAAATAAGACTTGTTGTTCAACCTATGAATAAGTCTTCTAAATATAAAATGTGCATTTTGATATTGGTTTTATAATGAAAGCATATCACACATACTATTTTAAGTTTAAAAGCCATATGGTTACATTAAAAAAATTCATATTAAGAAATCATTTTAGCCAAGGGCTAAATCTATATTCGCTAATCCCATATAACTTTGTCCTTAGTAGTATGGTCAAGGTAATGGAATGAATGATCAGGTGATGTTAATGAAGTACTTAGGTGACCCTGGGGACAAGATTTAAAGTATTTTTTGGTTAATTAGTTCTAGACAATCCTAATTATGAAGGCATTGTGAGTATAATATACTTTTTTACAAACTATACTAAAATTAATCATATTTTATATTGTTTTAGAATTTCAAAATTATATGTCATCTTTAGTGAATGTAAAAAAATTAGATTGAGGTTTAGGTGAAGATTTAATACTACCTACACTAAATTGGAAGATTAGTATAAAAACAGTAGTATGAAATTCATCCAAATGTTCTATCTAAAATATGTAGGAGAGGACCCCTTAAACTACCCTGCTATATATGTCTTTGGGACCACTATAGTGGCCAAATACCACCATTATAATAGTCTGGTATTACCGTTATAGCCTTATTTGAGGCCATCTATAGTGGTCCATACCAGTAGAGCGTCTAGGTTGCGGTTCCTCACTCTTTCACTCAAGTAAGTCCATTTAAATTACTATTTCTCTCCTACCTCATGCCAATTGATAAAATATGTTTAATCACTTAAACCATCACGATTTTCCCACCAAGTCATACTAAAGTCATATACAACCCAAGGGTTTTAACCCAAATCCTATCTCAACTATACAAGGTCTATTTTATCACTTTTAGCACAATTCCAAACTAAATTAAATTATTTAATTTTAGACAAATTTTATTCTTATTTAAAACCTGTTTTCCCTAATTAATTTCTCATTTTTTTTTACTTATTTGTTTCAATAATTTGAATATGAGGTACTACACATAATTGGCTAATTTTCAATTTATTAGTCACTTTTGTCTATGTTTTGGATATATGTTGGTTATTAATTTAGCTTAATTAAGATATATGCTTCTTCGGTTATATTTTTTATATTATTTTAGTACACCTTATTGCTCTTTTCATTTTATCTATGAATTATTGAGATATGTTATAGATTTGGTTATAGTCTTTCACACCGCTATATATATATATATATATTATATGGTTAATATAATGCCTTTCTAATATCTTTTTATGTACAAATCATTATGTTTAACATGATGGATGATTCTAGATATGATCTATCCTCACTGTTAGGGAGATTTTACCCCTCGACCTAAATGGGTCGACCTCAGGGTGTCGGCTCTTAGGGTCAGACTCAGCACGGTCGGCCAAAATCAGATAAAAAAACCATGAACATGTTCACAAAGTCATTTTTATATACTAAAACTCTACAAAGATACTTTTAGAGAGATAAATTAGCATACTACCTTCAATAACTAATGAGAAATGAGTTGTACTAAAGTGAATGTAGTCCAGTTTGTTGAACCACTCTTAATCTCTGTGTTTGATCTACTTAACTGCACTTATCTACTTTATTTATTACAAAAAACCCTTGGCCATAATGAGTTATACATATGGCTCACTGAGTTATGTTCATGCTATTTGAGATACCATTTTCATGTATCATCAATCTGGTACCGTCTGTGGGAATCGACTGATCAACTAACTAATTTCTTTGGTGAACTCAATCACAACCTGATCATAGGCACAAATTTGACTCAGGTCAGATCTCGATCTATAATTTAAAGGTTTGAGTTGAAGGTTTATCCTTCTTCATCTTCAATGAAGTTTCTAGGCATTTTATGAGTTTTATTGCAGTTTAATTGCAAATCTAGGTGGAAAAGACTATTCACCCTCATAATTTCTAGAATATGGTCCCAAAAGTTCATCCAATTAATCTTCATATGTTTGTTCATCCGATTTGAGAGTTTTCTAGGTAAAACACCAATCTAAAAGACA
Organism: Sambucus nigra; assembly: GCA_949130495.1. Classification (NCBI taxonomy): domain Eukaryota; kingdom Viridiplantae; phylum Streptophyta; class Magnoliopsida; order Dipsacales; family Adoxaceae; genus Sambucus; species Sambucus nigra. The sequence goes on along the minus strand of OX422208.1, from coordinate 472,670,108 downwards.
TATCTAAAAACCTAATATTCACCTTCATACCAAACATGTCATTATAATTACCTTCACCACCGCCTTCTGGCGAAATGAATGCCTCAGGCAGTGCACCGCTATCGAAAATAGTAATTCTCACTCGCGCTCTGAAGATGATGCTTGCAAATCGGGAAAAACTATAGACGTAGATGATTCTTCTAACACAAATGATTGTGGGAAGAGCCCATCATACTCCGATGGTGGTCGAAAGCAGAAACTCATCGGAGGAATTGCTAAATACACCAAGGGAAGTTACATCATCGAGGTTAAAAGTTAAGAGGATTATGGAACATCACAAGTTAGAAATGGGATATGAGGAAGACCCCTACGCTGGAGAGTAATGTCATGAAGAAGAGGCTGAATCGCAACCAAGAAATCGAGATTAATCCTACCAACCAGGTAGGACTTCTTCCATCCCAGGGACTGAAAGGGGAACTAGGATTGAACACCCCTCCTAGAATAAAATGAGTGCATTAACTAGGCTCACGAAGACGTCGGCCTTAAGTGCGATAGGACCTAAACGTAGAGGAACTCCTCCCACCCAGAGTTATGCAATATGAGGCGAATCTCTAAGGAGCATAGGGGAACATAGAACCTAAGGGTTTCATCATCTGTTAGACCTCGAGACTTGTATCATACATTAATGAACAGGACTAGAGTAACCTCATGGAGAGAAGTCTAGATAGATAATCATACAAAAGGTGAATGACCTTGGAAAAGATCCATTCAGAGATAAGAGAACAAATTGGGAGACCTGATAAAAAAAATCCATTTAAAAGGGGATACCTATAAGGATCTCTCCTTATCCCAGAGATGGTAACCTATCCTACTCCTGATAAATTCAAACCCCCAGAGTTAATACCAAGGTATGATGCCAACGCGAACCCAATTCATCATGTAGATATGTATCAATCAACCACTGACATCTATTCGGTACCAAATGAAATGAGGTGCCAAGCTTTCTCGACAATTCTCAAAAGTGCATCTCATATTTGGTATACTAGTCTGTCGAAAGGACAAATCAGAAACTTCAAAGACCTTGCTGATAGGTTCATACACAATATTTTCTTTGGGTTAAAACTAGCAAGGAGGGTCACACACCTCCTTAGTGTCCGACGTAACAAGCAGGAGACTCTTAGAGATTTCATTACATGGTTTAATAAAGAAAAACTCGAAAATTATTTAGGGGAACATCAAATATAAGGGGCTTGGCCAGTGGTTGACCTTGAGACGTATCTCATACATTGACGAATAGGACTAAAGTAACCTCAATGAGAGAAAGATCATGAGATAATCCTTTATAAAGTGAACGATCCTAGAAAAGCTCCATTCAGAGACTGGAGAATAAATTAAGAGACCTCATAAAGACTAAAAATCCTTTTGAAAATGGTTACATGAAACGATCTCCCTTTGTCCCAGAGATCGTAAGCTATCATACTCATACTAAATTAAAACCTCAATAGGTTTCACCAAGGTATGATAGGAGAATGAACCCAATTCACCATGTAGAGATGTATCAATCATTCACTGAAATCTATTCAATACCAGATGAAATGGGGTGTCGGTCTTTCTAAAGAACTCTCACGTGTGGTATACTAGTCTACCAAAAGGACATATTAAAAACTTCAAAGACCTTGCTGATAGGTTCGTACACAACTTTTGCTTTAGGTTAAAACCATCAAGGAGGATCACAGTCCTCCTTAGTGTTCGACAGAAGAAGTGGGAGACTTTTAGAGATTTCATTTCGTGAGTTGACAAATAAAAACTCGAAGTTGTTGACTATGAAGAAAAGATAACCATGAGGATCCTCATCAATGGTCTTCAACCCAGAAAGCTTTAGTGGGTGATCTCTAAGGACCCTCCTATAATAATGAACAAAATTCTAGCTAAGGATGGAAAGTTTATGGCTATCGAAGAGGGAATAGTGACTAAGAAATGAGAAAGAAGATGGTCATGGGAAGTCTTCATATGGAAAAGAGAATAAAAACGGGGGTAAGAAGTTGGAAGGAGAATTTAAAAGTTACACACACCTAAATACACAAGTCCACGACATCCTAAATGAAATCAAGGATGAAGAAGAAGTCAAGTGGCCAGGGAAATTGAAATCCACACTCAACAAAAGAAATAAGAATGAATATTGTGAATTTCACAAAGATCATGGCCACGAAATCATCGATTATTATGCTCTAAAGGAAGATATCGAGAAGCTTATTAATAAAGGAAAGATGAACAAGTTTGTGGATAGTAATAGTCATCCTCAAGAGAACAAAATGCATCAAGGGTCTCCTTTCTTAATAAAAAAATAAAAGAGAAGGTAAGAAGCTTGAAGAAGACAAATCAGGTAATAAATTTGACAGGGAGGATGTTTAGTTGAGTGATAAACCCAAAGCTCTAAAGACAAACCTATGCATGATTGCATTCAGCAAAATGATGATTTCAGGAGGAGTACATGGTGAAGGAACTGAACCAACTGACAGAAAGGCCTACATGGGAGAAACGAAAGCGGGTGTTCTACAAATGGATATGAATCATATAATGAAAAATGAGGAAGAAATTTGTTCTAAAAGAATGAACATCGATCATTTGATCATTAGTTTTTCTAGAATGGATTTTAAGAACATCCCTTACCTTCATGATGATTCACTAGTCATAAGCCTCATGATGATTTCAGGAGGAGTACATGGTGAAGGAACTGAACCAACTGACAGAAAGGCCTACATGGGAGAAACGAAAGCAGGTGTTCTACAAATGGATATGAATCATACAATGAAAAATGAGGAAGAAATTTGTTCTAAAATAATGAACATCGATCATTTGATCATTAGTTTTTCTAGAATGGATTTTAAGAACATCCCTTACCTTCATGATAATTCACTAGTCATAAGCCTCATGGTAAACTAATACAATATCTTCCAGATTCTTGTTGATGTAGTAAGTTTGGTAGATCTGATTTTTTGGGACTTTTCTAAAGGTTTGAATCTAAATATGTTGATGTTAAAACCTTACCACCAACCCCTCATCGGTTTCAGTGGGGAGAAAGTATTCCCACTTGGTATGATAGAACCGATTGAATATATGGGAGGATGGCCAACGTGATTGACAAAGAAAATAAACTTATCTGTCAATAATCAACATGTGATATCGGCTTACAACATCATCTTGGGAACTGTCTTCCTTAAACAGTTCAAAGTCATCCCATCTGCAGTTCATAAAATGATTAGATTTCCTACTCACTTTGGAATAGCAGAAGTTTGCAAAGATAAAGACGAATACGAGAATGTTACTTCATGATTATTGAGCAAAAGTAAGATTACAATCTCATGAACACTTCATATAATATTGATATACTTAACCCAAAAGATGAGAAAAAATTAACAAAGGGTAAAGCAGTTGAGTAGGTAGAATCGGTGGTTCTTAATGAAGAGAACCCTCCCCCCCCCCTCCCAAAAACCCGTACAAATAGTTTCGTCTTTAATGCTTAATGTTAAAACCAAGTTGGTCAAGATTTTGAAAGAAAATAAGAATATCTTTCTTTGGTTCTAAAAAGACATGTCCAAGATTGTTCCTAAAACTATATGTCATTACCTGGATGTTGATCCCTCAGCTAAGGAGGTAACACAGAAAAATGATAGTTTTCTCCCTAGAGATATCAAATAATTCAGGAATAAGTAAAGAAGTTGCTTGATGCAAGTTTTTATAGAGGAAGTCAAATATCTATCTTGGATGTCTAACATTGTTCTCATACCAAAGCAAAATGGTAAGTGGTGCATATTCGTCGACTTCACCAACCTTAACAAGTCACACCTGCAGGACTAATTTCCTCTACCTAGAATAGATCAAACGGTATATGCCATTACAAGTCATGATCTCATGAGCTTCATGGATACATATAAAGGCTACAAACATATTTCTTTGAAAGATGATGATGTCGAGAAAACCTCGTTCATTACCAATAAGGTACGTATTTTTATAAAGTAAGGTCGTTTGGGTTGAAGAATGATGCAAAAATATATCAACACTTGGTGAAAAAAATATTTGAAGACTATCTTGGACAGACAGTGGAAATGTAATACCTCATATTTTTGCTTATTCATAATTTAATTAAGTCCGAAATTAATTGAGAAAATACGTTTTGTTTGAATTACGTAAGTGAAGTAATTTAATGTGACTTAATAGTGAATGTGAGTGTTAGATAGTAATCAAGATCTAGATATTTATAAATATTATGATATTATATTTACTAAGTGTGAATAGAAAATAATTAATGATTAGTGTTATACGGCATAGCGAGTGATATGTGCGTATTCTATCTTATCTCACCGAGTGTCGCCTCTAGACTATTTGGAGGTGGGAAATGAGAAATACATTTTTAGTGACTCGTATGATGATTCTGAGGTCACAAATGAGTCTGGAAGGGTCGAACAAGTCAAAATAATATACCCGATGATGTCAATTGAGTCACAGGTCGATTTTGGACAAAACCGACACCTTTGGAGGGTAAATTGGTCATTTTAAAAATAGAGATTAAAGTACCTACGAAAATTATAGCCTTATATCTGATAATTAGAAGTGAGGGCTTGGTTTTATAATGAAAAAATATTAGAGATACCATTAAAGGAAAGAGAGGAACCATTCCAAAAATTTGAAGGAGGATTCTTGAAGTATTGAAAGAGTTCTTGTATCTTAAGCACCTAAGGAGTGAAGATTTGAAGAGGAAAACATCAAATCATCATCCACACCCACGAAATCAGACCCTTTAGTATTTAAGGAAAGTTGTTTATTACATTTAAATGAAGTTATAATTCCCATGCGTAGATATTTGTTGATAACCATGATTATACCTATGTTCCAAGAGAAAAATAATAGATTTGATGTAGGTTGGTTAGGGATTTTCATGTAAAATGATTTAACATATGTAGAGGATTAATAATGAGAGGAGACTTGATCATTCATACGACATAAATCTAGCTTTTTGATTGGACATGTGGGAAGAAGATAAAACTAGCGCATTTATGAAGTTTCATGGTTTCGGTTCGTTCTCGGTTGAATTTTGGGATGATTTAATATACTTAAAATGTTAGAAACCCGCCTAATACATGTAGAAATGGTTAGAAATGTTTAATTGTGACTTTGGTGTAGAGTAATGTAAGTTGGTACTAGATTATGGGTAAAGAACGCATGAACAGACGAAGCTAGTGAATTGAAGACATCGGACTGGTCCGACCTAGGACACATCGGATCAATTCGTTTATAGAAAAATGAACCGATCCGTCCTTCGGTTCGCTTACAGAAAATTTTTAGAAAACTTCAGTTCTTTCTATTTCTAACCTAGTTTTGCTAGTCGATGATTGTGGAAATTGTTAGAATACGAGGCCCCCAATTTTTAAGGTCTTATTACAAAAAGTAATTTTCAATTTCCTTTTAAAGATGCGGAAGCGAGATGGCTCAATTAAACAAATTAACTAATTTTAATTTCCTTCAAATTAAAATTAAACCACGTGAAATAAGATTATACAACAAATACATTTTTCACTTCAACCAATTTAACCCAAGTCCTAGAAATTTGCCTAGGTCATATTTTCAATATTACCAAATTAGATCAAACCAATTTTAACAAATTAGACGACGACTTGAATTAAATTAACATATACCCAAATTTAAATTATCACCAATTTAAGTAAGTAGTGATTTACACCAATTTTATCTTTTAGACCTAAGCAAGCATCTAGGTGATATAGTAAGATAAAATAAACCACAAACCACTACGCCGCGATGTACGAGGAAAAACCCACAATGAGGAAAAACCTCGGATGACCCTAGCCTCAAATCCACTAAGTACGGTATTATAAATACAAGACAGTAAGACTTACAACACTCGACTTGACTCCATCCAATCCCCGATGCTTCTTCTTGTATACCCCTCTACCTAGCGAATAACCACGGAACTCCACTGCGGTCTCGGAATCCACCGATCAGACTTTTTCGATCACCACCACCCGAACAAGGAGCATTTCTCCAAGTGGGTAAGTCAACGCAAACGAACTTCTTCTTCGTGGGATGTAGAAGTAAACCCAAATGAACTCTTCAACACGGTAGAGTGAACCCGGTGCCAAACACTCCAAGCAAGATATTTATATGGAAACTTGGAATACACAAACTATGGGTGTGAAACAAAAGTGTTTAAGAATTTTCTTGAAAAACAAAACACTCAAACTTGAACTTTTTCTTTTTAGAATTTTTTTCTCTCAAACTCTCTGTAGGAGATGGAGGAATGTGAAAAAGTTAAACCCAAAATGTTGGTTCCCACACTTGATAAGTCTGTCAAAAGTTAGTGGGGAAAAGTAGTGGGATAGAGGTGAAAAGTTGTCCAAAACTGCCAATTTAATTTTCCACCGAAAATCTCGTTCGAATGAGATTTTAGTTCGAACGAAGTCTCATTCGAACGTCCCTTTTAACGAAGTTCCAGTGTCCTGATGGGAAATCTCGTTCCCAAACATGTTCGAACGACATTCTTGTTCGAACAAAATAACTCGTTCGAACGACAATATCAAACGAAGTTCAAGTGGCAAGTTGATGGCAAACCTCGTTCGAACGAAATTCTCATTCAAACGAAAAACTTATTTGAACGACAATCTCGAATGAACTTCTAGAAAGCTTAAAATTGTGATTTTATCCCAGAAACTTTATTCTAAAGTTTTAAAGTAACCTTCTGAAAATAAACAACAGTTTAAACAAAACTTACACCGAAATAAAATTATTCCAAGCTCCTATATAAATATGTAATGCATTCATACCTTAGGAGTAAACATAACAAAGGTTGTTAACGTAGAAACGAGGCACAATATCCTTGGCATTTGATGTAGCTTTATTATCTTGGTCACTACGTCTTCAACTTTAGTATGTCATAGGCTTGAAGGATGGACAAGAACTATATCCTATGACTCAAACATTTTTGTCCGGAATTGAGCCAAAACAACAAAAGACTTAATTGGAAATTTATGTCCATACAAATCTCTCCCTTTGTCTATTCCGGGACAAAAACCAACAAAAATCCTAAAGGGCCGTCAAGCTCTACTAGACTCAAACATCCCACCCAAACTTGACTCAATGCTAAAGAAAGTTGTCATTTAGAAAAAATTATGCACACTTAAGCAAACTATCAAACGCATAGGGAATATCAAGAATATTAAATGCAATTTAGATAAGTACTCCCCCTAAATTAATTCTCCCATTTATCAAACACATGACCTACTTAAAAAGACGTCTCCCCCTAAGATAAATCTCCCAAACTAAGATAAGATTATAATAGGTTTAGATACCATTTCTCCCCCTATCATTCTCTCCTTTTTTGTTCAGGAATAGACAAAGTATAAAAATAATTTAAACATGATGAAGCTTAGAGTGATAAGAACATTAAAGCACATAGGCAAAAATATCATAACTAATCCATACAAATATTAATGAATACCAACTTTGATGCGAAAACAAATGATACCAATTTGACAACTAAGATTTTAATCATGTGATATCAAACAATGGACACAACAAGGTAGATACCAATTATGAAATAGATGCATAGATGGACTAGAAAACAAGGCAAAGAAAAATAATATCATATATATACATAGACTAAATATACCAATAAAGCACATGCACGTATATATAGATACAAACACACAAATGACACAAAATAAAATAAGCATTTCACACTCGTATGGAAAAAATGTGTCATATGGAAACAGAAGTGTTAGGGTGTGAACTAGTAACAATTCAATTTAGACAAAATCACTTAAAACATGTTCACAGAGTTCTCAATTGATTGCAAACTTCATAACATTTGAATATAACCTCATGTGATAATATAAATTGAACTCAATGAACAAACATACATAATGCATACAAGCCTAGAATTTTCATGATTCTACAAACCAATAGAGTTATGACATTGAAAGTACAACTAGGATAAATGGACCTTGTGCAAACCGTTGATATACCATTCAATCTCCCTCAATAAGCATATATACTTTTGAATGAATATATCAATTAAACATAGGCCTTGGAAAATTCTTTTTCTTTTAATTCCGCATTTTCTTTTAGGCCTTTGAACCACGTATTTCTTTTAGGTCCAATACAAACGGTGGCTTACTCGCAAAGGATGATTATTCCTTTCGAAGTCCTTCCCCATGCACATTTATATATATCTTTTTATGTCTCACACAAATCTCACGTGCAACAGATTTCGACATGCACTAGTCCTTCTAGGTCACATAACATGTAGATAAAAATATTGGTAGTAGAACACCTCACAAAGCTCAAATATACATATGAAGTCAAAATCGAAAATGAGCTCGTGCATGTGTGAATTGAGGCATATAAAAATAGAATCCATTTAAGCAACACAAAATCCAAATACTCCATGTGAGCATGGTAAAGAACGTAATAAGGATTGACAATCTAAACCAAAAGTTTTAGCCACGTGGAAGCGAAAAAGAGGGGACTCTAACACAAGTGTATGCCACATAGAGTTTGTCAAACTAAAAAACACACAATTTTTTTTTTTTTAGTTTTTAAAATTTTTAACCAAAAATAGAAATATTTACTCAAAAGAAAAACAAAAATCACTTGTATTTTTCATTAATCCTAAATTACTAAAAGGTAAAACACAAATGATAAACAAAAATATTTTTGTATTTTTCATTTAATGTAAAGAAAAATGAAAGAAGTATAATACAAAAGATAAACAAGTCATGATTTCTAGCATGAGATATGAAATAAAGAAATGACTAGAAAATGACTAAACATGCATACACCTAGCAATGATATATAATATCAAGCACAAAAAGCTAGAGTATGCAAACAAAACTAACACATTCAACCTTTAAATTTAGCAAGAGAGGTTTCATGGGAAAGAAAATGAGAATCAACAAATCTAATATCTAGAGCATCTAAAAATGATTTCCTAACCCGTATAGGTGTATATTGAAAATGATGGAATTTGGGAACAAATGAAATGTTAGACATAGACTTCCTAGGGCTTCTTTTAAGATCAAAGAAAAATGACCTAAGGTGACCTTTCCTACCACAATGCAAGAATGTGTAAGCACGAGGAATGTTACCTAAGATGTGGCCATTTCTAAAGTCTTTGGATAAATTTGACCCTCTAAAATAAATAATGGTCTTAGCTTTAGCAACAGAAGTATTTTAACAAGATGAGCTAGAACCATTACAACTACTACTCGAGTCAAGTAAATCATTTTTTATTTTTAAAATTTCGGACTCAAGTAATAAATTAGACTCCTTAAATCTACGGGACTTCTTTAAATTTTCAATTACACCTAGAAGATTATCACGCTCCCCCTCAATGTGAGCAAACTTGTCCCTAAGAGTCTTTTCTTGACTATCACTCTCTTTCTTGGACATTTCTAAAATATTAAAATTGTAATTTATGTTCATGAGCTTTTCACGAAAAATATCTTTTTGAGATAGGGAGATTTTCAAAAACTCAACTTTAGTTTTAAAACAATAATTTTCAATTTTAAGACATTTAATTGTTTTTGCAAATCTCAAATTTAATTCTCTTAAGAAGTCCCATCGAGAGATACAAAAAAAATGAGAGTGAGAAAAAAAATGAACCACCTAAAAATACAAGGAGCACAAAAATTATAAAAGCCGAAAAATGGATCTTTGACGCAATAAATTAGCGCTCAAGCTCTGATACCACTTATTGGAACACGAGGCCCCCAATTTTTATGGTCTTATTACAAAAAGTAATTTTCAATTTCCTTTTAAACATGCGTAAGCGAGATGGTTCAATGAAACAAATTAATTAATTTGAATTTCCTTCAAATTAAAATTAAACCAAGTGAAATAAGATTAAACAACAAATACATTTTTTACTTCAACCAATTTAACCCAAGTCCTAGAAATTTGCCTAAGTCATATTTTAAATATTATCAAATTAGGCCAACACAATTTTAACAAATTAAAAGACGAATTGAATTAAATTAACATATACCAAAATTTAAATTAGCACCAATTTAAGTAGTGATTTAAACCAATTTTATCTTTTAGCCCTAAGCAATCATCTAGGTGATATAGCAAGATAAAATAAACCACTACGCTGCGATGTTGGTGGAAAAACCCACAACGAAAAAAATCTCGAATGGCCCTAGCCTCAAATCCACTAAGTACGGTATTAAAAATACAAGACAGTAAGACTTAAAACACTCGACTTAACTCCATCCAAGCCCTTACACTTCTTCTTGTATACACTTCTACCTAGATAATAACCACGAAACTCCACCGCGATCTCGGAATCCACTAATCGAACTTTTTCGATCACCGTCACCCGAACAAGGAGCCTTTCTCCAAGTGGGTAAGTCAACACAAACGAACTTCTTATTTGTGGGATGTAGAAGCAAACCCAAACGAACTCTTCAACATGGTAGAGTAAACCCGGTGCCAAAAACTCCAATCAAGATATTTATACGAAAATTTGGAATACACAAACTATGGGTGTAAAAAAAAGTGTTTAAGAATTTTTCTACAAAAACAAAACACTAAAACTTGAAAATTTTCTTTTAGGGATTTTTTCTCTCAAACTCTCTGTAGGAGATGGAGGAACGTGAAAAATTTAAACCCAAAATGTTGGTTCCCGCACTTGATAAGTCTGTCAAAAGTTAGTGGGGAAAAATAGTGGGATAGAGGTGAAAAATTGCCCAAAACTGCCAATTTAATTTCCCGTCAAAAATCTCGTTCGAACGAGATTTTTATGCCAACGAAATCTTGTTCGAACGACCCTTCTAATGAAGTTCCAGTGGCCTGATGGGAAATCTTGTTGTCAGACTCGTTCGAACAACATTCTCATTCGAACAAAACAACTCGTTCGAACAACAATATCAAACGAAGTTCCTGTGGCAAGTTGATGGAAAACCTCGTTTGAATGAAATTCTCGTTCGAACGAAAAACTTATTCGAACGATAATTTTGAACGAACTTATAGAAAGCTTAAAAATTCTATTTTAGCCCAGAAACTTTATTCTAAAGTTTTAAAGTAACCTTCTGAAAATAAACAACAGTTTAAATAAAACTTACACCCAATTAAAATTGTTCCAAGCTCCTATATAAATATATAATGCATTCATACCTTAGTAGTAAATGGAACAAAGGTTGTTGACATAGAAACGAGGCATAATAAACTCAGCATTTGATGAAGATTTATTATCTTGGTCGCTACGTCTTCAACTTTAGTCTGTCATAGGCTAGAAGGATGGACAAGAACTCTATCCTATGACTCAAACATTTTTGTCCGGAATTGAGCCAAAACAACAAAGGACTCAATTGGAAATTTGTGTCCTTACAAAAATTCTTAGAACCTTATTAAGATCTTATGGGGAAATCATTTATTCTATCGTATGCCTAATTGGTATTTGTAGTTTAGTCATAGTGAGAAAATTAGGACGGGAATCAATTGGGATAGTTATGTGGCATGTTATCGGGGAGAGAGAATAAATTATGACAACTTTGGATAGAATGATAAGTAGACAAGTAGGGTAAATGATTATTTAACTATTGAAATAAATAGAAGGGGTGATCGGGATTCTTAGAGTTTGTGTAAATGCTCATGAATACGATAGTGCGATAAGTCGTAAAATAAAATGTACGGTAAAAATGAGAGAGAAATATACTACTATAAGATTTGGGTTCTTCTAATACAGTTACAATTAGGTGAGGCTTAACCCCTTATCAAGGCCGGGATTAACACCTTTAAGTACTAAATCTTGGAAGTGGCCACAGGCGAATCAGAGATAAGAGAGTTCAATATTTAGACTTATATTAAATGGCATATTGGCACAAAAGATGCATGACAAGAACAAGAATTCTAGGCACAATAAAGGCAAGGTAGGAACTTTAAGATCAGTTAATGCTCAATGATGAGTTTATTAAATGGGTGTGGGGAGTTAATGTTCTCGTTGTGGTTCTCGATTGTGGAGGAATTTGGGCAACAATTCTAGGCTCAGAATGCTCTCTCCTATAACTTGTTCATATGGTGTATATATATGGGGGCAAGGCTGCTCAAGTAAGTTGCCTGCAATCGGTCTGATTGGGTGCATTAAATTTATGAGATGTTGCATTAAATGCATGGGATCTCATAGTTTTGGCGAGAAGACATTCTATTGGCTGGAAGTATTATGGGCATTAATGAGGTACATAACATGTCAGCTTGAGGCTTACTTTAGGATGGATAAATGGTTAGGTTTGGTGAACTAGACCTGCCATCCTAAGGATAAACCCACTTAAGTGCTAAATTTTTTTAGTCCCTAAATGCCAGATGTTATGACATCAGAAAATGGTTTAAACAGTTACTCTGTTAGGTATATGGTCACATCAGTCAGGCATCCTAGTATCTGTTACGAGGCTTCTCGACTAATAGGTGGATTGAGTGTCATGGAATCTATTTATTAGTTAAGAGTTATTTTGTGGCCAAGGTGCAAGATAGAGTTACCTCGAGGAGGTTCTTTCAAATAGGTAAGACTTAAGGTGGATCGATTGTTGTGGCTCGAGTGACTATTTTTTTTTAATGAAGTTTTTTTCCCAAGTGTGCCAAAAGGGTTAGTAACTGTATTCCTAACATTTCCTTATTCTCAATCCTCCAAACCATGTCCATGTGTGGTTCCCAAGAGGAGGTTGCTCGATAGAGCATGTTAACTCTCCCATGCCCTGCCACGCATAGTCCCTCGTGCGTATCAAACAACCTCACTCAACATATATTTATAAGATAAAGTAAATGGCACAGTATTCTATTACTTATTACAAATTATTGTCATTCAGGTGACTTTGATCTATGAATTTAATCCTTCGAATCAGGTCCATGGGAGAATATTTGAGGTAGGTCTTTCGAGACACTTCTTTGAAGGATCTTCGAGGTGAGTCCTTCGATCCACTTTTGTGAAGAGTCTTAGTGGTGGGTCCTTTGAGCATTTTCTGTGAAGAATCTTTAAGGTGGGTCCTTCTATCCACTTCTATGAAGAATCTTCGAGATGGGTCTGTAGGGCAGCTTTCCTTCTCTTTCTTTGTGAATCAATATATTTTCTTGACTAAGTTAACCACCCTTTAGTGGGGACACCCCCTAAATTTTCCCCTTCATAGAGATATTTATTTATTATATGAAGAAATATATGTACGAAACCCTTTGTTTATCTTCAGTCTTTTCCTTGGGGAAAATGAAGAGGTTTATTTAAATTTCCCCCAAAGCTCTTCGGTTCCCAAGACAGACAAGACTCCAAGCATGTTTAATTAAATGAAATTGTCATTTGTTCTTATGTATTGTGACACATGGCAAACCCAGGGTGCTCGCGTGTAACCAATGCCGCTAATTCGTGCCTCAGCCCCTAAAGCATCATCATTACAACCTTTGATTTTCTACATCCATGCGTGCTTGACGGCTACGCAAGTAAACCATTCATTATTACATTTTTCAAAGCATCACTTTTTATCGCCTTTTGGGGTCCGTGTTGCCCCTAAAAAAAGGGGTATCTTCCTTTCAAACAATCACCTTTTGGATTTTATTTTCTTGCACTGAGCTTTTGTGAGTGTTTTCCAACTTCATATCTTTCACTCATTCAACTTGAACTTTCGTACCCATCTCTCTAAACTTTAATGGAACCTATCATGAAACAAACCCACTCCTCCAGGAGCACTTCTCATGAGACTCAAGCGCGTTAACACCAGCGATGGCGCTACCACCGTGCTTCATAATTTGGCGAGAATGACCACTTCTGGAAAATGGCGGATAGATTCCCCGGTGAATTGGTGCCAACTGAGGACCCTAACCAACTAATGGAGGAGGGTGAGGACGCTGAAGACTTTTCTTATATCCCCACCGCCACTGTTACTCATTTTCACATTGAACCTGGCGATTACCCTTATTCGAAGGTAGAATTTGAATCTTCCTCTAGTGCTTACATTGGGTTGGGTCCTTAGACTAAGTATATTCATTTTAAGTATTTTGTTCAGTTCGCTCTTGTTTGTCTATCTTTCTCTCTCTGGCTGGGTGATCTTACCCTTGGCAAAAATAACACCGCTCTCTAATTGCTAATTTCTCATTGGAACCATAGGTCACACACTTTTATGACCACCTAGGGTGAGTACACCATCACCCTAGAAGATGTTTGTGAGCTTCTGGGGTTAGAAGCTGTCGATTTTGATACTTTCTTTGAAGAGACCGTCTCCAGCGAGGAAAAAACTTTGAGAGCTGAACTAGAGGCAGTGGTAGAGGATTGCATGTTCACTTACAACAAGTGCACCTATTCTGAAGTGATTCAGTAATTTTATTTCATTGAAGAGAAAGTTGTTATTAGGGCCTACGAGGCGGCCAAGGAGAACCCCCGAGGGAATAAGGTGTTTAAAAATCCCCCTAAAGGGAAGGGATTTGATTCCAAAATCGAGTTGGCAAATGATATTTGGATGATGTTAATGAAAGTCTATCTTCTAGGTAAGCCCTATGACTGTCCTCGAAAGGACTTAATTAATATGGTTGCTCAGATGGCGAGAGGCGTGAATATCCCCCTTTCTACCATCATTCTTGTCTCCTTATAAACTTGGTTGGACCGTGTGGTGGTAGATTCAGTACGAAGCATTGGCACATTTGATGTCTCTAATTATGCCAACAATGTCCTTTTAACAGCTTTCCTTTATTCCCGTTTTCCCGAGTATGCTCCTGTTGGTAACTACCCTAGTTCTCAGCCCATAAGGATCCCTCATATTTGTTTCCAGAAGAATAAAATCATTAAGAAGCCCCTTGTTTCTCTGACCGATCGAGCATAAAAGTTCTTACCTCGCTCCTATGTTGGGGCGGATCAATTTTTTATAAATGACTTTTTTATTGAGGATGAGCGCCCCATTGCTCCTATTGATAAAGATCTTGACAGGAATTTTCCTGAGAAGAGTGTCCCAATTTTTGTAATCCCTTATTAATTGCCCTCATATAAAGAGTGGTCTTCTTTTTATTCTATTTATAGCCCCCAATGTGTAGCCATTCAATTTGGCTATGATCAAGGAGCCACATTATTGAGCTATTTCACCCGTGAAAAATCTACAAACTTTTCTTTTGCCTATGCAAACTATCGAACTTCAGTTGTTATAAGTCTATGTGCTAGTTATCCTACCAATCCTTTGGTCCCGAGTAAATAGGCTCGAGGGAAGAGATCAGTTATGTACATAAATGTGTTCTGGCAAAACCAACTGGTCCATTTTCAAACCAACATTTTGAAGGAACCCCAATACTGCGAGGTTAAGAGATTCCCACCCACAGAGTTGGGTTTAAGAAATTACACCAACTCCTCATCCATTTTCCCTTTTAGTACTTCCAACACCAGTGTTCCCTCTGAGTTTCCCCCAGTAGCACCTATGGACCAGGCACTTATGAAAAAGAAGAAAGTCTCTGAGACCTCCCTTCTAACCGAGGTTGCTGCCATTGGCCCTGGTCCCTCGAGACCAGTAAGAGAACTAAATCCCCACGTGTTACCTCATCCAGGGCAGTGGTTAGAGCTACCCGAAAGGTGACTTTGAAAAAACTCAAAACCATCCAACAACCTCCAGTTGACCACACCCCCGATCCTAAAGTCGCCCAAGAGGTGAGATTAATGTTTGATCAGCTTCTCCAAACCTCAAAGAATTTTAGCAAAGAGGATAGGGCATTGATGTCAGCCCAGATGTCTTCTTAGGGCTTTTCATATTCTCCTTGCATTACTGGTAGAGGTAAGAAAAGAAAGGCGATCAGTCCTCTTAAGCTCGTGATGGAGGTATCATCTAAATTCAGCGGGGAAGAACTGTGTGAGGAGCATGCTGATGTTGATGCTGGTGGTGGTGATGATAAAGATGAGGAGGATGAGTAGAGAGAGAAGAAGAAGAAGAAGAAGAAGAAGAAGAATAAGAAGAAGAAGAAGAAGAAGAAGAAGAAGAAGAAGAAGAAGAAGAAACTGCATTGGTTCAGAAACGTAGGTTGAGGAGAATGGTTTCTCCTTCTAAACCTACCTCGCCTCCCCGAGATTATGAGGTTCTGAAAGATGTGTTGGAGAAAGAACTAAGCCCCTCTATACCTCTTGCTCTGAATGTTTTCTTCTTTCTTTTCTTTTCGTGCTAATAACTCCATTTTGCTCTAACCTACCTTGTCTCTTTTTCAGGTTGATGTGCGAGGTGATACCCATGATGATGTTGGGGAGGATCATCCCTTTGAGAGAGATTCCCCTAGTACTTCGCAGATAATCTCTCATTTACCCTTAGGGGCAGTTATATTTGATTCTTCGTTTGAGTCTAGTAGCGGTTATTCCCCATGTGAGCTTCCTCCTTTTCCAAAGGTTTCTTAGTAGCTCGAATCACCACCTCCTTAACCTTTATGTTTGCCTTAGCACACTGATGATAAGTGAAGGGTACCAACCCGTGGTTGTACATCCATACCCTACCCACCAATAGTTGATATGACGACTCACAATTCATGATATGGAATTTAATGTGGGAAGTGATGTTTCCCATCATGATGCCCATGTTAACATAGCCCATCGATTTGGAAGACTTATTATCATACCTTGATATTTCCAATAAATGGGTTACTATCCTTATTTTTGACAACCCGCTGGCGTAAAAGGATCCAATGGTCATTATATTGATGGATACCCTTCCGTCTAACAAGACTCATGAGAAAACGCAGTCATTTACTGACACATTAACATACAAGGGCCTGTTGTGGGGATACCTGATCAATCCATGAGCCTCTAAGAATGTGACTTCTCAGATATACCTCCTCATGAGTTTATCCATAGGTCCCTTCCACTTTAGGTGCGGCGCCATCTTTTTCTTTGCGATCTCCAAGAAGGCCAGCCTGATCGAAGAACCAACCAAACTTTGGCGAGTGAGAAATAGCTGCACATTCAATCCATGGGTCTACCTAGTCATCTTCTAACTCATAAACTTCCTCCACATCTCTATATGCAGCATCATTGTATGATATCACTGCGTTTACTTCCTCAAGAGATCAGGCTCTCAACTGCTTACTGAGTCCTTCAATGGGGTTATATGTTTCTTTCTCTTGGTCCTCTGCCTCTTTAATCTCATCACCCAAATAGAACTGCGCCAACTCAAAGGTTCACTCTTATAGAGACTCTTCGAAGTCATCCTCAAGAGATTCTTCAGAGTCACTCTCTTCGAACCACTATTCCATCGTCAATCGTTCAGCCTCCTCATCAAAAGCGCTATCCATACTCCATGAGATGGTAGAAGGTTAATGTTTACATTAGTTTATGGCAACTCAATGTCTTCGTTCTTCACATGACGGTCAATAAACCTCCTTAGGGAAAAACACACTTTGTTATGATGGTTTAACCTATTATGGAGTGTGCAATAATAAGTCTTCGCCATGTCCTCCTGCCAGAGTTGTGCATTGTTGACATTAACTGGCCAATGTACTTTATTGTGGACCATGAGATCATAAAGGTTCAAGCCTTATTCCAACGTGCAAGGTAACTCAGGGGGGTCATTTTCATCTTCCAACCTTCTCTTGTTGTTTCCTCCCCTTCTACCTCCTCGGCCACCACTATTCTCCTCTTTGGCCCCATCATCCGCATAGTTGACCCTCGAGGGTATTCCACTCCCCGAGGTAACCATTGGACTAATTAGCAAACTCAATAAAGAAGGCGGGGGTACTATGGGTTTTACCACCAAAGAAATATTCCTTGCTGCTTTTAAAAATGCTGCAAATGTACCTTCTCGCATTTCATTAATCAAATAACATATATACACGGGCAGCAATCCCTATGAACACACTTATAAAAGATTATCTTCTTGTGTCTCCGTTCTCACATCCAGAGAGCATTCACGAAACCTCCTGATATAAGCCACAACTTCCTCCCCCGAATTTTGTTTCTCACGTGCTAGCTGGGTGAGTGTAAACTCATCCTCGGCGAAAAAGAACTTTTGCACGATCAAAACTTGTAATTCTTCCCAAGAGATTAAAATACCTGGGGCCAAGTGGGAAAACCACGTGTAGGTTTTCTCTGTTAGGGATTTTGAAAACTCCCTCATCCTTAGCTTTTTATCATTGTAATGGGACCCAAGACTTTTGATAAACCTCTTTACATGCTCCTTGAGGTTAACATCTTTCCCTGTGTACTTCTCAAAAATTGGTGGAATATACCCTATTCAGTAGAGTTCGTTATTGTATGCCTCTGGGTAGGGGGTACGAAAATCATCGTACACCAAAGAACTATCTCCTTTAGATACAACTATAAACTTTAGCAGCTCTTTCTTTATTTACTCCAAGATGGTCGGCGAAGGGCTAGCTGGCTATAGCATTATTACCACCGGGATCGTCGAGTCTAGTATTTTTACTCCTTGGCCGACTATTGTGGTTGGAGCCGCTGAAGTTGCTCCCCCACTTTGCAGCATTAGCCTCGTTATAATGGGTGGGACCGTGGTAGGGGGCACACTGCCCATGGGTGGGGAAGTGGTGGGGAAGATATTATTAAAAGCAGGTGCAGCCACGCCTCCTATAACAGTGGGAGCTGGTATAGTCGCAGGTGGTGTAGTGAAAGAGCTCACTCCCATAGGAACTCCCAACATCGCCTTGGATGCCGGAGTTTTAATGAACTCTGGAACCCATCAGTCCCTTCATTTGTGCCAGGCCTCCTGCTTGCATGTCCATCGTTTCCATAATGCCAACGTTGGGCACGCTTGACTCCGTCCTTGCCACTCTCACCCCATCAGGTAGCGTAGAGTTGTTTACATCTTCTTCACGCTGTATGGCGTCAAAGTCTATGACTCTAGCGGTGTTGTCCTCTGGTATCTTTCAAAAGAGAATAACTCCCCAGTAGAGTCGCCAAATGTAAGATGTGAGTTCTTCAAATACAATTAGTATTAAGTGAGGCGTAACCCCTTATCAAGATCGGGATTAACACCGTTAAGTATTAAATATTAGAAGTGGAGACATGTGAATCAGAGACAAGAGAGTACAATATTTAGAATTATATTAAATGGCTTATTGGCACAAAAGATGCTTGACAAGCACAACAAATAGATGGGACCAACAGGTATCGTGGTCAAAAGTATAAAGAACAAGCACTCTAGGCACAATGAAGGCAAGGAAGGAACTTCAAGATCGGTTAATTCTCAATGATGAGTGTATTAAATGGGTGTGGTGAGTTAATGTTGTCGTGGTGGTTCTCAATTGTGGAGGAATTTAGGTAGCAATTCTAGGCTCAGAATTCTCTCTCCTCTAACTTGTTCATTTGATGTATATATATGGGGGGCAAGGCTACTCGAGCAAGATTGCATGCGATCGGTCTGATTGGGTGAATGAAATGCACAAGATATTGCATTAAATGCATGGAATCTCATGGTTTTGGCTGAAAGCCATTCTATTGGTCAGAAGTATTGTGGGCATTAATGAGGGACATGACATGTTAACTTGAGGCTTACTTAAGGATGGCTAAATGGTCAGGTTTGGTGAACTAGACCTGCCATCTTAAGGATAAACCCACTTAAGTTATACATTTTTGAGTCCCTAAATGGAAGAAGTTATGACGTCAGAAAGTGGTTTAAATAGTGACTCTATTAGGTATCTAGTCACATCAGTCAAGTGGGCTGGTATCTGTTATGAGGTTGCTCGGCTGATAGGTGGCTCGAGTGTCCTGGCATCTATTTGTTGGTTAAGACTTATTTTGTGACCAATGTGCAAGATAGAGGTACCTCGAGGAGGTTCCTTCGAACAGGTAAGACTTAAGGTGGCTCGAGTGACCATTTGTTCTGAATGAAGTTTTTGCCCAAGTGGGCTAAGAGGGTTAGTAGCTATATTCCCAACGTTTCCTTCACTACACCAAGTGGTCCAAGCTTGTTCTCAATCCACCAAACCACGTCCCTGTGAGGTTCCCAAGAGGAGGTTGCTCGATAGAGCATATTATCTCCCCCATGCCCTGCCAGGCACGGTCCATCATGGGTATCCAACAACCTCATTCAACATACATTTATAAGATAAAGTAAATGACAAAGTATTCTATTACTTATTATAAACTATTGTCATCCAGGTGACTTTGATCTATGAATTGTATCCTTCGAACCAGGTCCGTTAGTGAATCTTCGAGGTAGGTCTTTCGATCCACTCCTGTGAAGGATCTTCGAGGTGACTCCTTCGAGCCACTTTTGTGAAGAGTCTTCGTGGTGGGTCCTTCGAGCATCTTTTGTGAAGAATCTTCGAGGTGGGTTCTTTGAGCCACTTCTATGAAGAATCTTCAAGATGGGTCTGTAGGGAAGCTTTCGTTATCTTTCTTCGCGAATCAATCGATATGCTTGACTGAGTTAACCCCCCTTTGGTGGGGACACTCCCCTACAACTACCTACTAATATAAATGTTTGGGTTATGTGTATACCTATGTGACACCCCGACTAATTAAATACTGGGTAGCTACTCCTTTATTAAATTAAATCAAAACGCCAAGTTGGCTCAGTTAATAGCATCACTGTCGAAAACATTTTTATTATTACTAACCACCTAGTATTTAAAAAGTAAGTTGCCAAATTTTAATTTAAAGTCTGATTAACATGCAATAAGTGTAATGAAGAAATAATAACACCATTCACCATAATGAAGTAATAGAATAACCGTAACATGATATAAATAAAACTGGAGGAAAAACTCCTCATAATACAATCTCACAACTGAAGTAAGTGATGAAATACTGAATACTGAAATGAATACATGCCAAAGTCTGAAAACTGAAATGGAAATGTATCTAATAGAACTTGGGCAACATGCCCTACAACTGAGGAATAATGAATAAGGAATCCAAATCATATAAGCGTCTAAAAGCAAATCCCTGTAGCTTCCACAACCAGCTACAGCTCATCATCAAAATGGAAATCCTATGCATGGTGACCTTGTGGCTGGGCACCTAAAATGATTTTACAAAAAGATAGATTTGAAAGCAAACGGGTCAGAGCCCGAATGTGGAGATATTTTAAAACCTGCAAGTGCTTTAAAAACATTTAAAACAGTATATGCAAAGTACATGTTAGGACGTGCTCTCACATGATATACTCACCTCTTGTCTAACTGTGCACTCCTAACGTTCCTGTACCCATTCGTGTGTTACCTCATAACTATCTAAAGAGCTTCTAACACTTCTACTCGGTTCACGTTAAATTTCCAACCTTAATAATTAAATAGAGAGTTCTACTTTAATTCCCGGATTCACAATTATTAACAATACCATTTATAGATAAAAGTTCCCTGTTTATCTTTTCAAAATATTAACATAATTATACTCACGATTTAACATCTTAAATTCCTTCTCATATAACCGTATATTTTTCACATCATAAATATACAATACAAGCACCCAAAGGCTAAGCTGCGGTGCACACATACTCTGCTATCCATCCCGGTACATCACGTACATAAGGATTACAAATTCCGAATCTCTCAGGAATTGTTGGAATTAACACCACACACATAAATGGAGGCGAACATAATTCAATCATATCCATGGTCACGTACATACCTACGCTCCATAGTCAGCTGGCTTATTAACTCACAAATAAGTCATTCTCTTGAACTATGTCCTCTAGGCACCAATCTAAATCCGGGCAACACAAGGATAAGAAGGTCCTAAGCGAACGTAACCTCCCGTGATAGCAAGTATGGTAGGTATGTCATACATATATAAAGTTATATACTAAGCATTCACACATCTTAGATATATCAATATTAATAAGGGTATTCTCTACATTATTATACCATTATTCCCAATTCATATATTTCAAGTGTCCCGACAATATATAAATTAAATAGTTGACACGTCTCACGTCGTAATATCTTAAACTTAAAACCTGTCTCGAATAGACTATTAAGTTCCCATAATTCCCTCATATAACATCGCTATACCTAAGGTCCTTACTTCTACCCCAAACCTTATTTCATCAAATTATTCAAATTTGTACTATTAACCCAAATATTATCTCACATAACGAATTTCATTAATTTAGAATAATTCCTCAAATTAAATTCCAATTAATGTCCAATCTCAAAATCATGCCTACTGGTCTTCCTTAAAATTCAGGGTAATCACAATGTCTCCAATACTATTAATCAAGGGTTATCATCATTAAAATTCAATTAAGGAAAACTTTATTCATTCTGGGAAGGTCGATCGATCGACCTTGACCTTCGATCGATCGATTGTGGTCGATTGATCGACGGATGAATGTCGATCGATCGATTACACAGGTCTGTTACGGGCTGCTTCGTTTTGCAGTTACAGTTTCGTCCCAAAACTCCATTTTTAAGCATGAAACTCCAAGGTAAGGTTACTATAACATGATACTAACATTCTACAACGGTTTTAACATTCTAAGTCTCATAATTCATCATTTAAAAGCTTAGTTTAGATCAAAACTACATCAAACTATTTTCCAGAATTCTTCCATTCAAGAACATTATGAAATTCCTTCTAATTCCACTTTTAGATCATCATAGGTTCTGTTTATCACATATAAATTCGTCCAGAATATACTACATGCAATTCCTACATAAATCATGGCTTTTAACTTTCAATACATGGGTCTAATTTATCTCCAAAAGTCAATTTCGAAAATTCCTACACATGGATACATATCTTGAATTAAAGGAGTTTAAATCACTTGCCTTAATTATCTCAGAATTTGGTGTTGAATCTTGATAGCCAAGTTGTTCTCCCTCTCACTTTTCTGCAGAATTCTCTTCCTTCTCTCTCTTTCAAGCTCTTCTCAAAGTTTCCTTCTCTCTCTCTCTCTCTCAAGCTTTTCCCAAGGTTGAAGATAATGGAATATGGAGTTGTGTTTGGTATTTGGAAGTTGAATTGATATATCAACTTCTCCCGTAGCCCATAATGACATATAGTGGGGTTAGTGGTTTAAGTGGGTTGAGAAATAGTCAGATTTTTAATTCCCATTTTCGTCACTTTTTAATTCCCCAAAAATGCAATTTACCAAAATGCCCTTTCTGATGCCGGTATGGCCCACAAATATCCCGGGACCCAAACTAAACTTCCGGCTAGTGTTTTCTGACTATCTCGACCCTTCCGGACGCGTTGGCGCACTCAAAACGACCATACGGTTAATGGAACTAAAATTCACTTTTTAAATTAATAAGATACCATGACGTGGCGGTCACACGCGTCAAATAAAATTCCCAAATTGCCATATATCAAACACGTGACAATTTCAATATTACCAATATTCATATAATGCCAAGTATGCACATTATAATAAAATACTAACTCACATCACGTTAATATTATTATCCGGATTAATTTCCAATTAATAAACTTTTAATTCAATTAATCCCCAAAAATAAATAACGCAGAAAATACGGGGTATTACATACTTCCCCCCTAATAACTGAATTTCGTCCCGAAATTCGGAACTAGAAAGTACCTGGTAAGAATAACTCTGGATAACGTTCGCGCATCTCATCCTCGCGCTCCCATGTGGACTCCTCGACATTATGATGTCGCCACTGAACACGCACTAACGGAACTATCTTTGATCGCAGTTTCCGCTCACTTTGGTCCAAAATAGCTATCGGCCCCTCCTCGTAGGAGCTATCTGGCTGAAGATCAATGTCTTCTACAGCAATGAGAGAATGAGCCAAATCATCTCTAAGGTATTTCCTAAGCGAGGAAATATGAAACACATCGTGAATCCGATGTAAATGCTCCGGTAACCCAAGTCTATACGCAACTGGTCCGATCCGCTCAATAATAGGAAATGGTCCCACATATCTCGGTGCCAACTTCCCTTTCTTCCCGAAACGCATAATCCCCTTCATAGGAGATACTCTGAGCAAAACCTGATCCCCCACTGGGAACTCCCTGAAAAATCTCTTCGCATCAGCATAACTCTTCTGCCTGTCCTGAGCCACCCGGATGCGACTCCGAATCAATTCTATCCTTGCCGAAGTATCCTGAATCACCTCCGGCCCAAGTAGTTTGTTGTCCCCCACCTCCAACCAACATGCTGGGGAACGACAAGGTCTACCGTACAACGCCTCAAATGGTGCCATGCCAATGGTGAACTGATAGGAGTTGTTGTAAGCAAACTCCACCAGTGGAAGGTACTGCTCCCATCCACCCTCAAAGTCAATGGTGCACATACGTAGCATGTCCTCCAACATCTGATTTGTGCGCTCGGTCTGCCCATCGGTCTGTGGGTGGTACGCCGTACTCAACCGCAATTCCATGCCCATGGCCTGCTGAAAACTTTCCCAAAACTGTGAAACAAATACCTTGTCTTGGTCAGACACGATATTTAAGGGCACCCCGTGAAGTCTCACTATCTCTGAAATAAAGAGCTGGGCATACTGTCCCGCAGTGTAATCTGTCCTGACGGGTAGAAAATGAGCGACCTTCGACAACCTGTCCACAATCACCCAAATGGAGTCGTGCCCTCTCTGCGACGTAGGCAACCCCGTGATAAAGTCCATAGAGATGCTCTCCCACATCCACATCGGGACCTCTAATGGCTGTAGCAGTCCTGCCGGTCTCTGATGATCCACTTTTACGAGCTGACAAGTGGCGCATTTTGAGACAAACTCTGCAATATCTCTCTTCATCCCGCTCCACCAATACTGACGTCTCATGTCTTGGTACATTTTGTCCCCTCCGGGATGTACCGCGAACCGTGAGCCGTGCGACTCTGCCATCACCTCGTGCCGCAATTCCTCCCCTTCCGGAACTACTAATCTCCCATTGAAGCGTAATCCCCCGTCTGAGCTAACGGTATAGGATTCGGCTCCCTCTGCTAATAATCGAACTATCTTCTCCTGACAGAACGAATCATTTGCCTGTGCCTTCACCACCTTCGTGACAATCTGCGGTGTAACAGTCATCACAGACATGAATGATCGGGCCACTGCATCCTGGTGTCCCAATTCTTTCCACTTGGCCTTCCACACATCTGCCACCTCATCTACCGGTCTACGGCTCAACGCGTCTGCCACCACGTTAGCCTTCCCCGGGTGATACTGTATATCGAACTGATAATCCTTCACAAATTCAAGCCACCTCCGTTGCCGCATATTCAACTCCTTCTGCGTGAATAGGTACTGTAGGGACTTGTGATCCGTGAACAATCGAAACTTCTCCCTCAACAGATAATGTCTCCAAATGCGAAGGGCAAATACCACTGCCGCTAACTCCAAGTCATGGGTAGGGTAATTCTTCTCGTGAGGCTTAAGCTTACGGGAAGCGTAGGCTATGGCCTGACTCTCCTACTGCAGTACACCTCCAAGTCCTTGTAAGGACGCATCGGTGTAAACAAGATACTCAACCCCCGGTCTCGGCAATGCTAACACAGGTGCTGAGGTTAGCTTGTCTTTCAACTCATCAAATGCCAACTGACAGGCATCACTCCAAATGAACGGCACACCTTTTCGGGTAAGATGTGTCATGGGAGCCGCTATCGTGGAGAAACCCCGAATAAACCTACTGTAGTATCCTGCTAGGCCCAAGAAACTACGGATCTCAGTCGGTGTCGTGGGCTGTCCCCACTCCCTCACTGCGGATACCTTCCCCGGATCAACCGATATTCCCCGGTCAGAAATAATATGCCCGAAAAACTGAACCTCCTTCAGCCAAAACCCGCACTTCTCATATTTTGCATACAACTCATTCTGGCGCAGTGTCTGCAAAACTAATCTCAAGTGCTCGGCGTGCTCCTCCTCGGTCTGGGAATATACCAAAATATCATCGATGAAGACAATGACAAACTGGTCTAGGAAATCCCTGAACACCCTATTCATTAAGTCCATAAAAGCTGCTGGAGCGTTGGTCAAACCAAATGGCATAACCCGAAACTCGTAGGAACCATATCTCGATAAGAACGCAGTCTTAGAGACGTCCTCCTCCCTGATACGCAACTGATGGTAACTAGATCGCAAATCAATCTTTGAGAAGTGAGAAGCTCCTCTCAACTGGTCAAATAGGTCATCGATTCGAGGCAACGGATACTTGTTCCGTATCGTGACCTTGTTTAACTCCCGGTAGTCCACACACAACCTCAGTGAACCATCCCTCTTCTTCACGAACAACACAGGGGCACCCCAAGGTGAAGTACTCCTCCGAATAAACCCCTGACCCAACAACTGCTCAATCTGATCCCGTAACTCCCTCATCTCAGCTGGAGCCATACGGTACGGTGCACGTGCTATAGGTCTCGTATCGGGTAACAAGTCTATAACGAAATCTATCTCACGACTGGGGGGTAGGCCTGGTATCTCCTGAAACACATCAGAATACTCCCTGACGACTGGGATCGACTCTAAAGGAATCACAACCTCCTTAGAGGTATCCACCTCAATGTAATATAAATGCGCGGTCGAGCCTCCCTCAGGGCGAGGCATCGCCACAACAAACATCTCTTGCCCCGGAATGGCAAAAACAATGCTCCCACCAAAGCAATCAATCATGGCTCTATGATCAGCGAGCCAGTCCATACCGATAATAACATCGTGAACATGCATATCTAGTACCAACATGTCCGCAGGTAATACCAAACCACCAATCTCTACCCCCACTCCCCGACATATAAAGAATATAAGTGACCCATTTCCCAAAGGTGAGTCGACACACGTAACTGTGCTCTCCGCGGTGGCTAATAATCCTAACGCCTTTGCGAAGTGTGTAGCTATAAAACAATGTGTAGCACCCGTATCAAATAACACCCGACCCATAGTGCCATGGATAGGAAACGTACCCTCAATCGCGGGTGGTGCCTGTGGAACTGCAGCCTGGTGGACGTTGTAGACACGTCCATACTGTAGCTGCCCCTGCTGCACAGGAACTGCTGGAATAATCTGAGCTGGAGCTGGAAGGGCTGGTGGAAAGAGTGGCCTCTGTGGCTCTTGTCGAGCACCATGCTGCTGCTGCTGTGGGGCCCGGCCCTTATCAGGACACTCCTGACGTTTGTGGCCAATCTTACCACAAATGAAACATTTCCCTGGGAAGTTCCCTCCCCTCTGCCCTTGCTGTCCCCGGCCCTGGTGGCCGTTACCATTCCTCCCTTGGCCCTGCTGGCCCTGCTGAAACTGCTGATGTTGGCCATTTTGACCCTGCTGACCCTAATGACCGTTATGACCCTGCTGGCCATTTCGGAATCCTCCCTGACCGTTCCTGAAACCTCCTGAACGGAACCTCTTTTGATCTCCCTGCTGAGAACCCTGTTCTACCTGTCTCTGCCCGTGAAAAGATTGTGCCCCACTGGCACCATGTCCTCCAGTCCTGCCCTGATGGCTAGACTCTCCCGACCTCTTGCCCTCGGCCATATGAAAACGGTGGTCCTGGCAATGTAACAATGCAGCGTTAACCACATCAGAATACGTGGCCAACGAAAGGTTACCTAACAAATGCTGACGGATCCTCCATGACAACCCGTCGGTAAATTTCTCAATCTTCTTCTTCTCTGTCGGTATCTCATCAGGAACGATATTCAACAGATTAGTAAACTCGGCCTCATACTCGGCCACGGTCTTGCCCTCCTGCCTCAGACTCATCAATCTCCTCCTCATTTCCGTATGAACCGCTGACGGAAAGTACTTGCGGTCAAACCGCACCCAGAACTCATGTATAGTGAGAGTATCCCTCTCCTCTACGGTGGTAATAGACTCCCACCACTGCAACGCAGATCCAACTAGCTTAAAAGTAGCTAGCACCTGCTTCTGAACATCCGTGCACTCATACATCCTTAAGTGTCGCTGCATATCTTTCCTCCATTGGCTCGAGACTACTACATCTGAGCTGCCTGCAAACTCTGGCGGATGCGCTTTCTGAAAAGCGTCACGTACACGTTCCCAAGCAGACGGGAATGAAGTTGCCTGAACTGGCGCGGCAACCGGCGCCTGAGGCGGTGCCTGCTGAACAACGGCAATGGCGGCATTTACCGCTTGGGCTACAATAGCTGCAACCTCAGCGGCGTTCATCATGCCCTGAACCGGTGCGGGCTGTGGTTCTGGCGCCGCATTCCTGGGAACTCGTGGTGCACGTCGTGGAGGCATTCTGAAATAAGAGTAAAGTCTATAAGTTCGCAGTTATAAACTTTAAAATAGCTGAAGAACGTAGCATAAACAAAAGAATACAACAGTCCTAAAGTATAGGGCTCTATATCAAAGAAAGCTCAGCGGAAAACATAATAAGCCGTTCAGATCCTAAAGGACACTAGAACCTGATGCTCTGATACCACCTGTGACACCCCGACTAATTAAATACCGGGTAGCTACTCCTTTATTAAATTAAATCAAAACGCCAAGTTGGCTCAGTTAATAGCATCACTGTCGAAAACATTTTTATTATTACTAACCACCTAGTATTTAAAAAGTAAGTTGCCAAATTTTAATTTAAAGTCTGATTAACATGCAATAAGTGTAATGAAGAAATAATAACACCATTCACCATAATGAAGTAATAGAATAACCGTAACATGATATAAATAAAACTGGAGGAAAAACTCCTCATAATACAATCTCACAACTGAAGTAAGTGATGAAATACTGAATACTGAAATGAATACATGCCAAAGTCTGAAAACTGAAATGGAAATGTATCTAATAGAACTTGGGCAACATGCCCTACAACTGAGGAATAATGAATAAGGAATCCAAATCATATAAGCGTCTAAAAGCAAATCCCTGTAGCTTCCACAACCAGCTACAGCTCATCATCAAAATGGAAATCCTATGCATGGTGACCTTGTGGCTGGGCACCTAAAATGATTTTACAAAAAGATAGATTTGAAAGCAAACGGGTCAGAGCCCGAATGTGGAGATATTTTAAAACCTGCAAGTGCTTTAAAAACATTTAAAACAGTATATGCAAAGTACATGTTAGGACGTGCTCTCACATGATATACTCACCTCTCGTCTAACTGTGCACTCCTAACGTTCCTGTACCCATTCGTGTGTTATCTCATAACTATCTAAAGAGCTTCTAACACTTCTACTCGGTTCACGTTAAATTTCCAACCTTAATAATTAAATAGAGAGTTCTACTTTAATTCCCGGATTCACAATTATTAACAATACCATTTATAGATAAAAGTTCCCTGTTTATCTTTTCAAAATATTAACATAATTATACTCACGATTTAACATCTTAAATTCCTTCTCATATAACCGTATATTTTTCACATCATAAATATACAATACAAGCACCCAAAGGCTAAGCTGCGGTGCACACATACTCTGCTATCCATCCAGGTACATCACGTACATAAGGATTACAAATTCCGAATCTCTCAGGAATTGTTGGAATTAACACCACACACATAAATGGAGGCGAACATAATTCAATCATATCCATGGTCACGTACATACCTACGCTCCATAGTCAGCTGGCTTATTAACTCACAAATAAGTCATTCTCTTGAACTATGTCCTCTAGGCACCAATCTAAATCCGGGCAACACAAGGATAAGAAGGTCCTAAGCGAACGTAACCTCCCGTGATAGCAAGTATGGTAGGTATGTCATACATATATAAAGTTATATACTAAGCATTCACACATCTTAGATATATCAATATTAATAAGGGTATTCTCTACATTATTATACCATTATTCCCAATTCATATATTTCAAGTGTCCCGACAATATATAAATTAAATAGTCGACACGTCTCACGTCGTAATATCTTAAACTTAAAACCTGTCTCGAATAGACTATTAAGTTCCCATAATTCCCTCATATAACATCGCTATACCTAAGGTCCTTACTTCTGCCCCAAACCTTATTTCATCAAATTATTCAAATTTGTACTATTAACCCAAATATTATCTCACATAACGAATTTCATTAATTTAGAATAATTCCTCAAATTAAATTCCAATTAATGTCCAATCTCAAAATCATGCCTACTGGTCTTCCTTAAAATTCAGGGTAATCACAATGTCTCCAATACTATTAATCAAGGGTTATCATCATTAAAATTCAATTAAGGAAAACTTTATTCATTCTGGGAAGGTCGATCGATCGACCTTGACCTTCGATCGATCGATTGTGGTCGATCGATCGACGGATGAATGTCGATCGATCGATTACACAGGTCTGTTACGGGCTGCTTCGTTTTGCAGTTACAGTTTCGTCCCAAAACTCCATTTTTAAGCATGAAACTCCAAGGTAAGGTTACTATAACATGATACTAACATTCTACAACGGTTTTAACATTCTAAGTCTCATAATTCATCATTTAAAAGCTTAGTTTAGATCAAAACTACATCAAACTATTTTCCAGAATTCTTCCATTCAAGAACATTATGAAATTCCTTCTAATTCCACTTTTAGATCATCATAGGTTCTGTTTATCACATATAAATTCGTCCAGAATATACTACATGCAATTCCTACATAAATCATGGCTTTTAACTTTCAATACATGGGTCTAATTTATCTCCAAAAGTCAATTTCGAAAATTCCTACACATGGATACATATCTTGAATTAAAGGAGTTTAAATCACTTGCCTTAATTATCTCAGAATTTGGTGTTGAATCTTGATAGCCAAGTTGTTCTCCCTCTCACTTTTCTGCAGAATTCTCTTCCTTCTCTCTCTTTCAAGCTCTTCTCAAAATTTCCTTCTCTCTCTCTCTCTCTCTCAAGCTTTTCCCAAGGTTGAAGATAATGGAATATGGAGTTGTGTTTGGTATTTGGAAGTTGAATTGATATATCAACTTCTCCCGTAGCCCATAATGACATATAGTGGGGTTAGTGGTTTAAGTGGGTTGAGAAATAGTCAGATTTTTAATTCCCATTTTCGTCACTTTTTAATTCCCCAAAAATGCAATTTACCAAAATGCCCTTTCTGATGCCGGTATGGCCCACAAATATCCCGGGACCCAAACTAAACTTCCAGCTAGTGTTTTCTGACTATCTCGACCCTTCCGGACGCGTTGGCGCACTCAAAACGACCATACGGTTAATGGAACTAAAATTCACTTTTTAAATTAATAAGATACCATGACGTGGCGGTCACACGCGTCAAATAAAATTCCCAAATTGCCATATATCAAACACGTGACAATTTCAATATTACCAATATTCATATAATGCCAAGTATGCACATTATAATAAAATACTAACTCACATCACGTTAATATTATTATCCGGATTAATTTCCAATTAATAAACATTTAATTCAATTAATCCCCAAAAATAAATAACGCAGAAAATACGGGGTATTACAACCTACTAAATTTCTTATAGTTGGAGTGAATAACTATCATTATAAATACTTAGGCGGTGACAATGCTTAAAGTATTTCATAGAATTAGGGTCGATGATTATCCGGACCAATATGTTATACTCAAATTTTGGGTCGATGATTATTCAGGCCATGTCTAGATATTATATTAGGGCCGATGAAGTAACCGGACTAATTTACATTTGTACAACATTTACAATTAAGGTTGAGGGGTATCCGGACAAATGTAAATGATAGGATAATTGGGGTTGATGATTATCCGGACCAAATCCAGATATTATATTGGAGTCGATGAAGTAAGAGGACCAATATACATTTGTATAACATTTACAATTGGGGTCGAGGGGTATCCTGACCAATCTAATTGATAGGACAATTGGGGTCGATGATTAGCCAGACCAATAATCCTTATAGTATATATTGCGAGTGAAATATATACCTTATAAATAATCCGTTTATGAGGGATAGTAGAAAATTAGATGATGTGTATACATCTAAAGGTAAATTAAGTGGAGAAACTTAACTAAAGATTTAGTGTTAGACGGTTGACATCTAAGGAATAAATTAAGTAATGAGGCTTAATTAAATATAAAAAGATAATATTCGAGGATTGTGACTTGGTAAATAATTGACATATGACTATTGTTAGTAAAATTATGTACTATATGGGTGGTACGGGAACTTAGTGGTGTAGATGAGTTCACTGGGATACTTTAGTCTAGTCAGCTCGAGTAGTATAGATAGGTCGGCTAAGTATAGAACATTAGGCTTGCACTTTAGATGAGAGGTGAGGATAACTTAAGAGAGAGTGTGCGTGATCATGTGTAATCAATAACTAAATTTTATTGTGATAAATGCTTGTTAAATGTTTTGAGTACTAACTCTTGCTATAAATAATATTTTCCAATCCTTTTAGGTGTCCAACCACAGGGGCGGTGTCGGACTTGATATTCTGTTCCAGGGAGATGGAGCTGCGACACAGGTGGATGTTGTAGGATTTTTCTTAGACACTTCAATTACTCATTTTGATCTAGTATAGGATTTCAGTATTTCAGTATGGACATGTTGTCCTTCATTAGTTATTCATATTCAGTTCAGATAGTATTTGTTTTCATTATTAAAGTTTTTATTGATTTGGTTTTAGCCGATGGTTTATTCGGTAATACTTTATTCATTTATATTCTTGAGATGCTTAGAATATCTTATTTTTGTGTTTGATCATATATTAGTTCCACGTGTTGTTTTTTTTAATGAAAGATATAATTTTGCACCGATTTAATTAATTAATAGGTGATTAGTAATTAATTTGGTTTCGACAGTGATGCTAAGAACGAACCAATTCGTAAATCCTGATTTAATTTAATAAAGGATTGATCACCCAGTATTTAATAAGGTGGGGTGTCAGAGATGGTATCAAAGCATCGGATTCTAATGTCCATAGGATTTTTACGTCTTACTACATTTTGAACCTATCATTTGATTGATATATAGCCCTGTCATAGGATTGTTGTATTCCTCTACGTACGTGGTTTACGTTCTCCTGCTATAGTGTATAAATATTAGTGAATGTTTTATGCGGACGAGTGTGCTTCATATGCCGATAGAGCAAAGGACGACCAGTGTGGAACATTAGGAAGGCAGCAGGAGGCGGGGCTCAGTTGTAGTTGGAGAATATTTTGGGGTCGATGACCATAGAAGAGGTCACCCGTATTTTGCTTGGGGCGATGGAGCTGTAAGGACTACTTATATTATTTTACTGTTATAGCATAGATTTTTGATAAATTAGATTCACCTAGTGTGGTTAAGATGGGAGAGAGTTGGAGGGGTCCTTGAAGAGGAACACCTATTGGAATTTTGTTAGATACGGGGATTGTGCGTGTAGACAATGGATGTAGAATACCCAAAGCCTTTGGCATATAGCAAGAAAAAATATATATACCCGAAAGTGAATTGGGATAAAATTCTTCTTAGCTGGTAGGAGTAATGCTATAATGGTGGGAGTAAATCACCATATTTGGCATAATGGAGAAAAGAGCCTTTAAGGTGGGCAGTGAACTCACGAGAGGAGTCATCGACACTTAAAGGTAAATTCTTCTTAGACGAGTGATGCAGATGGTGATGATGTTGTGATTTTGGTAGTGTTGAGATAAATGCTTCCTTGTGAAGGGAGCTAACAGGATTGGAGAATTTAGTCAGGGTGTGAGACTGGATGTAATGGTGCTAACGAAACACCGTAAGGGGGAGACCCATTATGGGACCCATTTAAATAATTCAGATAGTTGAATTACTACTGAGTGGCGGTGGATTCAGTTGGAACTGGTAAGGCCAGTAGTGTGTTCCTTAGGGCCAAAAAAGCTAAGGGAACAATAAGGGTGGTCGTCGGGGTCGAGGCCACTAGGGTTTGAGAGAAGGACAACCCTAATAAGGTCAGTATGGCTAGGAATATGGGATCATATGAAGAGACTTTTTGTGTGGAGAATAGGATGGCATGCATTGATTTTGCTCGAAGTGAGAAAAAAAAGGGACAAGAGTATGGTGCCTAGCAGGGGCAATGATTAAGATAGTTTTTGTTCAATTCGAATATGCGTGTTATGTCCAAGAACCATTTGAATCACCAGCATTATTAAGAATTGGAAGTATGAGTTTATTCTCGGGTTAGTGGGATATGTTTCATGTGACACGAGCAAGTCACAATATTTTTTTAGCACTAGATTTGCGTGTGAGGAGATTTTAGTGGGAATATCGTCGAGAGCACTATAATGTGTATATAGTTGCCTTTGTATAGTGGGGCTATCTTTAGTACTATCCATAGGGAGAGCGGGTGTAGGCACAGGGAGTATATGAATGTTGAAATTACTCGTCCAAGTCACATATCATGCGAGTGTAATATTATCCTTGGTATGGACTAATTAGCGATGTGGGTGGAACGATAGAGGGTTGTGATAGCAAGACCACCGTATCTTATGTTCTAGGTCAGGATGTGTTATTTGACGAAGCCTCACCAGAAAGAGGGTCGGCTCGTGTCTATATTATATTATGATGGAGACTTCGGAGAGTATGCTTGTCTCGAGATATTTGATCCCGGTGTGCAGGGACTTTATTGAAGTTAATGGAGGTATGTTGGATTTACTGTTGAGAGGAGAAATTTAGATCATTATTATGTTTAGCACTCAAAACTTGGTGATAGGGTGAGCAAATTGTTATATCACTCCTTTAGAGACGTGGGAATTGTGATTTATATTTATATGTCTGGGGATAGGATTTTAACAGTCCCAGTTAGGAGATTGAGGTTTATGGAATTTGATAACCACCAATGCTGAGTGGTAGAGTATTGGGGAAGTTAGTTAGTTAAATGTTGTTGCGTGGTGAGATACGGATGGACCTTGACAAACTTCATGAGTAGAGGGACGCGGATGGATGCTAGGGAATCAGTGTCGAATGTTAATTAATAAATGTGTATAGAAAACACTCTGAACTAATAGATAAAGGTCGGGTGGTATGATGAATTGAATGTCGTGTGAGAATGATGATAATCCAAGTATATATGTGCAATGAGAGTGTGTGACACCTCGAATAATTTAATACTGGGTAGATACTCCTTTATTTAGATTAATAGAAAATGTCAAGTTGGTTCAGTTCATAGCATCACTGTCGAAAACATTTAATTAATTACTAACCACCTAATATTAAAAATAGTGAAGTGTCAAATTTTAATATTTAAATTAACCATCAACTAAATAATTTAAATCATCATCCAACAATCATATGAACAATCTCATAAGGTAATCAACAAAATGAAATACCTGATGTCTGGAATAAACTCTCCAATAATAGTAGCAATGTAAATAAACCCAACACAAATGTCTAAATGAAATAAATAAATCCCAAGACTGAAATAAAATGAAGGTCTAAACCTGTTGTCTCTGAATAAGAGTGGGCAACAGGCCCTAACTGGAATAAATGACTCTGAAAGAAGCAAGGGTAGATTTGGAGGCGTCTAGTAACGAGATCCTGTAACTTCCACAACAACTAAAATATGTCAATGGAATGGAACTCCTATGCTTGGCGTTCCTGTGACTGGGCACCTAAAATATTTTTATAAAAATATAGATTTGGCAGAAAAAGGGTTAGAGCCCGAGGTGAAAATAGTTTAAAATATAACAAGTGTTTAATTGCATTAAACAGTAGATATTATACACATGTTAGTTATGTGCACTCACATGAGTTCCTCACCTCTCAACTAACGTGCACGCCTAACGTATACTCTTAACCCATTCAAGTTATGTCACTAATTGACTAGTCCATACTAACTCCTATCTTCACATTTTAATATAGGGTGTATATTCATATTATCCAAATATAACCTACATAACTCTTATATTTACGTTAATTAAATTTCTTATCTCAAGTATTACATGGATTCTCACATTGTTAACCCATTTAAATATCTTAATTATTCGCATCTACCAAGCAACCGTGAACTAGTCATAACTACATATATATAAATCTCAGTACATATATACAAATATGGAACCCATATGCTAAGTTGCGGTGCACACATACTCTGCTATCGAATCTCCGTACATCACGTACATAAGGATCACGCATTCCTAATCGCTCAGGAACTGTTTCAATCAAAGTCACACGTATTGGAGGCGAACATACTTCACATACCCATGGGTCACGCACATACCTACGCTCCCATGGTAAACTGACTTATTAACTCACAGATAAGTCATTCACAATCCTATGTCCTTAAGGTACCAATTTAAATCCCCCCGAAGGCACACAAAGATAAGATGGTCCTTTTTCCGAAAATCAACCTCCCGTGATAGCAAGCATAGTAGGTAGGTCATACACATAATAATCCATATACCAAGCATTCACACAACTTAGATACTCATCATATTACTATCGGTATTTTTTGGCCCGATACCATAAGTCTTATATGTAATCAAATATCATCCCATTTATTTTATGTAATATGTTTAGCCGATAACGCTCTCGTCGTATAATTCTGAGTACTTACACATGGCCCAAAAGGTTACTAAGTCTCCCACTTGTCCCCAAGGTTAATTAAGTAATTTAAGGTCCCTATTTCCGCCTCTAAACTTAATTTATCACTTATATAAATTTAATTCATTTTCTCTCACCTTCTAATAGAAACTCATTTGTCGGACACTCGTAAGTTTATAACTAAGTACCGAATCAATTCTAATATGTTCCGGCTTCAAATACACCCCTACTAGTCTTCCCTAAGTCTCAATATGTTCACATAGTCCCCACAATAATTTTCAAGGGTTGGAATCAATTAAATCTTAAAAGGGAAATATATCACAAGTGCAAGGGGAGTCGATCGATCGACTCAAGAATGTCAATCGATCGACTATGTCGATCGATTGATCAAGAAGTTACAGCCCAGATTTTTCTGCATTTTTGGCATGGTTTAATCTCCAATTTTCATTACATGATGACCTATTCTAAAGTAAACGTATTGGAGGGTATAACAACCTAAATGCATGATTCCTAACTTTATAGAATTCTTAAATCATCATGAATCACCCTTTTCTTGAATTAAATCATCTAATTATCATAAAAACCCTATTTCTTTATTTTCTTCAAGAACATCATACAAATCAATATAAATTCATAATTATCTATGCATGGATCATGATTTCGTGACTGATGTATTTTCCAGAATTGATTCTACATACAAATCCTACCCACATTAATATTTTTGTCTCCAATTTAACAAATTTTGAATATTATTAAGGTTATTCTCAATTCCTAAACTATCATGGGTAACATATACACTGATTATTACAAGTTAAATCACTTGCCTGGAAATAAAGGTTATGATCCTTTGAAGCAGATGATATGGAAGTGATCCTCTCTTCCCGATCTACCCGGTGGTGGTGACGATGGTGCAAAAGCCTCTAAGTGGTGGTTGTCCTTTAGGAACTTCCTTATCTTCCTCTCTAATGGCCATTTGTGATATTTGGTTGTGAAAACCCTAGGAGACCTAAGTGTTGGTTGATATAATTACTCTAAAATTCATGGCTTACTATTCCTCAAAAAGTCAAAATGACTAAAATACCCTCACGAGTTACCAGTCAGGCCTAAAATGCCCCGGGACCCAAACTAAACCCCCGACTAGTGTTTTCTAACTATCTCGACCCTTCCAGACACGTTGATGCACTTAAAATGATCATATGGATGATATAAAAATAATTTACTTTTAAATTCATTAAATTGGTTCCTGACACGACTGACACGCATGTCCTAACTTAATTTTTGAAATTGTCGTATATATAACTCGCGATAATTTTAATAAATTCAATAATCATATATTGTCATATTCACTCAGTAATATTCAACATTATTATATAAATCACATACTAAGTCTCATCCCTCTAGTATTTAAATCCGAAATAATTTTTAATTAATTATCCCATTTATTTTAATTAATCCCAATCAATAAAAATACGGGGTATTACATTCTTCCCCCCTAATAACAGAATTTTGTCCCTAAATTCGGAAATAGGATATACCTGGTAAAAATAACACTGGATAATGCTCATGCATCTCATCCTCACTCTCCCAGGTAGACTCCTCAGCATTATGACGCCACCATTGAACACGCACTAGAGGTACTATCTTCGACCTCAATTTCCTCTCGCTGCGGTCTAGGATTGAAATTGAACCCTCCTCGTAGGAACTATCAAGATGAAGATCAATCTCCCGTAAGGAAATGTGAGTATGGCCCAAATCATCTTGAATATATCTCCTTAGCGAGGAAATGTGTAACATGTCATGGATTCTATGCAAGTATTCTGGTAACCCAAGTCTATATGCAACTATTCCAATCCGCTCGATGATAGGGAATGACGCCACATATCTAGGCACCAACTTCCCTTTTTTCGCAAAACGCATAACCCCCTTCATAAGAGACACTCGGAGTAACACTTGGTGCCTCACATTAAACTCTCAGAAGAACCTCTTGGTGTCATCGTAACTCTTCTGTCGATCCTGAGCAACCCGAATACGGCTCTGTATCATCTCTATCCTCATCGAAGTATCCTGACTCACTTTTGGCCCAATTAGTTTGTTTTCCCTCACCTCTAACCAACATGCTGGGGAGTGACAAGGCCTACTGTAAAATGCCTCGAATGGATCCATACCAATAGTAAACTGGTTGGAGTTATTATATGCAAACTCCACCCGTGGGAGATACTGCTCCTAATCTCTGCCAAAATTGAGAATTCACATACGCAACATGTCCTCTAACATCTTATTCGTCTACTCGGTTTGTCCGTCTATCTCTGGGTGATACGTTTTACTCAATCGTAACTCCGTACCCATAGCTTCTTGGAAACTCTCCCAAAACCGAGATATAAATATCTTATCTCTGTCATACACGATATCGAGAGGTACCCCATGAAGTCTCACTATCTCGGCTATGAAGATCTGTACGTACTGTCCAATGGTGTAATCTGTTCTGGCAGGCAGAAAGTGAGAAACCTTGGTCAATCGATCCACAATCATCCATATGGAGTAATGATCCCTCTGCGATGTAGGCAACCCCGTGAAAAAGTCCATTGAAATGATCTCCCATTTCCATCTAGGGACCTCTAATGGTTGTAGGAGTCCTGTCGGTCTCTGATGGTCCACCTTTACCAGCTAACAAGTGGCACATTTTGACATAAACTTGACAATATCCTTTTTTATCCCACTCCACCAGTACTGTCGCTTCATATCCAGGTACATCTTATCCCCACCGGGATGTACCGTGAATCGTGAATCGTGCAACTCTGTCATCACCTCCTGTCATAAGTCCTCTCCCTCAGGAACAACCAATCTCCCATTGAAGCATAAGCCCCCATCTAAACCAATAGTATAAGACTCGTTCCCATTTGCTAGTAACTTTACTATCCGCTCCTGACAAAACGGGTTCGTTGCCTGAGCCTGTGCTACTCTCGTAATGATCTGGGGCATAACTATCATCACCGACATGAATGATTGGTCCACTGCATCCTGGTGTCCCAACTCTTTCCACTTCACTTTACACACCTCGGCCACCTCACCTACTGTCCTATGGATCAACGTGTATGCTACCACATTAGCCTTCCCTGGGTGGTATTGGATATCGAACTGATAATCCTTCATAAACTCAAGCCACCGGCGTTCACGCATATTCAGCTCCTTATGTGTGAAGAGGTACTGTAATGACTTGTGGTCTGTGAATAAATGGAATTTCTCCCCCAAGAGATAATGTCTCCAAATTTGAAGTGCAAACACGATGGTCGCTCATTCCAAGTCGTGGGTGGGGTAAGTCCTCTCGTGAGGCTTAAGCTTGTAGGAAGCATAAGCAATAGCCTAACTCTCCTATTATAGTACACCCCCATGTCCTAGTAAGGATGCATAAGTGTAAAATATATACTCCACTCTCGGCCTGGGCAAGGCTAACACTGATGTTGAGG
Source organism: Sambucus nigra (assembly GCA_949130495.1). Classification (NCBI taxonomy): domain Eukaryota; kingdom Viridiplantae; phylum Streptophyta; class Magnoliopsida; order Dipsacales; family Adoxaceae; genus Sambucus; species Sambucus nigra. Next base: position 472,630,340 of record OX422208.1, on the reverse strand, counting down.
TCAGTTTGTCTTTTAACTCATCGAAAGCCAACTGGCAGGCATCGCTCTAGATAAATGGCACCCCCTTATGAGTCATATGCGTCAATGGACCTTCTATCTTTGAAAATCCTCGAATGAACCTCCTGTAATATCCTACTAGGCAAAAGAAACCGCATATCTCTGTCGATGGCGTGGGCTGTCCCCACTCATTCACCGCTGATTCTTTCCCCTGGCCTACAGATATCCCCCTGTCAGAAATGATATGGCCAAAAAACTGTACCTCCTTTAGCCTAAACCTGCATTTCTCATATTTTGCATACAATTCATGCTGATGCGGTGTCTGCCAAACCTATATCAAGTGTTGGTCATGCTCCTCCTCGGTCTAGAAGTAAACTAGAATGTCATCTATGAAGACAATGATGAACTAGTCCAGGAACTCTCTGAACATCGTGTTCGTCAAGTTCATAAACACGACTGGGGAGTTTGTTAGACCAAAAGGCATAACCCTGAACTCATAGGAACCATATCTCATCAAGAAGGCAGTCTTTGTGACATACTGATCCATGATATGTAACTGATGGTATCCCAATCTCAATTCAATCTTTGAGAAGAAGGCACCTCCTCTCAACTGGTTGTATAAGTCATCGATGTGGGGTAATGGATACTTATTTCGTATCGTGACTTTATTCAACTCTTGGTAATCAACCCACAACCTCAAAGATCCATCCCTCTTCTTAACGAATAAAACGAGATCACTCCATGGTGAAGTACTCCTACGGATAAACCCCTATCCCAACAGTTGCCCTATCTAATCCCGTAGCTCCCTTATTTTTGCTCGAGCCATTTGGTAAGGTGCACGGGCTATCAGACAAGTTCTCGATGTCAAATCTATAACAAATTATATCTATTTACTCGATGGTAATCTCGAAATATCCTGAAATATATCGATAAATTCCCGAACAATAGGAATTGAATCAAGTGGTATCACCACCTCCCTAAAGGTCTCCTCGTCTATATAGTACAAGTGAGTAGACGATCCTCCCTCGGGATGAGGCATCGCCACTAGGAACATCTCCTGACCGGGTATGGAAAAAATAATACTCCTAAGAAAATAATTAATCATGGATATATACGTAACCAGTCAATCCATACCGATAATCGCATCATACTCGAACATATCTAATACGAGCATGTTAGCAGGTAAAGTAAATCTGCCAATCTCTATACCCACACCTCTACATATAAAGGAAATCACAGAACCCTTACTCAATGGAGAATCTACATAAGTAATAGTGCTCTCCGTTGTATCTAATAATCCCATAGCGCGTGCAAATCTAGTGGGAATAAAACAGTGTGTGGCCCCCAAGTCAAATAGAATACGCCCCCTAGTCCTCTGAACAAAAAGCATACCCTCAATCGCGGGTGGATCCTCCAGGACTACGACTTGATGAAGGTTATAAACACGACCATACTGAAGCTGCCCCTATTGAACTGGGACTACTTGAATAGGTGGGAATGTTGGCATTTGTGGTGGTGCTAGGAGGGCGAAGGGAAATATCGATCTTTATAGATCCTATCGAGCACCCTGTTGCTGCTGCTGCTGTAGGACCCTGCCCCTCTTAGGATAATCCTAGAGTTTATGGACAATCTTACAACATATAAAGAATTTCCCTACAAAGTTTCCCCCTCTCTGACCCTATTGCCCATGGCCCTGATGAGCATTACCACCTCTACCTTAGCCATGTTGGCCCTCTGAAACTGCTGTTAGCCCTGATGGTCGTGCTGACCCTTCTGGCCATGCCCAAAACCACCCTGTCCATGTCAAAAACCTCCTGATTTGAATCTCTTAGAATCCCCCTACTGGGAACTCTAATCACCCTGCCTATGTTGACCCTGAGCTAGTTGTGCCCCACTGACACCATTACCTCTTATCCTGCCTCGCTAGCTGGACTCTCCTACATGCTTACCCTCTAACAGATGAAAGCGATGGTCCCGACAGTGAAATAGCATTGCATTAACCACATCTAAATAGGTGGCCAATGAGAGATTACCTAGCAGGTGCTGGAAAATCCTCCACGTCAACCCATCCATTAACTTTTGGTTCTTCTTCTCTTCAGTTGGGATCTCATCAGCTACTATGTTCAGAAGATTGGTGAACTTGGCTTCATACTCTCCCACTATCCTACCTTCATTCTTAAGATTCACCAATTTCCGTCTCATCTATGTCTGAATTGTAGAGGGAAAATTGTTTTTGTCGAATCGTACCAAGAACTCCTGAATAGCAAGCACATTTATCTCCTCGGCGGTGGTAATGGACTCCCACCACTACAATGTTTCTCCTACCAAATTAAATGTAGCCAGTATCTTCCTTTTTACATTTGTGCACTCATACATCCTCAAGTGCCTTTGGATGTCCTTCTTCTATTGTCTCGCCACTATAACATCGGAGCTTCGTGTAAACTCCGAAGGATGCGCCTTCAGAAAAGTATAATGAACACGTTCCCAAGCAGACGGGAATGCACGAGCCTGAAGTGGGGCTACCACCTGTGCCTGAGGTGGTGCCTACTGCACTACTGCTAACGCTGCATTTACCATCTGGGTCATAAGGGAGGCAACTTAAGTAGCATTCATAGAACCCTGAACTGGTGTTGGTTGAGGCTTGGGCTGGGCATCCCTGGGAACTTGTTGTGCATGTCGAGGAGGCATCTGAAATGGGAGGGAAGTATTTTTATGAGTATACAGTTAATATCTCAAAATAGCTGAAGAACCTTAAATGCATAAAAGAATACAACATTCCAAAAATATAGGGCTCTATATCAAAGGATGTTACGCAAAAAACATAATAAGTCGTACAGATCCTCAGGACTCTAGAACCTAATGCTTTGATACAACCTGTGACACCCCGACTAATTATATATCGGGTAGCTACTCCTTTATTTAGATTAATACAAAATATCAAGTTGGTTCAGTTCATAGAATCACTATCAAAAGCATTTAATTAATTACTGACCACCTAATATTTAAAATAGTGAAGTGTCAAATTTTAATATTTAAATAACCATCAACTAAATAATTTAAATCATCATCCAACAATCACATGAACAATCTCATAAGGTAATCAACAGAATGAAATAATCGATGTCTGGAGTAAACTCTCCAATAATAGTAGCAATGTAAATAAACCTAATACAAATGTCCAAAAGAAATAAATAAATCCCAAGACTAAAATAAAATGAAGGTGTAAAAATGTTGTCTCTGAATAGGAGTGGGCAACAGACTCTAACTGGAATAAATGACTCTGAAAGAAGCAAGGTCATATGTGGAGGCGTCTAGTAACGAGATCTTGTAACTTCCACAGCAGCTACAACACGTCAATGGAATGGAACTCCTATGCTTGGCATCCCTGTGGCTGGGAACCTAAAATATTTTTACAAAAATATAGATTTGGAAGCAAACGGGTCAGAGCCCGAGGTGAAAATAGTTTAAAATATAGCAAGTGTGTAATTGCATTAAACATTAGATATTATACACATGTTAGTTACATGCTCTCACATGAGTTCCTAACCACTTAACTAATGTGCACGCCTAACATATACCCTTAATCCATTCTAGTTATGTCACTAATTGACTAGTCCATACTAACTCCTATCTTCACATTTTAATATAGGGTGTCTATTCATATTACCAAAATATACCCTACATAACTCTTATATTTACGTTAATTAAATTTCTTATCTCAAGTATTATATGAATTCTCACATTGTTAACCCATTTAAATATCTTAATTATTCGAATATACCAAGCAACCCTGAACCAGTCACAAGTACATATATATAAATCTCAGTACATATATAAAAATATGGAACCCCTAGGCTAAGTTGCGGTGCATGCATACTCTGCTATCGAATCTTGGTACATCATGTGCATAAGGATCACACGTTTCGAATCGCTCAGGAACCGTTTTAATAAAAGTCACACATATTGGAGGCGAACATAGTTCACATACCCATGGGTCATGCACATACCTATGCTCCCATGGTCAGCTGACTTATCAACTCACAGATAAGTCATTCATAGTCCTATACCAATCTAAATCCCCCTAAAGGCACACAAAGATCATATGGTCCTTTTTTCTAAAAATTAACCTCCTGTGATAGCAAGTATGGTCGGTATGTCATACACACAATAATCCATATACCAAGCATTCACACAACTTATATAATCATCATATTACTATAGGTATTTTCTAGCCCTATACCAATCGTCTTATACGTACTCTAATATCATCCTATTTATTTCACGTAATACGTTTACTCGATAACACTCTCGTCGTATAGTTCTGAGTATTTAAACTTGGCCCAAAAGGTTACTAAGTCTCCCAATTGTCCCCAAGGTTAATCCAGTAATTTAAGGTCCCTATTTCTGCATCTAACCTTAAGTTATCACTTATATAAATTGAATTCATTTTGTCACAACTTCGAATAGAAACTCACTCGTTGGACACTCATAAGTTTAGCACTATATCCCAAATCAATTCATATATGTTCCGGCTTCAAATACACACCTACTGGTCTTCCCTAAGTCTCAATATGTTCACATAGTCCCCACCAATAACTTTCAAGAGTCGCGATCGATTAAATATTAAAAGGTAAAAACATCACAAGTGCAAGGGGAGTCGATCGATCGACTCAAGAATGTCGATCGATCAAGCAGTTACAGCCCAAATTTTTCTGCATTTTGGGCATGGTTTAATCTCCAATTTTTATTACATGATGCCATATTCTAAAGTAAACATATTGGATGGTATAACAACCTAAATACATGATTCCTAACATTTTAGAACCCTTAAATCATCATGAATCACCCTTTTATTGAACCAAATCATCTAATTATCATAAAAACCCGATTTCTCTTTTTTCTTCAAGAACAGCATACAACTCAACATAAATTCATAATTATCTATGCATGGATCATGATTTCCTGATTGATATATTTTCGAGAATTGATTCTACATACAAATCCTACCCAGATTAATATTTTTGTCTCCAATTTTACAAATTTTGAATATTATTAGGGTTATTCTCAATTCCTAAACTATCATGGGTAACATATACACTGATTATTTTAATTTAAATAACTTGACTGGAAATAAAGATTCTGATCCTTTGAAGCAGATGATATGGAAGTGATCCTCTCTTCCCGATCTACCCGGTGATGGTGACGGTGGTGCAAAAGCCTATAAGTGGTGGTTCTCCTTTGGGAACTTCCTTCTCTTCCTCTATAATAGCCATTTGTGATATTTGGTTGTGAAACCCCTAGGAGACCTAAGTGTTGGCTGATATAATGACTCTAAAATTCGTGGGTTACTGTTCCTCAAAAAGTCAAAATGACTAAAATACTCTCCCGGGTTGCCGGTTAGGCCTAACATGCCCCGGGACCCAAACTAAACCCCCGGCTAGTGTTTTCTGACTATCTCGACCTTTCTAGACACATTAGCGCTCTTAAAATGACCATATGGATGATATAAAAATAATTTACTTTTAAATTCATTAAATTGGTTCATGACACGCGCGTCCCAACTTAATTTCCGAAATTATTGTATTTAAAACTCGCGATAATTTTAATAAATTCAATAATCATATATTATCACATTGACTGAGTAATATTCAACATTATTATCAAAATCACATACTAAATCTCATCCCACTAGTATTTAAATCCGGATTAATTTTTAATTAACTATCCCATTTAATTTATTTAATCCCAATAAATAAAAATCAATAAAAATACGTGGTATTACAGAGTGTCACACCGAGATGGGTTGAAGGGCTCTGGCGATCCATTAAAAATATATCTCTTAATAAAGAGGAGGCCGAACTGTTGTGGGAAAATAAAGTGGAGCCTTAGTCAGTCGAATGTTGAGAGTGGCTTGCGCATAAATAGAATGTTAACGACTATAGGGTAAAAAGGCCCAAGAAGGGTGCCAGTTGTGATAAGTGCATGGGCCATGACTTTTGGCATACCAGGGGAAAGAAGGGGAGTATAAATTACCACTTAATGTGACATATTATAAGTGGGAATTAGTGTTGGGTGAGACATAGTGATATCGTCTCCGGGTGCACCACTCATAGATGGAAGAAGGTTGGCTAGAGATGATCAACCAAAATTTAGTAAAAGCCTGCGTTGCGAGTGAAGAAATGGGTAGGTAAACTGATAAAATTCATGATGTGCTACCAAAATCATGACTAGTTCAAGAATTCCTCCAAGTGTATGGAATGGATTGGATGAGATGAAGTAATTGTTATTCTTTCTTCGAAAATAGGGATTGCACCGGTGCAAGGTGCCTTCCAAGATTGTTGTAAATCAGGATGAGATCCTATAATCCAACCTCTAATAGGGAATATCAGGAAGCGATGGGGATGAAGTTTTGTTTTGGGTATATTATTTCACCTATAGCCCAATGGTTAGACGAGAGGTGGTTTATTATGATGGCTAATGCGAGTAGTGCGTATGGTACCTTGTAGGGAAATTGAGGGAAGGAATTATTGTGGGTAGAGTTGAGTGTGATAACCTATACCGGTTTACCAAGCATGAGGTACCTTTCGAGGTTTTATGTGGAAAGCCTTGTCGTTCACCCTCAGGTTGATTAGAGGTGAGGGGATAACTAGATTTTTGCACTGACCGTAATTTGGAGTCCTTTGGATAATAGTGGAGTGAACCACAAATTATTTTGGTTGGCTTTTGAATGTCGTAAGAGTTACATCACCATGAACGAAAGTTCTAAATACTGGCATGAGTGGTCATCGGTTATCGTGATCCCTCCCATGAAGGGAGTTTCGAGTTATGGTAAATAAGGGGAGTTGGCATTTAAGGTTGTGTGACCTTTTCTCAATATGGAGATGATAGAGTCAGTATTGAGATCACATGACTGATAGAGCATATCAGTATGTAGTGAATTGGGAAAGCTTGTTGATAAACTTAGGCTAGAGTGATTAAACCTTTTGATAGATGAGTACCACTAATGGGTGTGTAGTGGAGTGACCCTTATGCTATTATGATTGGAATTTGGGTACTAGAGGATGTCGTGATGTTATAAATCCTAAGTTTTAGTCCCAATATTGCCCTAATTTCGAGGACAAAATTTCTTTGTAAGGGGGGAAGTATGATATACCCCGTATTTTTACGTATTCATAATTTAATTAATTCGAGAATTAATTGAGAAAATACGTTTTGTTTGAATTATGTGAGTGAAGTAATTTAATGTGACTTAATAATGAATGTGAGTGTTAGATATTAATCAGGAGATAAATACTGATTAATATTATGATATTATATTTACTAAGGGTGAATAGTAAATAATTAATGATTAGTGTTATATGACATAGCGGGTGATATGTACATATTCTATCTTATCTCAACGAGTGTCGCGTGCAGACTATTAGGAGGTGGGAAATGAGAAATAATTGTTCAGTGACTCATATGATGATTTCGAGATCAAAAATGAGTTCGGAAGGGTCGAACTAGTCAAAATAGTATACCTGGGGATGTCAATTGAGTCATAGGTCGATTTTGGACCGAACCAGCACCTTTGGAGGGTAATATGGTCATTTTAAAAATAGAGGTTAAAGAACCTACGCAAATTATATCCTTATATCTGATGATTAGGAGTGAGGGCTAAGGTTTATAACACAAAACGCTTAGATAGGCCATTAAAGGGAAGAGATGAGCCATTTCCAAAAGCTGAAGGAGGATTCTTAAAGGATTGAAAGAGTTCTTGTATCTTAAGCATCTATGGAGTGAAGATTTGAAGAGGGAAACATCAAATCATCATCCACACCCACAAAATCAGACCCTTCAATATTTAAGGCAAGTTGTTTATTACTTTTAAATGAATTTATAATGCCCATGCGTAGATATTTGTTGATAACCATGATTAAACCTATGTTCCTGGAGAAAAATAATAGATTTGATGTAGGTTGGTTAGGGATTTGCATGTAGAATGATTTAACATATGTAGAGGATTAATAATGAGAGGAGACTTGATCCTTCATACAAAATAAATCTTGGTTTGTGATTGGATATATGGGAAGAACACAAAACTAGGGAATTTATGAAGTTTTATGGTTTCGATTAATTCTTGCTTGAATTCTGTGATGATTTAATATGTTTAAAACGTTAGAAACCCTCGTAATACATGTAGAAGTGGTTAGAAATGTTTAGTTATGACATTGGTGTAGAGTAATGTAAGTTGGTACTGGATTATGGGTGAAGAACGCATGAACATATGAAGCTGGTGAATTGTAGACACCGGTCCGGCCCTTGACACATCGGATCGGTTTGTTTAGCGAAAAATGAACTGGTTCGGCCTTCGGTTCGTTTACAGAAAAATTTCAGAAAACTTGAATTCTTTTTGTTTCTGACCTAGTTTTACTATTCGATGATTGTGGAAATTTTTAGAACCTTATTAAGAGATTATAGGGAAATCATTTATACTACAGTAGGACTAATGGGGATTTATAGTTTTGTCTTAGTGAGAAAATTAAGACAGGAATCAATTGGGATAGTTATGTCGCAAGTTATTGGGGAGAGAGATAATAAATTATGACAACTTTGGATGGAATGATAAGTAGACCAGTAGGGTAAATAATGATTCGGACCCTTAGAGTTTATGTGAATGCTCATGAATATGATAGTGCGATAAGTCGTAAAACAAAATATATGGTAAGTATCAAAGAGAAATATACTACGTACTAATGTAAATAATTATTGGAGTGAATACCTATTATTTTATACCTACTAAATTACTTATAGGTGGAGTGAATACCTATTATTTTAAATAATTATTGGAGTTTTACTTGGTTTGGTTTTAGCCGATGGTTTATTCGGTAATACTTTATTCATTTATATTCTTGAGATATTAAGACTATCTGGTGTGTGATCATACATTGGTGCCGCATGTTATTTTTGTTTAATGAAAGATAAAATTTGGCACCGGTTTAATTAACTAATAGGTGATTAGTATTTAATTTGGTTTCGACAGTGATGCTAAGAATGAACCAAATTGTAAATACTGATTTAATTTAATAAAGGACTGATCACCCGGTATTTAATTAGGTGGGGTGTCACAGGAAATTTATTTTACTGAAATGCTGACCAAAAGTAAAAAGGACAAAGATCATGTAAAATATTTGGCCAAAACCTTTGGCACGATGGAGAAGCATAAAATGAAGTTGTACTTGACCAAGTGCTTCTTTGGTGTGGGGTATGTAAAGTTCTTTGGCCTCAAAGCTCTGAAAGAAATGAAAAATGGATGAAAATCAAAGCTCTGATAGAAATGAAGGCACTAGGAACAAAGAAATATATCCAAAGACTTGGAGGCTATGTTGCTGTGTTGAAAAGGTTCGTATCTAGAATCACTGATATGTGCTTGTCATTGTTCAAGACATTGAGAAAAGTAACCTCTTTCATCGTGGAGTGGAACAAAGAATATGAAAAGGAATTTCAAGAACTTAAAGTTTATTTGGTCTCTTCTCCCTTCTTGTCATGATTGTTACATGGAGAAATTCTTTATTTATACCTGGTTGTTTCAGAGTCAACAATAAGTTCGACCATGGTTCTCCTGGACCAAGAAGTACAAAAACCTATTTATTGTACGTGAAAATCATTTCATGGGGAAGAAAATAGGTACACAAGAATGGAAAAGTTAGCATTCTCTCTCATTCATATAATAAGGAATATACAACCTTACTTCCAAGCTTATTCGATTGTGTTTTTGATTAATCAACCTTTGAAGAAAGTAGTGCATAAATCGAAGAAGTCTGGTTAGTTAATGGAATTGTCAATTGGAATTAAAGAATACAATATCGACTTTCAGCTACGCACAGCAATCAATAGGCAGACACTTACTAATTTTATTATAGAATATATGTAAGAGGATCCAATTCCTACTAAGGAAAATTCATCAGAAACAATTTTTCAGGATATAGTTATTGAAAGGTCGGCTCTCCCTTAGGCGCACCCTCTCACGGCTTAGCTATTGAAGGGTCGGATCTACCCTTGGGAACTCCCTCTCATGGGTCGGCTATTGAAGGGTTAGACATGGAAGGATCGGCGAATACTAATTCTGCTACTAAGAAAGGAAGTAATATGACAGAATATGACCCTAATCCATTCTTAGCACACATACCATTGTGGGATTTATGTTGATGGTTCTTCGTGAAGTATAGCAAGCGGAGCAGGGTTCATACTGTTAGCCCTGGATGAAACTGATATCGAGTAAGCATTCCGATTTAACTTTTTGGCTTCAAACAATGAGGTGAGGTTTTACCTTACACTATCAATTACAGTGAAGAAGATTCAGGCTCACAGTGACTCGCAACTTGTGGTGAGACAGATAGTCGGGGGTATTAAACGAAAAAAATGAGAAAATAGCTAAGTACGTAGACAATGTAAAAGCCCTCATCCAACAGTTTGTGAAAGTCAAGGTAGTGAGAGTCACACGTATGGAAAATGCATTAGAAGAAACCTTGGCTAGATTAGCCTCGTCAAGAAGAACTAAACATCACAAATTTGTTCTGATTAGGCATAAATTCTTCCCAATTTATCCATTTAATTTAGTTACTTTAGCACCTCGCTCAACGTAATCGGTTTGATTTTATCTCATAATCTTGGTACTGACTTATTCTAATGAGTACCCCGAGTTTCTTGTATTTCGTATCGATTTTACAGGTATTTGATATCTATAAAAGAACGAAAGAAACCGGAAGAATCGAGAAAGAAAAGAAGGAAAGTCAAAATGGCAAAATTGTAATTTCTACACAAAATTCGGATGAGGTATCTGAAGAGAAGTTGAAGATCCTTCAATTACAATTATATAGGAAGAAACGACACCTCAATCGAAGTTCCGGTGTGAAAGTTATGATCAGTCAAAGTTTGAAAAAAAAGTCAAAGGAAGCCCGGACCGATCCGCATTGCCAAATTCTAGAGAACCCCAGACCGAAGACGGATCGAAGCTGAAAGAAAACAAACAAACCAATCCATACCGAATCGATCCACCTAAGAAATAAATGAATCGAACTGGATTCCATCCAGACCAAACCGAAGGAGGACCGAACCGGTCTGACTGTCAAATTTTAATTTTCTAATCTTCCTGTAATGGCGAGTCCTAGTGCATATAAAACTCTTGAAGTTTTGTAGGGTATTTAAACCCATTGTATTATCATTATTAGCACGAGGAATTTATCTAATTTCCATTCTTTCCAGAAAAAACCTAGTTTGGAGATACCTTATTATTTTAATTCCAAGATTGAAGATTGTTCAGATTTCAGTGATTACAAGTAATTGTAGTTAATCCTTTAAATGCTTTGGTAAGATTAGTGAGTAATTTTCTCTGTCCAATTTCCTGTTTACATCTTCTATAATTTTTCCTTAGTTTAATTATGACTTCCTGCAATTCCAAAATTATTTTCATCATGGTAGGCTAGACTTTTAAAGGTCGGGATGCATGAACCCAACCCGATGTGGTAAATTTAATGGTTTATCACGACCGTATTGCGTTGAAACACGATAATTGTAGATCTTTGGATCTCATTTTCTTCAGGGTAATTGGGATGCTTTAGAATACAATTCGAGTGTAAATATTGCAATACCGATTTACTCGTCCTCTGATTAAGTATGGTGCGGGCTTGAATCTCATATACGTAATGCTTGGGAGTACTAAATTTTGGGTGTAATTAATCATTTAAATTTATGATTAGTTTTATATCATCAATACACTAGGGTTGGGGGATTGTATTCTCTTCCTGTTTTCCTCATCATATAGTTTAAAGTTTTAAATCATTCTTCGTCAGTATTTTAGGTAATTTAGGATAGTTGCATTTTTTCATAATTTCATAATTGCATCTAGTGTAGTTATTCCACAAATCAAATCATCTTTTCCTTTTCCTTTAGAGTCACAGTGAGGATTCATTCATCTGTCCATCGTCGTTACAATTCCATTGTCCTATTTCCCTGTGAATACGATCCTGACTTACCAGGTTTATTACTAACGCGACACGCTCGCACTTGAGCCTAGAGAGCACGCACTTTTGAGACACATTCTTAGTCGCGTCAAGTTTTTTGCGTCGTTACCGGGGACTTAGGTAGACTTAGGATTAGATCGAGTCAATCTAAAACTTTGACCAAAAATTTCCAAAAATCCAAAAACATATAAAATTTTGAAAAAGCACAAAAATATTCATGATCATCTCTCATAAGTTGTTAATGCAAATTTCTGAACTCACTCCAACTCCCCATAATACCCCAACCCTTCACAAAAACTCGATTTTTGAGTACGATCCTGATAGCCCTCACACTCCTAATGCTCCACAGTTCTGGGTTCCACCTCCCACACCGTCCCACTCAATCTCAAATAACACGTCATTTTCCTTCTTAGGACATACTACAGAGCGCACTCCAAGTATACCAAGTGAGGATACCGAATCTTTGAGAGAGAGAGAGAGAGAGAGAGAGAGAGAGAGAGAGAGAGAGAGAGAGAGATGTCACAACACTGTATTGTAGCTACCAACAAGGGAGAATCCCCGTAACTCCCTTTGAGAGACGTCTTACATCCCGAGTGCGCTGTCACTCCGGGATGCATTTTATTCTCGTACAATGCGGGACAACTTTGCTTTAGGAATGGGATGATCCAGATACTTTCCACTTACTATGGACTGGATTCAGAAAATCCATATGCCCACATTATGTAATTTGAGGAGGCGTGGGAGATGCTCAGTGATCAAACTTGCACAAAAGATGTTCTCCACCTCAAACTCTTCCCATTCTCACTAAAGGATAAGGCTAAAACATGGCTATGGTCTTTACTCCAAATTCGATTTCATCATGGAACGAATTACAATCCAAATTTCTCAAGAAGTTCTTTCCTCCACATTGAACGAATTCCATCAAGGCTCAAATTCAAACTTTTTGATAATTAGAAAATGAGTCATTCGAACGATGCTACAAGTGTTTTAATGTGTTAATTACCTCGTGTCCCCATCATGGTTTTGATAAAATGCAAATCATTTCCTTTATCCATAATGGGTTGAACATTAATTCCAAGCAACTTGTTGAAACCATGGGTAGTGGTCCGTTTGTAGACTTAAACGCCCACGATGTTGAGCTTCACCTGAGGTATGTCACCGAGACTACTCAATCCTGGGATACATCTGAACCTAATTCTCAAAATCGAAATCGTTAAGTGACCACCACTCCATCGGCATTCGGCCTATTTCATGTAGAAAAGAATTCTATAGCGGACAGTCGACTCGATATGCTTGAGAAAGGACTTCGAGACCTACGTGAGGTATATGGAAGAGGACCAACAGGATTCATCCCAAACCCCGTCGAGAAGGTGTGTGCGATTTGTGAGGCGGGTCATTCAACTGAGGAATGCCCGACTATACCCGCCTACAAAGTGATGCTTCAAGAAAAAGTAAGTGGTATAGGAGGATTCAAGGGTAATTTCGGTGCCCCGCATGAGAATTCTTACAACCCTTCATGGAAAAACCACCTTGGTTTTATCTATGGGAAATAACATGTTGCGATGAATCCTAATTCACATGTTTCCCCTCCTCCACCACCGCATTTTCAACAAGCTCTACACATGAAAGGACATGTACAAGCACCACAACCTCAAGGAGCATACTTTACTCCACCGCGGAGAAGTTTCGAGGATACGATTAACCACTTTATCAATACCCAGACTGCAACTAATTCTAGGCATGAGCGCATGATGAATGACATGAATGCGAACTGTAAGCAAACAAATTTCCAATTGAGTCCATATGTAGTTTTGGCTCAATTCCGGACAAAAACATTTATTCATAGGATAGTGTGTTATTGTAATACTCTCAAGCCTATGAAGTGTGTGTTGAAGATGTAGCGGCAAAGAGTATAAAGCTTCATCAAATGTGCCGGTTTGCATGCCTCGTTTCTACGTCATCAACTATGGTTCCATTCTCCCAAGGTATGAATGCAATTATATTTATATAGGAGCTTGGAACAAAGTTTATTGGGTGTTAGGTTTTATAAAAACTGCGTTTTGTTTTAAGAAAGAAATTATATAAAACATTAAAATAAGTTCATAAAGTTTTCTGGGCCAAAATCGAATTTTTCAACCTTTCTGGTCGTTCGTTAGATATGTCGTTCGAACGAACCTGCCAACGAGTTCCCACTAAGGCATACTGGTCTGTCGTTAGAAATGTCATTCGAACGAGATTGTCGTTCTAACGAGATTCCCAACGAGCTTCTAACGAGTCCATACTGGAGCGTCGTTAGAAGTCTCGTTCGAACGAGCTGTCAGGCGGGAACAGTTTTTTGGCAGTTTTTCACCCACTTCCCCACTTGGTTTTTAACCAACCTTTTCAGACTTTATTATGTGCGGGAATGACATTTTCCAAACCAACATTTCCATAACTTTTCCAACTTAGTTTATCTCTTAGAGAGAGTTTGAGAGCAAAAATGGTTTAGAAAAATGTTCATGTTTTGAGTGAGATTTTTAGAGAAAAATATTTTCATCACTCTAGTGTTTACACCCAATTGAGTTTATCCAAGTTCATATATACATATCAAATTGCTTGGAGTTTGGCACCGGTTTATCTCTACCGAATTCAATAAGAGAAGTTTTGGTTTGCTTCTACATCCATCAAAGAAGAAGACTTTTTGTTGCGATTCTACCCACTCGGAGAAAGGATCCTTGCTCGGGTGACGGTGACCATAGAAAGCCCCATCGGTGGATTCCGAGACCGCGGTGGAGTTCCGAGGTTGTCCGCTAGGAAGAGGTGTCTACAAGAAGAAGCGTCGAGGCTTGAGAGGGATCGAGTCAGTCGTTGTAAGTCTATCTGTCTTGTAATTGTAATTCCGTATCTAGTGGACTTGTGGCTAGAGTCGTCCGAGGTTTTTTCACCTCTTGGGTTTTTCCTCGTACATCGTGGCGTAGTGTGATATTGTTTATTTTATCTTGCATCATAATTTAGAACGCATGCTTAGGATAATTTCAAGATAAAATTTGGTTTAAATTATCACACTCATTTAATTTGTGACTAAATTAAATATTGGGTAAATTTGGTTTATTCAAGTCATTTGCTAAAATTGGTTTCGCCTAACTTTGGATAATTGATAATTTTGACTTAGGCAAATTCTAGGACTTGGATTAATGAATCGGTTTAAGTGAATACATTACTTGTTTAATTTTGTTGAACCATCATCCTTACGCTTCCGCATCATCTCGAGTTTTACAATGCAAAGGAAATCACAAGCTGAGCCTTTTCAAATTGGTATCAGAGCCAAAGCGATAAATTATTTCGTTAACGATCTTTTAAATAATTTTTGGCTAAAATGGATTTTTCCCCATTTTCAAAGTTTCCTATTTTCGATGGTTCAAACTACGCGTATTGGAAAGCACGTATGATATCGGCACTAAAATCTATTGACGAACGTGTTTGGATGTCTGTTATTAACGGGTGGTCCCCACCAACTTATTTAGTTGAAAATGAACGTGTTATCAAACCCGCCGATAGATGGACTGAAAATGAGTTTAAACTTGCTAATTTCAATTCACGTGGTTTAAATGCTTTATTTAGCGCTGTCCCACCGGATGAATTCCGTTGTATTATGACGTGTGAAACCGCTAAATAAGCTTGGGATATTTTACAATTAACTCATGAAGGAACTAGTGTCGTTAAAGCTTCAAAACTCCAAAACCTCACCACTCAATTTGAAACTATCAAAATGAATGAAAAAGAAACTTTTGATGAATTCTATGCTAGACTTTCTGATATTGTTAATTCATCTTTTAACTTGGGAGAGAAAATACCTGACGACCGTGTTGTAAAGAAAATTTTAAGGTCCCTACCCGATAGATTTATTCCAAAGGTGACCGTCTTAAATTCTTTACCCACTTTAGCCTCTACGAAATTAGAAGAGCTTGTAGGTGACTTACAAACCTATGAACTAGATATGTTTCCCTCTAAAACTGAAAAGAAAATCGAGAAGGGCGTTGCTTTAAAAGCCCGAAGAGAGGTCAAACAAGTAGTAGAGAGCGATAGTGATAGTGACTCGGAAGACATGGCTTTATTTGCTCGCAAATTTTGAAAATTTCTTAAATTTAACAAAGATAAATTTAAAAATGATTTTAAGAAATTTGAATCTTCTAAGCATGACAAGAACGAGAAAATGTCTAAAGCGGAGAAGATTCCTAAAGCTGAAAATATCCCTAAACCTAGTAATGAACATTTAGATAGGGACGAGTCGAATAAGTGTTTTGGTTGTGAAGGTTATGGCCATAGGGCTTATGAGTGCCCCACTAAACTAAGGAAAGATGGTAAGCGACCCATTTCATATAATGCAACCCTTAGTGATAGTGATAAGGAAGAGAAGCCCGATTCCCCCACTAAGAAAAATTTTGTGGCTTTTATGGCTAGTCATGTGAGTGATAGTGAGAATTCATCGATTGATGAAACGATAGCACATGCCACTTCCAAGGTCATTGTACATGATTCTCTTGTTTTTATGATAGTGAGAGTGAAGAAGAAAGATAGAGTGAAAATGAAGAAGAGGTTAATGTGAGTGAACTTCAAAATGCTTTTCAAGAACTTTATAAAGAATCTATTAAATTGAAAAGAGCTAATTTGAAGTTAGAAGCTAGTGTAAGAGAAAGTGTCAAGGTTATTGATGAAAATGTTTTAATAAAAGACCTTAGGACACATGTGAGGACTCTTCAAGAGAAGCTTGAATATGAAGAAGGCGAAAGAGATAGCCTTAGGGGTTTAATGGAATCCTTGAAAAAGGAGCTTCTTGCTTTTGAAGAGCGAAATGTTTTACTAGAATCTAACATTGTAGAATTGGAAAATAAATTAAAAGATTCTAGTAATGTCAAATTTGATTTGGAGTGTCGTTCGGAAAAACTAGATAAAATGTTAGGAACAGTCCAAATTAAAAATGACACTTGTGGTTTAGGCTTCAATACTTGTAATGAATTTACTCATAATGCCCAAACCAACGTTTTAGGAGAATCTACTAGGAATGCATTTAATGATCACTCCTTAGGTAAATCTTTTCGACATGCTCTTACTTTTACACATTGTGGTGGACAAGGTCATCTTAGGAAATTTTGTTTTGATCTTAAACGAATTTCTAGAAAATCCCATAGTAATGTAACCACGGTAGTTAAAGTTCCTACACCCCAAGATAGTCATTCTCCATTAATTTGTGTTAGGAAATCCGACTTGGTTGCCTTGAAAAATAGGGTTGTTTATTCTCATTTACTTTCACATGCTTCCTCCCTTGCTAAATCTAAAGGATGAATGTGTTAGTATTTGCATACTTTAGCGTTTGTACTTCATACTATATTCACGTGCTAAACGTATGCTTGTTAAGTCCGTTTCTAGTCATTGCCTTATTTCATATCACATGCTAGTAATTATGACTTGTTTATCTTTTTATATTATATTTTGTGTTTGAATTAATTGAAAAATATAAAAAGATTTTTGTTTATCATTTGTGTTGTATTTATTTCATTTAAACTTAATGAAAAATACAAATGATTTTTGTTTATTCTTTTGAGTATATATATTTATTTTTGATTAAAAATGTTAAAAACTCAAAAAGGATTTATTTTGTGTGTATTTTAGTTTGACACACTTTATGTGGCATATATTTGTGTTTGAATCCCATCTTTTACGCTCCCACGTGGCTAGAACTTTTGGTTTAGATTTTCAATCCTTAAAATGTTCTTTACCATGCTTTATATGGAGTAGTTGGAATTTGTATTGTTTAAATGGATTCTATTTTTATATGCCTCTTTTCACACATGCACGACCTCTTTTGAAATCTTAATGTCACATGTTATATTTGAGCTTTTTGAGGTGTTCTCCTACCAATCTAGTCATCTACATATCTATGACCTAGGAGGACTAGTGCATGTCAAATTCCGTTGCATGTGAGATTTGTGTGAAAATGAAAACATGATAAATAAAAATGTGCACGGGGAAGGACTTCGAAAGGATGAATTAAATCCTTTGCGATTGTAAGCCACCGTTTATTGGATCTAAAAGAAATACGTGATCCAAAGGCCTTAAAACAGAATATTTGGCATTAAAAAGAAAACAATTGCCAAGGCCTATGTTTGTTTGATATATTCATTCAAAAGCAAAAGAATATATATGCTTATTGAGGGAGAATTGGATGGTATATCAACGGTTTGCACAATGTCCGTTTATCCTAGTTGTCTTCAATGTCATGACTCTATTTGGTTTGTAGAATCATCATCATGCTAGGCTTGTATGCATTGTGTATGTTTGTTCATTGAGTTCAATCTTCATATTGTCACATGAGGTTATATTTAAATGTGATAAAGTTTGCAATCAAATGAGAACTCCGTTAATGTTTATTAAGTGTTTGGGTCTAAATTTAATTGTTGCTAGTTCACACCCCTACACTACAGTTTCCATATGACATATTTTTGCCATACGAGTGTGCAAACTTATTGTATTTTGTGTTATATGTGTGTTTATATCTATATATATATATCCAAGTGCTTCATTGGTATATTTCTAGTTTATATATATGATATTTGTTTTGTCTTTGCCTTGCTTTTATTGCCCATATGCTTTCATGTCTTATCACTTTAAGCTGTTTATTAGTTCTTTATCCTTTGCCTATTCCCGAACAAAAAGGGGGAGAATGATGATAGGGTGAGAAATGGTATCTAATCCTATTATTATCGTATCTTAGTTTGGGGAAGATTTATCTTAGGGGGAGATGTCTTTCTAAGTAGGTCATATGTTTGATAAAGGGGAAAATTAATTGTGGGGGAATATTTATCTTAATTGCATTTAATACTTTGATATTCCCTATGCATTTGATGAGTTTGCTTAAGTGTGCAGGATTTCTTCTAAAGCGGCATTGTTTGATGGCAAAGCGTTTGATTCTTGGGTTGAGTCAAGTTTGGGTGGGTTATGTTTTGAGTCTAGTGAGCTTGACGGCCCTTTAGGATTTTTCTTTGGTTTTTGTCCCGGAATAGCCAAAGGGGGAGATTTGTAAGGACACAAATTTCCAATTGAGTCCATATGTATTTTTGGCTCAATTCCGGACAAAAACATTTATTCATAGGATAATATGCTATTGTAATACTCTCAAGCCTATGATGTGTGTGTTGAAGATGTAGCGGCAAAGAGTATAAAGCTTCATCAAATGTGCCGGTTTGCGTGTCTCGTTTCTACGTCATCAACTATGCTTCCATGCTCCCAAGGTATGAATGCAATTATATTTATATAGGAGCTTGGAACAAAGTTTATTGGGTGTTAGGTTTTATAAAAACTGCGTTTTATTTTAAGAAAGAAATTATATAAAACTTTAAAATAAGTTCATAAAGTTTTCTGGGCCAAAATCAAATTTTTCAATCTTTCTGGTCGTTCGTTAGATATGTCGTTCGAACGAGTTTTTTCGTTCGAACCAGATGTCGTTCAAACGAACCTGCCAACGAGTTCCCACTAAGGCATACTGGTCTGTCGTTAGAAATTTCGTTCGAACGAGATTGTCGTTCTAACAAGATTTCCAACGAGCTTCTAACGAGTCCATACTGGAGCGTCGTTAGAAGTCTCGTTCGAACGAGACTTCGTTCGAACGAAATGTCGTTCGAACGAGCTGTCAGGCGGGAACAGTTTTTTGGCAGTTTTTGGCAGTTTTTCACCCACTTCCCCACTTGGTTTTTAACCAACTTTTTCAGACTTTATTATGTGCGGGAATGACATTTTCCAAACACACATTTCCATAACTTTTCCAACTTAGTTTATCTCTTAGAGAGAGTTTGAGAGCAAAAATGGTTTAGGAAAATGTTCATGTTTTGAGTGAGATTTTTAGAGAAAAATATTTTCATCACTCTAGTGTTTACACCCAATTGAGGTTATCCAAGTTCATATATACATATCAAATTGCTTGGAGTTTGGCACCGGTTTATCTCTACCGAATTCAAGAAGAGAAGTTTTGGTTTGCTTCTACATCCATCAAAGAAGAAGACTTTTTGTTGCGATTCTACCCACTCGGAGAAAGGCTCCTTGCTCGGGTGACGGTGACCATAGAAAGCCCCATCGGTGGATTCCGAGACCGCGGTGGAGTTCCGAGGTTGTCCGCTAGGAAGAGGTGTCTACAAGAAGAAGCGTCGAGGCTTGAGAGGGATCGAGTCAGTCGTTGTAAGTCTATCTGTCTTGTAATTGTAATTCCGTATCTAGTGGACTTGTGGCTAGGGCCGTCCGAGGTTTTTTCACGTCTTGGGTTTTTCCTCGTACATCGCGGCGTAGTGTGATATTGTTTATTTTATCTTGCATCATAATTTAGAACGCATGCTTAGGATAATTTCAAGATAAAATTTGGTTTAAATTATCACACTCATTTAATTTGTGACTAAATTAAATATTGGGTAAATTTGGTTTATTCAAGTCATTTGCTAAAATTGGTTTCGCCTAACTTTGGATAATTGATAATTTTGACTTAGGCAAATTCTAGGACTTGGATTAATGAATCGGTTTAAGTGAATACATTACTTGTTTAATTTTGTTGAACCATCATCCTTACGCTTCCGCATCATCTCGAGTTTTACAATACAAAGGAAATCACAAGCTGAGCCTTTTAACGAACATCTCACAGTTGCAATCATCGTTGAGTATCCAAGATAAAGGAAAGTTTCCTGCCCAGGGCCAAAGACCTCCCCAAGGTCAAACTAGTGTTAACTCCACCTCGACAGAACATCAGGAGCATTGTCAAGTTGTGACCACTCTTCGTAGTGGGAGATTCATTGATTTATCACCTCTGCCACGCAATGAAACCAAAGACAAGGATATTTCGCCCGGCTCGAAAGAGGCCGAAGATGTCCCCTTGAATGAGAATGAGAAAGAAGACACTAGTGAGCCCGAGGTAGTAGTTGAACCACCCACCGCGGAACCGTTTCCTCAAAGGTTGATTCCTTCCTATAAAGGAAACCCCCGTGATGAAGTGCTAGACATACTAATGCAAGTGAAGCTAAATTTACCTTTCCTCGATGCTATTAAGCAAATTCCAACTTATGCAAAAGTCATCAAAGACTTGTTGATGGTAAAGAGGAGGATGAAGGTAAAGAAAAATGTCTTCCTAGCACAGAATGTGAGTTCCATCCTACTCAATGATCTCCCTCCCAAATTTAAAGATCCCAGTGCACCCACCATTTCCTGCATCATTGGAGAAAATAAAATTGAGAAAGCCTTACTTGATTTGGGAGCAAGTGTCAATATTCTACCTTACGCCATCTATAGGCAACTTGATTTGGGCGACCTCAAGCCCACTAAGGTCACTCTCCAATTAGTGGATCAAACCGTGAAGATCCCAAGAGGCATAGTTGAGGACGTGATCGTCCAAGTTGACACTTTCTACTTCCCAGTAGACTTTGTCATTTGGGACACGGAGCCCCCCTTTACCTCGAGCAACCATGTTCCCATCATTCTTGGGTGCATGTTCTTAGTTACGGCTAACGCAATCATCAATACTTGGAATGGGAAAATACCACTGACTTTTGGGAACATGACTTTAAAGACTAACATCTTCCATATCGCCCAGCAGACGGGGGAAGAAGATGATCTTCACGTGGTAAGTCTAATAGACGAGATGGTAGAGGGTTATTTTGAGGAAACTTATTGTGGACACGCCTTAGGGTCCTATTTAGTGTCGAACCACGAGAGTGAGGGGACGTACACCACATTCGAGAGGGAGGTTGAGGAGTTGAGAGAGTTATTTGATGAGAGAGCGTCGGACGAGGACGCGAGAGATGTAAATTAGCTTTCTAGATTCGAGGAATTACCACCGAGGGATACACGCATGGTTCCCTCCAACGAAAAATTTATAACCCTCGAGTTGAATAAACTCCCCTCCCATATTAAATATGCATACCTAAGAGAGGATGAGACATTTCCTGTTGTTGTCTCCTCTAGCCTAGACGAAGAGCAGGAGGGTAAATTGCTAAAGATTCTGAGGAAGGACCAAAGTGCTTTTGGTTGGTGCATTGCTGATTTGAAAGGGATAAGTCCTTTGATTTGCACCCACAAGATCCATCTCAAAGAGGATATCAAGCCCTCGAGATAAATGCAAAGAAGGCTAAATCCTAATATGAAATAAGTGGTGAAGACCGAAATAATTAAGTTATTGGATGCCGGGATTATCTACCAAATCTCGGATAGCAAGTGGGTAAGCCATATTCAAGTTGTCCCGAAGAAGTCGGGCATGACAGTGCTTGAGAATGCTAAGGGAGAGATAGTTCCCCAACTTACCACCACCGGGTGGCGCATTTTCATTGATTACCGAAAACTCAATGCGGGAATTAAGAAAGACCATTTCCCCTTGCCATTTATTGATTAGATGCTTGAGAGAGTAGTGGGCCACCCTTACTATTTCTTCCTTGATGGTTATTCCGGATATAACAAAATTGAGGTAGATGTACTTGACCATGAGAAAACAACCTTCACTTTCCATTTTGGTATGTTTGCCTACAAACTTATGCCATTTGGCTTGTGTAATGCACCCGCGACCTTTCAAAGGTGCATGTTGAGCCTATTTAACGACATGTTAGAGAGAGGACTTGAAGTGTTCATGGAAGATTTTAGCATTTTTGGCACCTCTTTCGACCTTTGTCTTGAAAAACTGGAAAAGGTACTTGCCCGGTGTGTGGAAAAGAACTTAGTCCTGAATTGGGAGAAATGCCACTTCATGGTCACCGAGGGAATAGTTATTGGCCACATAGTTTCATCGAAGGGGATAGAAGTTGATAGAGCTAAGATAGATGTCATAGAAGATCTACCCCCACTAAAATCGCTTAAAGATGTGTGCTCCTTCTTGGGCCAGGTGGGGTTTTATCGAAGGTTCATTAAGGAATTTAGCAGCATCGCTTAAGCAACTTAATTATGAAGGACAACCCATTTGAATGGACGAAAGCATGCCAAAGCGCTTTTGAAAAACTGAAGACCATGCTTCTGTACGCTCCCATCGTGCAAGTTCCAAATTGGTCGTTACCATTTGAACTTATGTGTGATGCTAGCGATTATGCTATAGGGGTTGTTTTAGTCCAAAGGAAAGACAATAAGGCTCATGTCATCTACTACGCTAGCCGGACTCTTATCGGACCACAACTCAATTACTCCACTACCGAGAAGGAGTTGATAGCAGTAGTCTTTGCTCTTGACAAATTTCGGTCCTACCTCATCGGTTCTCCCATTACTCATTTCACCTACCAAGCAGCGTTGAAATACCTACTTGCGAAGAAAGATGCAAAGCCGCGCCTCATAAGTTGGATCCGTTTAATCTCTCCATTAAAGATGAGAAAGGAGTAGAAAACATTATTGTTGACCACTTATCATGCCTTTCGTCCAACGTACCTAGTGATCCAATAGCCATAGATGAATACTTTTCGGATGAGAAACTCTTTGCTACCTCTTGTTTTGCCCTGGTTTGCAGATATAGTGAACTACCTTGTCACGAGAGTCGTCCCTCCCGACTGGACACCGTAAGATAAGAAGAGGTTTATTACTTGGTCGTTCATGTTTTTTATGATGATCCTTTTTTATTTAAATATTGCGCCGACCAAATCATCCGACGTTGTGTATCGGATGATGAGATCCCAAAAGTCATCCAATTCTGTCATTCAGAAGCTTGTGGAGGCCACTTTTCGACGAAAAAATTGGCCACTAAAATTCTGCAATGCGGCCTCTATTGGCCCACAATATTTCGAGATGTGAACAATGCTTGTAAATCTTACAATAGATGCCAAAGGATGGGAGATATCACCCGACGAGACATGATGCCTCTTACCCCCATACTCATTATTGAGATCTTCGATAGTTGGGGTATTGACTTCATGGGAACTTTCCCCCCGTCCTTTGGTTTCCTATACATCCTTGTTGCGGTCGACTACGTTTCCAAATGGGTGGAAGCCATAGCGACCAAGACAAATGACATCAAAGTGGTGATTAAGTTCCTACAGGAACACATACTTTCCCACTTCGGTGCTCCGAAAGAGATAATCAATGATAATGGCACGCACTTTTGCAATAGGCCATTCGCGAAGCTCATGAGAAAGTATGGTGTCTTTCACACGGTTAGAACGACTTATCACCCACAAACGAATGGGCAGGCCGAACTAGAGAATTGGGAAATCAAGAACATTCTCGAAAAGACCGTCAATCCTACCCGAAAAGATTGGTCACTTTGATTAAACGAATCGCTATGGGCCTATCGTACCTCATACAAAAATCTGCTCGGCATGTCCCCTTTCCTCTTTGTGTATGGAAAACCTTGCCATCTTCCCATGGAATTAGAGCACAAGGTGTATTGGATAATTAAGGAGTTAAACTATGACATGGATAAGGTCAGTGAATCTCGCAAGCTTCAAATAAATGAGTTAGAAGAGATACGCAATGATGCGTACGAGAATGAAAAAATTTCCAAAGAAAGGATGAAACTCGCTCATGATACCATCATTCGACTCAAAGATTTTCTTCTCGGGAAAAAAGTTCTTCTCTATAACTCTCGGCTTCAGCTCTTTTCTGGCAAGTTACGGTCAAGATGGTCTGGCCCGTTCGTTGTGAAGAATGTTTTCCCTCATGGAGTTGTTGAATTAGAACATTTGAAAGGGAAAAATACATTCAAAGTAAATGGACAATGCCTAAAGCCATATTTATAGGCGTGTGTGGAAGAAGTTGACACCGTTTGGTTGTCGGACCCCGTTTATGGGGTAGAGTTTACAGCTATAGTGAGGTCGTCGCACCCCCGATTCGTTTGGGGTGAATTCTTGTGTATAGTAGATGAGAGTCGTGTGAGTAGTGAGAGTCCATAGGATTAGGTTACAATAAGGTGAGAGCATTCAAATGTTTGGAAATTGAGTCAAGTTGCATTGACCATAGATATTGAGAGAATTTTGAGTCCAAACTGATAGGGAGCATGATGAGAATTGAAAACTTTCGAAGAAGAACAATCGCAAGTAAGTTAGGGGGAATCCAACTCAGTCTAAGAACCGGATCAGTTCTTTTCTTTTTGAGACGGACCGGTCCGTTCCATACCAGTTCCTCTATTTTCTAATCGGATCAATATGGGGATTAAAAAGTTCAAAGATTAAAGGTCCGGATCGGTCCAGTCCATACCAAGCGGATCGGTCCGTTGTCGGCAGAATTTCCCCTATTCCCTAGGTGTACCCCCTTCTCCCCAATCCCTTCCCTTCCCTCCCAATTGGTTCCCCCATAACCAACCCTTCAATTTACCTCCCAAATACACTCCCTCTTTCCCTCCAAACCCTTTCCCTCCATTTCCAAAACCCTAACCACCCCTCCCCTATAAATACCTACCCATAGCCTCCACTTTTCTTCACACCTTCAACTACCTCACTCCTCTCTTCTCTCTCCCTAATTTTCCAGCACACTCTCCCCGTTATCATGGCCCAATGACTCGCCCCATCAAATATAACTCCACTGAAATCCTACCCTCTGGCCATGGTGAATTTTGTTCCCGCCAAGAGGAGCGGTGGTACAATCGGTTCTTTGGTCCGGAACGCAAACTCCACATGGAGCGCGCTATCCAATGGTGAGGTCTGCCCAACTCCATCACCGCCATATTTATTCCTAGGGGTTGGTGCCAATTCCTTAATCAATCGTACGAGGCGGTTTGGGTAGTCGAGGTTCGATCTTTCTATGACTCCCTTGTTCGAACGGGCTAATTCGAGTCTCAAGAATATGTTGATTGTACTGTCAACCCTTTTTTGTTGGCCCTTCTCACGGCCAAGTTAGCCAAATACGACATTCCCGATGTTCAAGAGTTCACATACCCAAAGAATGTCGCCCCGGTCACCAAAGAACTGATTATGGAGCGCATTGCCCCCGATGTTGCATGGAGGGGGGCAAACTGTCGTTGTTGGTCGTCTTAACGAGAAAACAAGCCTCACCTTCCAAATTGTGTGTGAAAATATTTTGCAAATGTCCAACGATTAAGCGATGCGTCCTCGTCAGGCCACATTGACATACCACCTCTTCGATCCCAACACTTCTATTAACCTGGCTCGCACCCTATACTCCGACATCCTGGTCGCAGCCATGGATGAGAAAGGTGCAGCACCACTTCCGTATGCACGTTTGATTACCTCTATCCTCAAGGACGCTGGCATTGAGGCACTACTTGATCGTACTCGACTCCCCAGTCCTTTTGGACAGGGAACCCGCACGCGGAGCTCCAAACATCTAGCCATCCTCTGGGCAAGGCGGGGAAGTGATGATGAGGGCGATGCTGCCTCGAGTGAAGAAGAAGAAGAAGAAGAAGAAGAAGAAGAAGAAGAAGAAGAAGAAGAAAAAGAAGAAGAAGCAGGTGCTGATGTGGAGATGGGTGACGTAGGTGCGGATGAAGAGTTAGCCGAAGAAGAAGAAGACCCTGATTTTGAATGGGCGGGTAGCGACCTCACTAATCGTATGTCGGCCCATGAGATGAGATTCAGCAGCTCTTTGACCGACTACCGTCGCCACACAAGCATGATGTTTCTTTTCCAAGCGGACTTATACCGACGCCAAGGGGATCCTAAGTAGCCATTACCATCCTACTTCTATGACCTCTATGGCCCCGACGCGCCCATCTCTTCCCAACCATCGCCCCAGTGAAGCTATGGTTATTTGCGACAGTTTTTAGTTGTTTCCCTTATCCACATGTTGTATGCTCTTTGCTGTTGTTGTACCACAATCCTGTTTTATAAAAATCTGCATTTTCTCCATTTGTTTGTTTTATTTACCGCACTTCTTATTTTGCTTTGTTTAGATTTGAGTCCTTTTAGCTTGAGGACAATTCAAAAGTCTAAGTTAGGTGGGGTCACAAGTGCGTATTTCTAAAACTTCACAAATTTTCAAAAATGCCTAGAAATTTCAAAAAAAATCATAAAATTTTGAAAAACCCAAAAATATTTTTGTTCAAAATAAATAAAAATTGGAATTTAAATTTTTCAAAAATATAATTAAAAGTCGGATTGAAGTCTCAAGTTGTAAAATTCAACATACACAAAGCTGAAATTGACCAAAGATGGAAATTGAGCGAAAATTGACGACTTAACCAATAAGTGTGGAGATTAACAAACCCGGTGAGATTCGAGCCTTTCATCTTTGGGAAATTTATAATTGTTAACTCAAAGTTCTTTTCAGCGCCTAAAAAGTCGTCGAGGATCTCAATCCTTTCATTTTGATCGGTTATGAAAATTGTGTGTAATATTGCTTTGAAAAACATGCCAAAATCGATATCTAAACCTAATTCATCTCGAAACGCATATGGTAATATAATAAGTAATTCAGACAATGAAGTAGGCCATCGTTTGTTACCCAAAAATATTAGCCATAAAAAGTTGTGAAAAAATTCCCTTTTGATAACCCAATTTGAGCCTAATAAATTTTTTCCTATTCTTTTGGTACCCCGAAAAACCCAAGTAGCCTAGAATTGCGAAAAGGGAATATTCAATAAAGTCTGGGAAGTGCGTAAAAGGGGGCAAGAAAAAAAATAGATATGCTCAACAAAAATAGCAAGAAAAGAAAGAAGTGAAAAATAGACAAACATAGAGGAAAAGAAGAAAAGTGAGCAATATCCCGAAAAAAGCACAAATGGACATCATAAATGACTTTTCCAATTGGAACCTTCCCTAACAATTTCATTTTACCCAACAATATACCTTAAAACCCGAAAAACTCCTAACCGAGTCCGAATTGCTAAATTGGTTACCGCGTGGAGAGCTAATACACCAAAAGACAATAAAAGAGATTGAATGCGTGAATAAGAGGCAATGTTCCCATTTTTAAAACTGTAATCCATTGATGAGGTCCTATCACTATAAAATTTTTGTATTTCTACTTGTGTGCGTGACTTTGCGTCCATTATATTTACTCTTTATATCACGCATACTGAGAGAATAGCCACATTCCGAGTGATTCGTTTGAGAGAGCATTCTGTAAAAATTTGAAATCAAAATGAATTTTCGGATAAGTAACGTAATGGTCAATCGGTGAAAATCCGCGGTTAAATTTTTGGCTTTGCACACGCACTATGATTTGAGACTATTGAGCATGACTTGATGATGACTATTTTTTGGGAAAATTTGAATTATTCAATTTTTGCATATTTTGAAATTTTTTTGAGTCGAATTTGGTGGGTATATTCTCTGCAAAGCCTCACGAGACACAACTCGTCCTACTAGGGTGACCTAGGGGTTTAAAGCTTATTGCATACGCTAAATGCAATCGTTTGCCCGCGAAAAAGTTATTCTATCCCAATAAAATGATTTTCAAAGAGTTGAGCCTTGCTAGGATTCTTTTACATTGTTCGGGACGCACAAAGTTCTAAGTTAGGGGGATTTGATTAGGCATAAATTCTTCCCAATTTATCCCTTTAATTTAGTTACTTTTAGCACATCGATCAGCGTAATAGATTTGATTTTATCTCATAATCTTGGTACTGACTTACTCTAATGAGTACCCCAAGTTTCTGGTATTTCGTATTAAGTTTACAGGTATTTGATGTCAATTAAAGAAAGAAAGAAACCGAAAGAATCGAGAAAGAAAATAAGGAAAATCAAGAGGGTAAAATTGTAATTTCTACCCAGAATTCGGATGAGGTATCAAAAGATATGTTGAATAGCCTTCAATTACAAGTATATAGGAATAAACGACACCTCAATCGGAGTTCCGATGTGAAAGTTATGAGCAGACAAAGTTTGAAGAAAAAGTCAAAGGAAGCCCGGACCGATCCGCATTGCCAAATTCCATAAAACCCCGGACTGAAGACAGATCGAAGATAAAAGAAAACAAACGAATTGATCCATACCGGATCGATCCACCTAAGAATTAAACGAACCGATCCGGATTGCATCCAGACCGAATCGAAGGAGGACCGGACCGGTCCAACTATCGAATTTTAATTTTCTAATCTTCTTCTAATGGAGAGTCCTAGTGAAGCTAAAAGTCTTGAAGTTTTGTAGGGTATTTAAACCCGTTTTATTATTATTCTTAGCACAGGGAATTTAGCTAATTTTTCATTCTTTTCAGAAAAACCCTAGTTTGGAGATAACTTATTATTTTAATTCCAAGATTGAAGATTGTTCAGATTTCAGTGATTACAAGTAATTGTAGTTAATGCTTTGAATGCTTTGGTAAGATTAGTGAGTAATTTCCTATGTCCAATTTCCTGTTTACATCATTCTACAATTTTTCCTTAGTTTAATCATGACTTCCTGCAATTCCAAAATCGTTTTCATTAATTTTATCATGGTAGGCTAGACTTTTAAAGGTCGGAATGCATGAACACAACCCGATGTGGTAGTTGCACGTGTATGAAATTAGTCCTCTAAATTTAATGGTTTATCATGACCGTATTGCATAGAAACACGACAATTGTAGATCTTTGGATCTCGTTTGCTTCAGGTTAACCGGGATGCTTTAGAATACAATTCGAGTGTAACTATTGCAATGCTGATTTACTCGTCCTCTGATTAAGTATGGTGCGGGCTTGAACCTCATATACGTAATGCTTGGGAGTACTAAATTCTAGGTATAATTAATCATTTAAATTTACGATTATTTTTATATCATCAATACACTAGGGTTGGGGGATTTTATTCCCGTCCTATTTTCTTCATCATATATTTTAAAGTTTTAAATCATTCTTCGTCAGTATTTTAGGTAATTTAGGATAGTCGCATTTTTTCATAATTTCATAATTGTATCTAGTGTAGTTATTCCACAAACCAAATCATCTTTTCCTTTTCCTTTAGAGTCAGAGTTAGGATTCATTCATCTGTCCAACGTCGTTACAATTCTATTGTCATATTTCCCTGTGGATACGATCCCGACTTACCGAGTTTCTTACTAACGCGACATGCTTGCACTTGAGCCTAGAGAGCACGCACTTCTGAGACACATTCTTAGTCGCGTCATGTTCCATTTGAAATTCTGACTAAATTAAGTTGAGAGTGTGCTACAGCAGAATAATGCGAGTTCTCAAATAAATCCAATTTTAATTATGTGACAACCCAACTTATTTTAATTAAACCCAAATTTTAGATAAGCCCTAACATATGCATCTAGGTGATTTAAAATCATAAATAAATAAACATGCAAAGGAAACCAATTTTAGGAAAAATTCCTGAAAGGCAAAACCTTTTATTTCACTATAATTTGTAAATCGTAACTTACACGGATTATAATGAAATACGATGACACACGAATACCCACAGGCGTCGGTCGGCATCGTTAGTAATGTAACAACCGTAGCATCCCGATAAGAACACACGGTTCTATTTTGAGCAAAGATCCATATGCAGTCAAACCTCAGTGATTGTTGTCTTAGTCAGCCCAGTACCATAGAAGGCACCTAAATCAACAATAGAGATCCTCTCTACAGCAGAAAACTTCCACTAGATTGTATCTTTGGTTAAAAAAATTCACATAAAAATTGGGATATTTTTCTGAATTAAAAACAAGGGATTAAAGCCCTAAATGAATAAGCCAAAAATGTTCTGCCGATTTGTAGTGTTTGCAGAATTAAAAAAAAGGCTTATTGAGAAAAATGTCTCGTTTAACATGCCATTTATAAACATGTTTAAGGTGGCGCAGATCAAATGTGGTTCGAACTAGAAAGCATGTCGCTCGAACGACAGCTTCGCGCAAGATCTAACGTCGTTTGAACGACATATCAAGTCGCTTGAACGAGAAAATTCGCAAAAAGTAAATTTAATTATTTATTTCAAAAAATCATCTTTAATCTTGGAAAAAATTATTTTGACAAGAATAACGCTTCAATACTTAGAAAATAATTTGAAAACATCAACACTTAGAAAATATTTCGAAAACATTTCAAAACCTTTTAGAAAAAATATCCCAACACTTTTAAGTGAACTGTAAAGGGGCTTAAATACTTTCCCACATAAATTAAACTTGCGAAGGATTGAATGTTAAAGAA
The DNA here is from genome assembly GCA_949130495.1 of Sambucus nigra. Lineage (NCBI taxonomy): Eukaryota > Viridiplantae > Streptophyta > Magnoliopsida > Dipsacales > Adoxaceae > Sambucus > Sambucus nigra. The sequence continues at coordinate 472,599,341 of OX422208.1, read as the reverse complement.
TCTTGATATTCGGATCTGTCTCAATGATTGAATGATCATGAACAATTCTTCGACGGTTGTAGCGGTATACGACATACTTAATTGATAATAGACATTTATAAAGTTATGTCCTTACACAAGTATTGATAGGGAGGATGTGGAAGAGTCATAAATTTTCAAACTCAACCTCCGTCCATCATGGATGGATGATATCATAGACTACCAAAGAGATGGGAATCCATCAGAGTCAAAACTTGAAGGTAAAAAGACTAGGTTCAATGTCGAAAAGTTCATGATCTTCGAAGATATATTGTACAAAAGGGGTTTTCTTCTCCAATATTATTGTAGTGCATTCATCCCTCAAAAGTATACTACATTTTGAGGTAAGTCCATGAAGGATCCTACGGATGTTACATAGCAGGAAGATTATTGGCAACGCGAATTGTTGCACAAGGATACTTCTGGCCTACCTTGGCAAAAAAATGCACATTCTAATGCAAAGAAATGTGATGCTTGCTAGAGGCATTCAAACACACAGCATCCGCCCCACCAAACTCTCATGCCAATAACATCCTCATAGCTATTTGCCCAGTGGGGGATGCACATTATTGGCCCTCTCCCTTAAGCATCAAGAAGGCTCAAATACTTAATAGAAGCAGTGGATTACTTCACACGGTGGGTTGAAGTTGAACCTTTTCTCGAAATCACCAACAAATAGTGGTTCAATTTCATGTGGAGGAGTATTCTGTGAAGATATGGCATCACCAAGCATTTATTAATGATCACGGAACCCAATTTGACAACAACACACTGAGCACTTACTGTGAACAATAAGTCATAAATCATTTCTTCTCTGTGCCAAGTCTCCCCCATACCAATGACCAATAGAGGTTGTAAATCGAAATTTGCTTTTTAGTACCAAGTTCAGGATATAGGAAGCCAAAGTAATATATATGGAAGAACTCTACAGCATGTTATGGGCATACATGACTACGCCAAGGAATATAATGGGGGAACCCCCGCTCATGCTTGATTATGGGTATGAGGCTACGGTCCCAACTAAAATTAGCCTTTTAAGCGATAGGATTCAATATTTTGACAAGTAAAGAAACCAAGAAGAGCACAGGTTGGATCTCGATCTACTTAAATAGATAATGTGAGGATACCGAGATGAGGTAAGAAGCATACCAACAGAGGTCTACGAGGTATTATAACAATAAAATTAAGAGTAGGTCACTGAGCATTGGGGACTATGTCCTCGATAAGGTCATATAGAGATTGAACAAATTACACCCATATTGGCCTGGACCTTACAGAATCATTTAGGAAGTGGTCCTTGGGAGGCTACAAAACTTAAAGGATGAACAATTTAGCAATTTTTGGAACACGAAACACCTCAAAAAATACTACCATAAGATAGCAAGAGGGAAATTGGAATTTTAATAAGAGTTATTCGTACTGATGTAAATTCATGCCCCAATGTGGAATAATACGAATATAATTCCGCTCATATATTTCTTGATTAGATTACTTCATTATTCTTTATATGAATATTATTTGTGGCATAAAAAGGGAGGTGTCTAGTGATTTGAACTCAGAGGAACCTCTCATACAATGGCGTAAATAAGGACAAAAATCCAGAAAAGGATGAACCCAACCAAGGTTCGGCTCATCCCAAGAACAAAATGATAAAGGGTAGACAAGGTTAATCTGACAAGATTGAAATTAATTACCCAAAGAATAGCTATGACTTGATGTCTTAGTCAAACTCAGTAATATTAAAAAATTACAATATAAAATTTGGCACAAACATGCCCGTAGAAAAATTTAGAAATCATAACTTAAAAAGTGGCAAGCCTACGCTCAAGTCAACGTGCTTTTACGTAATAGTAACACTTACCCTAATGTAGAATTGGGTAAGATCCAAGATAAACATAAGAGATAAACATTAACTATTTTGACCAATTATATACAAATTAGTTCAAGGGAAAGTCTTGATTATTGTTATTTAATCACTCGAACGATTTAAGACATTGGTTTGAGGACTAAATTTATGTCACTAGAATCCTTGTCCTAAAGCAAAAATCAAGTTACGACCCAGAACAAGCATAAAAGGAATAGAAAGCTCCGAGTTTTACTCCAAAATTGACAAGATGTTTGAATTGTTTTAATAAAAGTGAGTTCAAGGACAAATTATTATTGCATTAACTTGTTCGTATAATTTAACAAGAACTGGTTGGAAAACAAAATTTAATGCAATAAAGCCATAATCATCGAACAAGGTTCGACCTCAAAAAATTTATAGGCCTTATCTGACCTTAGGCTTTTAAAGGTTCGGCCTATACATTATTAGGACCCTCATCTACCTAGGTCTTCAAAGGGTCGGCCTATACATTATTGGAACCCTTAGCTCCCTTGGCCTTCAAAGTGCCGACCTACACATTATTGGGACCCTCATCTCCCTTGGACTTCAAAGGGTCGGCCTATACTTTTCGGGGACCCTCAGCTCCCTCGGTCCTCATAGGTTCGACTATAACATTTTAGTAACCCTCTTGTTCTTTGGACTTAATAGGTTCGACTATAACTATAACACATATACAAACTTTATCTTTTCTTTTTCTTTTCTTCTTTTTCTCATTTTTCTTTTCTTTTTTTTTTCTTTTTTTTCACTACTTTTTTTTCTTTTCTCACTCTTTTCATATGCTTAAATTGCAACCACACTACACAACATCATTCAATCCCAAGTATCATTCCAAACAAAGGTATGAAAAGTAATATGTATGGTTTATAACTCCAATGTGGAGTAGGTTATAAGATTTTGGGTTATGAAATGAAATGTTATATTAAGGCTCAAAGGGTCTTATTAGGGAAAACATATAAGTTGAGGTTAAGGCTAATATGGGAGATATAACAAAGATAGGCTATGATCATTTCATAAACTTTATGCCATTCTCGAGTCAAAACAAACTTTTAAAATCATGTTAAAGTAACACATTTAAAAAATTAACTCAATTAATGAACGATCAATGAAAGAATAAAGAGATTACCGATGAATTCAACGTTTTCAAAGAGGAAAGAATAGTGTATACACTCAAAAATGACAAAAGTTACAAAGCTTACTCGGTGTAAGTATATATAATGCAACAAAAGATTACCAAGTTATAAAAATATTAAACCAAATCAATATAACAAGAAAAGTGCATGTGCTCAAGGGATAAAGTTTAATTCATGAAGTTATTCACAATATCAATGATTTGAGGACTAAAGTCTAATAACTTCTAAAATCGAGAACAGACATCATTGGGTTGTTTATTTGATCGGGCAATTATTGAAATTTATCATCGAAAATAAGGCAAAATGCCCAATAAAGGAGAAAAAAGAAAGAAAATATTTTTGAAAATTTTCAATTTTTAACAAAAGTGAATACTTAGTAACTAACAAGTAAGAAAATCAATGGACTACATAAGAAATGAATAGAATAACCTACACCCCCTAAATTAAATGTTGCATTGTCTTCAATGCCATTAAGAACACAACACAAAGAGAGGAAAATAATGATATTACCCAAATTGGAGTGATCTCCAATAAGCGCAAGTCCAAACGAATCTACAAAACAAGTTAGTATCGAGCATAGAAAAAACAAATAACAAAAAGTTAACTAATTACAATAGACTAAATTAAAAGGAAAGAAAAAATAAAGAAAGAAAATTAAAAATCTAACTATTTGTAACCTACTATTTAGACTACACACTAACTATACACTAGAAATCTAAATAGTTGAGGGTCCACCCAAAATACAATTTGGATTTGAAATATCAACAGTAGACCCTCCAAAGAAATCATGCCACCCTAAAAATAGGAATTTCGTTTGATCAACGGAAGGCATGTGTAAGGCATAAGAAATGAACCATTGCCAATTATAAATTTTGGGTGAATGATGGGGGATTTGGATAACAAGGGTGACAAGACCACATTGATCTCGAGATAAATGAAATCACCTCCCCAATGTTTTTAAATTGGAAGGGGGGCTAGTTCAAGTGAATAGCCCATGAGATTAAGCATCTCAAAATAACAATCTCGTTTAAGAATCGGGTCAAAGTCCTCAAGGCTTTAAATCGATTCTTGTGATAAACTTAATTATTCGGGAATAGTAGGGAATAAAGGAAAGGAATGACCATCAACCTCAATATAATCGGAAGAATTAATTAGAGGTTGGAATTTGAAAGTTCTAAACTTTGGATCACTCCGAATTATTTCCTCATCAACAAGGGGTGGAGGAGAAATGCGAGTTTCAACCTCAACCCGATTTTGTGAAGAAATGATCTCATCGAGCATGGCATCATTTGCCAAAAACCAAGCTTGAGAACTTTCGGATTGGTAATTGATTTCCTTAATCATTAAATCATAATCAAACTGATAAGAAGACATTTCATCTTTTTGTGCGGGTTGCTCATAACTAACGGATTCCTCACTTCATAAATTCTTCTCACAAGGCAATGAGGGGATACATACATACTCTTGAATTTCATGCTCAATGCGCTCATCTTCAAAAACTTGTAGGCATTATCTCATTGTTTTGGGAGTATAACATGGAAAACAATTCTCATAACAATTAATGTTATCTAAAGCATAATAGTGAGACATTTCACAATAAGCTAATTCAATTAAACGACAAAATTTCAATTTCTCGAAATAATCTAGCACAAGCCAAAAGAAAGGATAAACTAAAGAATGCAAATACAAAATTAAAAAATTACTACGAAATAATAAAACAATTACAATCTAAAACACACTCCCCGATAATGGTGCCATTTTGATCGAGCGCGAAAGGTAGCGTCACATTAAAACGGTAATCGTTGTTTTCGTTTTGCCTACTCGAGAAATCCACATGGAGCATTGTATAGACTTTAATAAATTTATTATTTCAAGAATAAAAATATAAAAGGTGATTGGTTGGTTATGGTGAAAAAGAAAAAATAAGAAGTTAAGTCTAAATGATATTAATTAAAACGAGAGTCGGGATCGAGTACCTGCCATGGGCTAAACAACTAATAATTAAAATTTCAGTTCGAAAATATTAAACTGAGCATTTTTAATTAATCATAAACATCACGCAAGAATAAATTTAACTCAAAGTTGTGAGACAAAACATTTAATTCAAAATGGTCACACTCGTCTTAAAATTGAATTATCGCTATAAACACTAATGTTTCATGACAAAGAAAGCTAAACATATAATAAATCAATTTTAATACGCGGGGTATCAATGTAACGTGATTTTCGACAAAACCTTATTTTCGGAGCTCGACGACCATCAATGGCGAACACACGACCCAAACCCTATTTAACTACTCACACAACACGAATAAATAAATTAAGCAACTAATTAACTAATAAAATAAGAATTAATTAAACTAAACTAATTTATCTAGGCATGAGAGATTAAATAATGAATAGTACAAACTTATAAACCCAAAGGGCCATACCCAAAGAGGAAGAAGATGAGATCTCAAACCCTAACCCTAAACTAAACTATCTAAATAAAAAGAATCTCCTTACAAAAATACACGAAGCGGTGTATTTATAGTAAGTTGCAAAAAGAGAATAAAGAAAAATAAAAAATAAATGAAAAAGGGATAAGTCTCAAATAAGAAATAAAAGAAAATGAGAAGAAAATAAGAAAATAAGAAAACGGGATAGCAGGTCTCGGACAAAAATAGATCACCGATCGACCGGTGGTCAAATCACGGTCAACCAAGTGGAGAAGGGAAAATACACTGCATGAGACCCAAGCCAAAACTACAAAATGTGGTCGACCGGCGGCAGGGGCGCGGTCGATCGGTCCTGAAGGAATAGCCCACTTTGCAATCAAGCAATTGTTGTGTGCCAAAGACCCAAACGCCATCTCAATTTGTTTCCAACACAAAGCATGCTACAATTCCTCTTAAAGTCGAGAGCTACCATGGCATTTTCCCAGCAAAAATCAAAACCATGCCACCAAAACTCCCGTTGATTTCGGATTAGACCATGACTTGCACTCCTAATTAATTTTAAGCCGAGACCCAGGCAAACCCAACCTCCATAGACCAAAACCTCAAAGCTCCAAAAATGGTGGCAACTAACAAACCAAAACCCAATTCAAAATGTCACACAAGACCCATTTGCGAGTTGGACCAAAATCTATACTCTAATTTCGGATGAAAGTCTTCAATTTGAAAGGAACCAAGAACCTGAGCCAAACCCGAGATAGGAACAAAAATCACCATTTGCGTGGGAAGTTTGCTGCAAAAACGAGTTAGGGATATGGAGGGTATTTATGAAATTATTAGTAAAAGAAATAAGGGACATGTGTGGAATTAATAAAATTGTTATCTATTTCGTATAATTCTTCCTCCGATTAAAGACCCGTGTTTTCTTCGTTCGGACTCCGATTTGATCATCGTTCTCGGCCATACGAAGCTTGGCCTGAGCGATACAACTTTTGTAAATACTTCAGGCAAAAATTCTGAAAGTGTGAAATTACGAAAATGCACTTAAATGTGCGAACTCTTACGAAACATTATCGGAACACGATGAAACTTCACACTAAGCACTGTAACACCTTTAAATTCTTGATAACAAATTAAATAAAGTATTAGAATATAAAACGGAGGTTTTCTAATTAACGAGCATAAATACAGGCATTAAAGCACCCGGGGGCCTAAAAATGCATAAGTTGACGGGCGAAAAATGCAATATTCGTGACTTATCAAGAAGCACTCCGTGAAATCTCACTATCTCTATAATAGATAGCTGTGCATATTGTCCTATCATGTAATCTACCTAAACTAGAAAGAAATGGGCTACCTTGGTCAACCGATCCACGATGACCCAGATGGAATCGTGACCCCTCTACCACGTTGGTAACCCTGTGATGAATTCCGTCAAAATCCTCTCCCATTTCCACGCAGTAATATCCAATGGTTGTAGAACCCCTACTAGTCTTTGATGATCAACCTTCACCATCTGATAAGTAGTGCACATGGAGAAAAAATCTGTTATGTCCCGCTTCATATTGGCCCACCAATACTACATCCTTATGTCATCGTACATATTATCCCCTCTGGGATGCTCCGAGAATTATGACCCATGTGCCTACTCCATAACTGCGCATCGTAGTTCCTCATTATCTGGGACAATCAACCTCTCATTAAAGCATAAACCACCCTCAGAACTGACCAAGAAAGTGCTTGTTCCTCCTATTAATAGCTATTGTATCCTCTCCTGATAAAAAGGATCCCCTACCTGTGCCTTCATAACCCTCTAAATGATCTAGGGTGTGACGATCGTCCTACTATATAGGTTTGGACTACCACCTCCTCCTGAAGAAGTCATCCCACTTCGTCTTTCACACTACTGCCAACTTCCCTATAGGAATATGACTCAAAATATCTTCCACCATGTTAGCCTTTCCCAGATGATACCGAATATCGAACTGACTAGGGTGCCTATACACCCTATACCATATATAGACACGCACAATTATCATTTACGCAACTCACATGCATCAAAAAAATTAGCTACATATATCATCCATGACCATACAGTAAGTACATACTCAATTACTCTCCTAATCGCAACTCAACTCTTCCCCATTTCTTCAACGAGTGGTGCAAACATCCCTGAGTATTCCCAACATTGCACTCCTTGGCTCTGCTCTCCTTAAATCATATAATTTCTCAGTGCTCAATGAATTACATCTTCACACATGTAATCTCTAGCGTGTGAAACCAATGTCCTAGATCCCAATGTATCTCAACTCCTGACACTTGCTATCGTTCATGCGTGCAATGTCTCACAAGAGAAATCCAAAAAAGGAACCCTCTCAATACAATATCTCCTGGCTAAGTATGTTATTGAGATCCATTGGCCCAAGACCCAGTACTGGGGCACCCAAGGTGATGTATTCATATGGATAAAACCAAGACCCAAAAGTTACTAAATCTAAACTCTTGACTCTCGAATCTCTAAAGGAGTCCTATGGTATGACGCATGCATTAGCAGTCTTGTCTCTGGCACTAAGTCAATCACAGACTCAATCTCCTGACTCGACAATAACCCTAATATCTCCTAAATCCCATTAGTAAAGTCCTTAAACATAGGGATTGAACATAACAAGAAAACTATACTCTTCGAAGTCTCTTACTCAATATAATATAAATGCATTCTCGACCCTCACTCAGGATGAGGCATCACCATGAAAAACATATCCTGCCTAGAATAACAACCACGATAGTCTTACTATAACAGTCCACCATCTCTCAGACCGTCTTTAACCAGTCCATACCCATGATAACATCATACTCGTATATCTCTAAACGAGAAGATATGCTAAAAAATTATAACCTCCTAATGTCCACACCCATTTCCCTACGGATGGAACGAATGAGAGCCTAGTTACCTAATGGTGAATCTACGATCATAATAATATCAAATGTTGTATCCACTAAACTCATCTTACACACGAATCTAGTTCTAACAAAAGAATGTGATGCACTTTCATCAAATAATACCTTCCCTATGTGCCCATAGATAGGAAATATATCCTCAATCGGTAATGGTGATGTTTGTAAAATTGCACCATGATTGTTATGCACATGCCCAAATTGCATCTACCCAGTTTGAGGTGGGAATGATGGAACTGGTGGTGGTGGTGGTGGAAGTTTCTATAACTTTTTCCCCGGCTGGCATCCTACTGCTAACCTCTAGCCCTATTCGAGCATGTACTCCGCATGTGGCCCTGCTCCCCACATACGAAACACCTCCCTATAAAATTTGCTTGCCTCTGGACTTTCTTTACCTAATGAGTTTGCCTGTGTCTCTATCTCTACTAGCCCTGATAACCTCAACTCTAATGGACTCCAGTATGCTACCCCTATCCCTACTGGCCCTGAGGCGTGTGATGCTGGCCCTGATGACCCTACCTAAAATTTTCGTTGCCTCTCCTGAATCCCTTAGCTAATTGAATCTGCTGGGAACCCTGCTCCTGCTTCCTACACTACTGTGACAATTCTCTATTGACATTGTTACCCACAATCTTTCCCTGTTAGCTCAACTCTCCTTTCCTCTTAACTCCACTCAAATGGAAGCGATGGCATTGGCAGTGGAGTAATGCGGTGTAAACGACCTCAATGTAAGTCCTAAACGTCGGGTTATGTACATAAGTGTTGTTCATTCCTCCAAGTAAGACCATTTGTAAACTTGAGTACCCTCTTCTCCTCACTGTTTACCGTATCCATCACAAAGTTTACTAGGCAGGTGAACTCCTCCTCATACTTGGCTCAGTCACACCCTCTTGCGAAGCATCAAAGAATATATTCCTCATGTTCGTCTGAACTTTCGACGAAAAGAACTTGTGATCAAATCGCTTCCAAAACTCCTCTATCATCATCATGTCTCTCTCCTCCGATATGGTAACCGACTCCCACCTTTGAAGAGCTTCCCCTACTAGTTTGAATGTACCTAGTACCCACTTTTGATTGTTGCTGCACTCAAACATACGCAAATTCCTCTGGATGTCATTCTTTCATTGGATAGCGGTTACAACATTGGCACTCCCCTAATATCCCTTTTGGAAGGCCTCTCTGACTCGCTCGTAAACTGATGGCACATGGTGAGTTTGAACTGCTGCTGCCATTAGTGGCTATGGAGGTGCCTGGGGAAAATGCTACACTAGGGTGATCATAGAGGCATTAACCACCTGTGCGACTATAACTGTGACCTCAACTGTAGTCACAGTCCCTTATGTGGCATGTGGCTCTGGCTGAGCCTCCCCCTCTGTAACCCTCCTCGTGGCACGTGCTAATCTACCTTTCCTTGCATTTGGCATTTGAAACATATCAAAGTTGTATGAGATTCACTTTAAACACAAACACTAGCAGAAGAACATAAACGTGCAATATGATATAACAGTACTAATCATATGCATCTATATTTAAAAAACATAACGCTAACAAGGTAGCGAGTTCACATAGATCCTAAGGACATTAAAACCTCATTCTTGGATAGCAACTGTGACAACCCTCCTATTCTAATACCAGGTGGCCAATCCTCTAGTAAAATAAAACAGGAATCTCAGTATGATTTCATTCTCAACGTTACTGTCACAACAAGAAAATTAAAAATGTGAATAAACCCATACACTAAAATGAATAGATAAATCACCATGCATAAATGAATAATAAAAGTGAACCAAATAAACCATCGGTCACCAAATAATAACATCCACTGAATAAGAACTGAGCACTGAAAAATATCCTGACATAATCCTGATAAAATAAGTTGAGGCAACTAAGTTAAATCTTATAGCGTCCACAGCTATTGCAACGACAAGAAATGTATCTTTTATTGGGGTCCCGACTGCTGCTACTGAACACCTGGGGTTTTAAGAAAGAAAATAAGAAAAATAATTGCTCGCGGGTCAAAGACCAAAAAGTTTGAAAATATTTTGCATGTAATTAATTGTTTTAAATTGATAAAACTTGTAGTGTAATACTTTCATAATACTCGTATGTGATAAAACCTCGCATCTCAACTACATTGTGCACCTAATGTGCTCGTTTATTATCCTAATTAAACCACCAGGTCTAACTAGGACATATAACCGCTATCCAAGCCCAATCTCGCTAATATTCTCCATTAGCTAAGTACAAATACCTTCACTAGGTATATGCTCATCAACTATATTATAGTGAGATACTTGCTATAGATAATTATTCGTGCAATAAATATAACATAGATACACTCGTGCTATAAGTAGATATATACACTATATGATTTAAACATACATACATATATATATATATATATATATATATATATATATATATACATCACTCTATATATACGTATAATCGTATCCCTAGAGCACTGACCTCGCGAATACATCCCTCATGTTCTATCAGGATCCAGGCATCACGCATCACACTAAGTCACCGGCTCGAAATTTCACCATCGAACGAAAATATAAATACATACAATGGAGGCGGTGATAAACGTACGTCCATGGGTCACGATCATCCACATCGCACCCAATCGGTCTCGAAAACAACACATGTTCTCTAATGTGGATAATGGTCATGCAACAGTACTATGACCCAGGGAATCAATCCGACACCTCCTAGCCAATGCCAGGGTGGACTTGGCACTATGCGCAATGTCCTACGATAGCACTACTGAGTACGTATGTTTAATAAAAATAATTAGCTTCACACATATGTACATATATAAGGTATCGAGCTCGTATGTATATCCAACAGCGCACTAGTCTCCTAATTCCCATGTTCAAGTCAACTTCCTAATTAAATATCTAAATGTTCACTCACTTGAATTCCCGGTTCTCCTCACCCCAAAACCCAACTATTTGTTGGCCTATCACACATACCAAACCCTGGAAAGTATTCCCTAGTATTACCATAGTACCCAGGAAGCCCCCACGGTCATTCCCCGAGCTCTAGCTGGACAAAACAACACACGAACAAAAATTGGGCAGGCCAACAAACCGAATAGTTCACTCCCCTAATGAACCGATTCTGTTTGTCGAGCTTCATATCATCTTCTTCCTCAGGTTTTTCACATACAAACCCTCCAATGGAGGTCACAAACTACTCCAAACATATAATTAATCTCATACAACATTATACTAACATCTCTCAAGTATTATAATGCATAATTCACCCTGAATCCCTCATTAAAACCCTAGAATTCTAAATTAAATTTCAATTTATCTAACCCAAAATTTTCCCAATTTTAGTTTTTATAAATTCAAACAGCCTACCATTGTTTTACATGATCATCAAGTTAAACCTAGATTAAATTTTAAAATTCCTAGAGAATTATTATCAACTAATTATCATCAAATAAGAGATTAATTTTCATTTACATCTCTAAATTCGTGAATCAAACTTATAATCTTTACATCTTTAAATCCTAGATTTGTATCATTAACTATGAAAGTGATTAACTACATATATATGAAATTTAAATAAATTAAATACTTTCCTTAGAGGATTAAACCCGAAGTTCTCTACGTTGATGACGGGATGAATCTGGAGATGTGTTCTCTTCTCTTCTCCAAGCATTTCTCTCATTTTCCTCCTCTTTTTCTCTTGTTTTAAACTTTCTCTCTAACTCAATTATGTTGAATGTCAAAGGTGGGATTCCATCCATATTACATACCTTTAAATATCAAGGTATAAAAAAAACCAAGGTATAAAAACACCGTCCTACCCTTATACGAGTCTTGGTATGTCTAAAAAGCCCATGAAACCCAATCATAACATCAAGGAACTAATTTAGGACTATTTCGAACCTTCCCGGATCATCGGTGCACTTGAAAATGTCATCCGAGTAAGCCAACTATAAATATTCTAACAACTCACTAATCGAACCGAATATGTGCGTATCGTATGTGTCGCCCATAAATATACCGATTCGTCGATGTTGTACTCTGTCGACATAGACATACAATAATAAATCGTCTTTTTCACTCATACGTGACATATAATCCATCATATATCTATTAACTTATCACACGCAAGACAATAATAATAATAATAATAATAATAATAATAATAATAATAATAATAATAATAATAATAATAATAATAATAATAATAATAATAATAATAATAATGTAACACCCCGCCCGCGCCCGGGGAGAGCGGGGTGGAGCGCTACTATGATAAACCTAATCAAATTCACAAATAACAATAAGTTATAGAGCATCTAAAACAAATCCCACAATATAGAAAAAGAGAATCCACTAATCTCAATATTCAAATAAATACAACAAAGGCTCTCGAAATACTACAACTATCTATCTCGAAATAAATCGCCAATGCTCTATACATAAAAAATAAATAAAAATCTTCTCATCTACTCTCGAATATTCATCCCAAAATAATCCTTGCTAAAATCATCCCAAATGGTCCATAGCGCTCCAATCCACGCTAACCTGCCAACTAAAATAAAATATGGGGAAGTTGACAATACGACGGGAAAGATGCTCAACAAATATATTAGCGATGAATAAAGCGTAACAACACGAGTACGAATATTCAAATCAAATGCAAATCTCAAAGAATTTATCAATAAATTTCTCAACAACACATTAACCACGTCACCAGGCCTCACCCCATTCGCATATGCTTTATCAAGATATAGCCCCGGGAAGCAGGAATTTTGGCGGGTGTCCAACCTCCGTGCCATAGTAAAATCTCATGATAACGTGCTCAAATCAACAATATAATATATCTCAATGAATCAAATAATAGATTCCAAAAATTTTTAGATTTCAAAGAATATCACAATTCAATATGACTGCAATCGACACGGAAATCAAACGGAATACTCTCGCGAGAATTTAGGAGCATATTGCGTAAGTCCCGTACCTCAAAATCGTCACATGAATCGACACAAAAAAAAATCAGCCTCTAAATCTGATCGCACCATCACGTTCCTCTTGCAAAAATAATCAAATCTCGTTCTAGCCCAAAACTCGAAAAAACACCAAATAAGCCTTATAATCTAAGGTTGAAATTTTGAATAAGTTTGGGGCTATGGTTTGTAGATGAAAGGAAGTAATTTTGAAGAGGTCTTCTAGTTGAAAAGTTCGAGAAAAAGTGATTTGAAAAGTCCATCCACGAATTAGTTGTGATATATAAAGGATTAAGAGTTTCATTAAGGAAAGAGTTCTAATCAGATACAAACACTCAAAAAATCATTACGGACGATCGGACAATTTAAATTGGAAGAAATTTGGCAAAGAATTATCTGAAGATGAGAGTAATCCATTTAAAAAATTTAAGCTCGATCAGACGGTCCAATATTTTTAAATATTTTTTTAGATAGTTTTATGTTTTGAGGACTCTTAGAGAGTTTTATGTTTTGAGGACTCTTCTGTATAATAAAAATTCAATTAAAACTTCATTTTAATTCTGATTCCAATTCCGTTTGAAAATTTATTTTTCAAATATAAAAACCAACACTGTAAATTATAAAATCCAAAATTTCATTCTTCTCCGATTTCCAAAATTTATTTAAAAATTCCCATTTAAAAATCCGGGTTGTTACATACTTCCCCACTAATAAGGAATTTCGCCCTCGAAATTCAACGAAGCCTAACACTAAAAACTCAGGCCACACCAACAATCTCCAAAAAAAAAATCTTGTCTCCAAAAATAAACTTTAAATATCTCACATCTAACCTCGATACCTAACACGACTTATCACAAAAAAAATTATCTCCAAAAAAATTATCTAACCCGCATGCTAGACCCAAAATCCAAGACCCGAGGGTTGTCGTATACCTAAGCTCTGATACCATTCTGTAACACCCCGCCCGCGCCCGGGGAGAGCGGGGAGGAGCTCTACTATGATAAAACAAATCAAATCCACAAATAACAATTAAGTATAGAGCATCTAAAACAAATCCCACAATATAAAAAAAGAGAATCCACAAATCTCAACCTTCAAATAAATACAACAAAGTCTCTCAAAATAATACAACTATCTGTCTCGAAATCAATCACCAAAGCTCTATATATCAAAAATACATAAAAATCTTCTCATCTACTAACATACCCCAACCCAGTTACTTATAATTTAGTTTGAAAGTCAAAGTGAGTCAAACCATAATTTCCTAAACCAAACAATAAACACAAGTATCCTTTTTCAAAATCAGCATGAAGCCATAACACTAAAAACGTTTCAAAATTTTAAAGTAATCATGCATATTTAAACTTACTCAAAGGATAAGTAGGATTAAATTACACCTTCCTAATTTGACCAAAATTATGGTTTTACGCATCCCTTGCTAAACCCACCTGACCTCCTAGATTTGGTAGTGACATTTCATTACCAGAAAAAAAACATAACATAGGAATCGTGAGCAAAATAGCTCAGTGAATGCATTACTACTACACTAGTGCAAAAAAATTAAAATGTAATAAGTCGTATCTATGTAACAATATAAAACATCTCAACATCTCTTGGCTATTAATAAGCCATAACATCTCTTGGTTGTTGATAAGACATAACATCTCTTGGCTGTTGATAAGCCATAACATCTCTTGACTATTAATAAGCCATAACATCTCTTGGCTATTAATAAGCCATAACATCTCTTCACTATAATAAGCCATATCATCTCTTGGTTGTTGATAAGCCATAATATCTCTTGCCTATTAATAAGTCATAACATCTCTTGGCTATTAATAAGCCATGACATCTCTTGGCTATAATAAGTCATATCATCTCTTGGATGTTGATAAGCCATAACATCTCTTGGCTATTAACAAGTCATAACATCTCTTGGCTATTAATAAGCCATAACATCTCTTGGCTATAATAAGCCATAATATCTCTTATAATACATTCACATCATATCCATAATCAACTCAGTAAGTACGACATATCCTAACCATAATCAACTCAATAAGTACAACGTATCATATCCATATTCAACTTGGCAAGTATGACATCTCATATTTGTAATCAACTCGATAAGTACAACATATAACATCCGTAGTCATATCAATAAGTACCACATCTCATATTTATAATCAACTCGGCAAGTATAACATATAATATCCATAATCATCGCACTAAGTACAACATCTCATATTTATGCTCAACTCAGTAACTACAACATATAATATCCATAATCATCTCAATAAGTACCACATCTTATATTTATAATCAACTCGACAAGTACAACATATAATATCCGTAATCAACTCGATAAGTACCACATCTCATATTTATAATCAACTCAGCAAGTGCAACGTATGACATCCATAATCATCTCAATAATTACAACCTCTGATATTTTTACTCAACTCGGCAAGTACAACATATAATATCCATAATCATCTTGATAAGTACCACATCTCATATTTATATCTACTTAGCAAGTGCAACGTATGACATCCATAATTATCTCAATAATTACAAACTCTCATATTTATTCTCAACTCGCCAAGTACAACATATAATATCCATGATCTTGTATACATACATCTTACTAGTGAGTACACTCACCTTGGCCACTTCATGTGCTTTTCCCTTGCTTTTGTCTGGAACTGGTTCAACCAGTTCTTCTTCCCTTCCACATATTCATTCTTATAATATTAGTATCATCATAAGGATGTTAACAGTCCAAAGAAAACTTAACCTTAACCGAATTCATAAGCATCATAGCATCCCATTCTAACCATTTATCATAAATCAAGTCTCATTCAATTTCATGTTAAAATATTTAACATATCTAATCCATAGCCCAAACATTCTTTAATTTATTCTTGTTAATCCAATTCTTATCATATATGGTTACCAACTTAAAAGACAACACATCATTTCATGTTTCTTAGAGCAAGATGTGTCCATTTCTTTATTACAAATCAAATCTACCCTATAGACTCTTTTATCGTTCAGTCAACTTCGAAGAATTTTCATAATTTTTATGCATCATAACTTTCTTTGATATTTTACCCAACATCCATAAACATATTGAAAAATACAAAATTAAATTTTTATAATTTTTAAGGTTCATTTTCTATGTCAAGCAAAACATCGAACACATGGTGTGCATACTTACACCTTTGGGGCAGATTTGATACGTGAACTTCAAACTATCACCAAAGATTCATTTATTGATATTTTTACATAATATTTGGATATGTATACATATATGAGTCTATTTTCATATCCAACTAGAATTATTCAATTCGAATAAGTATACAAAAAGTTATAGGAGTTTGAATACACAGGGTTTCCAATCGAATCAATATACGTGATTTACACATTCAACCTTGCTTAAACCCGCATCTATCCATATGTATCCCTCAAAACACGAAATTTTACTAAACAATTATTATTTATATCATTTTAAATCAATAATTCCAGCAATATACAAGATTTATAGGTATAATTACCTTAGGGGTGTTTATGTAATTTCCTATGAATTTTTCTCCAATTTTTCCTCGACTTTCTCTTCACAAACTTCCTATTTCTCTCTCTTCAAGCCAAACTCTCTAATGGATGAGTTTGGATGAAGAATAAGGCTATTTCAAGGGACCTAAGTCGACCAAGCTTCCCCCCCCCCCCCCCTTCCAACCAATGAAATTCATCCATTTGTTATACATATAAGACAAAATACCACTTAACGAATTGACAAATTTGCCCCTGCTTCGTAATTCCAGCATAACTTCTTGCTCAGACCTCTGTTTTACACACCGTTTATTTTGTTACAAACTTAACTCATATATATACAACTATCTTATTTTCACCTCAAATCAATTATTATATTATAGTGGCCAAAACTAGTCCCGAACTCGAAGATTCCTACCGAAGACTTCACAAATTTGTGTTTGTGACTAATTCAATATTTCATAAGTTATGAAGGTAGTATTAGACTAAACAAAATAACTTAAGACTTTATATTCTAATAAAACATTATCCTCATCCCATACGGTAAGAGTTATTTAAACATGGTTTATCATAATCATATTCGGGTCGTCACAACCTCCCCCCCCCCCCCCCCCCCCCTACAAAATTTCGTCCCCAAAATTTAGGGGGAATTTCACTTACCAACCAATTAGGAATACTATTTGCTCATGCCCGACAAATCTCCTCTCATATCATCTTCATTTTATTTATGACTTACACGTAAGAATAATCATCTAATAATTTCTTATAAATGGAAGTCAATTCCCAACTCAAATATTACTTCATACCTTCATTCCTAAGGTCCATCCTTATTATCTTGTAATATTTCAAATAATAAATATTCTATTACAAGACTAACTTCTTATATTTCCTTTCTCCAACTTCCATTCAATATTTCAATTCATAAATATCCTATTATATAAGACTAGTTTATTATATGCCATCTTCCATTCAATACCAAATACATGTGTTTGAACCTAACTACTATCCATATCATTTCTGATGTTTAAGAGTGTTAAATCTCATCCTTATAATTTCTTAATTTAAATATAGCCTCACTACTATTCATATATTGAAACTGAACAATCATTTATTCAATGTTTATTCTTAACCAAGATTTCATATTCACCTTCATGTATATTATGCAGTCATGCACTATGAACTGAATCTAACTTCTCACTATATTCCCTTTTTCAGTATCATTTGATTGTTCTTTAACTAAACATACAATGACCTTAATAAGTCATTTATCCAACACAATAACTTTACAATCATAATCTTACCTCAATCCTTATTAACATTATAGTCTTATGGAGTATTATTAATACACTCACCTTGCCCATTTGGTAACATGGATGTTAAACATAACATCACCATTGAAAACTTTAACCACACATACCAACCCCATAATACTTATCTTAATTATTATATGTCGTGTTTCTTTCAATTAACCTATACAAATACGTTAAGATATCCCCTTGCGCTATCTCACGTAGCACATTATCCTTAGACATCCTTCTTGATGACTCCGTATAATGTCAATCATATTCATTATTGTAATACCCCGCATTTTAATCGATATTTATTTATGGGATTAATTAAATTAAATGTGAATTAATTGAGAATTAATCCGGATAAAATACTAACGAGATGTGATTTGGTATTTGATTATAATTTGTATATATGGCAATATATGAATATTGAGAATATTAAAATTGTCGCGAGATAAAAATACGGCAATTTGAAAATTTTGTTGGGGCGCGTGTGACAGTCGCGTCAGGAAAGTAATTATTTAATTAAAAAGTGAATTTTATTTCTATTAACTGTATGGTCATTTTGAGTGCGTCAACGCATCCGGAAGGGTCGAAATAGTCATAAAACACTAGCCGGGGGTTAAGTTTGGGTCCCAGGGCATTATTGGGCCATACCGGTAATTTAAAAGGGCATTTTGGTAATTTCGGAAATTTGGGAATTAAATCCCACGAAAATTAGAGTTAAAAATCTGACTTAGTCTTAACCCACTAAACCATTTTCCAACCCCAATCTAGGTAGTGGACTACGGGAGAAGTTTAGAAACCTTAAACTTGCCAAAAACCAACCCCCACATCCATTGTCATTTTGAGAAGAACTTGTAGAGAGAGAGAGAGAGAGAGGAGAATTCTGCAGAGAGAGAGAGAGAGGAATTCAACCATCTTCAACCAACAACAAATATGAAGAACATAAGGCAAGTGGTTTAGTTTCAATTATTGCAATGAATGTGTTCTTCCATGTTTAGGTAACTATCGAATTTTGTCTTGGAAGATTGATATAGACCCATGAATTTGAGGATTAAAACTATGAACTATGTTAGGAATTGCATGTAGACATATTCTGGACGAATTATGAATTCAAATTATAACCCTTGATGATCCAAAAAACGGATTAAAGAAGAGATTTTTATTGTTCTTGAAAGAAGTAGAAAACTAGGGTTCTTGATGAAGTTTTGATCCAAATAAAGCCCTTAGTTGATGAATTATTGGTTTTAGAACGTTAAAAATGTTGTAGGATGGTTGTATGATGATATTATATCGTTAGATTAGAGTTTCATGCATTATAATGGTGTTTTGAGATGATTTGATAACTGTAAAACGAAGCAGCCTGTAGCCTACCTGGTGCAATCGATCGATCGACATTCATCAGTCGATCGATCGACCACCATCGATCGATCGAAGTTCCAGGTCGATCGATCGACCTTCCCAGAATGAGTAAAATTTCCCTAGTTAAATTTTAATGATGTTAACCCTTAGAAAATATTATTGGAGACTTTATGAATATCCTTAGACTTAAGGAAGACCAGTAGGTATGGTTATAAAGTTTGGACCGTAATTAGAATTCAATTTGAGGAATTATTCTAAAAGCTAATGAAACTCGATGAGTGAAATAATATTAGAGTTAAAAGACTAAATTTGAATAAATTGATGAAATGAGGTTTGGGGCAGAAGTAAGGACCTTAAGGATAATGATGTTATATGTGGGAAAAATAGGAAACTTAATAACCCCTTTGAGATAGGTTTTAAGTACAAGAAACTATGACGTGAGATGTGTCGACAGTCTACATTTTATATTATCGGAAGACTTAAAATGTATAAAATTGGAATAATGGTATAAGGATGTAGAATGTACCTTTATTAACATTGAGATATCTAAGATGTGTGAATGCTTAGTATATGATTTTTGTGTATGACATACCTACCCTACTTGCTATCACAGGAGGTTTACGTTCGCTTAGGACCTTCTAATCCTTGTGTGCCCGGATTTAGTTTGGTACCTAGAGGACATGGTTCAAGGGAATGACTTAATTGTGAGTTATTAAGTCAGCTGACTATGGAGCGTAGGTATGTACGTGACCCATGGATATGTTGAATTATGTTCCAATCCATTTTGTGTGTTGTGCTTATTCTAACAATTCCTGAGAGATTCGGAATTTGTAATCCTTATGTAAGTGATGTACCGGGATGGATAGCAGAGTATGTGTGCACCGCAGCTTAACCTCGGGGTGCTTATATTGTATATTTATGATGTGAATAATATACGGTTAAAGGAAAAGGAATTTTTCTGTCTAATTATGAGAATAAATTATAGTAACTCCTTGAGAAGATAAATAAGGGATAACCTCCAGTATACGGTAATGCTAATAATTGAGAATCCGAGTTCAAGTAAAGCTATCTATTTAAGTGATAATATCGGGAATTCATATTGTGAATCGAGTAGTTAGATTAGAACTTACAACGGTCTAGTTAGAGTTAAATAACACATGAATGGGAACAGGAACGTTAGGAGTGCACAATTAGACAAGAGGTGAGTATTTCATGTGAGAGCATGTCCTAACATGTATTTTGCATTCATTGTTTTAAATGTTATTAAAGCACTTGCTGTTTTTAAATACTCTCCACATTCGGGCTCTGACCCGTTTGCTTTCAAATCTAACTTTTTGTATAAACCTTTTTAGGTGCCCAGCCACAAGGACACCATGCATAGTATTTCCAGTCAGGTGACGAGCTGTAGCTATTGTGGAAGTTACAGGGCCTTGCTAGTAGACGCTTCATTTGCCTTGATTCTATATTCAGATTTCATCAGTTGTAGGGCATGTTGCCCATTTCTTTTAGAGACATTTCATTTCTTTCAGTTGTTCAGATTTTTGGTTTGTAATTAATTCAGGATGCAGACTTATTTTATTTCTTTTCATATTGGGATTGTTGTGTGGAGTATTTCCTCTAGACTCATCTTTGTTTGTTGATTCACTATAGTTGGACTTTATCGTGAATGGTTGTGTTACATTTCTATATTTCATTTATTGCATGTTAATCAGATTTAATTTAAAATTTGACAACTCGCTTTTTAAATACTAGGTGGTTAGTAATCATTAAAATGTTTTCGACAGTGATGCTATTAACTGGACCAACTTGGCATTTTGTATTGATTTAATAAAGGAGTAGCTACCCGGTATTTAATTAGTCGGGGTGTCACAATTATATGTCATACTCTTAGTGGTAACATGTACGTACATGAAAAACAAAACTCAATATCCACCCAAACCAGTTGTCAACATTCAAACCCGATTAGCATATTTCCTATACTCATACACAACACATACTCTTAAAAGGGCTCTCTAATATTTTTAAACTTCTACTCTTTAACACTCGTGGCAACTCTGCTATTCATATAAGCATTTCAAAACATCCCAAGAGTAATATTCACTACATATACGCATACTATAAAAAAATACATTTCAACTCTTATTACTCCTTTCTTCTACTTATCATAATTTATTATGAACCCATATTCGGATCAATTGTGATACATTGACTAGTAATTTAATTTCAGACCATTTCACGTATTAAATTTAAACATATACGACTATTAATCTTCTCACTTCACCTTTACCACGTGAATCTTCATTTGATTCACACTCTAACAATTTACCATCTCATCCTTTAATGGAATATGGATTCCCGTACCTCACACTCCCACATAAATGGGCACACACCAAACCATGGCTTAATAAGTGACACTACTCAAGTTTACATATTCCAGTATAAGAAGGGATTACTTCCAATACTTCATAATATTCGTATACCACATTTTCTCTTTAAAAAATTTCCTTCAATGAAATGTTTGTCCATACTACAAAAAAAATAATGAAATGATTCATATAAAAATACATGTATTCGCGGTCATCCCCGAATAAACCTCAACATCTCATTTCCTTTCCTGTAAGATCCTTGCATTTCACATCTCGTACAACAATATGTATGTATAACTAACAAATGTTAGTCAACAAAAGCCAATCTACTTATGACTCAAAACAATTTCTACTTCCACTGCCAAATCTAGGCGTTCCTCACCCCAGAACCTCTAAAACCTAGGCTCTGATACCAAGTTGACACACCCCAACCCAGTTACTTATAATTTAGTTTGAAATTCCAAGTGAGTCAAACCACAATTTCCTTAACCAAACAATAAACACAAGTATCCTTCTTCAATATCAGCATGAAACCATAACACTAAAAGCTTTTCAAAATTTTAAAGTAATCATGCTTATTCAAACTTGCTCATAGGATAAGTAAGAGTAAATTACCCCCTTTTTAATTTGACCAAAATTATGGTTTTACGCATCCATTACTAAACCCACCCGACCTTCTAGATTTGGCAGTGACATTTCATTACCTGGAAAAAAAAGATAACATAGGAATCATGAGAAAAATAGCTCAGTGAATGCATTACTACTGCACTAGTGCATAAAAATTAAAATGCAATAAGTCGTATCTATGTAACAATATAAAACATCTCAACATCTCTTGACTGTTAATAAGCCATAACATCTCTTTGCTATAATAAGCCATATCATCTCTTGTCTATTAAGTAGCCATAACATCTCTTGGCTATTAATAAGCCATAACATCTCTTGGCTATAATAAGCCATATCATCTCTTGGCTGTTGATAAGCCATAGCATCTCTTGGCTATTAATAAGCCATAACATATCTTGGCTATTAATAAGCCATAACATCTCTTGTCTATAATAAGACATAACATCTCTTATAATACATTTAAATCATATCCATAATCAACTCAGTAAGTACGACATATCCTAACCATAATCAACTCAATAAGTACAACATATCATATCAATATTCAACTTGGCAAGTATGACATCTCATATTTGTAATCAACTCGGTAAGTACAACATATAACATCCGTAGTCATATCAATAAGTACCACATCTCATATTTATAATCAACTCGACAAGTATAACATATAATATCCATAATCATCGCACTAAGTACAACATCTCATATTTATTCTCAACTCAGTAACTACAACATATAATATCCATAATCATCTCAATAAGTACCACATCTTATATTTATAATCAACTCAACAAGTACAACATATAATATCCATAATCATCTCGATAAGTACGACATCTCATATTTATAATCAACTCAGCAAGTGCAATGTATGACATCCAGAATCATCTCAATAATTACAACCTCTCATGTTTATACTCAACTCGACAAGTACAACATATAATATCCCTAATCATCTCGATAAGTACCACATCTCATATTTATAATTAACTCAGCAAGTGCAACGTATGACATCCATAATCATCTCAATTATTATAACCTCTCATATTTATACTCAACTCAGCAAGTATAACATATAATATCCATAATCATCTGGATAAGTACCACATCTCATATTTATAATCAACTCAGCAAGTGCAACTTATGGCATCCACAATTATCTCAATAATTACAACCTCTCATATTTATACTCAACTCGTCAAGTACAACATATAATATCCATGATCATGTATATATACATCTTACTAGTGAATACACTCACCTTGGCCACTTCATGTGTTTTTCCCTTGCCTTTGTCTGGCACTGGTTCAACCAGTTCCTCTTCCCATCTACATATTCATTCTTATAATATTAGTATCATCATAAGCATGTTAGCAATCCAAAGAAAACTTAACCTTAACCGAATTCATAAGCATCATAGCATCTCATTCTGACCATTTATCATAAATGAAGTCTCATTAAATTTCATGTTAAAATATTTAACATATACAATCCATAGCCCAAACATTCTTTAATTTATTCTTGTTAATCCAATTATTATCATATAAGGTTACCAATATAAAAGACAACACATCATTTCAAGTTTCTTAGAGCAAGATGTTTCCATTTCTTTATTACAAATCAAATCTACACTATAGACTCTTTTATCGTTCAGTCAACTTCGAAGAATTTTCATAATCTTTCTGCATCATAACTTCCTTTGATATTTCCCCAACATCCGTAAACATATTGAACAATACAAAATTAAAGTTTCATAATTTTAAGGTTCATTTGCTATGTCAAGCAAAACATCGAACACCTGGTGTGCATACTTACACCTTTGGGGCAGATTTGATACATGAATTTCAAACTATCACCAAAGATTCATTTTTTGGTATTTTTACATAATATTAGGATATGTTATACATATATGAGTCTATTTTCATATCCAACTAGAATTATTCAATTCGAATAAGTATACAAAAAGTTATAGGAGTTTGAATACACAGGGTTTCCAATCGAATCAATATACGTGATTTATACATTCAACCTTGCTTAAACCTGCATCTATCCATATGTATCCCTCAAAACACGAAATTTTACTAAAAAATTATTATTTATATCATTTTAAATCAATAATTCCAACAATATACAAGATTTACAGGTAGAATTACCTTAGGGATGTTTTCGTAATTTCCTATGAATTTTTCTCCAATTTTTCCTCGGCTTTCTCTTCTTAAACTTCCTATTTCTCTCTCTTCAGGCCAAACTCTCTAATGGATGAGTTTGGCTGAAGAATAAGGCTATTTCAAGGGGCCTAAGTCGACTAAGCTTAGCCCCCCCCCCCCCCCCCTTCCAACCAATGAAATTCATCCATTTGTTATACATATAAGACAAAATACCACTTAACGAATGCACATATTTGCCCCTGCTTCGTAATTCCAGCATAACTTCTTGGTCAGACCTCTCTTTTATACACCGTTTGTTGTGTTACAAACTTAACTCATATATATACAACTATCTTGTTTTCACCTCAAATCAATTATTATATTATAGTGGCAAAAACTAGTCCCGAACTCGAAGATTCCTACCGAAGACTTCACAAATTTGTGTTTGTGACTAATTCAATATTTCATTAGTTATGAAGGTAGGATTAGACTAAACACAATAACTTAACATTTTATATTATAATAACACATTATCCTCATCCCATATGGTAAGCATGATTTAAACATGGTTTATCATATTCATATTCGGGTCGTCACATCTACTCTCGAATATTCATCCCAAAATAATCCTTGCTAAAATCATCCCAATTTCTCCATAGCGCATAAATCCACGCTAACCTGCCAACTAAAAGAAAATATGGAGAAGTACACAATACGATAGGAAAGTTGCTCGATAAATATATTAGCTATGAATAAAGCGTAACAACACGAGTAAAAATATTCAAATCAAATGCAAATCTCAAAGTATTTATCAATAAATTTCTCAACAACATGTAATACCCCGTATTTTTGGCCATATTTATTTTTGGGATTAATTAATTAAATGAGAATTAATTGGGAATTAATCCGAGTAAAATACTAGCGAGATGTGAGTTGGTATTTCACTATATTGAGTATATATGATGTTATATGAATATTGAATTATGAAATTTGTCGTGAGATTGATATACGGCAATTTGGTCATTTTATTGGGACGCGTGTGACAGTCGCGTCAGGATATAATTATTTTATTTATAAAAGTGAATTTAAATTCTATTAACCGTATGGTCGTTTTGAGTGCGCCAATGCGTCCGGAAGGGTCGAGATAGTCAGAAA